>CM077673.1:13769240-14969240 GCA_039707655.1 Elymus sibiricus | reverse complement strand
ACGCAGGTATAGATTAGGCGCGATATCTTGGATCCTACAGCCAGCCAACCAGCGATCCTCCCAGAACAGGGTAGATCGGCCATCTCCCACCGTGGCCACCGTGGCCGCATGGTAGATTGCCATGGCCTCGCGAGGCACCTTGATCTGAAGGTCGCTCCATGGCCGCGAAGAGTCTGTTCGCTTGAGCCACGGCCAGCGTGCTTGGAGTGCATAGTTTAGCCATTGAAGATCCGGGATTCCGAGCCCACCAGCCCATCTGGGCGTGCAAACAGTAGCCCAAGCAACCGGGCATTGCCCTCCGCTCGCCTCATCCTTTCCGCACCAAAGGAAACCACGGCAAATCTTGACGATGGCTCTGATAGTTTTCGGTGGGAGGTCCAGTGCGAGCATAGCATGAACCGGGATTGCACAAAGCACGGATTTGACGAGAACTAGCCTGCTACTCCTAGGTAGCGCCACGCCTCTCCAAAATGGCAACTTCCTGGCGACCTGCTGAACTAAGCCACGGAGTTGGGCTTCCGTAAGTTTTCTTAGGCTTAGTGGCAGTCCGAGGTACTTGCAAGGAAAACTCCCAACCTCACAATGAAGGATTGAGGAGATCAGCTGAATCTGAATATTATCACATCTGATCGGCAAAGCCGAGGTCTTAGCCATGTTTACACGCAATCCCGAAGCTTTGCCAAAGATGTCGAGTAGGTGGCCACACAGCTGCAGCTCATCGGTTCCGGGCTTGATAAATAGCATCACGTCATCCGCAAAAATCAACATTCGCCAGTTTAGCCCATTGCTGGCCAGAGGGGCGAGCAGCCCACGCGCTGCCGCAGCAGAGAAGAGGTACTGGAGGGGTTCCATCATGAGAATGAACAGCATGGGGGATACCGGATCGCCCTGCTTCAGCCCCTGCCTGTTTGGAATTGGAGCACCCGGGACTCCATTCACCAAGATCCTGGTAGAAGATGTGGATAGAAGGCCTGAAATCCAAGTCATCCACCTAGGTCCAAAGCCCATATGCCTCAGGACCTCGAGAATAAACGGCCATTGCACCGTACCGAAAGCCTTGCACCGTATCTCCATCGCTCGGGCATCTCGATGCGACAGTAACAGGGAATAAGATGGATACGCTGAGCAGTGAGAGAACCTAGTAATCCAGGCCGGGATTATCTGTTTTCAGTGCGACAAACAAATATAGGAAGGATGTAGGGTTGATATTAACCAGGATCCGAGAGTTCAGGGTACCGAGTTCAGGGGAGTGAAGTCTATTTTAAACCTTAAATTGATACAGCTCGTCGGAATCAAACCCTCACGTCTAAACCTTAAAGTCTGCCTTACATATAAATTGTCCCTAGCCATCATCAACAAATCCATATGCTTGTAGTCTTTGGAATTCTGCTGATACGATGTCATTCATCATCGCGTCTGTCATAGCAAATAAACAAACAAGCAACAAATGAGTGTGTATAGCAGTGTGTATATTCGATCTAGAAGTGCTCTGAGAATTAGCATATGTACTATAATTCTAAGATTGGTTACTGCAACATAGAGAAAAAATTGTCTGTGCAACATAGAGTAGTCACATATCTGAACCCCTTTCCTCACGCTCTGAAATAAAATAAAAGTGCAACACCTTCAGAGCGAATGATTGCTAGTTATTGTCTGAATTTGGAATCAACTCATGTCCAATTTGTGACAAGAGGCGGTACAAGCATGTAGTACAGTTAAAAACAAACGAGTTTGTCTCAAATAAGCTAAGTAATTGGAATGCAAGATGAAGGTGCATACAACATCCAATTTTGGTAAAGAGAAATCTAGAAGAAGCATACACATGTTTAGTTGGCACTCATGCTCTGATCGAACTACTATCATTCAAATTCTAGCTTTCGGTATTTATCTTATGAACTTTGCAAAATAGCTAGTCCATGTAGTAGCACGGGTTGATGGCTAGTCCTTAGCTAAACAGAATCAATCACAAGGTTTTTGTTGTTATTGCAAGCACTGCTAGGCTACTAGCTGTATGTGCTCATCCATCCATCCATCCATGGACCTAATGTTGTTGTATCTAAAGACTAGAGTGCAGCAACACAAGAGGACGACCTCAAACTATAGGGCACATGTATATATACACTCATCCCTGGCAAACATTACCAAAACATCCATCCATGGTAAGATTGCAGTGGAACCAAGAGAAGAGGCAGAGATGGGGAGGGGACGAGCTCACCATGCCATGCCAGAGAGCCCTTGGTATCGCCTTGGAAGAAGAGGGAGGTGCGCCCCTCCTGCTCCTCCTCCTTGAGTCGGTACCCTCCTGCCATCGTCACCGTCAACACACCATTGTGACCTGCAACAAAGGGAAGGAAAGGAGGAGAAGGTGAGGTGAGGTGGGGAAGCTGGATCCCGGCGAGACAGGAGGGGAAGGACCTACCAGTGCCATGCCGGTGGTGGATCCGGCAAAATATGGCCTGGCCTTCGCCGGTTGCAGAGGATTCTGGCGAACAAGATGGGGAGGGGAAACCCTAGCCATAGGGCAGAGTGCAGACTCCGAGAGAATTGTGGATTTGGCCAGAGGGGCGGTAAGAGCATACCGTGGGGAGCTCGGTGGAGTGTTGCACGCGGCCGGAGCTCGCCGGAACCGACCGGCGTGAGTGGTGGGTGGTGGCGGCGGTGAGAAGAGTCACGGGTGAGAGAGACAGAGGAGGTGACGAGAGGTTTGGGTGTGAGATCTATCTCATTTTTTCTTTTTTGTGGCGGGTGTGAGCCATGTCATCAATCCAGGGCACAATTGTTTGTGGCGGGTGATTCCTAATGCCCGCCACTGCTAGTTCGGTAACCAGTGGCGGGTACATATTGCCGCCCGCCATTGTTATTTGTTTGATAATTTTTGCCGTGAGGCTAAAATATATAGTGACGGGCACGAATTGTTGCCTGCCGCTGGTAAGTCAATTAGCTATGGCGGGCGAGATTTTGTGCCCTTCAAAGGTAACATATGTCCCATGGCCAATCTGGACAGCTGTTACCAGTGACGGGTGCAAACTGAAGCCCGCCACTGGTAAGCCAATAGCAGTGGCGGCCGGATTTTGGAGCCCGCCACTGCTAACAGCAGTGGCAGGTGCTAGACTGCGCCTGCCGCTGATTTGAGGTCACCTATAAGCCCTTTCCTAGTAGTGTTAGGTCGGACGGAGTCATGAGAGGCCCACAAGGCATCAGGGCGAGCCTACCCCCCAGGTGCGCCTTGTTGCCTTGTCGTCTCCTCGTCTCGCTTCCTGACTCCTCCCGAAGCTTCCTGTGTCTCTTTTGTCCAGAAAAAAGTCGTCAAAAAGTTTCATAGCGTTTGGCCTTCGTTTGGTACAAATTTCCTGGAAAACCAAAAACAGGCAAAAAACTGCAACTGGCACTAGGCAGTAGGCACTGGGTTAATAGGTTAGTTCCCAAAAATGATATAAAATAGCCTATTATTGCATATAAAGTATCCTAGATTGATAATATAATAGCATGAAACAATCAAATATTATAGATATGTTGGAGACGTAGCAGCGGACCCCGGGGTTCCCCGAACGTTCGGATCGCCCCGGGACACAAAATCAGTGAGTAATAGCATAGAAAACAGGCCAGAATGGACCAAATCTGCGAGTTTTGGCAAGGTCCCCGTAAAGAAAACTAGCCAGAATGGACCAGACCTGCGAGTTTTCGCGAGGTCCCCGTAAGCGGACCCCGGGGTTCTCCGAACGTTCGGATCGCCCCGGGATCAAAAATCAGTAAGTAATAGCTCAAAAATCTGACCATAATATGGTAATCTGCGAGTTTTGGCAAGGTCCCCGTAACCGGACCCCGATGTACCCCAAACATTTGGATCGCTGCGGGAACCAAAATAAGTGAGTAATAGCATAGAAAACCGGTCGTAATATGCCAAATCTGTGAGTTTTAGCGAGGTCCCTGTAACTGGAACCCAGGGTTCCCCGAACGTTCGGATCGCCCCGGGATCCAACACTATGTGTAATAGCATAGAAAACTGGCCAGAATGGACCAAATATGCGAGTTTTGGCGAGGTCCCCGTGAGTGGACCTCGGACTTCCCCGAATGTTCGGATCGCCCCGGGACCCAAAATCAGTGAGTAATAGCACGAAAAAGACCAAATATGCGAATTTTGAATAGGTCCCCGTAACCAGAACCGATGTTCACCGAACATACGGATCGCTGCGGGAACCAAAAAAAGTGAGTAATAGCATAGAAAACAGGCCATAGTATGTCAAATCTGCGATTTCTGGCGAGCTCCCCGTAACCAGACCCCGGTGTTACCCGAATGTTCGGATCGCTGCGGGAACCAAAAACAATGAGTAATAGCATAGAAAACGGGCAATAATATGTGAAATCTGCGAGGTCCCCATAACCGGACCCCGGGGTTTCTTGAACGTTCGGATCATCGTGGGTACGAAAAACAGTGAGTAATATCATAGAAAACTTACCAGAATGGACCATATCTGTGAGTTTTGGCGAGGTCCCAGTAAGCAGACCACGGGGTCCCCGAACATTTGAATCGCCCGGGGGCCCAAAATCAATGAGTAATAGCATAGAAAACAGGCTAGAATGGACCAAATCTGCGAGTTTTGGCGAGGTCCTGGTAAAAAAAATATCCATAATGGACCAGACCTGCGATTTTTGGCGAGGTCCCCATGAGCGGACCCCAGGGTACTCCGAACGTTCGGATCGCCCCGGGATCCAAAATCAGTAAGTAATAGCTCAAAAGACTGACCATAATATGGTAATCTGCGAGTTTTGGTAAGGTCCCAGTAATCGGACCTTGATGTACCCCGAACATTTGGATCGCAGGGGAACCAAAATAAGTGAGTAATAGCATAGAAAGCCGCTCGTAATATGCCAAATCTGTGAGTTTTAGCGAGGTCCCTATAACTGGAACCCAGGGTTCGCCAAGCGTTCGGATCACCCCGGGATCCAACACTGTGAGTAAAAGCATAGAAAACTAGCCAGAATGAACCGAATATGCGAGTTTTGGCGAGGTCCCTGTAAGTCGACCTTGGGGTTCTCCGAATGTTCGGATCGCCCCGGGACCAAAAATCAGTGAGTAATAGCACAGAAAATTGGACATAATGGACCAAATCTGCGAATTTTGAAGATGTCCCCGTAACCAGAATTGATGTTCATCGAACATACGGATCGCCGTAGGGAAAAAAAGTGCGTGATAGCATAGAAAACTGGCCATAATATGTCAAATCTGCGATTTCTTGCGAGCTCCCCGTAACCGGACCCCGGTGTCCCCCGAATGTTCGGATCGCCGGGAACCAAAAACAATGAGTAATGCCATAGAAAATGGGCCATAATATGTGAAATCTGCGAGGTCCCCGTAACCAGACCCCGGGGTTTCTTGAACGTTCGGGTCATCGTGGGAACGAAAAGCAGTGAGTAATATCATAGAAAACTTACCGGAATGGACCATATCTGTGAGTTTTGGCGAGGTCCCAGTAAGCATACCCCGGGGTCCCCCGAACATTCGAATCGCCCGGGGACCCAAAATCAATGAGTAATAGCATAGAAAGTTGGTCATAATATGCCAAATCTGTGAGTTTTGGCGATGTCCCCGTAAGAAAACTAGACAGAATGGACCAGACCTGCGAGTTTTGGCGAGGCCCCCGTAAGCGGACCCCAGGGTTCTCCGAACGTTCGGATCGCCCCCGGATTCAAAATCAGTAAGTAATATCTCAAAAAACTGACCATAATATGGCAATCTGCGAGTTTTGGCAAGGTCCCCGACATCGGACCCCGATGTACCCCGAACGTTTGGATCGCTGTGGGAACCAAAATAAGTGAGTAATAGCATAGAAAACCGGTCGTAATATGCCAAATCTGTGAGTTTTAGCGTGGTCCCTGAACTAGAACCCAGGGTTCCCCGAACGTTCGGATCGCCCCGGGATCCAACACTGTGAGTAATAGCATAGAAAACTGGTCAGAATGGACCAAATATGTGAGTTTTGGCGAGGTCCTCGTAAGTGTACCACGGGGTTCCACGAATGTTCGGATCTCCCCGGAACCCAAAACGAGTGAGTAATAGCACGGAAAATTGGCCAGAATGGACCAAATCTGTGAATTTTGAAGAGGTCCCCGTAACCAGAACCGATGTTCACCGAACATACGGATCGCCGCGGGAACCAAAAAATGAGAGTAATAGCATAGAAAACTAGCCATAACATGTCAAATCTGCGATTTCTGGCGAGCTCCCCGTAACCGGACCCCGGTGTTCGCCGAATGTTCAGATCGCCGCGGGAACCAAAAACAATGAGTAATAGCATAGAAAACGGGCCATAATATGTGAAATCTGCAAGGTCCCCGTAACCGGACCCCGGGGTTTCTTGAACGTTCGGATCATCGTGGGAACGAAAAACAGTGAGTAACATCATAGAAAACTTACCAGAATGGACCATATCTATGAGTTTTGCCGAGGTCCTAGTAAGCAGACCCCGGGGTCCCCGAACATTCGAATCGCCCGTGGACCCAAATTCAATAAGTAATAGCATAGAAAGCTGGTTATAATATGCCAAATCTGTGAGTTTAGGCGAGGCCCCGTAACCGGGCCCAGATGTTCCCCGAACGTTCAGATCACCGAGGGAACCAAAATCAATGAGTAATAGCATAGAAAGTGGCCATAATTTGCCAAATCTGCGAGTTTTAGCGAGGTCCCCGCAACCGGACCCCGGGGTTCCCCAAAATTTTCGGATCGTCCCGGGACCGAACATCTATGAGTAATAACGTAGAAAACTGGCCAGAATGGACAATATCTGCGAGTTTTGGCGAGGTCTCCGTAATCTGACCCTGAGTTTCCCCCAACGTTCGAATCGTTGCGGGAACCAAAAACAGTGAGTAATAGCATTGAAAACTAGTTATATGTCAATTGTGCGAGTTTTGATGTGATCCCCGTAACCGGATCCCTGGATTCCCCGAACTTTCGAATCACCGCGGGGACCAAAAACATTGAGTAATAGCATAAAAAACTGGCTAGAATGGACCAAATTTAAAAGTTTTGGCGTGGTCCCCATATGTGGAACCCGGGGTTGCCCGAATGTTCGGATCGTCCCGGAACTCAAAATCGGTGAGTAATATCATAGAAAATTGGTCAGAATGGACCAAATCTATGAATTTTTACGAGGTCTCCGTGATCTGACCCTGGGGTTCCCCGGACGTTCAAATTGCCGCGGGACCCAAAATCAGCGAATAATAACGTAGAAAACTGACCGTAATATGTTAAATCTGCGAGTTTTGAAGAGGTCCCCGTAGCCTGACCCCGGAGTTCCCCGAACGTTCGAATCGCCGTGGGAACTAAAAACATTGTGTAATATCATAAAAAACTGCATCCGCACCTTTGTCTTCAATATTGTTTTGCTTTTTATTTTATTTTTTCCTTTTTCTACTTGAAAATTATATGGTCAATTTTTAAAATATAATTTTGATACGAAGCAAACATACTTTTAATGGACAATGGAATTTCTTTTAGTATACACTACTTTGTTTTTAATATGATACGGACATTTTGAAAATACACATTTGAGGAAAAATGTGCTCGCATTTCAGGGAAAAGTTCCTCCAGATCCTTCCCCGACGCGGCTTCCTCCGCTGGTGTCGGCCATGGATCTGGGTGGTGGGTGTTCCAGGCTAGGTCGGTACGGCGGCGGTGGCGACTTCGAGTTGGATTTTGTTTCTCCTGCTCCGCCGACGCAACGACGCGTGCTCCATCGTCGTTACGGAGCTATGGAGATCTTCTACAGGAGCTGGTCGCCGTGCATCGGTGGCGGCGGCTATGACCAGAAGATGGCGAGGACGGGGCTTGGATGGAGGGTGCCGGCGGGCAGATCCGACGGTCGGTGTCCTCGACGGTGTCGAGCAGCCTCGACGGATTTGGGGTCGGAGGGGTCCAGGCGCTCTGCCTGGCCGACGAACCACAGCGACAAGCTCCCCGCCGGCGACGACGGGGCTTTTCTGAGGACCATGAAGCCCAAGGATGGCGAGGGTGCTTCTCCGACCTACGGTGGTTCCCGGCTGGCGCTTCGGCGGCGGCCGAGACGGACGGTGAGCGTGGTTGTGCTATGCAGGATTCTCCAAGGAGCTCGGTGCAATTTTTCTTTGTGTTGGGGTGTTTTCTGCAAAAGCTCAGTTCCAGCTGTGTTTCTGGTGTGTTCGCGTCGCATGCGTGTCCTGTATTGTTGTTTTTGATCTATGAATGTGATACGCGTGTTCTCAAAAATAAATAAATAGGGAGGGTGACTTTTCAGCGCACCACCTGTCTCAATTGGTGTTTACCATGATGGTTTTGGTTTCCAGTTCTCCACTAGCGGTTCAGACTTCCAAATATACATGCAATCTGCGCGTAGCTTTCTCCATGGAAGTGCGACGACCGACCGACGACTGGTGGGAGTGCTAATCTACCTGCGACGAACGACGACTCCACCATCTCCATGGAAGTGCTAGTCTCTCGTCTCTGGCCACGGTGAGAGGTACACCTATTGACCTATGGGAGTGCACCTGCTACATAAGAAGACTCCATGGAGTTTCACAAGCACAAACCAAGAACCTACTCCCGCCATGCGAACAGCCATGGACACCTCCCCTCACCTAAAGCTCGTCTCGCTCGCCCTCCTACTAGCCTCGTTTCCACAGGCCATGGCGGCGCCGTCCTCATTCCTCCTGGAAGAACAGGCGAGGGCCCTTCTTGCCTGGAAAGCTACCATCCAAAGCCCCCCAGCCCGGCTGCGATCATGGGGAAACACCACAACACGGCCATGCGGCTGGTACGGCGTCAAGTGCGGCGTGCATCCAGCGAGGCGCCAAAAGCAAGAGGTGGTGGTCACCGAGATCACTCTCCGGGGGTTGCGGCTGCGAGCGAGGCTGGACGCCCTCAACTTCACGGCGTTGCATACTCTCACGAGTATCCGACTCCCCTACAATCAGATAAGGGGCCCCTTTCCACCCGCTTTAGCATCATCCTTGCCAAACCTGCGACACCTAATGCTTCAGGGCAATAACATCTCCGGTGAAATACCGAGGCAGATAGGAAAACTAGAGAGTCTAGTGGGGCTGAGCTTGTCAAACAACCACCTCTCGGGTCCCATCCCCACCAAAGTAGGCTACCTAAAGAAGCTGATAATGTTAGATTTTTCCAGCAACAACCTCATAGGCCCCGTTCCAAGAAGTCTAGGGCGTTGCACTAAACTCAAGATCTTGTACCTTGATGGTAATCAGTTATCCGGATTTCTTCCTCGAGAACTAGGTTACCTAGTGAGATTACAAGAGTTAGCTCTTAGCAACAACAAACTCATGGGTTCCATTCCCGTTACCTTTGGAAGTTTGATTAACCTCATTGGCCTGTACCTATGGGTTAACCAATTTACCGAGGGCATTCCTCAAGAACTAGGTTACCTGATGAATCTGGAAGACATGGACCTTAACGGAAACAAACTCATGGGTTCCATCCCCAATACCTTTGGAAATTTGACCAAGCTCACTACCTTGAACCTATATGATAACCAACTCTCCGGACATGTTCCTCAAGAACTAGGTTACCTCGTGAATCTGGAAGACATGGAACTTGACGGAAACAAACTCATGGGTTCCATCCCCAATACCTTTGGAAATTTGACCAAGCTCACTACCTTATACCTCGATGGTAATAAGTTCTCTGGACATGTTCCTCAAGAACTAGGTTACCTCGTGAATCTTGAAGACTTGCAACTTGACGGAAACAAACTCATGGGTTCCATCCCCAATACCTTTGGAAATTTGACCAAGCTCACTACCTTATACCTCGATAATAATAAGTTCTCTGGACACGTTCCACACAAAATTGGTAGCTTAATGAATCTCAGATGGTTTCAATTTAATGGCAATAATCTCTCTGGTCCCTTGCCACCAGAATTGTGCGCTGGAGGCATGCTTATGCATTTAGCAGCATTTGACAATAACCTGAATGGACCTCTGCCACCAAGTTTGGTAAACTGCAAAAGCCTAGTAAGAGTTCGTCTTGAAAGGAATCAAATAGAGGGAGATATTTCTGAAATGGGGGATTATCCTAATCTGGTCTACATGGATATGAGCTCAAATAATTTGTTTGGTCAGTTATCTTATCACTGGGGGGGATGTCATAATCTTACGATACTACGCATCTCAAACAACAACCTTACAGGGAAAATACATGCAAGTATTGGTCAAGTATCTCAACTACGGCTACTTGATCTTTCATCAAACAAGCTCGAAGGAGAGCTTCCAAGGGAACTCGGCAATCTAATATTTTTGTTCAGCTTGAGCCTCGCAAATAATTTGCTCCATGGAAGCATTCCACAAGAAATTGGAGACCTATCTAATCTGGAGTTGCTAGATTTGTCATCTAATAACCTAAATGGTTCCTTACAATACTCAATCAAGAATTGTTTGAATCTCCGTATTTTGAAGTTAAATCACAATAACCTCAAAGGAAACATCCCTGCCGAGCTAGGGTTGTTGCTTAGCTTACATGATGTATTGGATTTAAGTGATAATTCATTTACTGGGGCAATACCAAGCCAACTTAGTGGTTTGATTATTCTGGATACTCTGAATCTATCACACAATGAACTTAATGGCTCCATCCCGTCATCCTTTCAGAGCATGGAAAGCTTGACAACCATTGATGTATCTTACAATGAATTGGAAGGGCCAGTTCCGGAGAGTAAGCTCTTCCAAGGAGCTTCAATCCAGTGGTTCGAGCATAATAAGATGCTATGTGGTGTGGTGAAAGGATTGCCCCCTTGTAGTAGTGCAACTCAGAGAAGAAGCAAAAGGAAAGGATACAAAATACTTGTATTAGTCATCGTTCCTGCTATGATATCACTTGTTCTTATTGCGGTGATATTGATTTTCCGGCATGGAAGGATGAAAACCAAGGCAACTACCATCGATAAAGTAACACAAGCAAAAGTCTTCTCTATTTGGAGTTTTGATGGAGCAAATGTGTTCAAACAAATCGTTGAAGCAACCAACGATTTTAGCGAAATACATTGCATAGGAACCGGGGGATATGGGTCTGTCTATAAAGCTAGACTTGCAACATGCGAAGTATTTGCAGTGAAGAAGATACACATGGTAGAAGATGAGTGTTGCGTGAACGAGCAGGTGTTCAGTCGTGAAATCGAGGTATTGGTGCAGATTCGTCATCGAAACATTGTAAAACTTTTTGGGTATTGTTCGTCTGGCCAAGGCAGGTTCCTTATCTATGAATATATGGAGAGAGGAGACTTGGCGGAAACACTGAAGGACAACGAAAAGGCAATTGAACTGAATTGGAGAAGGCGGATACATATTGGGTTGGATGTGGTTCATGCTTTGGCATATATGCATCATGATTGTTCGTCACCGATAGTCCATAGGGATATAACAAGCAACAACATTTTGCTTGATCTAGAATTTAGAGCTTGCATCTCTGACTTCGGTACGGCTAAAATTCTCAACATTTATGGCCAGAATCTCACAAGGCTTGCTGGGACGAAAGGCTATCTTGCCCCAGGTAAACAAAAATATAACCTTGATTACAAGTTTTGCAGCTTTGACAGTATATATGTACGTAGATGATGTAATATAATAATTATGATGAACTTTGAACTGTTTAGTTGCAACATATATGCTAATTAATTTTTATTAATTGCAGAGCTAGCGTATACAGAAAACGTGACGGAGAAATGTGATATATATAGCTTCGGAGTGCTTGTTCTGGAGCTATTTATGGGATCTCATCCAGGCGATTTGCTCTCATCCCTCTCGTTGGCCGCCAAGAACAATGTTGTGTGCCTGCAGGATCTGTTGGACCCCAGGCTTGTGATTCCAGAAGCTGAGACTGCTAGAGAAATATACCACATGCTCAATGTCGCAATTCGGTGCCTGGAGCCGAGTCCATCCCGCAGGCCAACGGCACGACATGCCAGTGATGAGCTATCTACGATTAAAGCTGGTGATGATGATGTCGATTATTTGCACGCAGGCATCACCTTTCCTGCGCTGTAGTGCCTCTGGCTATGGATGATTAGTTTGTATCATCTGGTATTCTGGTTTCTTCTCTGCTACCTACCTAGCTACTCGGTCAAAAAGTGTTGTTTTCTCTGTAACTGATAAGAAAGGTAACATCTGATGGTGTATATGGAACTAGCAAAAATGTGCTACTACTGTATCATTATAAACCGCTTTGGTTTGATTTTATCATTGTACAAACGCACTACTGCAAAACAAGTCTGCACTGATGGGTCCATGTGTAATTTAGTCTGCACTGACCGATAAATTAGTTATCTCCATGGTTATTTTCCTCCTTCGGAGAGGAGTTTGCCCCCCCCCCCCCCTCCCCCAACGCAGCCGGCGAAGGCGCTAAGGCGTTCGATCCGGCGATTTTTTCGGCTTGGGGCGAGTCACGTTCCCAGTCACACCTCCGAGTTTCGGCCCCAGACGCATATAAAATTCAAAGTTCTCTTTCCCGCTACCAAAAAACAACGTATGTTCGGCAATCATCATGCCATAGGTCGGCGATCATCATGCCATTGGGCGGCGATCATCATGCCATAAATCTAGCGATCAAAAAGGCAGGAGCCATGTACATAGAACTCAAATGGCAAGCTCCTCATCTTCTGCAGGGCGGGAGAGGTCAGCGTAGGCGTTGGTGTCGTTGTTGCAGTGCTCGGCGTTGGCGTGGGCGCCGTCGGTGTTGGTGTGGGCATGAGGTTTAAGATGAGGTTGCGCTCCGTCAAGTACCACGCCTTCATCTGCGGGTCCATCGTCGCCGTGTCGCCACCCATCAGGAACACCTGGCCGGTGTTCCGCTTCCTGGCGACGATGATGGCCCTGAGAAGGTCGAGCTTGGCATCCTTCTTCGTCATGAACGCCGACCACCTCGCCTCGGACTTCTCCTCCCTCATGGCGGAGTGACTCTTGGCATCGCCGATGCATTGTTCGATCGACGACTGCAGCCGTTCGGCAGCGGGCGCCGAGTCCCTCGCCTTCTTTGCCTTCTTGTTGCCATCAGGCCGCCCTTCTGCCGCCCCCGAGACAGGCGCGTCCGGGTTGTACACGCCGTCCTTGGCCTTGGCGGGAGCGAGCCGGAAATCCGCCCATTTCTTGCACGACTCGATCCTGGTGAACATGTGAAGGAACTTGAAGTCCGCGTCGATGCTGCTGTCCCGGCGGTACATCTCGAACATTCGAACCATCTGCATAGACGAAGAAACAAAGTGTCGGTGAAGAACACGGCGAAGAGCAGGGCCGGCGAGACATGGACATACCTGCCGTTCGACATTGGCGCCACTCTCCGGGCGAGCCATGACCTCCTCCTGAATCCCATGCCACTTGTTGCAGGCTAGTTGGATGCTCGCCCAATGGTTGGACATGGCCTTGTTGCCGCGCTCCATGTGGATGCTGGAGAACTCGGGGTCAACCAACTTGTGCTCGTCGAACGCTGTCTTGACCCTTCTCCAGTACGTGTAGGTGTTCTGATTCGTGCCGGTGATTGGGTCGATGCTGACAGTCTTCCATGCTTCGACGAGGCACTCGTCTTCCTTCGCCGTCCACTTCACGCGGGGATCGGCCGGCTTGCCGTTGGTCGCCCGTTTCTTCTTCCTCCCTTTGCCCCTCACCGGCTCCGGCTCTGCCGGTTCTTCCTCCTCCACCCCCTCCTCGACATCGTCGGGTTCAACGGCGTCCATGTCGCCGCCGATGTCCAGCGTTTCCTCTTGCATGCTGAACCCGGGGCATGAAGCGGCAGCGGCTGAGCCATTGTTGATGATCTCCTCCATCTCGGCATCGGCGTTGCTGAACTATGGCGCCGAACCCGGCGACGCAACGCTCTGCTGGCTACCGCACGCGCCTTGTGAGAACGGGCCCGCTAGTTGAGGTGGAAAGATCGGCCGCTAGCTCATTCGTCCTGGCCGAGCGAGACGACGCCTCCTGCTCCGTCGCCGCATCCCTGGCTTTCTTCATGATGAGCATGTTTCGCCAATCGAAGGTCACCGCCGCCCGGCGATCAACGTCGGCCTTCCACTGCGCGTTCGTCAAGCCCGGGGGCCTTGGCATCGACGCCCTCGGCTTCCTCGCCTTTGGTGTTGCGGGTCCGATGGCTTGGCGAGGGGCAGCGTACTTCTTCGACGGCATGGCGGGGGAGAAGATGGGAAGAACGACGGGAACGGCGGGGGGAGATGTGAATGATGAGGAGGGAAAGGAAGGGAAAGGCAAAAACGGCGGGAAAATTGACCCGTGTCGCAGACAGTACGGCCTCATGCGCCTTTTCGCTTCAGCCGGTGAGGAGGTGGCCGGCGCGCACCAACGTTTTGAAATAGCGTTGCGCGATGGGGATATGAGACAGCGGCGCAGGGCGAGCCACTGGGTCTACGCGGTGGACACGCCTGCCGGCCACCTGCGTCATGGCGATGGCCGGCTAGAGGTGTGCGACGCGGCGTGCGCGTACAGTGGCTACACGGGCCTGCTCGGCTTCGTGCCCCAGTCCCGCGGCCATCACATCGTTGGCAAATACGTCGTGCGGCGGGCCGCGATAATATCTACACGCGCGTGCTCGAACTGCTCCAATATGTACAAGCTGGCTTTGAAGCAGCAAGCAGGTGGATGGATTTTCCAGGAGCTAGCTCGCACGATATGTAGCAACTTGCACGCCACTAGCTTGATCCATCTGTGCCGGCACGACACACATCAGAGATGTGGGGTATGCCGTGGATTTTACCACACACCGCAGGTGCTCACAAACGAAGCGAGCATCATCGCTCGGGCAGCTCGATGTGGCAGTAACAGGGAAGAAGATGGATACGCCGTGTAGGGCCGCTGAGCAGTGAGAGAACCTAGTAATCCATCCCGGGATTACTAGGTTGTTCAACGTAGAGATGCTTCCGTTGCAACAGTATTACAATCTATCCCTCTAAACATTCAATTCCGAAGAACGCTAGCGGGAAACCGTTGGGAAGAGTGGCTCCACCTAGTGAGACGATTGATGGATGTTACTCTCTCTCAACAGACAGATCAGTTACATTGGAAACTAACCAAGACTGGGGTGTTTTCGGTAAAATCCATGTACTTGGATTTGATCAATTCGGTTGCCCTCCCTCGGCCTCTACACATCTGGAAAGTGAAAGTCCCATTAAGAATTAAAGTTTTCATGTGGTTTGTCCACAAGCAAGTGATTCTCACCAAGGATAACTTAGCCAAGCGTAACTGGACTGGATCCAGAAGATGTAGCTTCTGTGACCAGGACGAATCTATCAAACACCTCTTTCTTGACTGTCCGATGGCTAAAGTTTTATGGCGATCCATCCATGTAGCCTTTAATATTGCTCCTCCTAGTAGCATCAACACGTTGTTTGGGACGTGGCTGAGTGGAGTTGAGATAGAAACAGCGAGACACATTCGTGTAGGCGTATGTGCTTTATTATGGGCTATATGGAATTGTAGGAATGATATGGTTTTTAACAGAGCAACAAATGTTCATTTCTTGCAGGTTATCTTTCGGGCCACTTCGCTAATCCGTATGTGGTCGCTACTCACTCCGACGGAGGCCAGGGAGCGTATGGCTACCGGGTCTACCCGATGGGAGATGGTAGCTCGGGCTATCTTCAACCGGTTTGGATGGCGGTCATGTAATAGGATAGGAGTCTAGTTTCCTATCTTCTTTTATTCCGCCAGTTGTGGCTAGCCCCTTGTCGTTTTTTTGTTTCAGCTCTCTGTGAGTGTTTATTTTTGGAGACTTTGGAGTTTATGTAAACTTCTCTTGCTTTTTAATAAAATGGCCGTATGCATCCTTTTGATGCAGAGGCCGGAGGTTAACCTCCTTTTCTAAAAAAAAAATGCCGGGATTATCTGTTTTCAGTGCCACAAACAGGTCTAGGATGGATGTAGGGGCATGCCGTGGATTTTGCCACACACCGCAGTGTCGGTTGCTGCAGGTGCTCTGCTCACAAACGAGGCGAGCATCATCGCTCGGGCATCTCGATGCGACAGTAACAGGGAATAAGATGGATACGCTGAGCAGTGAGAGAACCTAGTAATCCAGGCCGGGATTATCTGTTTTCAGTCCGACAAACAAATATAGGAAGGATGTAGGGTTGATATTAACCAGGATCCGAGAGTTCAGGGTACCGAGTTCAGGGGAGTGAAGTCTATTTTAAACCTTAAATTGATACAGCTCGTCGGAATCAAACCCTCACGTCTAAACCTTAAAGTCATAGACGTGAGGGTTTGATTCCGACGAGCTCTATGACTTTAAGGTTTAAAATAGACTTCACTCAAACTAGTGCCATTGCGGTACTATTTGAGTCAACCGATGTATTACAGATCACACATATGTCATCCTTCCAAATATGCTTCCTCTTCAACGTTTCGCATGTCGGAATACTATTTTTTGCTAACCACCAGGCAAATGATATCACCTTCGCTCGCACCTTCAAAGACCAAAGTATCCATTGTTTCTGCGCCTTCCCCATGTGCGAACTACTAGGTATGCCTTCCAACCAATCCTCTCTTCTCCTCTTTGTATCAATGAGCGTGGGATAGGAAGATCGCAAAAAAATTACCGGACCGCTTGTAATGCCATGCCCAGTAGTCGGTTGTCGAAGCAGTACTCAAAGGCATGTTCAAAACAGTTTGCGCATCCATTGGGCAGAGAAGCATATTAATTGCATCATGATTCTACCTCCGTAGAGACTCAACAATCAGCTTTGAAACAACATCTGGAGGGTTTGCCGAAGCTGGAAAAGGTGAACGCAGCATATTGTCCCTCGGCAGCCAGTTGTCGCTCCATATGTTGGTTGTTTCTCCATTCCTGGTGCATCGTATCAGGCCTTGTTTGAGCATTGAGAGGCCAGTGTGCACCGCCCTCCACACTTGGGATGGGTGAGAACCTAGCTCCGATTGTAGCACATCTACAGAAGGAAAATATACCGCTTTCAATATCGGTGAACTGAGTGAGTCTACGTTCGGATGTCCGCGGGAACTAAAAAAAGTGAGTAATAGCGTAGAAAACTTTTCAGAATGAACCAAATCTGTGATTTGGTGAGTTCCCCGTAAGCGGACCCCGGGGTTACCCGAACATTCGAATCGCCCCGAGACCCAAAATCAGTGAGTAATAGCATAGAAAACTGACAAGAACAGACCAAATATGCGAGTTTTAGCGAGGTCCACGCAAGCTGACAACGGGGTTCACTGAACGTTCACATCGCCGCATGACACAAATTCAGTGAGTAATAGCATTGAAAACTGGAAGTAATATACCAAATCTACGAGTTTTTGCGAGGTCCCTATAAGCGGACCCCGGTGTTCCCTGAATGTTCGGCTCTCCCCGGGACACAAAACATAGTGAGTAATAGCATAGAAAACTTGCCATAAGTTCGGCTCGCACCGGACCCAAAATCAGTGAATAATAGCACATAAAATTTGCCAGAATGGACTAAATGTGCGAGTTTTGGCGACGACCCCGTAACCGGACCCGATGTTCCCCGAACGTTTCGATCACCACGCGAACCAAAAAAAGTAAGTAATAGCACAGAAAACTAGCCATAATATGCCAAATCTATGTTTTTTGCGAGGTTCCCGCAACCGGACCCCGGTGTTCCCTGAACGTTCGGATTGTTGCGGGAACCAAAAACATTTAGTAATAGCATAGAAAACATGCCATAATATGCGGAATCTGTGAGTTTTAGCATGGTCCCCGTACCCGGACCCCGGGGTTCTCCGAACGTTCGGATCACCGCGGGAACCGAAAAAAGTGAGTAATAGCATAGAAAACTTGCTAGAATGGACCAAATCTGTGAGTTTTGGTGAGATCCCCGTAAGCGGACCCCAGGGTTCCCCGAACATTCGAATCGCCCCGGGACCCAAAATCAATGGGTAATAGCATAGAAAACTGGCCATAATATTCCAACTCTGCGAGTTTTGGTGATGTCCCCATAACCGGACCCCGATGTTTCTCGAACGTTTGGATCGTCGTGGGAACCAAAATCAGTGAGTAATAGCATAGAAACTGGCCATAATATGCCATATCTTCGAGTTTTAGCGAGTTCCCCGCAACCGGACCCCAGGGTTCGCCGAACTTCCGAATTGTCCCGGGACCCAACATTTGTGAGTAATAGCTTAGAAAATTGACCAGAACGGACCAAATATGCGAGTTCTGGCGAGTTCCACGTAACCTAACCCCGGGGTTCCCCGAACATTCACATCGCCGCGGGACTCAAATTTAGTGAGTAATAACAACAAAAATTGGCCACAATATGCCAAATCTACGAGTTTTGACGAGGTCCCTGTAACTGACCCCGGAGTTCCCCGAACGTTCGGAACTCCACGAGAACCATAAGCAGTGAGTAATAGCATTGAAAACTAGAAGTAATATGCCAAATCTGTTTGTTTTAGCGAGGTCCACGTAACCTGACCCTGGGGTTCCTCGAACGTTCGAATCGCCACGAGACCCAAAATCAGTGAGTAATAGCATAGTAAGCTGGCCATAATATGTCAAATCTGCGAGTTTTGGCGAGGTCCTCATAACCAGACCCCGAGATTCCCCGAACGTTCGAATCGCCGCTGGAACCAAAATCAGTGAGTTATAGCATAGAAACGAGCAATACTATGCCAAATCTGCGAGTTATAGCGAGTTCCCCGCAACCGGACCTCGGGGTTCTTCGAACTTTAGGATCGTCTCAGGACCCAACATATATGAGTAATAAGATAGAAAACTGGCCAAGATGTACCAAATCTGCGAGTTTTCACGAGTTCCCCGTAACCTGACACCGGGGTTCCCCGAACGTTCGGAACTCCACGGGAACCAAAATCAGTGAGTAATAGCTTTGAAAACTAGCCATAATATGCCAAATCTATGATTTTTTATGAGGTCCCCATAACCGGACCCCGGTGTTCCCCGAACGTTTGGATCGTTGCGGGAACCAAAAACATTGAGTAATAGCATAGAAAACGGGCCATAATACACTACTGCAGTGGTAGACGAACACGTGATGGCACACGCACAACTGGGCGACGGCAACCTTCTGATCATGCCCGGCACGACCGCCGGTATACTCGAGGTCGAAACCGACCACTTTGTACTTGTCATCCTCAGCAAGCAGCTGCTCCAACGTGTTGATGGAGTTCACCACCACGACCGGATCATTGGTGTACACCATCGAGAGGTCCGTCTTCCTGCTGTGTGTGTCCACTTTGACAATAGTGGCGAACTGCTGATCGGCGCCGGTAGCCGCCATTGGATCCGCACGGGAAGGTTGAAGCGATGAAGAGATGTGCATCCTCTCGATATTATTTGTCGTCGTGGGTGTGCTTCTTGGGTTGTGTGGCGTGATCGGAAGGTGGAAGAGACGAAGGTAAATGGCCGCATCAACCGCATGGCAGTTTTTGCAGTGCTTAACTGCATTGTGGCGCCGGGAGCGGTGCAACCGCTAGCATATGGCTCCCTGAACGTGCCTGATCGTTCGCGCGTGGACGCCAGCAGAGCGGCCGGGCGCGCACGGACGCGAGCACAGCGCGCCGAGGCCGCATCAACCGCCTCATGCGTACATTCATTCGCGGCGGTGCATACAGAACGACCGTTTGCTTTGTAATAAAACGCAAACGGTTCTTTATTATTAATCGTCTGCGTACTTCTCATTTCTCCCACCTCCGTCCGGTCTTGTCACCGCGTTGCCACATGAGGATTACGGTGCACGCTTCGGGAGCACGCAAGTTTCCTGCCCGGTGCGCCGAAATGCCCGTTCCCGCGATGCTTCGGGAGCGCACAACGTTTCTTTTGGGCTTCCCGTTCCCGCGAAACCGCGCAGGAACACGCACAAGTTTCCCGTTCCCGCGCACGAACGCGCGCAAGCTTCCCGCCCGGCTCGCCTTGGCCGCCTGCTTCCCGCAAGCTTCCCGCCCGGCGCATAAACCCTCACGGCCGGCCTCTCCACATCGCATTCATCCCCTCCCTTCCCGTAGCTTCCCAAGTTTGCTTCTCCCCCAATCGCCAATGGCACCTGTCCGTCATCGTCGCTCCGCCACCCTGCCAGAGGGCAGCTCCAGCTGGGAGGCTGCACCACGTCGGTTGCGCAGTTACCGGAAGTGTGTAGTGTGTGTGGCGTCCTTGTTGGCTGTGCGCACGACACCCACCACACACTCCTCCACATTTGCCCGAAGGCAGCTGCTGCCGGCGACCGTTGTCGCCCCCACCCCATCGCCGGCCGCCGTTTTCGCCACCCCACCAGCTGCCTCCTTGGCCGCCACCACACCAGCGTCCGCCTTGGCAGCCACCCCATGGTTAGCCGCCGAGGCCATCACCCGCTCCACCATCGTGGCCCGAAGGAGGGAGGAGGAGGCCGCCGCCGAAGCACAGCCGCTCGGCTTTTGCGTCAGTGGCCTAGCGCGCTACATCAACTTCCTACATGAGGAGGAGGAGCGCCAGGTCGAGCACGCACAGAGGCTCACCGCCACCGTGGCCGCAGCAGACGCCGCAACTATGGCGCGGAATGAGGAGATCTATGCCGAGTTTCGCCGCTTCGAGGAGGCACGTCAGGAGCGGCGGAGGCCAGCAGCGGCAGCCAATGAATTCGAATCCTCCAGCTCGTTGGTAGGCTTCTCCTCCTCTGCCTCTTACTGAACGTGCTGGGCAGAGGAGAAGGCTGCTGGCAGTAGCACAAAGCCCCTCCGGAGTAGTATTTAGAGGCTATTTTGTTCAGTTCATCGAACTATAGATATGGTTGAATTGTACCACGTACTTTAAATTAGCTAGTATATATAGTTGAACTAGCTATTTCAGTACGTGGTTGGCAACAAATGGGGAAAAGTATGTTCGATTCAGCTATCTTTGAATGAAATCTATGTTTACTGAATTTCAGTTGCAAAATTGCACCGTAATAGTGATTTTGTTCCTGCAAAATTCGACAAATCACAGTGTTTCCAATTTGACAAATGAAAATTTACCAATATGACAGATTCGAATCGTACCTGACTCCTGCTGCCAACGCATCGATCGGTGCTTACATGGGGTGCTTAGTGTATTAAATGTCTTAGCAACTCAAGTCCACAATGCATTGTACTCTAAACCCTAAGGTCCCTTCATTTAATGATTTAGCAACTAAACTCTTGCATGGATTGGTGAGTTTCTTTCATTTAAGTGTTTTGCCAACGTTCACGCGCCTGGCATTGTTTCTTCATGTAGTCACCAAACTCATATCTCTCCTTAATTACCTCTCCACATCAGATTTTTTTTGCATACATGGCATGGCAACCTCAGCAGTTAGCAACAGTAGAAGTTGTAGTACCGGGAAGGGCACACGGGTCATCATTCACAACCGTTTGCGGTGACGCAATGAAAAAATTCCTTCGCACTAGATTTTCGCTTGGCTTAGTAGGGAAGGAACAATTGCCCTCAGTTTGCATATGGATATTCAGTCTGAAACGTCTTTGACGACTGGCAAAGGACACGCCACCCCGATGAGCGTGCGCAGGACACTGCTCGCACGCCACCCATGTACTCAAACACCTATCCGCACGCTACCTCCTTGTCAATACAGATAGCGACACGTGGCCCGCACATAAGGTCTGCAGTACGTCCACGAATTATAAATAATACGCCCGTTTGCGATGGTAATGTGACAGATTTTTGTTCCAAAATGCCTTTATTGGCTATTAATAATGCTTGCTCTTTCTCTCAAAGTGGACACTAAAAATAGCACAACATATTTATGCTTTATATGATGAGGCTCTGCCCAACATAGACTTTGTGACTGTTGTTTATATTTGAATTGTGTACATTAAATGCACACAAAACTCAATTAATGTATAAAAGGCATACAAACCGTTAATAATTTAATATGTTTGCAGTACACACCTAGTGCTTTATGTTATTTCTAGGAAAAAATCAAGGAGAGAAGAGGCATCGGATGTCATTTTTCACCCGTAGATATGGCATGGATATATATGTGTTCCCTATCGGAACACTCGACGTAGCTTATTGTTGTATGAGAACCTCATGTTTGTAAGAGGCTTCTTACAAAACATGGGCAACTTGGTATTTTTTTACCGCGGCATATGTGTGCCTTCACATGACACCATCCCATGTTTCATGAATTTCTGACAGAGTTTTGGATTTACGAGAATATGGAAACCAAGTTTCTCGATATTTGTGGCCGGGGCAACATGCTTAGATGTGTGAAATTCATTCTAATTTCTTGCATGTGACCTAACACATACATCCCAGGACGCATATATGATTTTTCAACCCATTTTGCCGCCCCGGACCTTGTGATTGTAGATCAAATTTGACTTATGCACATTAAAGAATGTACCGAAAACTCAATTAATGTATTTAAAAGCCTGATGATCCCTTATTTAATCATATTTTTGCACTTCACACGTACATATGTCTATGTTGTTTATATAAAGAAAATCAAGGAGAGAAGAGGCATCAGATGTATTTTCGCCCGCATATGTGGCATGCATATATAATGTTCCCTATCGAAACCACAAATCTTCTTGTGAGGAGCTCCGATTTGTAAGGGGGTTGTGCAAAAACATGTCCAATTTGGACAGATTTTTTACCACGGTATGTGTGTGCCCTTGTCACGACACCATGCCAAGTTTCATGAATTTCTGACGAGTTCTTGATTTACGGGAATTTGATAACCAAGCATCTCAATGTTTGCGGCCGAGCAAACAATCAATGAGATGTTAGAAATTCATTCTCATTTCTTATGTGGGGCCTAATTAAACATGCATCCATGGAAAGGCATATTTTTTCCAACTTATTTTTCATGTGTTGGACCTTGTGATTGTTGTTCAAATTTGAATTATGCACATTAAACGACTAGAAAACTCAATTAATGTGTTAAACAGGTCTCACGAACCCTGGAAAAATCCACATTTTAGCATGACTCTCAGAAAGTTGCTCTGTGGGTGACTTCAGAAATAAATGCAGGCCACAAAAGACAACGGATGTTGTTTCGCACATAAAATGTGAACTTTCCCTATCGGAGCACATGACTTTCTTGTGAGAACCTTCGGTTTGTAAGAGGCTTTGTGCCAAAACTTGTCCCAAATTGGGCAATTTTTATTACCACAACACACACAATAGGGCAATTGATGGCACCATGCCCAAATTTCATGAATTTCTGTCGAGGTTTGCATTTACATGAATTTAAAAAGTAAGTTTCCAGATGTTTGCGGTCAAGCCTCATGCCGTAGATATATATTCGAAATTCATTCCCATTTAGTGTGGGACCTAAACATGCAGCAAGTGAAACGTATATGGTTTTTCGATATATTTTTATGAGCTGGACCGTGCAGTTATTGTAGTTCAAATTTGAATTATATATATGCACATTAATTGAATGCCTACAAAACTCAATTAATTAATGTACTTAAAAGGCCAAATGAACTCTGTAAGACTCCATTGATTCGCACGACACATTCACGTTACTCTATGGAGACTCTAGAAATAAATTCAAGGCGGGAAGCGACATCAGATGTTGTTTCGCACATGAAATGTGAACTGTCCCTACCGGAACCACGTGACTTCTTGTGAAAATCTTCGGTTTGTAAGAGGTTCGTGCCAAAACTTGTCCCGAACTAGGCATTGTTTTTACCACAGCACACATGCGCCATGATATCACACCATGCCAAGTTTCATGAATTTCTCACGATATTTGGAATTACTGGAATTTGAAAACATGGCTTATCAAAGTCTATGCCCGAGCCAAAATACAGTGAGGTTTGGAATTCGTTTAATTTCCTTTTCTTGCATGGGACCAAAACATGTATCCAGTGACAAATAGTTGATTTTCAACCCATTCAGGTGCCCTCTAGTATGTGCTTAATAAAGTGCAGTTCAAATTTGAACTATGCACATGAAATGTCAAAAAAAAACTCTTTAAATGTTTTAAAGGGCCTAAACATCCCTGAATTATTCCATATTTAACACACAGTCCGATAGTTGCAAGTTCACTGCAGATAAATGTTATTGCCATCCAAACACCTTCAATTGCCAATGTAACTTCATGAAAATCAAATACATCGCAAACAGTTTCTGATCATGAAACGTGTGCGATGTGGTATGAAAATATCTTGGGCCAATCCTCATATACGGCTTAGGCCGGAAGCTTCACTCCACCGCTGGCGCGTCAACCACACAGTCACACTTGTTCTCCAAGACCACTGTATTGTTCAAGAGTTGCCGGTGAAAGATGGGGACGTGGATCCGCGTCGTGAGGGCAAGTTCGGCGACCCACTCCGGCCCGAGCGCGGCTGCATCATCCATGAACGCGCTCACAACATCCTTGAGCGCGGCCGCACTCTCCGACAGGACGGCTGGGGCCGCCGAAAGGGTAGCTGCTGCATGTGAGATGGCGGCAACAACATCCGCGACCGGGATAGCAAATGGAGAGAACGGCATAGCAGCTGTCTGTTCCTCAACGGTTGCCGTAGCCCTAATGGCGGCTGCCCACGCCTATGCCGATGCCGCCCACGCCCAGCTCGTGGCGGTCACCGCACAAATAGCAGCGGCCTTCTCTGACAACGGTCGGCATCCTACGTCCGAAGAGTTGGAAATTGCCGAGAGCGCTCGGGCAGTCGTCCGCTCGTCGGCAGCCTCCCTTGCCAAGATGGAGGCCGTCAATGCCCGGACCGTGGCCGGCCATGCCAAACTCGTGGTGGCCTTTTCCAAAGAGATGGCGGACGTGGACGGAGAGATGCTTGCAGAGTATGTGGCGATGGATGCCGAGCCCCTTCCCCTGGAGGTCGTCGAGTGCGAGCTGGTCATGGAGGATGCGGCGGAGATTGGCGAGCGTCAGGCGGAACATTAGTCGTTGTTTAGAGCGCTGGTATTTTGTTAGAGTAATGTTTAGGTCAACCAGCTCTGTTTAATTGCTCGATTAAGTAAGTGCGGGCTGTGGTGTAGGCTCTTTTGCGCAGTACCCAAATTATCAATTGATGTTAAATTATGCGACGACATGGATGACCACTGTAACCAGGGAAATTCGGACCAAAAATTTGCTGCCATATCCCCATTCCATCTTCCGATTGAAAATGAAATTGAAGTTCATCACACACATTTTTTTGGAATGAACCGTGTGCAATGTAGTACCCAATCTTACGTCTGAAGCTTGGAGACAAACATTTGCACATCCAAGTTCATCACACGGGGTATATCATAGGCTTCGTTTGTGATGTGTTGATATCGAGAACTATTCTGAAAATTTTGAACGTTCAAGTTCGTCCCACACGGTGTATAAACCAGGCTTCGTTTGTGATGTTTTGATATCGCACATGGTTCCGAATAAGGGACTGTTTCCGATCGTGCTTTACGCGCCAGTTTTTCGCTGGACTGAATGAAAATTTTGGGCTGCCGTGGAAATATCTACCTCCCTCGCCCCCCGGTACCAATCAAAAACCACATTTGCCACTTTTCCTCTACCTTTCCTAGTTCAAACCTTCATTGCTTGCTTGCAGCGCCGACTCCTCACCAGCGACGCTCCTTCCTGCTGCTTGGCCTCGTCCATCTAGTCAGGTAATCCACACCTCCCTAATACCCCCTCACCCCGTCCTCCTCCATCCCACATGGCATGACCGCCGGCGCGACACTTCCACCCAAATCACCGCCCCATCCTCCAAATAATCGCCGCCGAAAGCCATGGTGCACGCAGTATAGCCAGGATCTCAAAGAGCATTTGGCTACGGAGAAGCAAATCGCGGCTGCACGCGCAGATGATGCAGCTATGGCTTCCATGCATGCCGACCCCCATATCTTGGAGGAGCACCTCGCCGTCGAGGCCACCGTCGACGCCTCGCGCGCTAAGGCCGCCACGCGGTTGGCTGTTATAAATGACAGCTCGTGGTCTTTTCTCGAGGGCACCGCCGGTGCGTTCGACGAAGACTTCGTTGTGTTTTCTCAGCGTGCCCGTGCTTACATCAACTCCAGAGCCGGCATGTTGGTGCCGGGGCAGGATCAGGCCACTCACCACTACGAGGGGTGCACCCATGGTGTGGAGGCCTCGCCCTCTTCCAAGTTGACGGAGCCCATCATCATCGATATCTCCGACGATGAGGAATATCTTGTTTTTCTTAGCTTTATCACTTAGGACCTATGTTCACCTAGCTACGCCGGTTAAGCATGTTTCGTTTAGCTGTTGCCTATGCCGCTACTGCCTTTCATTTAGAAATTCTAGTGAAATGTCCAATGTAATGCTACTACAACCTGACCTTCTAGTATGTTCTATTGTGCAATGTGGTGCTTAGTTAACTGTTTCATTCATTTGTTGTGGTGATCATTTAACTATTTAATTCAATTTTGAAATGTGGTGTATGATTGTTGTTGGTACAATTTTGTATTGTTATGCATGTGACGAATAAATCGAATTTAGATGTACTGAATACATGTGCAACATATAGAATTGCTACATTTCCTAGTTCTTAGCGCTTGGTTTAGATAACTGGATTTTCAATGTGGCTCAAACTAATCTGTTGGATCCGCAATGTGTTTATTTTCCATTAACATATTTCAGTGATAGTATGCCAAATATCACTTGTAACCTGATCAATATTTGTCTTCAATATGTTGCAGGGGGAAACAATGGGGGACACTGAAGTTTACCATCGAGGTTTGCACATCCATAGCCGTTTGGCTAATAGCACATTATTGCGCAATTGTAGAAACCATTGTAATATGAATGTTTTTATTAATAATTTGTTCTTGCACATGTAGGTCCTGCTGTAAGAGGTTTAGACCCACTGTTCGACCCTTTTTGC
The DNA here is from genome assembly GCA_039707655.1 of Elymus sibiricus. Classification (NCBI taxonomy): domain Eukaryota; kingdom Viridiplantae; phylum Streptophyta; class Magnoliopsida; order Poales; family Poaceae; genus Elymus; species Elymus sibiricus. The sequence goes on along the minus strand of CM077673.1, from coordinate 14,942,465 downwards.
ATGTGGGGAAATGAGGTGTCCTTGAATATCAGTCAAATCAAGAAACTCAGAAAGATCGTTAAATAAAGAAATTAGCTATGAAAAACAACAAGATGTTTGTCTGCATAATGAAAAGACATCAATCAACTATAGGATGGTACCATCACTTTCACCTTGTCCTTTTCCCTTTGCGCCATTTCAAAGTTTAGAAAAGATATTTATGCCTATGTTTATTTTCAGTCCTTCTCAAGGCAGTTCATCGATGATTACGTCTCAAACCACCTATATGATCAAGAGGCGATGAAGGTATTCATACAGCACCCATGGTATAATCTTGAAGTCTTCCTTAAGAGGACGAAGGATGGGCGGGCAATCATCCACAGGCACTGGCCTAAAGTTGCCAGGACCTTCAACATCATTGAAGGCTCAGTATTCGCCTTCCGCTTTAACAATTTTCTAGATGAGATTCATTTGTCTATTTACCGTCTATGATGATACTTAATTTCCAAAGGTTTTAGATGTTGCATTTGAAACTTTGTCTTGTTATGCAATTGTGTAGCTAGGCAGTATATGCCTATATGAGGTTGTACCCTGATGTAATTCAATTATGAAATCCTGGTTGCCGTACTACGAATAAGAAATATATTCTGTAGTTGATATGAAATGTTAATTTCGATTACTAAATGTATTATAAATAACTGATCAATCAGGCTGATTATTGGGGTTCCCATTGCAGACGGTTTCTAAGACAAAACCGCGGGCAATGACTTGAACAAACCCACATGGTTTCTAGAAAGTTGGTGTGTTGGATCGTTGAGCAATCACACACGAATTCTGGTCAACAACTGCGTGCATTAGGACACCCAATCATAAACGTTTTCACATAGCTAGTGTTCGTGATGGGCAGCCCAATGCCAAACAGTTTCTTCTAGACACCGTGAGTGATGTTCTGAGTAACGCAAACGACAAAATTATAACTATCGTGTGTGATGATCACACCTATCACAAATGATGTTATGCAGAAAATTATGTGTGATCTGCAATACGAACGGAAATGTACCCTTGGGATTCCCTGTGTGGGATGCTAAGTCATCTCACACGTCTTCCCCAATATGTCTGTTTGTGATGGTCCTTCCAATCGCAAACAATATATTTTTGCCCATCGTGTGCGACCAGGTGCAGGCATCGCCGACGGGTTTTGCCTGTCGTGTGTGATAGGCCCCCCTATCACCCACACATGCAAGGCGACGGTTTAATACTACGTCATGGAAAGGGGTTAAAAACCGTTTGTATAGCACACGGCTGCACTAGTGATATACGAAGTCTGCAAGTTTTAGCGTGGTCCCCGTAATCGGACCCCGGGGTTCCCCGAACGTTCGGATATCCGCAGGAACCAAAAAAAGTGAGTAATAGCATAGAAAACTTGCCAGAATGGACCAAATCTATGATTTTTGGTGAGGTCCCCATCAGCGGACCCCGGGGTTCCCCGAACATTTGAATCGCCCCGGGACCCAAAATCAGTGAGTATAGCATAGAAAACTGGCCATAATATGCCAACTCTGCGAGTTTTGGCGAGGTCCCCATAACCGGACCCCGATGTTTCTTGAACGTTTGGATCATCGTGGGAACCAAAATCAGTGAGTAATAGCATAGAAACTAGCCATAATATGCCAAATCTTCGAGTTTTTCCGAGTTCCCCACAACCGGACCCCGAAGTTCGCCGAACTTCCTGATCGCCCCGGGACCCAACATCTGTGAGTAATAGCATAGAAAACTGGCCAGAACGGACCAAATATACGAGTTTTGGCGAGGTCCACGTAACCTGACAACGGGGTTCCCTGAACGTTCACATCGCCGTGGGACCAAAATTCAGTGAGTAATAGCAAAGAAAATTGGCCACAATATGCCAAATCTACGCGTTTTGGAGAGGTCCCCGTAACGTGACCCTGGGGTTCCCCGAACGTTCGAAACTCCGCGAGAACCAAAAGCAGTGAGTAATAGCATTGAAAACTTGAAGTAATAAGCCAAATATGCTAGTTTTATAGAGGTCCACGTAACCTGACCCCGGGGTTCCTCGAACGTTCGAATCGCCACGAGACCCAAAATCATTGAGTAATAGCATCGTAAGCTGGCCATAATATGCCAAATCTGCGACTTTTGGCGAGATCCCCGTAACCAGACCCCGAAGTTCCCCGAACTTTTGGATCGCCGCTGGAACCAAAATAAGTGTGTAATAGCATAGAAACTGGCTATAATGTGCCAAATCTGTGAGTTTAGCGAGTTCCCCGCAACCGGACCTCGGGGTTCCCCGAACTTTAGGATCGCCCCAGGACCCAATATCTATGAGTAGTAGGATAGAAAACTGGCCAGATTGTACCAAATCTGCGAGTTTTGGCGAGTTCCCCGTAACCTGACACCGGGGTTCCCCGGTGTAGTAGCATTACATAGGACATTTCACTAGAATTTCTAAATGAAAGGCAGTAGCGGCACACGCAACAGGTAAATGAAACATGCTTAACCGGCGTAGCTAGATGGACATAGGTCCTCATCGTCGGAGATATCGATAATGATGGGCTCCTTCAACTTGGAAAAGGGCGTGGCCTTGATACTTGTGATCTGCGTTGGGTTTTTCATGAAGAGGAACGGGTAATTGCAGCACAAAGTGGGTAAGTATTTCCCTCAGTTATGAAACCAAGGTTTATCGAGCCAATAGGAATATCAATCCTGAACCGTCTTCAGCGGCTGCACACAAAAGAGCAAACAACTTGCACCCAACGCATGCAAGAGGGTTGTCAATCCCCTTGATCTCGTTATTTGCAATCAAGTGAGTTGTGTAGATAATTTTAAATAATTGTAAATGAAATAAAAGATAAATAAAGGCAGCAAGGTAATAATAACGTTTATGAATTTATAAGTGAATAGACCCAGGGGCTATAATTTTCCCTAGCGGCATCTCTCATGTTGGCACCATACGCTGGGTAACAAATTACTGTTGGGGAATTGATAGAAACGCGGATAGTTATGCGATTTTCACGACAATAATCATGTGTATATTGGCATCATGTCCATAAACAAATTGGGTGACTCCTGCCTGCACCTATTACTATTACTCCACTCATCGACCGCTATCCGGCATGCATCTAGAGTATTAAGTAAAACAGAGTAATGCATGGAGAACGATGACATGATGTAGACAAAGTAAACTCAAACATTATGAATAAACCCCATCGTGTTATCCATAGTAGCAACAACACAAAGACATGTCTTGTCCCATTCTGTCACTGGGATATAGAGCACCGTCAGGTTGAACCTACCACAACGCACCTCTCTCACTGAAGATTGATCAATCTACTTGGCCAAAGCAAACTAATAGATCGTAGAGAATTACGAAGCTATAATGATCATGCAAATAAGAATCTTATTGTTCAGAGGTGACACAGATACTTTTCATGAATAATCTGAACATAAACCCACAATTAAACAGATCCCAACAAACACACCGCACAATAGGATTACATCGGATAGATCAAAGCGAAGATGTGATGATCATTGTATTGAAGATCAAGAGATAGAGAGATTTCCATCTAGGTACTAATTATGGCCCTGTAGGTCTATGGTGAACTACTCACACATCATCATGAGGGCAGCAAGGTTGATTAAGAGCCCTCCATGATCGATCCCGCCTCCGGCAGGGTGTCAGAACGGAGCTCCTGATGGCCTCGCGACGGAACAGAGACTTGCGGCGACGTAAAAAGGGTTTTGGGACTGTCTCTAGGGTTTTTAGAATATTACATAATTTATAGGCCAGAGAGGGGCATCGGGAGACGCCCGAGGGGGCCAGCACACATCAGGGCGCCCCCCAGGGCACGGCATGTTGCGTGCTGGTGCCCTTGTGTGGCTTCCGGTCTCCTCCTGAAGCCTCCAGGCCTTCTTTTGGTCCAGAAAAAATCCTAAAAAAGTTTCGTGGCAATTGGACTTCGTTTGGTACTGTAAACCTGAAAAGTGAAAAACATGCAGAAAACAACAACTAGCACTGGGTCAATAGGTTAGTGCTCAAAAATATTATAAATTGGTAAATAAAGACCCAAAACGTATCCTAGAACGATAATATATCTTCATGGAACAATCAAAAATTATAGATACGTTGGAGACGTATCAAGCATCCCCAAGTTTAATTCCTGCTAGTCCTCGAGTAGGTAAATGATAAAAATAGAATTTTTGATGTCACAAGCTACCCATTATGTAATATTTTGCATATATGCTCATTGAGAAACGATGAATTAACAAACATTAACGTAGCAATACTTATAAGTATAAGAAACAAAATCATCAATCTTTTAAAGTATACGATCCTCAAAGAATGTTTACCGCACATTCATCTTATTATATTTGCAAGGCATGGCTCCATCTTCACAACATTAATACAAATGTCAAGCACCACGGTGTCCAAGTCAGGCAATTGGATCATACTTTCAATATGCATCAACTTTTTATTCTTCATGCAATACATGAGCGTGAGCCATTGGACATAGCATTTAGGTGGAATAGAATATGGTGGTAGATATCAAAGGGGCAAAAAGTGGAGAAGATAGTCTCACATCAACTAGGCGTACCAACCGGCTATGGATATGTCCATTGATAGATGTCAATGCAAGGAGTAGGTATTGCCATGCAATTGATACACTAGAGCTATAAGTGTATGAAAGCTCAAATGAAGCTAAGTGGGGTGTGCATCCAACTTTCTTGCTCATGAAGACCTCAGGCATTGGAGGAAGCCGGTCATAGGAATATACAAGCCAAGTTTGTAATAATTAAAAAGTAATTCCCACTAGCATATGAAAATGACATAACATGAGACTCTCTATATGAGGAACAAGGTGCCACTTTGAGGCACAAGTGTGGTAAAGGATAGTAGCAAAGTCCCTTCTCTCCTTTTCTCTCATTTTTCAGAATGGTGGGCTCATTTGGCCTCCCCATTTTTATTTCCTCACTAGGACAATGCTCTAACAATGATGATCATCACACTTTTATTTACTTACAACACGATATGAATAACTGATGAAAAGATATGACTTTATATGAATGCTTCTGGTACGTAGTGTACCAGGATGTGCAAGGTCTAGCGTCACATGTCTAAAAAATATGATGAATGGTGGCTTTGCCACAAATACTATGTCAGCTCTATATGATCATGCAAAGCAATATGATGATGAACGAACTAGTCATATGAAGTGACGATGGAATTTGCATGGCAATATGTCTCGGAATGGCTATGAAAATGCCATGATAGGTAGGTATGGTGGCTGTTTTGAGGAAGATATAATGAGGCTTATGTGTAATAGAGTGTATCATGTCAGGGGGTTTGGATGCATCGGCGAAAGTTGCACCGATCCTCAAGGTGAGATTGGGCTATGCACGGTACCGAAGAGGCTAGCAAATATGAGGAGGTGAGATTATGTATGTCCATTGTTTGACATTAGTAATAAAAAACTCATATACTTATTGCAAAGTTTTATCACAAATCAGAGTACTACTCACATGCCCCGAGGGAAGAGGTTAGTAGAAGTGAACCATCACGCGCCTCCGACCCGAAACAACACTAGGATTTCAACGAGGAATAGAAATGCTCACACGTCATCACCATGCCTCTTTAATTTTTAGACGAACAAGAAGTTAAGCCCTCTTAATATCGACACTTCTACGAATCAACAATTATGAACTCACACCTCTTCCATATTACCACATCAATATCATCAACCCACAATTTCTCTAAATGTGCTACATGATGGTTTTAATTATCACTCATTGAATACCTATCATTTTTGGACTAGCCTTATGACCCATGCAATTACCATCACTATTTATTAACTCTCAAACAAATATAAGTGAATAACAAGAGTGAAATCATTTCTTTAAAATATACACGCCGCTGTACTCAAAAAGATATAAGTGAAGTACTAGAGCAACTTCTAAGCTCAAAAGATATAAGTGAAGCACATAGAGTATTCTAACAAATTATGATGAAGGTGTGTATCTCTTAAATAGGTGTGTCCAGAAAATGATGATTGTGGCAAACTAAAGTAAAAGCAAACAAAAAAAAACGATGTTCCAAGCAAAACTCATATCAAGTGACAAATAAAAATATAGCTTCAAGTGACATATCGATGGATTGAGACGAAAGAGGGGATGCCTTCCGGGGCATCCCCAAGCCTAGACACTTGAGTCTTCATTAGAATATTACCTTGGCATGCCTTAGGCATCCCCAAGCTTAGGCTCTTGCCACTCTTTATTCCTTTGTCGATCGTGATAACACGCAAAACTTGAAAACTTCAATCACACAAAACTCAACAAAACTTTGTGGGATCTGTTAGTATAAGCAACATATTGAATACTTTAGGTACTATTATAAATTGATTCTTATTTCATTATTGCATAATAGGTACTGGATTCTAACTTCTCCATGGCTTATACCCCCCGATACAATCCATAGCATAATCTAAACAAGCAAACTATGGAAGCAAAAACAGAATCTGTCTAAAACAGAACAGTCTGTAGAAATCTGTAGAGAACCTATACTTATGTAAATCAAACAATTATGATAAATTAGGAAAACCTCTAGAATATGTATAGAAATACTGTGTAAAAAATTCAGATCATTATCATGCTCCAGTAATAAATGAAAATTCCTGTACTGGACTATAAGGTTGCTATTTTGTTTCAGCATCGATTCTACTCATCTTGTGAGTCATCCCAAAGGCTTTACTTGGCAAAAACACTAATTTAAACACAAAAACATAATCATTACAAAGGAAGTAATCATGGTATAAAAAATAAACAGAAAGTATTGGGTTGTCTCCCAACAAGCTCTTTCTTTATAGCCATTAAGATAGGCTTGTGATGGTAATGATGCTCACAGGAAAGATAATAATTGAAACATAAAGAGAGCATCATGTAGCATGTGAAAAGCTCATTTAAGTCTAACATACTTCCTATGAATAGGAATTTTGTAAGTAAACAAATTATCAAGACAAGAGGCATCTAGCATATGCATGTAGGAAGAATGAAGCATTAATAATTTTAACACAAAGAGAGGTAAGTGAGTATCATGAAAATTCCTATAACAATATTTTCCTCTCTCATAATAATTAAATGTAGGATCATATTCAAATTCAACAATATAGCTCTCATAAAAAATATTCTCTCCATGATCCACATGCACAAAAGTTTTACAATCTTCCAAGCTAGTGGGATCACCATTAACTAAAGTCATGACCTCTCCAAACCCACCTTTATCAATAAAATCATAAGATTGCACACTCTCTGAATATGTGGGATTCTCATATAAAGTTGACACTCTTCCAAATCCACTTTCCATATTATTGGAAATAATATTATCCATAACATATTCATCATGAAGCTCAAATAAGTTTCCAAGATCAAAAGAAATATCATCACCCCAATCATGATCATTGCAATAAGTGGTGGTCATAACAAAATTATCACCCCCAAGCTTATAGCTTTGCATATCACTAGCACAATTGTCATTATTAAAATTTATAGTAACATCATTGCGATCATGCTTTTTGGGTGCAATAGAAATAATTTCCTTTTCAACATAAGGAACTATAGCAAGTTCGTCTCCATAAGCATCATCAATATTGGCATCGTGCCCATAAGAATAGCAAGAATCACGTTCATCAAGAGGGGATATTTCAATAGAATCCTAATTTTGTTCCAACGCAGCAAACATTCTCTCAATAAATTCTTTAATGTAAGCATTAGAAGTATAGTTTTCATAGCAATATTTAAGTATGGCAAAAATTTCAGATTTGTAGAAAGTAGCATCATACTTTTCCATCAAAGAAGCAATCTCATAAGCACCCTTAAAAGCAACAAATTCTTCAATTTCTTCGATATCATAGTAACTATAAACATGCTTGGCAAAAGAAGATAAGATTTCATTATCATTAAGCTCACATAGGTAGGGGAGGTGTTTTTTAGGGTTCTCAGAGCAACAAGTAAAGTCATAAAGCTCACACGGATTCCAAGCATAGCACATCAAACATTTTATTTGATGGCATAAAAGTTTCCCCTTTTGAGACAACCGGTGACGCACAAAATAAGCATGCTCATCTAATGATTTCCCTTCAATAAGCTAGTTGGGGTTTCCGCACGAGCACAAATGGATCGAACATGACCCAAGTAGAGAACTTTATGTGGATCCATAAGTCTTTATTTTTACTTTTTACCTTTTGTTTTTGAGTGACAAGATAAAGATAGTGTAACACCCCACCCCAGAGCACGCGTATTGCAGCCGCGCATCCGACCGCCGCGTCTCACACACCCCGCGTGCCCTTGCCCTTATCCGCTCGAAGAGTCGTGCAGTACCACCGCCACCTCACCCCGTCCGCTAGCGCCGCTCGACTGCTGCCCTGCGCAGATCAGAGCCACCGCCATGGCCATCTTGGCGGCAAGCCTGCGGCCGCTGCCGTTCCTGCCATGGACGGCGCCGACCAAGCCATAGCCGCACGCCAGCTGCCCCAGCAACAGGTCGAGCTTATCCGCGAGCTCGTCCGCTAGCGCCCATCGCCGCCACGAAGCCCGCAAGCTACTGTCGCTGGAGTTATCTGTTGCCGCCGCGGAACCGCCATTGCCGCACTATAAACAGCCCCCCTGAGCATGTTTGCGCTAGTCAGAAGCCTCACCCCAGCCGTAGCTAGCTTCCCCAGTGACACATTGCCCATCTCTCACCACCATCCACCTTCCCTCAACCCCGCGGAGCCACCCAACCTCTCAGCTTTGACTGGGAGCCACCCTAGACTGAGACCCATCTGTTCCCGAAGGCGCCGTCCGCCTCAGAGCTCGCCGCCGGCGACCCCCTCCGCCCCGAGACCCTTTGCGACCATCGGGAGGATCGTCCTAGTGCGGTGGACCCGTCCCCGCCGTCGGAGCCCCGTGGGGAGTCGCCAATCGCCGGCGTTGGTCGCCGGAGCCCGGCCTCCGCTCGGCCGGAGGAAGGAGGAGGTGCGGGCGACTGGTCAAACCTGACCAGTGGGTCCAATGGACCCATTGTCAGCGACACAGCGACGGCCCGCGCTGGCTTTAGTGAAAGCGTAAACCCGGAAGTACGTCTCCCTCTCGAATGCGTATTTCACCTGAAACGTTTTCTTTTATCTGTTTTAGTTTAAATCAGATTTTGACCTGAACTTTGACTGGCTATAACTTTTAAAATATAACTCCAATGGACCTGATTCTTTTTCTGTTGTTTCCCAAATTCCATCTAGTTTATTGTCATATTCATTTGAAAAAAAATTCCAACAACTTTTCAGTACTGTTTTGAACTATGTGTTAATTTGAATATTTTCAAAACTAGGATTTGGAGGGAAGATTAAAACCTTCAAAAAGTTTTGGAGCGCACCTCATCTCCCTGCACCTTGAAGGCAAGCATTCTGAACCCTGGCATAATATTTGTTGTGTGTTGTTTGATGTGACTACAACACCAAGTTGACATGAAGTAAGCGTTATTTCATGTGATGATGTGATCATGTTTACTAGTGCATGATGATAATTCCTTGCTGTTGGAATTGAAATACTTGTGACAGTGTTCACCCTCGTATGCCTTTCATGCCTACCAGAAGGAATCCGGAAAAGTCTCATTCTTGGGTAGACATGAGCTTGATACTGAAATTCCGTTGAGACAAGTATATTCAGTAAGGCATGGTGAGGTATGATGAGTGGTGATTCTGTCTATTGGTGTGGAATATATTTGTTATGCTAATAATGCAGGAAACACTTAAACCTCTTGAGTTGACCGTAGATCGAGTCTTGTGCCAGTAACCCCCATACTTGTTTCGTACTACCACTCGTCCCTGCCATAGGTAGGGTACGGTTCAGTAAGTTGTCAACCCCTTTCTTAGCACACACCGTACAGAGAGGCCATAGTGAAAGATACCACTGGCCCCTGGTAGGCATGTCACTTGGTCCGGGGGCATCACTACTGGAATCAGGGTCTTTGCCGTCTGCCATAGTAGACGACAAAGGCCTGCCTGGCGGACGGCAAAGCCATTGCCGTCCCCCAGCAGACGGCGAACTGTCCGGCCGAACAGCTGCCGGCAAAGGCCTCTTTGCCGTCTGCTGGCAGACGGCAAAGCCCCTGGACGGCAGACAAAAGGTGCCAGCCCCGTTAGGGGGCTAACGGCGCTCTTTGTCGTCTGCTCGCAGACGGCAAAGAGCTGCAGCTGACGTCAGGCGTCAGCTGGGCCAACGCAGGCTTTTTGCCGTCTGCTAGCAGACGACAAAGAAGCAAAGGTCTTCGCCGTCTGCCAGCAGACGGCAAAGAGGCCAAATAGGCCAGCCCAGGTTGCACAGGCTGCTGCCACGTGGCCTCTTTGCCGTCTGCTAGCAGACGGCAAAGAGGCTATATTACAACAGTATGGATTCTTCCTCTCTCATATATATATATGGTGGACACTCTCCCTCACTGAAAGACACACAAGGAGCCGAAACAGACCTAAAGTCAACCCGTTCCATATATCGAGGAATGACATAGAAAAATTGCCCTATGTTTTGCCGGAATATCATTGAATTCCCGTTCTGGCAAATCACAATCACTCGATCTGTCCTACATTGTAGCACAAGTCATGCTAAAATTCATGAAAAATATGAGGCATGACCTTTGCTAAAAACAGGACATATCGAGCGCCTGAAATTTGCCGGAACGGAAACGAATCAACATTCCGGCAAAACATAGGCCACTCGGAGGTACATTGCAGGGGAGGGGGCGGGGCGGGGCCGGTGGAGGAGGCCGGGGCAGGGGAGGGGGCAGGCCCCTTGGTTTTTGTTATCCATTCATGGGTCATGTCTTTCTGACTAGTGTGACCGGTGTACATCCACGCACGATCACTCATCTTGCCTAGCTACTAGACACACAATAAATATATACATAATTCAGCAAACCATATTCATCATTTAATAGAGTTTGTCAGTTTTATTACCTCCATGCAACCTAGACGCTAGTAGGTAAAGATAAGTCCTAATCCCACCCGAGTATGTGTAGATCGGGTTCGTTTTCCCATGCTCAGCTCCGGATCCGACGCAAAATTTCAGCAGCACCTCCCCGCTGTTCTCCTGATACACGTCTCCGCAATAAGCAGAGAGGATGTGTACCCGGAGAACAACAGGGAGGCACTGACGAAATTCTGCATCGGATCCGGAGCAGAGCATATGGGAAAACGAACCCAATCTACACATACTCGGGTTGTCTATGGATAACGTTGGACAATTCGAAAGAATCACGGTTATAAATATTCAAATGCATCCATATTTATAGATGTAACCCTTTCGAACGGGAGACGCATAGTGGTCACGCATACTGATAATTCAATCTACCTACAGCTAGCAAGTTTCATCGGCACGAAGATCGGAACAGAGCAAATGAAGGGGGAGGAGGAGATGTCATTTGTGCTCACCCACGAACGCAGGGGCGGAGCTCGTCGAACGCACGGGGAGGTCGTCGAACACCAAACCCTCGCAGTGACGAAACAACTGCACATTTAAAACCAACTGATCAACACAAATATATATGATGTTTTTCATAACAAAATCGGAAATTATATGACCTAACTCATAATTCACACATATATGACCCCGTCGGCCTCTAGAAGGCCGAAGAGCACCCTTTCGGTCAACAGGAGGCCCAAGAGGTGTCGGGGGTCGGGGGTGTCGTGTCAGGGTGTCGGGGTGTCATGGTGTCAGGGTGTCGTGTTGGGGTCGGGGTGTCGTGTCGGGGTCGGGGTGTCGGGGGTGTCGGGGGTGTCGTGTCTAGGTGTCGTGGTGTCTCGGTGTCAGGGGTGTCGGGCTGTCGGGGTCGGGGTGCCGTGTCGGGGTCGGGGTGTCGGGGTCGGGGTGCTGTGTCGGAGTCGGGGTGTCGGGGTCGGGGTGCCGTGTCGGGGTCGGGGTGTCGGGTCGGGGTCGGGGTGTCGGGTCGGGGTGTCGTGGTGTCGGGTTGTCGTGGTGTCGGGGTGTCGTGTCGGGGTCGGGGTGTCGGGGTGTCGGGGGTGTCGTGTCTGGGTGTCGGGGTGTCAGAGGTGTCGGGGTGTCGGGGTCGGGGTGCCGTGTTGGGGTCGGGGTGTCGGGGTGTCCTTTTCTTTTATTTCCTATCTTTCTTCTACTTCTTCTTCTTTCCTTTTTCTTCTTCTCTTCTTCTTTCCTTTTTCTTCTCCTAAATATTACTCCTATTACCTAAATAATACAAACAAAGCACAAATCTAAAACTAAATCTAATACAAATAAAATTTCTGTCCTAATTTGATACCTTGCTAAATTAACCTAGGGTTCATACTAATTAATCTAGGGTTCATACTAATTAACCTAGGGTTCATACTACCTAATTTGAAACCTAGCTATTCACACTAACTAGTGTTAAATCAATTCTATTTTCTTTAAATAGCAACAATTGCTTTAACTAAAAAAATTAAATAGCAACATTTTCTTTAAATAAAAAATAGCAACTACCTAATACGTCCTAGCTAGGGTTCATACTAACTAGCACTATAAAATAGCAACATATCCAGAACATTACACTGCTATTGAAACAACCACACAAGTTCTATAATCATGCTAATGTACCATGGATCAACCTGATTTGGCAAGCACACTATGCAAACAATGAAGTACCCCTTGTTCTTTTCCTTCTTTATTTTTCCTTTTTTTCTTCTTCTTTTCTTCTTTTTTTTCTTCTAGGTTTTTTCTTTTCTTCTTTTCTATCTAAGTTTTTTCTACCTAATATAAACTAACTAATATAAACTAATAACTAATATGAACTAATAACTAATAAAACCTAACTAATAAAAACAGAAAAAAAAACAAAAAAAGGGGGGAGGGTGGAGCTCACCGGAGGGGGGGTCGAGGCAGCGGCGCGGGGCGGCGGAGGGGTCGGGGCGGGGGAGCTCGTCGGGGCGGCGGCGGAGGGGCGGCGCGGGGCGGCGGAGGGGGAGGGGCGGGGGAGCGTCGAGGCGGCGGCGGAGGGGCGGTGCGGGGCGGCGGAGGGGCGGCGGCGGCGACCGACGGCGGCGGGACGAAATTTAAGGGGGAAAAGAGCGCGGGAGAGAGAGACAGAGAGAAAGAGAGGGAGAGAAAGAGAAGAGAGGGAGAGAGAGAAGAGAGAGAGAAGAGAGAGAGGAGGGGGGTAACGGCCCGTTAGGAGTTATTTTCTTTGCCGTCTGCGAGCAGACGGCAAAGTTTCTTTGCCTTCCGCTAGCAGACGGCAAAGAGGTGGGGTGGGCCGTTGCAGTTAACTGGCCTCCACTGGGCCCCACCCCACCTCTTTGCCGTCTGCTAGCGGACGGCAAAGAAACTTTGCCGTCCGCTGGCAGACGGCAAAGAGCTGGCTAATGGCAAACAGTGTCCTTGCCATCAGCCAGCTCTTTGCCGTCTGCTTTCCCAAAGCAGACGGCAAACAACCTCTTTGTCGTCTGCCAGCAGACGGCAACGAGATGGCAGATGGCAAAGTCCCTGATTCCAGTAGTGCATGGGTGTTCCGGTGAGTCCGAGGGGGTAGCTCCCCTGTTTTGCGCGCAATATAAATTTTGTGATCCCATGCTAATCGAGGTTGGAGCCTCCCCACTTAGAGTTTTGCTTAACGAGTGTCGTGGGTGATTCCAGGCACCAGAAAGTTAAACTGGTGTGTGCGGGTCAGGTGAGTTTTCAATTAAAAGACCGTAAGCGGAATTAGTCCCGGTGGACTAAAGGAATCCGTTACTTGTGGGTAAAGAGTACACCCTCTGCAGAGTTTATATCTATTCGAATAGCCGTGTCCGCGGTTAAGGACTACAGTCTGGGATGTATCAAGTGTCGGTCTTAGTGTCGGTCTTCGGAGGATAAACTTCTAAACCGGAACATTGATCATGGCGTGTGACAAATGATGATTAGGACTATTATTATTGTGGACTAACCATTTTTATTATTTGAATTATTGAGTATCCCTGGGATGGTTCTACCTCCCTGATACTCATTGTGATTATTCTTATATAAGCCCTTTATGTGGCGTCGCACAGACTCCCGACTGTGGCATGCATGCTGATTGCTTTATCATATAAGCCCTTTCTCTGGTGTTGCTGAGACGCCCGACTGTGGCACATTTCTTATTTATTTTCTTTATAAGCCCTTTATGTGGCGTCGCTGAGACGCCCGACTATGGCACGTTTGTTATTTATTTTCTTTATAAGCCCTTTATGTGGCGTCGCTCAGACGCCCGACTGTGGCATGCTGATTATTTATTTTTCCTTATAAGCCCTTTATGTGGCGTTGCTCAGACGCCCGACTGTGGCATGCTTGTTATTTATTTTCTTTATAAGCCCTTTATGTGGCATCGCTCAGACGCCCGACTGAGGCATACTTTATATTATTATCCTTTCGAGGCGTTGCTTCAGACACCCGATCGGTTTATTTTATTTTTATTCTCTGATTGATTACTCATGTTTAATAACCTGCTTGCGTGCGTCATGAATTTTATTTCATGACTGACTAAGTGATCATGGAATATTTCAGTGCATGATTATCATCTGTTATATTATACCTGTTTTCATGATGTTTGCGAGTACATTCAAAGTACTCACTGGCTTGTCCCTGGCTATTGTCTTGGCCAGATTTCTTGCTTGGAGAGGATCTAGCGCAATGATAGCAGCCCCGCGAAGATAGGAGTTATCCAGGTCAGCTGTTCTTGTGGGAAATGGAGTCCCATAGACGCTGATGATCCGCAAACCGCTTTCGCCATCAACCACTAGAAATTTTTATTGTACTCATAGACCACTTTGGTCGTGTACTTCAAATTTTGTATTTTGCTTGGAATTTCTGTATCAAGATTGTGTCTCATCAGCTAACAGTAATCCTGGGGCTGGTGAGCACAAGGGCCATTTACTGGGAAATTAATATCCTGGAAATCCGGTCCTGACAACCTTGGTATCAGAGCCAGGCTGACCATTGGCTAATCCTATCCTAGCCGGGTCAATAAAACCAAGGTTAACCCACCCACCAGACCTTAACCTAACCACAACCAAGCTTATCCTATACGACAGCCATACAGTGACTCTGACACCTTTTTGGCAGTCGGTGCCTAACCTATCAGCCTAGCCCGTCGATCACGCGCGAGTGACCGACACCCAATTTGTCTCATTCACAAGCGTGCGAAGGAAGACTCCATTTTCTTTTCTATAAAAGGGAACGTTAGCCCCAACCTTGCACAGCACAGCCTCTACCCCAGAACCAAGCCAAGATGCCTGGCCGCATTGTTCACAATGAGACCACAGCAACCAACCTTGGAGGTTTTGTAACCGTGCTAGCAAACCTCACCCGTCGTGCCTTTGCATTAGAAGATCCCCCAGAATATGTTGTGTACCAAGGGCTCATGAGCGGTGAGAGTCGTCAATTCTGGGCCACGGTGCACGTCTATGGTAGGGGTATAGCGCCAGAACGCCCTTACAGGTTCACCGGAAGGACAACTTCCTTTGAGCCACAAGTCATCCAGCTAGCCGCTCGAGAGGCTATAGTTCAACTCCGGCACCTGTCGCCAAGAGTTAACTGCCGCTCGTTCTACTACTACCCCAGCCGTGATGGGTATAGTAGGCCACGCCAGGTTGCCAACGGAGACCACGAGACGGACCCTGCATTGCTGCATCTGGTGCACTATGTAAGTGCACTAGAGGCATTGTTCGATCAGGTCACTCTTGATCTGATCACAGCCCGTGGAGAACTTGCTCGTCGAGCCCCGGCAAGAGGAGAAGACGGGCCCGACGCCCACAACCCAGTCGTGCTGTTTGGACAACCGATCGATTCCTTGAGGTCTGCCCCTGCAGCCGACCGGAATGCATTTGTATCCCCGGAAGAGCTCCGTCGCCTTTTGGGGACACGCTCCAACGGGATTGTGACCACCAACCCACGCGATGGTCATCATCGCTACCCCGACCCTGCAGCTCCTCAACCCCATCCAGCAAACCTCGACGTTGAATCCAAGGAGAAGCCTCGACGTCCACAAGGCACGCACGACTAGATATTAACAAGGTAGACTAAGTCACTCGAGTAGTACCGAGTCTTAGTATTCTACGCCATGTAATGGGGTGACTTTGTAATCATCATGAATAAAATGCAGACTGCTTGTGTGCCTTTGTTTTGTATAGTAGCCACGCATAAGTTTGTTGGCGTGCGATTGCATATTAAATTCCAGGTGTAGCTACCAAAAACCACCCCAGACGACACCCACAGTAATACGTCACTTTTGTGAGATATGTATATCCGTGGCATTGACCCCGACCCCCATAGAGCAGAACCGACAAACTAGTTTGCCCCCACACCGCAATCGGTAACCCAGCCCTGATGCTACATAAGAGGCCACTCCGTGACCTTACCAAGCATCCCTCACTTTGTGCACAGCTCTCACAGCCATTTTTTTTGCCATGCCGAGCCCTAGTATTCATCCGATAACTCCAGATGCGACCCCAGGTAGTTTTGTAAAAATATTGTGGGACTTTACCTGCAGTACCATGAGTTCTACCCATCCACCCAGTACGAGCTGCTCAAAACGAGAATCACCCCATCCGCCTCAAAATATTTGGCAGTATTGCACATCCCTCCCGCAAACCCAAACAAAGACGCAACGGAAGTCTCCTTCGTGGGGAATTCTATGCCGACTCCGCAAATGGCCATAGAAGCTGCTGCGTACGAAGTGATTACTCGCCTTCGATTCGCGGTACCCTATATCAACGAAAGGGGGTATTATTACTTCCCGAGTTGTGTAGCACCCGGAGAAGTAGCATCCTTTCCCAGTGGACGAATAGAGAGGGAACCAGTACTGGCCAATCTTGCCCAGTACGTCATCGCGCAAGAGCGTTTGACCCAGCGGGTATTGGGTTATCTCCAGAACCTCGCTCATTTGAACCCTCAGATCGCCATTGGCAGACCACTGAGGCCAGACCAGGAAAGGCGCGTTCTTCGACTAGTCAATCCGTTTCCTCCGGTAGAAGAAGAATGTGCTCCAATGCCAGAGACATTTTCTCAGGACCCGACATATTTTACGTTTGCGTCATAGACGCCACTACTATGTTTGTTAGCCTAGCATTTATTTATATGTTGCAGCTTATGCGTTGTATCCTAAGTTTGTGCTATGAATAAACAGTTTGGTTCCAAATAATGTGAGTAATTTTTAATGCTGTGATTTTTGATCAACTGTTTTCGCTCTCAGTAAATCTCGAGGTGAGATTCTCTTTGAGCCATTCCAACAAATATTTCTCCATGACATAAATTTAAATTCACTCAGCACCACGACAGCAGGCTCACAGCCACAACCACTCGACCACATGCACTAATTGCAAAACCACGTACACATTTTGCACCTAACTGATCACCTCACTAACACACCACAGTTTCTGAAAGAGAAATTTGTGGGTAATTATTCTGGTGCAAGTTGCCTCCAGCACGCTGACATCAGTGAGCACCGGACACCGATGCTTAATCCTCGTGATCACTGCCGCCGCGAAGAGCCAACACTCGAGCAGCAGCATCACGACGATCATCGTGGATCATCGCGCACAAGAGCACGGAGAACCCCAGCACTGCCGCCAACCCTCCGCACATCAGGATCGTGTACCAATCCGGCATCACCTCCGCCATTAGAGCCTCGTCTCAAGCTCCTACAAACTGAAATGGAGGAGGAGGAAGGAGAAGAAGAAACGAGACCAGGTGTGAGGAAGAAGAGAGAATCACCGCGGTCATTTTATAGCTCGAGATCGGTGTACAGTGAACGAAGTCCACCAGTGCCGCTCGTCGCTCGATCGTCGGTGTTCGGAGGCGAATCCGTGAGCAGTGCCGACAGCGCATCGGCCCGCGAGGTGAGTGCACGCTGCGCCGGCAGCTAGCACACCGCGCACTACCGCAGTACGGCCTAGATGCCCTACGCGCTAGACGCCGCCGGTGGAGAAAGCGCGGGAAAGCGCACGAGAGAGAGGAAGAAAGGAAAGCCAGAGGTAGAAGAAGACACTGACTGTGGGCCCCGGGTCCACCTGTCAGCCAGAGAGAGCACTGTGCACTCGGGTACGACCAGCATAATATGGAAATTTAGAATTTTATTAATTCTAAATTTACTGTAGCCATAAGTGGAAATCTCTCGGTTTCCCCAACCCTAGATTTTTCCACGTAGCGCCAGTACCCCCACTATAGTTCACCAATTATCTGTCCACTCACTGTAGCCTCGTCATATCGCGTGAGTAGGATATTTAATTTTCGAGTTATTATTGCATGATAGTAGGAGTAATATTTTTGAAACCGTCCTTAGCAAATCTCGAGGACGAGATTTTTCTTAAGGGGGTAGTGTTTTAACAACCCAAAATTTTTAATCATGTTTTATTAATTAGAATTTTGCCAGGAATTTAAATTTTTATTTTCTGGATCATCTATTGATTTCAGAATCACTCCTTTCTTCTGAATTGTGGAGTTTTTCCTCCAAATAGGAACCTTTCAAAAATATTGTTGGACTGAATACCTTCTCAAGAACATTTCTTTTTATTTTATGATCAGTGGAAATATTTTTCTAAGCTTTATTTCTTTTAAAATGGCCTTTCATATTTTTTTGAGCCTCATTTGCACTACAACCATTTGATAACTTCATTTAAAAATTCCACAAAAATTTGGGGATGACATGTGATGTCCCTGGATCATTTTTATGCAAAAAACCCAGCTTGGTGTTTTGGAAAATTTGAGCAAACCATCCTCTTTTGCTCTCTGGTCCAGTTTGGTATTTTGTACTGCAACCCTATTTTATTTTGCTCTAGTGACCTTGGGATTTTTCCTACTTGTAGTCCACCCTACCAAACCCTTAAGTCCAGGAGATCAGATCCATCAGAAGATTTGAGGCACATGCAATAATGGTCTATATTTTCTGTCCAGAACTGTAGATTTGCAAAACTTGTACTAACAAGTTTCTGTTCTTCTCAAACTAACCATGCCATCTTCTTGTGGATCTAAAGAGACCCCAACCTGGAGATTTTGACCACCAGAAGAATTACATTGATGCCCATGGCATTATGTCAAGCACCTTCTGTTCATAAACAGATTTGGCATGGGAATAAGTTTACATTATGAACTTACCCCAAAGACCAAACCAGCATGTCACAAAGCTCTACCTTGGCCTAAAACCCCACCCTGCTAAACCTCATGTGCATTAGAGCCTCCTGGCATGCCTTGGCAATTCGCCAAGCACATGGCGTGCGTGCTCTTGGCGCGCCTAGAGCGCGCGTATTGCAGCCGCGCATCCGAGCCGCCGCGTCTCACACACCCCGCGTGCCCTTGCCCTTACCCGCTTGAAGAGTCGTGCAGTACCACCGCCACCTCACCCCGTCCGCTAGCGCCGCTCGACTGCTGCCCTGCGCAGATCAGAGCCACCGCCATGGCCATCTTGGCGGCAAGCCTGCGACCGTTGCCGTTCCTTCCATGGACGGCGCCGCCCAAGCCACAGCCGCATGCCAGCTGCCCCAGCAACAGGTCGAGCTTATCTGTGAGCTCGTCGCTAGCGCCCGTCGCCGCCACGTCGCCCGCAAGCTACTGTCGCCGGAGTTATCTGTTGCCGCCGTGGAACCGCCATTGCCGCACTATAAATAGCCCCCCCGAGCACGTTTGCGCTAGTCAGAAGCCTCACCTCAGTCGTAGCTAGCTTCCCCAGCGACGGATTGCCCAGTGGATGTCATCTTGCTCGCCTCCGGTAGCTTCAGCCGCCGCAGCTCTCCGGTTAAATTCGAGCAAGCCAGAGCGTCCCCCTCCTTGCTTTCGCCACCATCCACCTTCGCTCAACCCCGCGGAGCCGCCCCACCTCTCAGCTTCGACTGGGAGCCACCCTAGACCGAGACCCATCTGTTCCCGAAGGCACCGTTCGCCTCAGAGCTCGCCGTCGGCGACCCTTTGCGACCATCGGGAGGATCGTTCTAGTGCGGTGAACACGTCCCCACCGTCGGAGCCCCGTGGGGAGTCGCCAATCGCCGGCGTTGGTCGCCGGAGCCCCGCCTCCGCTCGGCCGGAGGAAGGAGGAGGTGCGGGCGACTGGTCAAACCTGACCAGTGGGCCCAATGGACCCACTGTCAGCGACACAGCGACGGCCCGCGCTGGCTTTAGTGAAAGTGTAAACCCAGAAGTACGTCTCTCCCTCTCGAAAGCGTATTTCACCTGAAACGTTTTCTTTTATCTGTTTTAGTTTAAATCAGATTTTGACCTGAACTTTGACTGGCTATAACTTTTAAAATATAACTCCAATGGACCTGATTCTTTTTCTATTGTTTCCCAAATTCCATCTAGTTTATTGTCATATTCATTTGAAAAAATTTCCAACAACTTTTCAGTACTGTTTTGAACTATGTGTTAATTTGAATATTTTCAAAACTAGGATTTGCAGGGAAGATTAAAACTTTAAAATGTTTTGGAGTGCACCTCATCTCCCTGCACCTTGAAGGCAAGCATTCTGAACCCTGGCATAATATTTGTTGTGTGTTGTTTGATATGACTACAACACCAAGTTGACATGAAGTAAGCGTTATTTCATGTGATGATGTGATCATATTTACTAGTGCATGATGATAATTACTTGCTGTTGGAATTGAAATACTTGTGACAGTGTTCACCCTCGTATGCCTTTCATGCCTACCGGAAGGAATCCGAAAAAGTCTCTGTCTTGGGTAGACACGAGCTTGATACTGAAATTTCGTTGAGACGAGTATATTCAGTAAGGCATGGTGAGGTATGATGAGTGGTGATTCTGTCTATTGGTGTGGAATATATTTGTTATGCTAATCATGCAGGAAACACTTAAACCTCCTGAGTCGACCGTAGATCGAGTCTTGTGCCAGTAACCCACATACTTGTTTCGTACTACCATTCGTCCCTGCCACAGGTAGGGTACGGTTCACTAAGTTGTCAACCCCTTTCTTAGCACACACCGTACGGAGAGGCCATAGTGAAAGATACCAGTGGCCCCTGGTAGGCATGTCACTTGGTCCGGGGGCATGGGTGTTCCGATGAGTCCGAGGGGGTAGCTCCCCTGTTTTGCGTGCAATATAAATTTTGTGATCCCATGCTAATCGAGGTTGGAGCCTCCCCACTTAGAGTTTTGCTTAACGAGTGTCGTGGGTGATTCCAGGCACCGAAAAGTTAAACTGGTGTGTGCGGGTTAGGTGAGTTTTCAATTAAAAGACCGTAAGCGGAATTAGTCCCGGTGGACTAAAGGAATCCGTTACTTGTGGGTAAAGAGTACACCCTCTGCACAGTTTATATCTATTCGAATAGCCGTGTGCGCGGTTAAGGACTACAGTCTGGGATGGGTCAAGTGTCGGTCTTAGTGTCGGTCTTCGGTGGATAAACTTCTAAACCAGAACATTGATCATGGCGTGTGACAAATGATGATTAGGACTATTATTATTGTGGACTAACCATTTTTATAATTTGAATTATTGAGTATCCCTGGGATGGTTCTACCTCCTGGATACTCGTTGTGATTATTCCTATATAAGCCCTTTATGTGGCGTCGCACAGACGCCCGACTGTGGCATGCATGCTGATTGCTTTATCATATAAGCCCTTTCTGTGGCATCACTGAGACGCCCGACTGTGGCACGTTTGTTATTTATTTTCTTTATAATCCCTTTATGTGGCGTCGCTGAGACGCCCGACTGTGGCACTTTTATTATTTATTTTCTTTATAAGCCCTTTATGTGGCATTGCTCAGACGCCCGACTGTGGCATGCTGATTATTTATTTTTCCTTATAAGCCCTTTTATGTGGCGTTGCTCAGACGCCCGACTGTGGCATGCTTGTTATTTATTTTCTTTATAAGCCCTTTATGTGGCGGCGCTCAGACGCCCGACTGAGGCATGCTTTATATTATTATCCTTTCCAGGCGTTGCTTCAAACACCCGATCGGTGTATTTTATTTTTATTCTCTGATTGATTATTCATGTTTAATAACCTGCTTGCGTGCGTCATGAATTTTATTTCGTGACTGACTAAGTGATCATGGAATATTTCAGTGCATGATTATCATCTGTTATATTATACCCGTTTTCATCATGTTTGCGAGTACATTCAAAGTACTCACTGGCTTGTCCCTGGCTATTGTCTTGGCCAGATTTCTTGCTTGGAGAGGAGCGCAATGATAGCAGGCCCGCGAAGATAGGAGTTATCCAGGTTAGCTGTTCCTGTGGGAAATGGAGTCCCATAGATGCTGATGATCCGCAAACCGCTTTCGCCATCAACCACTAGAAATTTTTGTTGTAGTCAGAGACCAGTTTGGTCGTGTACTTCAAATTTTGTATTTTGCTTGGAATTTCTGTATCAAGATTGTGTCTCATCAGCTAACAATAATCCTGGTGCTGGTGAGCACAAGGGCCATTTACTGGGAAATTAATATCCTGGAAATCCGGTCCTGACAGATAGCATAGCTAGGCAAGTAAACTAGTAACAAGCAAAGATAAATATTTTTGTATGTTTGTTTTTTATGAGAAAAACTAAATATAGTAGCAAATAAAAAGATCAACAAGTGAATGAAAATTTGTGTGAAGTTACTTGATAGTTGTTGATGATATTCCCCGGCAACGGCGCCAGAAATCCTTCCTGATACTTGTGATCTGCGTTGGGTTTTCTGCGAACAGGAACGGGTAATTGCAGTACAAAGTGGGTAAGTATTTCCCTCGGTTATGAAACCAAGGTTTATCGAACCAATAGGAATATCAATCCTTAACCGTCTTCAGCAGCTGCACACAAAAGCGCAAACAACTTGCACCCAATGCGGGCAATAGGGTTGTCAATCCCCTTGATCTCGTTATTTGCAAGCAAGCGAGTTGTGTAGATAATTGTAAATAATTGTCTATAATTGTAAATAAAACAAAAGATAAATAAGGGCAGCAAGGTAATAATAACGTTTATGAATTTATAAGTGAATAGAACTGGGGGCCATAATTTTCCCTAGCGCATCTCTCATGTAGGCAGCATACGGTGGGTAAAAAATTACTATTGGGCAATTCATAAAAAAGCAGATAGTTATGCGATTTTCACGGCAATGATCATGTGTATATAGGAATCACGTCCATAAACAAATAGACCGACTCCTGCCTGCACCTATTACTATTACTCCACTCATCGACCGCTATCCAGCATGCATCTAGAATATTAAGTAAAACAGAGTAATGCATGGAGAACGATGACATGATGTAGACAAAGTAAACTCAAACAATATGAATAAACCCCATCGTGTTATCCTTAGTAGCAACAACACAAAGACTTGTCTTGTCCCATTCTGTCACTGGGATATAGAGCATCGTTAGGTTGAACCTACCACAACGCACCTCTCTCACTGAAGATTGACCAATCTACTTGGCCAAAGCAAACTAATAGATCATAGAGAATTACGAACCTATAATGATCATGCAAATAATAATCTTATTGTTCAGAGGTGACTTAGATACTTTTCATGAATAATCTGAACATAAACCCACAATTAAACGGATCCCAACAAACACACCTCACAATAGGATTACATCGGATAGATCAAAGCGAAGATGTGATGAACATTGTATTGAAGATCAAGAGATAGAGAGATTGCCATCTAGGTACTAGCTATGGACCCGTAGGTCTGTGGTGAACTACTCACACATCATCATGAGGGTAGCAAGGTTGATGAAGAGGCCCTCCGTGATCGATCCCCCCTCCGACAGGGTGCCGGAAAGGAGCTCCAGATGGCCTCGCGACGGAACAGAGACTTGCGGTGGCGTAAAAAGGGTTTCGGGACTGCCACTAGGATTTTTAGAATAATAGAGAATTTATAGGCCAGAGAGGGTCATCGGGATACGCCCAAGGGGGCCAGCACATATCAGGGCGCCCCCCAGGGCGCGCCCTGTTGCCTGTTGGTTCCCTCGTGCGGCTTCCGGTCTCCACCCGAAGCCTCCAGGTCTTCTTCTGGTCCAGAAAAAATCATAAAAAAGTTTTGTGGCAATTGGACTTGATTTGCTACTGTAAACCTGAAAAGTGAAAAACATGTAGAGAACAACAACTAGCACTAGGTCAATAGGTTAGTGCTCAAAAATATTATAAATTGGTAAATAAAGACCCAAAAAGTATCCTAGAATGATAATATATCAGCATGGAACAATAAAAAATTATAGATATGTTGGGGACGTATTAGGCCTCCACACCGTGGTTGCACCTCGCGTAGTGGTGAGTGGCCTGATCCTGCCCCGGCACCAACATGCCGGCTCTGGAGTTGAGGTAAGCACGGGCACGCTGTGAAAACACATCGAAGTCTTCGTCGAACGCACCGGCAGTGCCCTTGTGAAAAGACCACGAGTTGTCATTTATAGCAGCCAACCGTATGGCGGCGTCAGCATGCGAGGCTTCGACGGTGGACTCGACAGCGAGGTGCTCCTCCAAGATCTGGGGGCCGGCATGCATGGAAGCCATCGCTGCCTTATCTGCGCATGTAGCCACAATTTGCTTCTCCACTGCCAAATGCTCTTTGAGATCCTGGCTATATTGCGTGCACCATGGCTTTCGGCGGCGGTTATTTGGAGGATGGGGCGGTGCTTTGGGTGGAAGGTGTCGCGCTGGCGGTCGGGCCATGTTGGATGGAGGAGGAGGGGTGAGGGGGTATTGAGGAGGTGTCGATTACCCGACTAGATGGATGAGGCCGAGCAGCAAGAAGGAGCATCGCCGGTAAGGAGGCAGCGCTGCAAGCAAGCAGTGAAGGTTTGAACTAGGAAAGGTAGAGAAAAAGGGGGAAATGTGGCTTTTGATTGGTACCGGGGGTGAGGGAGGTAAATATTTTTGCGACAGCCCAAAATTTTCATTCGGTGCAGCGAAAAACTGGCGCGGAAAGCACCATCGGACACGGTCCCTTATTTAGAACCGTGTACGATATCACAACATCACAGACGAAGCCTGTGTTATACCCCTTGTGTGATGAACTTGAACGTGCAAATTTTTCAGAATAGTTATCGATATCAACACATAACAAATGAAGCCTGTGCTATACCTCGTGTGTGATGAACTTAGACGTGCAAATGTTTTTCTTCAAGCTTCCGACGTAAGATTGGGTACTACATTACACACGGTTCATGCCAAAAAATTGTGTGTGATGAACTTCAATTTCATTTTCAATTGGAAGATGGAATGGGGATATGGTGGCAAATTTTTGGTCCGAATTTCCCTGGTTATAGTGGTCATCCACGTCGTCGCATAATTTAACATCAATTGCTAATTTGGGTACTACACAAAAGAGCCTAGCTACACCACAACCCGCACTTAATTAATCGAGCAATTAAACAGAGTTAGTTGACCTAAACATTACTCTGACAAAAGACCAGCACTCTAAACAAAGACTAATGTTCCGCCTAAAGCTCGTCGATCTTTGCCACATCCTCCATGACCAGCTCGCACTCGATGACCTACAGGGGAAGGGGCTCCGTGGCATCCATCGCCACATACTCTGATCTCGCAGTCCACGTCCGCCATCTCTTTGTAAAAGGCCGCCACGAGTCTGGTGTGGCCAGCCGCGGTCCAGGCATTGACGGCCTCCATCTCGGCAAGGGAGGCTACCGACAAATGGACGGCTTCCCGAGCGCTCTCGGTGATTGCCAACTCTTCGGACGTAGGTTGCCGACCGTTGTCGCAGAAGGCCGCTGCTATTTGTGCGATGACCGACATGAGCTGGGCGTGGGCGGCCTCGGCATAGTTGTGGGTAGCCGCCATCAGGGCTATGGCGGCCGTCGAGGAATGGATAGTTGTTGTGCCGTTCACGCCATTTGCTAACCTGGTCGCGGATGTTGCTGCCACCATCTCAGATGCAGCAGCTGCCCTTCGGGCGGCTGTAGCCGCCCTGTCGGAGATTGCAGCCATGCTCAAGGATGTTGTGAGTGCGTACATGGCTGATGCAGCCGCGCTCGGGCCAGAGTGGGTCGCCGAAGTTGCCCTCACGACACGGATCCCTGTCCCCATCTTTCACCGGCGACGCTTGAACACTACAGTGGTCTTGGGGAACAAGTGTGACTATGTGGTTGATGCGCTGGCGGTGGACTGAAGCTTCAGGTCTAAGCCATATATGACGATTGGCCCAAGATATTTTTATACCACATCACACACGTTTCATGATCAAGAACTGTTTACGATGTATTTTATTTTCATATTGCTTTGAAACGAAAAATGAAGTTACATCGGCACTTGAAGGTTTTTGGATGGCAATAATATTTATCTGCAGTGAACGTGTAACTATAGGAGTGTCTGTTAAATATGGAATTATTCAGGGTTGTTTTGGCCCTTTTAAACATTTAAAGTGTTTTTTTACATTTCATGTGCATAGTTCAAATTTGAACTGCAGTTAAGCACATACTAGAGTGCACCTGAATGGGTTGAAAATCATCTATGTGTCACTGGACACATGTTTTGGTCCCATGCAAGAAATGGAAATTAAACGAATTCGAAACCTCTCGGTATATTGGCTCGGCCGTAGACTTTGAGAAGCCGTGTTTTCAAATTTTACTAAATCCAAATATCGTTAGAAATTCATGAAACTTTGCATGGTGTCATGTCAAGGCTCATATGTGTTGTGGTAAAAAAATGCCCAGTTCGGGACAAGTTTTGGCACAAACCTCTTACAAACCGAAGATTCTCACAAGAAGTCATGTGGTTCCGATAGGGAAAGTTCACATTTTATGTGCGAAACAACATCCGATGTCTCTTCTCGCCTTGAATTTATTTCTAGAGTCTCCATAGAGCAACATGAATGTGTCCTGCTAAACAATGGAATCTTACAGAGTTCGTTTGACCTTTTTAGTACAATAATTGAGTTTTCGAGGCATTTAATGTGCACAATTCAAATTTGAACTACAATCACACGGTCCAGCAGATGAAAATAGGTCGAAAAATCATATATGTTTTCCTGGCTGCATGTTTAGGTCCCACGCAAGAAATGGGAATGAATTTCAAACATATCATCGTCTTGGCTCGATCGCAAACATTGGGAAACTTAGTTTTTAAATTCATGTAAATGCAAACCTCGACAGAAATTCATGAAATTTGGGCATGGTATCATCAATTGCCCTGTTATGTGTGTTGTGGTAAAAAAATTGCCCAATTTTGGACAAGTTTTGGCACAAAGCCTCTTACAAACCAGAGATTCTCACAAGAAACTCATGTGTTCCGATAGGGAAAGTTCCCCTTTTATGTGCGAAACAACATCCGCTGTCTTTTCTCGCCTTGAATTTATTTCTAAAGTCATCATAGAGCAACATGACAGCCATGCTAAACTATGGATTTTTTCCAGGGTTCGTGAGACCTATTTAATACATTAATTGACTTTTCTAGCCGTTTAGTGTGCATAATTCAAATTTGAACTACAATCACAAGGTCCAGCACATGAAAAATAGGTTGAAAATCATATCTGTTTCCCTGGATGCATGTTTAGGTACCACGCAAGAAATGGGAATGGATTTCTAACATCTCATTGTCTGTTGGCTCGGTCGCAAGCATTGAGATACTTGGTTTTCAAATTCCCGTAAATCCAAGACTCGTCAGAAATTCATGAAACTTGGCATGGTGTCGTGACAAGGGCACACATATGCCGTGGTAAAAAATTGTCCAAATTGGACATGTTCTTGTACCAACCCTTTACAAATCCGAGCTCCTCACAAGAAGCTTTGTTGTTTCGATAGGGAACATTATATATGCAGGTCACATATGCCGGCGAAAAGACATCCGATACCTCTTCTCTCCTTGATTTTTTTATAGCAACAATATAGACATGTAGGCGTGAAGTGCAAAAATATGAATAAATTAAAGGGTCATCTGACTTTTAAATACATTAATTGAGTTTTTGGTGCATTATTTAATGTGCGTATTCAAATTTGATCTACAATCACAAGGTCCAGGGAAGCAGGTTGAAAAATCATATATGTGCCGCTGGATGCATGTGTTAGGTCACATGCAAGAAATGAGAACGAATTTCAAACATCTCAGCATGTTGGCTCGACCACAAACATCGAGAAACTTGGTTTTTAAATTCTCATAAATCCAAAACTCTATCAGAAATTCATGAAACTTGGAATGGTGTCATGACAAGGCACACATATGCCGTGGTAAAAAATAATACCAATTTGGACATGTTTTGTCACAAGCCACTTACAAACTGGGGCTTCTCACACAATAAGCTACGTGGTTCTGATAGGGAACATATGCATGCCACATCTGTGGGTGAAACGACATCTGATGCCTCTTCTCTCCTTGATTTTTTTCTTCTAAAAACAACATAAAACAATAGGTGTGTACTGCAAAAATATGAAATTATTAAGGGTTCATATGGCTTTTTATACACTAATTGAGTTTTATGTGCATTTAATGTACATAATTAAAATATGAACTACAGTCACAAAGTCTATGTTGGTCAGGGCCTCGTCATATAAAGCACAAATATGATGTGGTATTTTTAGGGTCCACTTTGAGAGAAAGAGCAAGCATTATTAATAGCCAACAAAGGCATTTTGGAACAAAAATCTGTCAAGTTACCATCGCAAATGGGCGTATTATTTATAATTCGTGGACGTTCTACAAACCATTTACGTGTTGCCACGTGGCGCTCTCTCTATTGGCAAGGAGGTAGCGTGCGGACATGTGTTTGAGTAGACTTGTGGCATGCGAGCAGTGTCTTCTGCATGCTCATCAAGGAGGCGTGTCCTTTGTCAGTCATCAAAGACGTTTCAGACCGAAATCCCGTATGCAGACCGAGGGCAATGGTTTCTTCCCTACTAAGTCAAGCGAAAATCTTGCGCGAAGGAATTTTTTCATTGCGTCATCGCAAATGGTTGTGAATGATGACCCGTGTGCCCTTCCCAATGCTACACCTTGTACTGGTGCTAACTGCTAAGGTTGCCATGTACGCAAAACAAATCTGATGTGGGAAGGTAATTAAGAGGAGAGATATGAGTTTGGTGACCACATGAAGAAACAATGCCAAGCATGTGAACCATCGCAAAACACTTATGAAGGAAACTCACCAATGCATGCAAAAGTTTAGTTGCTAAATCATTAAATGAAGGGACCTTTGCAACAATGCATTGTGGACTTGAGTTGCTAAGATATTTAATACACTAAGCACCCCATCTAAGCACCGATCGATGCATTGGCAGCAGCAGTCAGGTAAGATTCGAATATGTCATATTGGATAAATTTTCATTTGTCAAATTTTGCAAGAACAAAATCACTATTATGATGCAATTTTGCAACTGAAATTCAGTAAACATAGATTTCATTCATATATTAGGCATGGGTCTTTGTACAAAATAGTTCAACTCGACAACTGAATCGAACAAACTTTTCCCCATTTGTTGCCAACCACGTAATAAAAAGCTAGTTCAACTATATATACTAGCTAATTTAAAGTAGGTGGGACAGTTCAACCATATCAATAGTTAGATGAACTAAACAAAATAGCCCCTAAATACTACACTTGAGGGGCTTTGTTCTACTACCAGCAGCCTTCTCCTCTGCCGAGCGCGTTAAGTAAGAGGCAGAGGAGGAGTAGCCTACCGACGAGCTGGAGGAGTCCAATTGGTCGGCTACCGCTGCTGCCCTCCGCCTCTCCTGACGCGCCTCCTCGAAGAGGCGGGACTCGGCGTAGATCTCCTCATTCCGCACCACAGCTGCGGCGTCTACTGTGGCCACGGCAGTGGTGAGCCTCTTTGCGTTCTCGACCTGGTGCGCCTCCTCCTCATATAGGAAGTTGATGTACCGTGCTAGGCCACTGACGCAAAAGCCGAGCGGCCGGGCTTCGGCCGCGGCCTCCTCCTCCCGACTTCAGGCCACTGTGGCGGAGCGGGTGATGGCCCCGGCGGCTAACCGTGGGGTGGCTGCCAAGGCGGACGCTGGTGTGGTGGCGGCCAAGGAGGACGCTGGTGGGATGGTGAAAACGGCGACCGGCGATGGGGTGGGGGCCACGGCGGTCGCCGGCAGCAGCTGCCTTCGGGCAAACGTGGAGGAGTGTGTGGTGGGTGCCGTGCGCACAGCCAACAAGGACGCCACATGCACTAAACGCTTCCGGGTACTATGCCACCGACATGTGATGACCCACAAGTATAGGGGATCAATCGTAGTACTTTCGATAAGTAAGAGTGTCGAACCCAACGAGGAGCAGAAGGAAATGACAAGCGGTTTTCAGCAAGGTAATCTCTGCAGGCACTGAAATTGTAGGTAACAGATAGTTTGATAGCAAGGTAATTTGTAACGAGCAAGTAATGGTAACAGTAAACAAGGTGCAACAAGGTAGCCCAATCCTTTTGAGGCAAAGGATGGGCCAGAACAATAACTAGTAATAGGCAAAGTGTTCTTGAGGGTACACGGGAATTTCGTCTAGTCACTTTTATCATGTTGGTATGATTCGTGTTCGCTACTTTGATAATTTGATATGTGCGTGGACCGGTGCTAAGGTGCTGTTCTTACTTGAACTAACAACTTACCTATGATTAACCCCCTCGCAAGCATTCGCAACTACGAGAAAAGAATTAAGACAAAGTCTAACCATAGCATTAAACATGTGGATCCAAATCAGCCCCTTACGAAGTAGCGAATAAACTAGGGTTTAAGCTTCTGTCACTATAGCAACCCATCATCTAATAACTACTCCACAATGCATTCCCTTAGGCCCATGAATGGTGAAGTGTCATGTAATCGACGTACACATGACACCACTAAGTGAATCACAACATACATATCATCAAAATATCGAACACATATCAAATTCACATGATTACTCGCAACATGACTTCTCCCGTGACCTCAAGAACAAAGGTAACTACTCACAAATAATAAACATGCTCAAGATCATAGGAGTAATGAATAGCATAATGGATCTGAACATATGATCTTCCACCAAATAATCCATATATTAATCATCTACGCAAGGTAATCAACACTACTAGTCACTCACAGGTACCAATCTGAGGTTCCGGTACAAAGATTGAACACAAGAGATGAACTAGGGTTTGAGAGGAGATGGTTCTGTTGAATATGTTGATGAAGATTGGCCTCCCAAAGATGAGAGAGGTGTTGGTGATGACGATAGCTTCGATTTCCCCCTCCGGGAGGAAAGTTCCCCCGGCGAAATCGCTCCGCCGGAGGGCAAAAGTGCTCCCGCCCAAGTTCCGCCTTGAGGCGGCGGCGCTTCGTCCCGAAAGTCCTCCTCCTAATTTTTTTAGGTTTTTTGGGAATTTATACCAGAAGATGGGCACCGGAAGTGGGCCAGGCTGGGCACAATACACCAGGGCGCGCCCAGGGGCCCTGGCGCTCCCTGGTGGGTTGTGCCCACCTGGGGGCCCTCCTCTGGTAGTTTTCGGCGCCAGTATTTTTTATTAAATACAAAAATAATCTCCGTAAATTTTCAGGTTCATTGGAGTTGTGCAGAATAGGTATCTCTGACATGCTTTTCTTGGGTCCAGAATTCCAGCTGCCGGTATTCTCCCTCTTTGTGTAAACCTTGCATATTATGAGAGAAAAGGCATTAGAATCACTCCCCAAAGCATTATTATTCAACAAAACAAAGTAAATAACAGTAGGAAATCATGATGCAAAATGGACGTATCAACTCCCCCAAGCTTAGACCTCGCTTGTCCTCAAGCGAAAGCCGATATTGAAAAGCATGTCCACATGGTTTGAGAGAGAGGTGACGATAAAAACAAAATACGAACATAGAAGCATCATGCTTATTATCATAATAGCAATAAACTCTAACATAGGAACTTATTTCAATACATTTTTATCATAAGGCTTCTCATGAACAAGTAACAATTCATCACAACATAGAAGTATGAAGCATAAACCTTATTGGAAACCAACAAACTATGTTCTCAGTCAACTTTGCAACTACAATTCATCATATTTTCAGGAAGGGTCTCATGTAGAAGCCTTTTGGCAAGTCAACATACTCAACTATCATTTAGTCTTCTATGATTGCTAACGCTCATGGCATACCCATGAACAAAAAGTTTCAACCGGACACATAGGAAGATAGGGGCTTATAGTTTTGCCTCCCAACGTATTCACCTCAACGGTGGTGTCAACAATAATAACTCATGCCCACCCATATCCAACTGGATATATGTGCCTAGATCTTTACTCACCACATGATGCTTGCAAAAGGAAAAAGTAAAAAGGAATAGGGAAGAATACTTTGACTCTTGCATAAAAGTAAGTGCATAAAAGTAAAAGATAGGCTCTTCGTAGAGGGAAGCAGAGGTTGTCATGCGCTTATTGGTTTGTATGCCCAATCCCTTAATGTAAAAGAACGTCACGCTATATTGCCCCCTATGATAGCAACCTTTATTATGCAGTCCGTCGCTTTTATTACTTTGCCATCATAAGTTCGTATAACGCTCAATTTTCTCTTACACTAATTGATCAAAACACTTTTAGAAGCATTTTTTATTGCCTTGTTGCACCGATGACAACTTACTTGAAGGATCTTTCTCGATCCATAGGTAGGTATGGTGGACACTCAAAGAAAGAGTTTGGTTTGGGTTTTTGGATACACAAGTAGTATCTCTACTTAGTGCGGAATTTTTGGCTAGCAAAGATATTGGGCAAGCACCACATGTTAAAGATCTATGACAATATAACTTCTATGTGGATATGAACAAACATAAATCATTACGTTGTCTTCCTTGTCCAACGTCAACAATTTTGACATATAATATTTGATGGGGGCTCACAATCATAAAAGATGTACAAGATAGTGTATTTGCATGTGAATATTCTCTTCCCTAATTAATTCTTTCATGAATTGCATCATTGACCAATGCTATGTTTGTCAATCTCTAACAAATTTTACTACATATACTTTTCATTATGTGATGTCATTACTCACCATAAGATTTGCATATGAATTTTTTTCATTTGTTTCTTTTCCTTTATTTGATTGCAACCAGAAAGTAGAGAAGAAAAAACTCAAACTAAACTTTACTATATAACTTTCACTCGATTACACAGATAGATAGGCCACGGAACTAACACACGAAAATAGATCATGATAAACTTTTATTCAACTAAAGCAAAGGGAAACTAAGGATCAAAATAAAATAGGTAAAGGTGAATAAAAGTGGTGGTGATACGATACCGGGGCACCTCCCCCAAGCTTGGCTTAAGACAAGGGGAGTGCCCATACCCGTGTGCTCAAGTCTCCTTTGGTGGTGGTGATGAAGAAGATGGAGGTGTTGATGTAGGTGGTGGTGATGATGTAGCAAGCTTGTCCTCCAGCTTCCAGGGCAAGGGCTCCCCATCAAAGGTTGACGCGAGGGTCCCCTGAGTCCTACAACTGGCAGCTAAACTCATACCTTTAAATCTCGCTTCATATTCGAAGACTTGGTTTTGAACATCAGAAACTTGGCTCTGTAGAAAATTAATTTGCTCGTTGAAGTTGGAGATGATGTCCTTCACAGACAGGCCATCCACCGTCTCATCACGGGTGAATTCCGTGATCATGGAGTGATTGGCACTAAGTCCACGCTCCACCATCTTCTGGCACTTGAAGATTTCTTGTTCCATCGCATCGAGCATAGCCTCCACGCTTCCGGTCTTCTTGGGTCCTTGAACATCGCGGATGTGGAGCACCCCCTCATGCATCTCAATGGCTTGAGGGTGCTTCATCACCTCCGGCAAATATGGGTTGATGACGTTCTCGAAGAACTTGTCCTTGGAGGAACTTGGTGGAGCCATGGAGATCTAGATCTGATGAGAAAACAACAAGAAAAAAGAACAGAGGATTTTTCTACGATGCGGTCGTCAAAATAGACGGGGGTATATATAGATAATTTTTATTCTTGGGAAACAAGTATTCGGAAGGAAAACGGAGTCGGGAAGGCATCCGAGGTGGGCACAACCCACTCGGGTGTGCCCAGGGGTGCCTGGCGCGCCCTGGTGTATCGTGCTCACCTCGATCACCTTCCGGTTTATTTTTTTATTTCCAAAATTCTAAAATATTCCAAAACTGACAAAAAATATTTTTACGGATTTTTTGGAGTCCGTTTACTTACCATATCACGTACCTCCTATTTTTAAATATTCTGGAGTGTTCCGGAAGGTTTCTTTTATGTGTTCCTCCGGTGTCATGGTTTGGATAACATTGCTTTCAACGTTACTCGGCGTACCTGAGATATAATGCTTAATTCTTTGTCCATTGACTACCTTCGGATTAGTACCTTCGACGTTGTTAATCTTGATAGCTCCAGAATGATAGACCTCTTCAATAATATACGGTCCTTCCCATTTCGAGAGAAGCTTTCCTGCAAAAAAACTTAAACGAGAGTTAAACAAAAGAACATAAGCTCCTATTTTGAATTCCCGCTTTTGGATTCTTTTGTCATGCCATCTTTTTACCTTTTCTTTGAATAGCTTGGCATTTGCACACGCTTGGGTTCTCCATTCATCTAGTGAGCTAATATCAAATAGCCTCTTCTCACCGACAAGTTTGAAATCATAGTTCAGCTCTTTAATTGCCCAAAGTGCATCGTCTAATTTCTTAGACCAATTCTTACGAGACCTATTGACAGTTTTTTGTAATATTAATTTTATTTCTCTATTTCTAAGTTCTACCTGACCACTAGATTGAGGATGATAGGGTGATGCAATTCTATGGTTAACATCATATTTAGCAAGCATCTTACGGAAAGCACCATGAATAAACTGTGAACCACCATCGGTCATTAAATATCTAGGGACTCCAAACCTCAGAAAGATAACCTCTTTAAGCATTTTAATGGAGGTGTGGTGATCAGCACTACTAGTTGGAATAGCTTCTACCCACTCAGTGACATAATCAACCGCAACTAAGATATGAGTGTACCCGTTAGAGGAAGGAAAAGGTCCCATATAATCAAAACCCCACACGTCAAATGGTTCAACAACAAGTGAATGATTCATAGGCATTTCTTGACGCTTACCGATATTACCAATTCTTTGACATTCATCACAAGACAAGAGAAACTTACGAGCATCTTTGAAGAGAGTAGGCCAATAAAAACCAGATTGTAATACCTTATGAGCCATTCTATCTCCCGCATGATGTCCTCCATAACTTCGGAATGACACTTCCGTAGGATTTGTTCCTATTCATGCTCAGGTACACAGCGTCCAATAATACCATCTACTCCTTCTTTATAAAGATGTGGGTCATCCCAAAAGTAATGTCTCAAGTCATAGAAGAATTTTTTCTTTTGTTGATACGTAAAGCTAGGTGGTATATATTTAGCAACAATGTAATTAGCATAATCAGCATACCAAGGTGTGTTGTGTGAGAAACTTATTGCCGCTAGTTGTTCGTCAGGGAAACTATCATCAATTGGTAATGGGTCATCAAGAATATTTTCTAACCTAGATAAGTTATCAGCTACGGGGTTCTCAGCTCCTTTCCTATCAACGATGTGTAAGTCAAATTCTTGAAGCAAAAGAAGCCACCTAATAAGTCTAGGTTTAGCATCTTTCTTTTCCATAAGATATTTGATAGCAGCATGATCGGTGTGAACAATAACTTTGGAGTTAACAATATAGGATCTAAATTTATCACAAGCAAACACAACTGCTAAAAATTCTTTTCAGTAGTAGCATAATTTTGTTGGGCACTGTCTAGAGTTTTACTAGCATAATGGATAACATTCAATTTCTTATCAACTCTTTGTCCTAGGACAGCACCAACAACATAATCTAGCATCACACATAATTTCAAAAGGCAAGTTCCAATGAGGTGGTTGAACAATAGGTGCAGAGGTTAAGGCTTTCTTGAGTGTTTCAAAGGCTTCCACACAATCGTCATCAAAAACAAAAGGGATATCCTTTTGCAAAAGATTAGTAAGAGGCCTAGAAATTTTAGAGAAGTCTTTAATGAACCTCCTATAAAAACCAGCATGACCAAGGAAACTTCGAATACCTTTAATATCTTTAGGACATGGCATTTTCTCAATTGCATCAACTTTAGCTTTATCCACCTCAATACCTCGTTCAGATATTTTATGCCCCAAGAAAATACCTTCATTAACCACAAAGTGGCACTTCTCCCAATTCAAGACGAGATTAGTTTGTTCACATCTCTGCAAAACTCGATCAAGGTTGCTTAAGCAACATCAAAAGAAGTTTCGTAAATGGAAAAATCATCCATGAAAACCTCCACAATCTTTTCACAAAAATCAGAGAACATAGCAGTCATACATCTTTGAAAGGTAGCAGGTGCATTGCATAAACCAAAAGGCATATGTCTATAAGCATAGGTTCCAAAAGGGCAAGTAAAGGTAGTTTTTTCTTGATCGGATTGTGACACAAGTATTTGAGAGAAACCAGAATATTCATCTAGTAAACAAAAGTGTGTGTGCTTAGATAGTCTCTCTAGCATTTGATCAATGAAAGGCAAAGGGTAATGATCTTTCCTAGTAGCTTTACTTAATTTTCTAAAATCAATTATCATTCTATAGCCAGTGACAATCCTTTGTGGAATGAGTTAATTCTTATCAATAGGAACAACGGTAATACCTCCTTTCTTAGGGACACAGTGAACGGGACTTACCCATCTACTATCAGCTATGGGATAGATTATACCTGCTTCCAGAAGCTTTAATATTTCAGTTCTTACCACTTCTTTCATCTTGGGATTCAATCGTCGTTGGTGATCAACAACAGGTTCAGCATCAGGTTCCATATTGATCTTGTGCTGACATAAAGTGGGACTAATGCCCTTAAGATCATCAAGAGTATATCCAATAGCAGCCGGGTTCTTCCTTCAAACTTTCAATAATCTCTCTTCTTCATGTTCTGAAAGGTTAGCACTAATAATAACAGGATATATCTTTTTCTCATCAAGATAAGCATACTTCAAAGTGTCAGACAATTGTTTCAATTCAAACACAGGATCACCTTTAGGTGGAGGAGGACCTCCAAGGGTTTCAATAGGCAAATTGTGTTTCAAGAGAGGTTGTTGTTCAAAGAAAATTTGATCTATTTCATTTCTTTCACGCAAGTGCATATCATTTTCATGGTCAAGCAAATATTGTTCTAATGGATCAGTAGGAGGCACGACAATAGAAGCAATACCAATTATCTCATCCTTACTAGATAATTCTTTATCACAGGGTTGTCTACTAAACTTGGAAAAATTAAACCGACGAGACACATTACCAAAACTGACACCAACGGTTTGTTTTTCACAATCTATCTTAGCATTGTCGGTGCTCAAGAAAGGTCGACCAAAGATAATGGGACAAAAGTCATCTTGTGGGGAACCAAGGACTAGAAAATCAGTAGGGTATTTTACTTTCCCACACAAGAGTTCAACATCTTTAACAATCCCAAGTGGTGTGATAGTGTCTCTATTAGCAAGTTTAATAGTAACATCGATATCTTCCATTTCAGCAGGTGCTATTTCATTCATAATTTCTTGGTATAAGGTAAAAGGGATAGCACTCATACTAGCACCTAAATCACAAAAACCATGGTAGCAATGATCTCCTATTTTAACTGAGACAACGGACAAGCCTTCTATAGGTCTATGTTTATCTTGTTTATCAGGTTTAGCAATTCTAGCAGCTTCATCACAAAGGTAGATGACATGCCAATCAACATGTTCTACCAAGAGATCCTTAACCATAGCAACACTAGGTTCTACTTTAATTTGCTCAGGGGGTTTAGGTGCTCTTATATTACTCTTACGAACCACAGTTGATACCTTAGCATGTTCCTTTATCCTAATAGGGAAAGGTGGTTTTTCAATGTAAGCGGTAGGCACAACTGGATCAACATTGTAAAAGATGGTTTCTTCTTTAGCTATGACCGGTTCTTTAATTTCTTCTTTAATAGGGGGATGATATTTAAACTACTTCTCCTTAGGGAGGTCAACATGAGTAGCAAATGCTTCACAGAAAGTGGCTACTATATCAGAGTCAAGTCAATATTTAGTGCTAAACTTATGAAAAGTATAGGTATTCATAAAAGATTTAACACAATCAAATTCAAGATTTATACGTGACTCATTACATTTTTCGAGTTCCCAATCTTCAGGGTTGCGTTTAATTCTTTCTAAGAGATCCCACTTGAAATCAATATTCTTCTTCATATAAGAACCAACACAAGAAGTATCGAGCATGGATTGATCATTATGAGAAAGCCGAGCATAAAAATTCTAAATGATAACTTCCCTCGGAATGTCGTGATTGGGGAATGAATATAACATTGACTTAGCCTCCCCCAAGCTACAGCGATACTTTCTCCTTCATGAGGCCAAAAATTATATATATAATTCCGATCACGATGAACTAGATGCATAGGATAAAACTTTTGATGGAATTCCAATTGCAAACGATTCCGGTTCCATGATCCAAGATTATCACATAGCCTATACCATGTCAATGCTTTTCCCTCCAAAGATAAAGGGAAAACCTTCTTCTTAACTTCACCTTCGGATAAACCTGCAAGCTTAAATAATCCACATATTTCGTTCACATATAAAAGATGCATATCAGGATGTTCAGTTCCATCTCCTGCATAAGGTTTAGCAAGCAGTTTTTCTAGCATACCCGAAGGAATTTCATAAGTAACATTTTCAGTAGGTGCTGTAGGTGGAGGGGCAACTAATTCTGGTTCCGGTCGAGGTGAAGATACCCCGAACAAACCCCTCAAAGGATTGTTCTCCATAGTAGCAAGTAGCAATAAATTTCAGCTTGTAGTATAAGTTTTTTCCTTACCGATTTCCACTTACCAAGAGCACTTCACTACCCGGCAACGGCACCAGAAAAGAGTCTTGATGACCCAAAAGTATAGGGGATCAATCGTAGTCCTTTCGATAAGTAAGAGTGTCGAACCCAACGAGGAGCAGAAGGAAATGACAAGCGGTTTTCAGCAGGGTAATCTCTGCAGGCACTAAAATTGTAGGTAACAGATAGTTTGATAGCAAGGTAATTTGTAACAAAGAAGCAACGGTAACGGTAAACAAGGTGCAGCAAGGTAGCCCAATCCTTTTGAGGCAAAGGACAGGCCAGAAAAATCACTAGTAATAGGCAAAGTGTTCTTGAGGGTACACGGGAATTTCGTCTAGTCACTTTTATCATGTTGGTTTGATTCGTGATCGCTACTTTGATAATTTGATATGTGGGTGGACCGGTGCTAAGGTGATGTTCTTACTTGAACTAACAACCTACTTATGATTAACCCCCTCGCAAGCATCCGCAACTACAAGAAAAGTATTAAGACAAAGTCTAACCATAGCATTAAACATGTGGATCCAAATCATCCCCTTACGAAGTAGCGCATAAACTAGGGTTTAAGCATTTGTCACTCTAGCAACCCATCATCTAATAACTACTCCACAATGCATTCCCTTAGGCCCATGAATGGTGAAGTGTCATGTAGTCGACGTTCACATGACACCACTAAGGGAATCACAACATACATATCATCAAAATATCGAACACATATCAAATTCACATGATTACTCGCAACATGACTTCTCCCGTGACCTCAAGAACAAAGGTAACTACTCACAAATAATAAACATGCTCAAGATCAGAGGAGTAATGAATAGCATAATGGATCTGAACATATGATCTTCCACCAAATAAACCATATAGTAATCAACTACGCAAGGTAATCAATACTACTAGTCATCCACAGGTACCAATCTAAGGTTCTGGTACAAAGATTGAACACAAGAGATGAACTAGGGTTTGAGAGGAGATGGTGCTGTTGAAGATGTTGATGAAGATTGGCCTCCCAAAGATGAGAGGGGTGTTGGTGATGACGATAGCTTCGATTTCCCCCTCCGGGAGGGAAGTTCTCCCGGCGGAATCGCTCCGCCGGAGGGCAAAAGTGCTCCTGCCCAAGTTCTGCCTCGAGGCGGCGGCGTTTCGTCCCGAAAGTCCTCCTCCTAATTTTTTAGGTTTTTAAGAAATTTATACCAGAAGATGGGCACCGGAAGTGGGCCAGGCTGGGCACAATACACCAGGGCGCGCCCAGGGGCCCTGGCGCTCCCTGGTGGGTTGTGCCCACCTGGGGGCCCTCCTCTGGTACTTTTCAGCGCCAGTATTTTTTATTAAATACAAAAATAATCTCCGTAAATTTTCAGCTTCATTGGAATTGTGCAGAATAGGTATATCTGACGTGCTTTTCTTGGGTCCAGAATTCTAGCTGACGGTATTCTCCCTCTTTGTGTAAACCTTGCATATTATGAGAGAAAAGGCATTAGAATCACTCCCCAAAGCATTATTATTCAACAAAACAAAGTAAATAACAGTAGGAAATCATGATGCAAAATGGACGTATCAACGTGGTGCAGCCTCCCAGCTGGAGCTGCCCTCTGGCGGAGTGGTGGAGCAACAACGACAGACAGGTGCCATTGGCGATTGGTGGAGAAGCAAACTTGGGAAGCAACATGCAGGGAGGGGATGAATGCGATGTGGAGACATGGGTCGTGAGGGTTTATAAAGCAGGCGGCCAAGGCGAGCCAGGCGGGAAGCTTGCACGCGTTCCTGCCCGGTTGCACAGGAACGGGAAGCCCAAAAGAGACGCTGCACGCTCCCGAAGAATTGGGTGTTTGGGGGATTTCGGCAAGCCGGACGGGAAGCTTGTGCGGGAGTCTGCGCGGGAACCTGCGTGCTCCCAAAGAGTGCACTAGAATCCTTAGGCGGCAATGCGGTGACAAGACGGGACATAGGTGGGAGAAATGACAAGTACACAAACGGTTAATAATAAAAAATCATTTGTGTTTTACTACAAAGCAAACAGTCGTTCTGTATGCACGTCGCGAATTAATCTACGCATGAGGTGGTTGATGCGGCCACGGCATGCTGTGGTCGCGTCTATGCGCGCCCGCTCTACCGGCGTCCACGCGTGAACGATCATGTAAATTTGGGGCGCCATATGCATGCGGTTGTGCCGCTCCCAGCGCCACCATGCAGTTAAGCGCTGCAAAAACTACCATGCGGACGTGCCGAAATTCCTGGCCGTTCAGCGCAATTTATTCCCACGGCCATTTACCTTCATCTCTTCCACCTTCCCATCGTGCCACACAACACAAGAAGCACACCCACGACGGCAAATAATAGAGAGAGGATGCACATCTCTTCATCACTTCAACCTTCACGTGCGGATCCAATGGCGGCTGCCGGCACCGAGCGGCAGTTCGCCACTATTGTCAAAGTGGACACCCACATCAAGAAGACGGACCTCTCGGTGGTGTACACCAACGACCCGGTCGTGATGGTGAACTCCATCAAGACATTGGAGCAGCTGCTTGCTGAGGATGACAAGTACAAAGTGGTCGGCTTCAACCTCGAGTACGTCGGCGGTCGTGTCGGGCATGATCAGAAGTTTGCCGTCGCCCAGTTGTGCGTGCGCCATCACGTGCTCGTCTACCACTACTGCATGGCCACAAGGCCTTGCGAGCATTTCGCCAGGTTTGTCAACAACCCCGACTACAGGTTCACAACGATGGACACCACCAACGATCTAAAGGTGCTCAGTACTTCAGGCTTGTCCTGCCAGAAGCTTGTCAACATCCAAGGTCAGTACAGGGTCTGGGGCAGCAAGAAGAAGAAGCAAAAGGACTCCCTGGTTGTCCTCGCCGCGGCAATCATTGACCCCTAGTATAGAGACATGAAGGTTGAGTGCCACAAGGACAAGTCTGCTTGGCACAAGGCCTGGGTGAACGAACTGTATGAATAACACATCAAGTATGCGGCCAAGGACGCGTACACAAGCTACGAGATGTATAGGAGGATCATTGACATGAGGAAGTGCCTCCTTCCTGCAGACGGCGAGGTATAGCCTAAAGCAGAGCAATGTCGGCAACCGTCATCAGAAGAACAATATGATTTGGTGATCGTCTACTTGTAAATTTATATTGAGGAATGTACATGTGTTGTGTAGTCACTTATGTAACTGGATGTTCAAGTTGGTTATGCAACAATAATGTTGGTGTTCTGTAGACAGAGGATATAGATGTTGTGCAAACAGAGCAAATCACATCTCATACAATTATTAGCAGCAACCGTCCGCCCACAACACACACAGGTTGTCAGGATGAATTGTTTGGGTTATTATTGGTCTTCCCACATAATTCCGATGAATGCACTGTTTGCCGGGTACCCACAACACACACGGTTTTTAGGATGAATCATTTGGGTTATTATTGGTCTTCCCACACAATCCTGATGAATGAACTGTTTGTCGGGTATCACACACGCCTTCTTAGGCTAACTCGTTTGTGTTCTGCTAGATCAGCGCAAACAGTTTAAATTGTATGCCGCACTACGCACACATATGTAGTTTGTTAACCATTTCCATTATATTCCATAATCACAAACAGTTCATAAGAACAAATGGTATGTGATGCATCACACACGCAACTATTTTTTGAATCTCATTTGATGGTTCCTCCATCGCACACAGTTTTCGTCATTGGAGGCGGAGCTTGAATTATACCGTTTGCGATTGATGGATCGCACACAGTTTGGTCGAAGGGTCTCTGATTGATGTGTCGTCTCTTGACCATCCTGTAGTAGTGAGCATAATACTGGCCATAATATGCCAAATCTGTGAGTTTTAGCGAGGTCCACACAATCCGATGCCGGGGTTCTCTGAATTTTTGGATCGCCTCGAGACCCAACGTCCATGAGTAATAGCATAGAAAACTGGCCAGAATGGACGAAATCTACGAGTTTTGATGAGGTCCGCATAACCTGACCCTGAGTTTCCACGAACGTTCTGATCTCCGCGGAAACCAAAAACAGGGAGTAATAGCATTGAAAACTGGAAGTAAGATGCCAAATCTGTGAGTTTTGGTGAGGTCCACGTAACAGGACCACGGGGTTCCCCGAACGTTCGGATCACTGCGGGAACCAAAAACAGTGAATAATAGCATAGAAAACTGGCCAAAATGAACCATATTTGTGAGTTTTGGTCAGATCCCTGTAAGCGGACCCCGGGGTTCCCCGAATATTCGGACCGCCCCGGGACCCAAAATCAGTGATTAATAGCACAAAAAAATTGCCAGAATGGACCAAATCTGCGAGTATTGACGAGGTCCCCCTAACCGGACCACGATGTTCCCCGAACGTTCGGATCGCTGCGGGAACCAAAAACATTGAATAATAGCATAGAAAAACGGGCCATAATATGCAAAATCTTTTGTGAAGTTTAAAAAATATTTGCCCATTCAAAAAATGATCATGAATCCCAAAAATGTTAAAAATGTTCATCAACCGACCGCAATCGGCCAATAAAAAGGTATCCATCCCACTCACCCTCACACCACCTAAAAAATGAAGTGCCAACATGTGATATTGTAGCACAAATATAGTACATGCAGCCACCGACACAGAAAAACATGCATACATAATTATGAATTGATTAGCGGATAACACCGAATCACACCGTTGAAGGCTCAGAAAAACACACCATTATAAATAAAAATAAAGCACACTCAATCATCTCCCTCACTTGCCAAACCTAATACTCCCTCAGTTTCAAAATACAAGGTGTATTAGTTTTTTGAAAATTCAATTTTCTTTAACTTTGACCAAATTCAGAGCCAAACATAATGTCATCCACAATACTAAATAATTGAAATATGAAAATTCATTTCATGA
Source organism: Elymus sibiricus (assembly GCA_039707655.1). Classification (NCBI taxonomy): domain Eukaryota; kingdom Viridiplantae; phylum Streptophyta; class Magnoliopsida; order Poales; family Poaceae; genus Elymus; species Elymus sibiricus. The sequence continues at coordinate 14,898,810 of CM077673.1, read as the reverse complement.
TGAATCTAATGATATCAATTTGATATTATGTATATTGATATATTTCTCTAGAAATTTGATAAACGTAAAGAGGTTTGACTTTTCAGTAAAGCAATGCACTTTATATTATGAAATATAGTTTTCGCAAGGTTCCCGTAGCCGGACCCCGATGTTCCCCGAAAGTTCGGATCACTGTGGGAATAAAAAAAGTGAGTAATGGCATAGAAAACTGGCCATGATATGCCAAATCTGCAATTTTTGCCAGGTCACTATAACCGGACCCCTGGTGTTCCCCGAATGTTCGGATCGCCGCAGTAACTAAAAACAGTGAGTAATAGCATAGAATACGGGCCATAATATGCAAAATATGCGAGTTTTAGCAAGGTCGCCGTCCCCGGACCCCGGGTTTACCAAATGTTTGGATCACCGTGGGAACCAAAAACAGTGAGTAATAGCATAGAAAACGAGCACGAATGGACCAAATCTGTGAGTTTTGACGAGGTCCCCATAAAGAGACCCCGAGGTTCTCCGAATATTAATCGCCCCGGGACCCAAAATCAGTGTGTAATAGCATAGAAAACTGGCCATAATATGCCAAATCTCCGAGTTTTAGCGAGGTCCCCGTAACCTGACCCCGATGTTCCCCGGACATTTGGATCGCCGCGGGACCCAAAATGAGTGAGTAATAACATAATACTGAGTTTTAGCGAGGTCCCCCCAATCGGTCACCGGGGTTCACCGAATTTTTTGATCGCCTAGCGACCCAACATTCGTGAGTAATAGCACAGAAAACTAGCCAGAATGGACCAAATCTGCGAGTTTTGATGAGGTCCCCGTAACCTGACCCTGAGTTTCCATGAACGTCTGATCGCCACGGAAACCAAAAAAAGGGAGTAATAGCATTGAAAACTGGAAGTAAGATGCCAAATATGCGAGTTCTGATGAGGTCCACGTAACAAGACCCCGGGGTTCCCCGAACGTTCGGATCACCGCGGGAACCAAAAATAGTGAGTAATAGCATAGAAAACTGGCGAGAATAGACTGAATCTGTGAGTTTTGCCGAGATCCCCGTAAGCGGACCCCGGGGTTCCCCGAATGTTCGGACCGCCCCGGGACCCAAAATCAGTGATTAAAAGCATAGAAAACTAGCCATGATATGCAAAATCTGTGAGTTTTGGGGAGGTCCCCGTAACCTGACCCCGATATTCCCCGAATGTTCGGATCGCCGCGGAATTGAAATCAGTGAGTAATAACATAGAAAATTGGCCATAATATGCCAAATCTGCCAGTTTTAGCAAGGTCCTCGCAACCGGACCCCCGAGCTTCCCCGAACTTTCGGATCACCCCGGGACCCAACATGTGTGAGTAATAGCATTGAAAACGGGCCATAATATGGGAAATCTATGAGTTTTAGCAAGATCTCGTAACTGGACCATGCATTCCCCGAAGCACCGCGGGAAACAAAAAAGCGAGTAATAGCATAGAAAACTGGAAATAATATGCCAAATCTGCGAGTTTTGGTCAACTCCCCGTAACCGGACCTTGATATTCCCTGAACTTTCGGATCGCCGCGGGAACTAAAATCAGTGACTAATAGATTACAAACTGGCCATAATATTCAAAATCTGAGGTTTTAGCGAGGTCCACGTAACCAGACCCCGGGGTTCCCCGAACGTTCATATCACCTCAGGACCCAAAATCAGTTAGTAATAACATAGAAAATTGGCCAGAATATGCCAAATATGCGAGTTTTGGCAAGGTCCCCGTAAGCGGACACCTGGGTTCCCCAAGAATTCGGATCGACCCTGTAACAGGACCCTAGGATTCCCCGAACGTTTGGATCACCGCGGGAACAAAAAACATTGAGTAATAGCATAGGAAACTGGCTAGAATGGACCAAACCTGCGAGTTTTGGGAGGTCCCCATAAGGGGACCCCGGGGTTCCCCGAATGTATGGATCGCCCTGGGACCCAAAATCAATGAGTAATAGCATAGAAAACTGGCCATAATATGCCAAATCTGCCAGTTTTAGCGAGGTCCCCGCAACAGGACCCCGGGGTTCCCCGACCTTTTGGATCACCCCGGGACCCAACATGTGTGAGTAATAGCATTGAGAACGGGCCATAATATGGGAAATCTGCGAGTTTTAGCAAGGTCTCGTAACTAGACCCTGGGTTCCCCGTACGTCCAAATCACTGCGGGAAACAAAAATAGTGAGTAATAGCATTGAAAAATGGACATAATATGCCAAATGTGCGAGTTTTGGCGAAGTCCCCGTAACCGGACCCCGATGTTCCTCGAACGTATGGATCACCGGGGGAACAAAAATCACTGAGTAATAGCTTAGAAACTAGCCATAATATGCCAAATCTGCGGGTTTTAGCGAGGTCCCCGAAACCGGACCTCGGGGTCCCCCGAACTTTTGGATTGCCGCGGGACCCAACATCTGTAAGTAATACCATAGAAAACTGAGCAAAAAGGAACAAATATGCGAGTTTTGGCGAGGTCCACGTAACCTGACCCGGGGTTCCCCAAACGTACAAATCATCGCGGGACCCAAAATCAGTGAGTTATAGCATAGAAAACTGGAAATAATATGCCAAATCTGCGAGTTTGGGCAAAGTCCCCGTAACCGCACCCCGATGTTGCCCGAACGTTTGGATCGCCGCTGGATCCAAAATTAATGAGTAATAGCTTAGAAACTAGCCATAATATGCAAAATCTACGGGTTTTAGCGAGGTCCCCGAAACCGGAGCTCGGGGTTACCTGAACATTCGGATCGCCGTGGAACCCAACGTCTTTGAGTAATAGCATAGAAAACTGACCGAAAGGAACAAATATGCGAGTTTTGGCGAGGTCCACGTAACCTGACCCCGAGGTTCCCCAAACGTTCAAATCGCTGCAGGACCCAAAATCAGTGAGTAATAGCATAGAAAACTGGCCAGAATATGCCAATATGCGACTTTTGGCAAGGTACCCGTAAGCAATACGTGCCTCGCTACTCCTACTTTGTCACTGGGTGAGCACACCGCAAGATTGAACCCAAAACTAAGAACTTCTCCCATTGCAAGAATTACCAATCTAGTTGGCCAAACCAAACCAATAACTCGAAGAGACTTGCAAAGATATGAAATCATGCATATAAGAATTCAGAGAAGATTCAAATAATATTCATAGATAATCTGAACATAAACCCACAATTCATCGGATCTCGACAAACACACCACAAAAGAGTATTACATCGGATAGATCTCCATGAAGATCATGAAGAACATGGTATTGAAGAACAAAGAGAGAGAAGAAGCCATCCAGCTACTAGCTATGGACTCGAGGGTCTGTGGTGGACTACTCACGCATCATCAGAGGGGCAATGGAGTTGATGTAGATGCCCTCCGTGATCGAATCCCCCTCCGGCAGATTACCGGAAAAGGCTCCAAGATGGGATCTCACAGGAACAGAGGCTTCCGACGGCGGAAAAGTATTTTCGTGGCTCTTTTTAGTATCCAGGGAATATTTGGGAATTTATAGGCCGAAGAATAGGGTTAGGAGAATTGTCGTGGGGCCACAAGCAAGGAGGGCACCCCCCCTAGGGCGCGCCCTAGTCGCTTGTGACGCCACGGCATGTCTCCTGCTTTCATCTACAAGTCTGGCAGGTTTCTTCTGGTCCAAGAAAAATCATTCTGAAGATTTTATTCCGTTTGGACTCCGTTTAATATTCCTTATCTGCAATACTCAAAAACATGGAAAAACAGAAACTGGCACTAGGCTCTAGATTAATAGGTTAGTCCCAAAAATAATATAAAATAGCATATTAATGCATATAAAACATCCAAAACAGATAATATAATAGCATGGAACAATCAAAAATTATAGATACGTTGGAGACGTATCAAGCATCCCCAAGCTTAATTCCTGCTCGTCCTCGAGTAGGTAAATGATAAAAACAGAATTTTTGATGTGGAATGCTACCTAACATATTTATCCATGTAATATTCTTTATTGTTGCATGAATATTCAGATCCATAAGATTCAAAACAAAAGTCTAATATTGACATAAAACAGTAATACTTCGAGCACACCAACAAGGCAATTGTGTCCTTTCGAAATAACATGGTCTGAAAGTTATCCCTACAAAATCATATGCTCTGGCTATGCTCCATCTTCCCCACACAAAGTATCTAAATCATGCACAACCCCGATGACAAGTCAAGCAATTATTTCACACTTTTTATGTTCTCAAACCTTTTCAACTCTCACGCAATACATGAGCGTGAGCCATGGATATAGCACTATAGGTGGAATAGAATATGGTGGAGGTGATGAGGAAAAAGGAGAAGATAGTCTCACATCAACTAGGCGTATCAACGGACCATGGATATGCCCATCAATAGATATCAATGTGAGTGAGTAGGGATTGCCATGCAATGGGTGCACTAGAGCTATAAGTGTATGAAAGCTCAAAAAGAAACTAAGTGGTTGTGCATATGATGAAAAATTCCACTAGCTATATGAAAATGACAAAATAGGAGACTCTCTATCATGAAGATCATGGTGCTACTTTGAAGCACAAGTGTGGAAAAAGATAGTAGCATTGTCCCTTCTCTCTTTCTCTCATTTTTTCTTTTTCTTTTCTTTTTCTTTTTTTTCTTTTTCTTTTTTTATTTTGGTGGGCATCTTTGGCATCTTTTATTTTTTTTATGGGCTTCGCTGGCCTCTTTTATTTTTTTGTAAAGTCCGGAGACTCATCCCAACTCGTGAGGGATTCATAGCTTCCATCATCCTTTTCTCACACGGGACAAATGCTCTGATAATGGAAATCATCACACTTTTATTTACTTACAACTCGATACCTAGAACAAAACATGACTCTATATGCAATATGAAAGTGATGGTGCATGTCATGACAAACGGAACGGTGGAAGTTGCATGGCAATTTATCTCGGAATGGCTATGGAAATGCCATAATAGGTAGGTATGGTGGCTGTTTTGACGAAAATGTATGGTGGCTGTTTTGAGGAAGGTGGGTTTGATGCACCGGCGAAAGTTGCGCGGTACTAGAGAGGCTAGCAAAGGTGGAAGGGTGAGAGTGCGTATAATCCATGGACTCAACATTAGTCATAAAGAACTCACATACTTATTGCAAAAGTCTATTAGTTATCAAACAAAGCATTAGACGCATGATCCTAGGGGAGAGGTTGGTAGGAGTTAACCATCGCGCGCTCCCGACCCTCACACAAAGGTTGACAATCATTACACAAATCATGCTCCGACTTCGTTACATATCGGTTCACCATACGTGCATGCTACGGGAATCACAAACTTCAACACAAGTATTTCTGCAATTCACAACTACTCACTAGCATGACTCTCATATTACTATCTTCATATCTCAAAACTATATGCGAGGAATCAAACTTCTCATAGTATTCAATGCACTTTATATGAAAGTTTTTATTATATCCCTCTTGGATGCCCATTATATTAGGACTAAATTCATAACCTAAACAAATTACCATGCTGTTTTAAAGACTCTCAATATAATATAAGTGAGGTATGAGAGTTCAATAATTTCTATAAAATATAACACCACCGTGCTCTAAAAAGATATAAGTGAAGCACTAGAGCAACATTGCCTAGCTCAAAAGATATAAGTGAAGCACATAGAGTATTCTAATAAATTCACGATTCAGCATGTCCCTCTCAAAAAGAATGTGTGCAGCAAGGATGATTGTGGCAAACTAAAAACAAAGACTCATCATACAAGACGCTCCAAGCAAAACACATATCATGTGGTGAATAAAAATATAGCCTCAAGAAAATTTACCGATGGATTGAAGACGAAAGAGGGGATGCCTTCCGGGGCATCCCCAAGCTTAGGCTTTTTGGTATCCTTTAATATGGCTTGGGGTGCCTTGGGCATCCCCAATCTTAGGCTCTTGCCACTCCTTAATCCATAGTCCATCAAATCTTTACCCAAAACTTGAAAACTTCACAACAGAAAACTCAACAAAAAACTCATGAGATCTGTTAGTATAAGAAAAATAAATCACCACTTTAGGTACTGTTGTGAACTCATTCTTTATTTATATTGGTGTAATATCTACTGTATTCCAACTTCTCCATGGTTCATACCCCCCGATACAACCCATAGATACATCAAAATAAGCAAACAACACAAAGAAAACAGAATCTGTCTAAAACAGAACAGTCTGTAGCAATCTATAGACTTCAAATACTTCTGTAAGTCAAAAAATTCTGAAACATTAGGACAATGAGGAATATTTTTATATCAATCTTGTGTAAAACTTTCAGATCAAAAGCACGTTCCAGTGAATTTACAAAATTCCTGGACTGAGAGGAAAAGTGTCTGTTTTTCAGCAAAATCAAATCGCAAACACCGTAGACCATCCCAAAGGTCTTACTTGGCTCCAACACTAATTTAAACAAGAAAACACAATTATTACAGAAGTAATATTGTGCAAAACACACAAAAACAGAAACAAAACCAAAAGCATAAAAATAAAATTGGGTTGCCTCCCAACAAGCGCTATTGTTTAACGCCCCTAGCTAGGCATAACGCAATAGATCTAGGTATTGTCATCTTTGGTATGCAACTCCTCAATTGCACACTTATAAACCCTAGGAGATTCTTTGGTTTTATCAATAATCATACTCCTAGGAAAGAAATCAAGAAACTCACTTGTAGCAATTGGTTCCCGGACAGTATTAATAAAGCTAGGGTGAACACATATCATCTTAAGATCCTCCCCTATACTAGAGGATTCACCCTTATTCTTGGGAACATAAATAAACTTGGCAGTCTTAGATGGAGGAGATAATGGGGTGGTTTGAACAGAAGCAAAAGCGGAACCCAAGTTGGTAATAATGTCCTCTAGCTTTCCAATTCTAGAGGAATCTTGATCCGATTTTTCATTAACTATGGGTTCTTTTTCCCTTAGGTTTTTTAGAGTAACTCCTACCTTAGATCCATATTGAGTGATATGATTGTGGATCCTTTTATCCAAGTTTTCAATGAGATCAATAGTAGCAACTTTATTTTCAAAGATATCAAGCCTTCGCATCACTTGTTCCAAGGTAAGGATTGTTTCATTAACCATCAGCGGGGGTGAACCTACCAAATTTGTCATAGCATTATAAGAATCAAAGGTATTGCTTCCCAAGAAATTCTCTCCCGTAATGGTATCCAAAACATATCTATTCCAAGGAGAAACACCCACATAAAAATTGCGAAGGAGAACGGTAGTAGATTGCTTACGAGTAGATCTATTTTGAGCATTGCAAATTCTATACCAAGCATCTTTTAAATTCTCTCCCTCCCTTTGCTTAAAATTAAGGACTTCATTCTCGGGAGTAATAGCGATAGTGGCAAGGCTAGCCATGAGTTTAAGCGATCTAACACACAAGCAAACTAAAAGCAAACGAAAAGATGAACAAAAGAAGGGCGAATAAAAAGGCAAATCTTTTTGGTATTTTCTAAAAATCGTTTTAGAAGTGGGGGAGAGGAAAACGAGAGGCAAATGGCAACTAAAGTAAATGCAAGAGATGAGTTTGTGATGGGTACTTGGTAGGCTTGATGTAGATCTCCCCGGCAACGGCGCCAGAAATCCTTCTTGCTACTTCTCGAGCATGCGTTGGTTTTCCCTTGAAGAGGAAAGGGTGATGCAGCAAACTAGATAAGTATTTCCCTCAGTTGTTGAGAACCAAGGTATCAATCCAGTAGGAGATACAAGCAAGTCCCCAATAGATGTACCTACACAAATAATCAAACACTTGCACCCAACGCTATAAAGGGGTTGTCAATCCCTTCATGGTTAATTGCAAGGATGAGATCTAATAGAGATAGATAGATAGATAGGATTGCTAAAACAAAAAGTAAACTAAAAGTCAAAAGATTGCAGCAAGATATTTTTGGTATTTTTGGTTTATAGATCTGAAAATATAATATGGAAAATAGACCCGGCGGCCATAGGTTTCAGTAGAGGCTTCTCTCATGATAGCAAAATAATACGGTGGGTGAACATATTACTGTCGAGCAATTGATAGAAAACCGAATAATTATGAAGATATCCAAGGCAATGATTATGCATATAGGCATCACGTCCGTGTCAAGTAGACCGAAACGATTCTGCATCTACTACTATTACTCCACACATCGACCGACTCCTGCCTGCATCTATAGTATTAAGTTCATGAAGAACAGAGTAATGCATTAGGTAAGATGACATGATGTAGAGGGATAAACTCAAGCAATATGGTGAAAACCCCATCTTTTTATCCTCGATGGCAACAATACAATACGTGCCTCGCTACTCCTACTTTGTCACTGGGTGAGGACACCGCAAGATTGAACCCAAAACTAAGCACTTCTCCCATTGCAAGAATTACCAATCTAGTTGGCCAAACCAAACCAATAACTCGAAGAGACTTGCAAAGATATGAAATCATGCATATAAGAATTCAGAGAAGATTCAAATAATATTCATAGATAATCTGAACATAAACCCACAATTCATCGGATCTCGACAAACACACCGCAAAATAGTATTACATCGGATAGATCTCCATGAAGATCATGAAGAACATGGTATTGAAGAACAAAGAGAGAGAAGAAGCCATCTAGCTACTAGCTATGGACCCGAAGGTCTGTGGTGGACTACTCATGCATCATCGGAGGGGCAACGGAGTTGATGTAGATGCCCTCATTGATCGAATCCACCTCCGGCAGATTACCGGAAAAGGCTCCAAGATGGGATCTCACGGGAACAGAGGCTTTCGGCGGTGGAAAAGTATTTTCGTGGCTCTTTTTAGTATCCAGGGAATATTTGGGAATTTATAGGCCGAAGAATAGGGATAGGACAGCTACCGTGGGGCCACAAGCTAGGAGGGTGCCCCCCCCTAGGGCGCGCCCTAGTGGCTTGTGACGCCAGGGCACGTCTCCTGCCTTCATCTCCAAGTCTGGCAGATTTCTTCTGGTCCAAGAAAAATCATTCCGAAGATTTTATTCCATTTGGACTCCGTTTAATATTCCTTATCTGCAATACTCAAAAACATGGAAAAAGCAGAAACTGGCACTAGGCTCTAGATTAATAGGTTAGTCCCAAAAATAATATAAAATAGCATATTAATGCATATAAAACATCCAAAACAGATAATATAATAGCGTGGAACAATCAGAAATTATAGGTACGTTGGAGACGTATCAAGTAATAGCATAGAAAACTGGCCATAATGTGCCAAATCTCCCAGTTTAAGCGAGGTCCCTGCAACAGGACCCCGAGGTTCCCCGAACTTTTGGATCACCCCGGGACCCAACATGTGTGGCTAGTAGCATTGAAAACGGGCCATAATATGGGAAATCTACGAGTTTAGCAAGGTCTCGTAACCAGACCCTGGGTTCCCATATGTCCAAATAACCGCGAGAAACAAAAACAGTGAGTAATAGCAAAGAAAAATGGCCATAATATGCCAAATGTGCGAGTTTTGGCAAAGTCCCCGTAACAGGACCCCGATGTTCCTCGAACGTACGGTTCGCCGCGGGAACAAAAATCACTGAGTAATAGCTTAGAAACTGGCCATAATATGCCAAATCTGCGGTTTTTAGTGAGGTCCTAGAAACCGGACCCCCGGGTCCCCCGAACTTCTGGATCGCCGCGGGACCCAACATCTGTGAGTAATAGCATAGAAAACTGACCAAAAAGGAACAAATATGCGTGTCTTGGCGAGGTCCATGTAACCTGACCCCGGGATTCCCCAAACGTTCAATTCGCCGTGGGACCCAAAATCAGTGAGTGATAGCATAGAAAACTGGAAATAATATGACAAATCTGCGAGTTTTGGCGAAGTCACCGTAACCGGACCCCGATGCTCCCCAAACGTTCGGATCGCGCCGGAACCAAAATAACTGAGTAATAGCTTAGAAACTAGCCATAATATGCCAAATCTACGAGTTTTAGGATGGTCACCGAAACCGGACCTCAGGGTTCCGCGAACTTTCGGATCGCCGTGGGATCCAATGTTTTTGAGTAATAGCATAGAAAACTGACCAAAAGGAACAAATATGTGAGTTTTGGCGAGATCCACGTAACCTGACCCCGGGGTTCCCCAAACGTTCAAATCGTCGTGGGACCCAAAAACAGTGAGTAATAGCATAGAAAATTGGCCAGAATATGCCATTATGCGACTTTTGGCAAGGTCCCCGTAAGCAGAACCCGGGGTTCCCCAACGTCTGTAAGTAATAGAATAGAAAACTGGCCAGAATGGACGAAATCTGCGATTTTTTTTGGCGAGGTCCTCGTAACCTGTCTCGGGTTCCCCGAACGTTTGGATCGCGTCGAGAACCAAAAATTGTGAGTAATTGAAAAATGGAAGTAATATGCCAAAGCTGTGAGTATTGCCGACATCCCTGTAACACGGCCCCCGGGTTCCCCGGACGTTTAGATCACCGTGGGAATCAAAAACACTGAGTAATAGCAGAGGAAACTTGCCAGAATGGACCAAATTTACGAGTTTTGGGAGGTCTGCGTAAGGGGACCCCTAGGTTCCCCGAACGTTTGGATTGACGCAGGACCCAAAATCCGTGAGTAATAGCATAGAAAACACTCCATAATATGCCAAATCTGCGAGCTTTGGCGAGGTCGCTATAACCGGACCCCGATGCTGCCCGAATGTTGGTATCGCCGCGGGAACCAAAATTAGTGAGTAATAGCATAGAAAACTGGCCATAATGGACAAAATCTGCGAGTTTTGGCGACCTCCCCGTAAGCGAACCCTGGGGTTCCTCGAATGTTCGGATCGCCCAGGGAAAAAAAACCAGTGATTAATATCACAGAAAATTGGCCAGAATGTACCAAGCTGTGAGTTTTTGCGAGGTCCCTTAACTGGACTCCGATGTTTCCCGAACTTTCCGATCACTGCGGGAACCAAGAAAAGTGAGTAATAGCATAGAAAACTGGCCATAATATGCCAAAACTACGATTTTTGGTGAGGTCCCCGTAACCAGACCCCGATGTTCCTCGAATGTTTGGATCACTACGGGAACAAAAAACATTGAGTAATTGCATAGAAAACTTGCCATAATATGCAAAATCTATGAGACTCGGGGTTCCCTGAACATTCGGATCACAGCGGGAACCGAAAAAAGTGAGTAGTGGCATGGAAAACTTGCCAAAATGGACAAATTCGGTGAGTTTTGGCGAGGTCCGCGTAAGCGGACCCTGGGGTTCCCCGAACATTCGAATCACCCCGGAACACAAAATCTGTGAGTAATAGCATTGAAAATTGACCATAATATGCCAACTCCGTGAGTTTTGGCGAGGTCCTCATAACCGGACCCGAATGTTTCTAGAAACGTTTGGATCATTGTGGGAACCAAAATCAGTGAGTAATAGCATATGTAACACCCCAAAAATCGGGTTATCGATTTTTGTGGTGTTATTCCTTCCTAGCTTTTCTCTCCCGAATTTTTCCTCTGGAATTTGGCAAGTGACCAGGTATATCCAATCAATCCGCAACCTCTCAGTGCTCTTCCTATGCCCATGTGCCAGTCAACCCTTCGTCAGTAAACCCCGGGCCTCATTCCAACCCTAGTTCCGAAATATTGGAACTGGAAATCCTGCCTTTGTGTCTACAAAGGAGCTACCATTTTCCTTGCTCTGTTGATTCTCCCAAATTTTCCAGAGACCCTTATTCTCTCATAAACCCTAGATGTGCAAAAATATTGCCAAGTCATATGTAATATTTTCCCTCTAGAATTAATTCCTTATTCTGCCTTTCTAAGGAATTAAATCCCGGAAAATATCTATCCGTCTCCAAAGTTCATGAAAACTTGTAGAGATATTCTTTGTGGATATATTGAGCTCTCATAAAAATATTGGCCATAATTAAACTAGGGAAATTTCCTTTTCCTATTTAAAGCCAATATTCCAATTTGGGGCCTTTCCAAAGGAACTACCATTTTGGTAGCTAGGAAAAATCCCAAATAATTTGTGGAGCTTCTCATATCCATATATTCCCCATTTCCATCAAAATATCAAGTTCCCCAATTCAAATTTTGAGCAGCACTTCAATTTGCAAATTTTGTCCAGATTTCCCGTTTGCAAAGGAAGTGCATGATTCCTTGGTCTCCTTGGGCTACAATTTTGCAGGGTAATTCATTATGATAAATTACCCTTGTCCTCCAAAATTTATCCCATTCCATCTAGCCAATCTCCCTCAGCAAATTATCCAAGTTTCTGTCCAGATTGGAGCATTGTGAAGGAAGTACCATTTCTATTTATGGAAATGGTATGAAACCATTACAGTGACTCCATATGCCTAAATTATTGATCTCCTCCAAAAATCATCCAAGTCTATCTAGCTATTTGACCCCAGCTCTCTCATTTTCAAATCTGGTCAGACTGCCAAGTTACAAAGGAAGTGATGTCTAGAATGGTTTGTCTGAGCTGATATTTTGCCAGGTTAGTGACCCTAGTAGCTAATTGACCTCTGCCCAATACCAGGCCAAGAGGAGCACTGTGGTGGCCACACCATAGCACAAAAACAGGTTGCTGTTGGCAACTGTTTGACCATGGTGCAGTCACCTCGGTTCTCTCTTGAGTCATTCAGCAGCATAGGTCAACTCAGTTCAGCATGGAGAAGACCCTAGACATGGTTTGGCTCCATGTAGGACGTGGCAAGGCCCTGGCCGCGTAGTGACCACGCCTGATGCTGCCAAAACCGTGCTCTGTAGATTGAATTCGTCGGGAGCTCGTCTCGAGCGAGCTCCAGCCTGTCCGGGAGTGTCGTAGAGTTGCCCAGCACGCGCGTGAACCGTCCAGAGCCCTCTCCCCTTCGTTCCCTAGCCATTAGCCGCTTCTGCCATCGTCCCGAAGCTCCGGTCGTCGTCTCGAAGCTCCGGTCTCCGGCGAGTGTAGCCTAGAACCCTCCTCCCGAGCCTATTTAAGCGTGCCTGAGCCTTCCCCGGTGAGCATCGAGCCTAGCCCCTCTCCCCTCGAGCCCCAAAGCCCTCTCATCCATGTAATGCTCGTGAGCTCGCCGCCGCTCCCCTCGGCAATTCCGGCGCCCTGGCCTTCCCCCTCCTCCTCTTGCGCGTGTGGCATCCCCAGGGAGCTCACGGAGCTGCTGCTGCCCTCCGCTCGGCCAGAGGAGCCCCACCGGCGCAGTCCCCCTCGCAGTCCCTTGGCTGCCGGACCCGAGCCGCGGCGACGGCACTGCCGGCCACCGCAGGCACCCCTGAGGCCTCCTGCGGGCGCGGTGCGGCGTGGCCGAGCCGTTCCAGTCGCCGGACGGTCCGCGGGAGCGGCGAGGCGGCGACCCCCTCCGGCGCTCGAGCCTCTGCCTCCGGTCTGGAGGAAAGAGACGACCGGGAGGAGCACGGCGCGGCGGGCACCGCATGTCAACGGCTCTGGCGCTGACCGGGCCGGCCCGTTGACCGTTTTTGAGGAAGGCGTATTTTGATAAATACGCTTTCATCTGTGGAAAGCGTATTTCCCTGCGGGCTTAAGCAGAAGTACGCTTCCTCAGCTCAGAAAGCGTATCTCAGCGAAAGGCGCTAACTGTTTTAGCCCCAGGGGCCTATTTGTAGTAATTATTTTACAGATTGGTCCCTGGTGCTTAAACGTCCGTATCTTCGCGACCGTAGCTCCGATTTAGGTAAAACCAACGCCCACGTCTTCATCTTGTCGAACCCGTTCCGATAGCATTATTTCCATAATGTGTTCACACAGTGGAAATAACCCTTTTGCCCGTGCCCTCCGATCGAGCCCTCTGAGCGAGAACCCTTTCCGGCGAATTCTTCCGTGAGGTGATCGCTCTTCCTCCCGGCGTATTCGTCGAACCCCCAGGCAAGCCAACCTCTTACCATGAGCTCCGGACTTGCGTGATGACTTTGCTTGCACCTGTGTGTTTATCTGTATCTCCTATTGGGCTGCACCTGCATGCACTGGTGGTGACATCGGTATTAGACAATAGCATTTCCATTCATCTAGTGCCATGTCTTATTTCCATATTGCCATAATAATGATATTGTTAATATCATTGCCATGTTAGTATTATGATTGATCTCATGCCATGATTATCAGTACTATGATCTTGCTATGATAGCACTTACTATTGTCAGTGGAATAGTACGATGATGGATATGTTGAGTGGGTTGAATAAAGGAAATTTAGTCGGTTGATCTTGAGTCGCCTGTCCGGGCATACTGGTGCAACCACATTTGCCGGTATGGGACGGCCCTGGCCGGGCTTGATTGCGTGATCTTTCATCGGTACCTCCAAGGAGGGAGGGTTATGCACGCGCGCTACCCTGATCAGGTAGGCGGTGATAACCCTGTGAGCCCAGTTGTTGTTAAGTTTTGCGCGCCGTCCCCATTTGGGACAGTAGACCCCGTTTGGGTCTACATAGTTTGTCCACGACGATGGCAGGTGTCATGAGGACACAGGGGCCACCCAAGGCTGACCTCCGGAGGAGGAAGAGTGCCGGTGGTACGATGAAAGAATCGCGGGTCAGGCAGGTTTTGTTGAAGCAACGCTAGTCCACCCGAATGGGATCAGGAGGCCAGGTGCTTCATGGTGTGGGTAAAGTGTACAACCTCTGCAGAGTGTCAAAATCTATTTGAATAGCCGAGTCCACGGTATTGGACAGCCCGTCCAGACCTCACTAGGTGGTCAACCGTAGCAGTGTTAGTAATGATGGAAGAACTCATCTTGGGTAGACATCAGATGATGTCAGGAATATGATATGTTAGCCAAGGGATGGCTATATGATGAGTGGTCGGATGACCACATGATTGGATTGGATTTGAGTCTGGTTAGGTTGGATCATGAGTATGTCGAGGGTTGTGGGACAACCCAGAAGAGAGTAAGTTGGTATTCGGTACAGTAAGTATTCTAAGCATTTAGTGTGATCTTGCCATAGATTATATGCCTGATCCTTGATATGCCATGCTTGATCCATGCTTTCCTTGTTAGAATTCATGCCATGCTTAGGATTAATTCATGCATAGCATAGGGCTTGCTTTGTCATCTGCTTGTTTGGATGCTATGTATTTGGTTGTCTTGCGAGTACATTCAAAGTACTCACCTGGCCTTGCACGTGGCCAGTTGCAGGAGAAGATCTGTCATGCTAGATCGTAACCTAACCAGTCCTGTGCGTTATGGAGCCCAGCCTGAGATGTCGTTGCCCCTGAACCAAGACCCCTGCCGCCATGTAGTTAACCTTGGAGTTATGGAATATTGCAACAGTATTGTAATACTCCATTATATTAATAAAGCCATTTTTGCCTGGAATTGCTGTATCATGTCGTTGACGTGCGCCAGGTCTTATCTTGGGACTGGCGTGCGTCGGCCCTCTATCGGGGTGCCACAGCATAGAAACTGGCCATAATATGCCAAATGTTCGAGTTTTAGCGAGTTCCCCGCAACCAGACCCTAGGGTCCGCCGAACTTTTGGACCGCCCCGGGACCCAACATCTGTGAGTAATAGCATAGAATAAGGCCAGAACGGACCAAATATGTGAGTTTTGTCGAGATCCATGTAACCTGACCCCGGGGTTCCCCGAACGTTCACATCGCCGCGGGACCCAAAATCATTGAGTAATAGCAAAGAAAACTGGCCAAAATATGCCAAATCGAGTTTTGGCGAAGTCCCCGTAACCTGACCCCGGGGTTTCCCGAGCATTGGATCACCTCAGGAAGCAAAACCAGGGAGTAATAGCATTGAAAACTGAAAGTAATATGTCAAATCTACGAGTTCTCATGAGGTCCCCGTAAGCGGATCCCGGGGTTCCCGGAATGTTGGGATCACCCCGGGACATAAAAAAAGTGAGTAATAGCTTAGAAAACTTGCCATAATGTTAGGATCACCCCGGGATCCAAAATCAGTGAATAATAGCACATAAAATTGGCCAAAATAGACCAAATCTGTGAGTTTTGGTGATGCCCCCGTAACCGGACCACGATGTTCCCCGAACGTTTCGATCACCGTTGGAACCAAAAATAGTGAGTAATAGCATAGAAAACTGGCAATAATATGCCAAATTTATGATTTTTTGGCGAGGTCCCCTTAAATGGACCCCTGTGTTCCCCGAATGTTCGGATCGCTGTGGGAACCAAAAACATTGAGTAATAGCATAGAAAACGGTCCAAAATATGCGAAATCTTTTGTGAAGTTTAAAAATATTCGTCCATTTAAAAATGATCATGAATCTCAAAAATGTTAAAAATGTTCATCAATAGACCGCAATCGGCCAATAAAAAGATATCCATCCCACTCACCCACACACCACCTAAAAAAAGGAACTGCCAACATGTGATATTGTAGCACAAATATAGTACATGCATCCACGGACACAGAAAAAAATATTCATACATAAATATGAATTGATCAGCGCCTAACACTGAATCGCACCGATGAAGTCTCAAAAAAACACATCATTATAAATATAAATAAAACACACTCCACCATCTCCCTCACTCGCCAAATCTAATACTCCCCCGGTTTCAAAATACAAGGTGTATTAGTTTTTTGAAAAGTCAATTTTCTTTAACTTTGACCAAGTTTAGAGCCAAACATAATGGCATCCACAATGCTAATTAAATGAAATATGGAAATTTATTTCATGATGTATCTAATGATATCGATTTGATATTATGTATATTGATATATTTCTCTAGAAATTTGATAAAACTTAAAGAGGTTTGACGGTTCAATAAAGCAATACACTTTATATTATGAAAATACAGTTTTGACGAGGTCTTCGTAACCGGAACCTGATGTTCCCCGAACTTTCAGATCACCGCGGGAATAAAAAAAAGTGAGTAATGACATAGAAAACCGGCCAGGATATGCCAAATCTGTGATTTTTGGCGAGCTCCCCGTAACCGGACCCCGGTGTTCCCCGAATGTTCGGATCGCCGCGGAAACCAAAAACACTGAGTAATACCATAGAAAACGGACCTGACCCCGGGGTTCCCCAAACGTTCAAATCGTCGCGGGACCCAAAATCAATGAGTAATAGCATAGAAAACGGGCCAGAATATGCCAAATCTGTGAGTTTGGCGAGGTCCCCATAAGCAGACCCCGGGGTTCCCCAAGCATTCAGATCGCCACGGGACCCATAATCTATGAGTAATAGGATAGACAGCTGGCCAGAATGGACCAAATTTGCGAGTTTTGGCGAGGTCCCTTTAACTTGACCCCGGGGTTCCACGATCATTTGGATCACCGCGGGAACCAAAAATAGTGAGTAATAGCATTGAAAACTGGAAGTAATATGCCAAATCAACGAGGTTTTGTGAGGCCCCATAAGTGTACGCCGGGATTCCCCAAACGTTCGGATCACCACGGGATCCAAAAAACATGAGTAATAGCATAGAAAACTGGCCAAAATGGACCAAATCTGTGAGTTTGGCAGCATCCCCGTAAGTAGACCCCGCGGTTCCCCAAATGTTCGGATCGCCCCAGGACCCAAAACCAGTGATTAATAGCAGAGAAAAGTGGCAAAAATCGACCAAATTTACGAGTTTTGGCGAGTTCCCCGTAAGCGGACCCCGAGGTCGTTCCCCGAACGTTCGAATTGCCCCAGGACAAATTAGTGTTGGGCAATTGATAGAATTGTGCGTAGTTATGACATGTTATTCACGGCCATAATAACAGAAAACGGGCCATATCATGCGAAATCTGTCAGTTTTAGCGAGGTCCCCGTAACCAGCCCCCGGAACTCCACGAACGTTCCGATCACCATGGAACCAAAAAAAGAGTAATAGCGTATAAAACTTGTCATAATTGACCAAATCTGTGAGTTTTGGCGAGGTCCCCGTAAGCGAACCCACAATCAATGAGTAATAGCATAGAAAACTGGCCATAATATGACAAATCTGCGAGCTTTGCAAGGTCCCCGTAACCAGACCCTCGAAGTTCCCCGAACATTTGGATCACCACTAGAAGCAAAATAAGTGAGTAATAGCATAGAAACTGGCTATAATATGCCAAATCTGCGATTTTTAGCAAGTTCTCTGCAACCGTACCTCGGGGTTCCCAACTTTCGGATCGCCTCGAGACCCAACATCTGTGAGTAATAGCATAAAAAACTGGCCAAAATGGACCAAATATGCGAGTTTTGGCGAGGTCCACGTAACCTGACCCCGGGGTTCCCCGAACGTTCAAATTGCCACGGGATCCAAAATCAGTGAGTAATAGCATAGAAAACCGACCAGAATATGCCAAAACTGAGAGTTATAGCGTGGTCCCCATAAGCAGATCATGTGGTTCCCCGAGCATTCGAATCGCCCCGGGACCCAACATCTATGACTGATAGCATAGAAAACTAGCCAGAACGGACCAAATATGCGAGCTTTGGTTGGGGCCACGTAAGCGGACCCCGATGTTCCTCAAACATCCTGTTCACCACGGGAACCAAAAAATGTGCGTAATAGCATAGAAAACTGGCCATAATATGCCAAATCGGCGATTTTTGTGGATGTCCCCGTAACCGGACCCCGGTGTTCCCCGAAAGTACGGATCATCGCCGGAACCAAAAACAGTGAGTAATAGCATAGAAAACGGGCCATAATATGTGAAATCTATGAGTTTTAGCGAGTTCTCCGTAACCAGCACCCTGGGTTCCACGAACGTTCGATCACCATGGGAACCAAAAACAATGAGTAATAGCATATAAAACTTGCCAGAATGGACAAAATATGTGAGTTTTGGCGAGCTCCCCGTAAGCGGACCCAAAATTAGTGATTAATAGCATAGAAAACTGCGCATAATATGCCAAAACTGGGCGAAGTCCCCGTAACCAGACCCCAAAGTTCCCCAAACGTTTGGATCGCCACTGGAACTAAAATCAATGAGTTGTAGCATATGAACTAACTATCATATGCCAAATCTGCGAGTTTTAGAGATTTAGCAATGCATCATTAATTTCAAAAGCCTCCGCACTAGTGGCGGGTGGTATAGGTGTACTAATAAAATCATTATTATGAGAATTTGAGAAGTCACACAACTTAGTAGATCTTGAGCCATGGTGACCGAACAAGCAACGTAACAAGCAAGACAAGTAATCTAGCAAGCGAAGAAGTAAACTAGTAACAAGCAAAGATAAATATTTTTTATTTTTCATCTTTTTAAAACAAACTAAATATAACAGCAAATAAAAACAAGAATAAGGGAATGAAAATTTGTGTGAAGTTACTTGATAGTTGATGATGATATTCCCTGGCAACGGCGCCAGAAATCCTTCCTGATGCTTGTGATCTGCGTTGGGTTTTCCGTGAAGAGGAACTGGTAATTGCAGCACAAAGGGGGTAAGTATTTTCCTCGGTTATGAAACCAAGGTTTATCGAACCAATAGGAATATCAATCCTCTACCGTCTTCAGTGGCTGCACACAAATAAACAAACAACTTGCACCCAACGCGGGCAAGAGTGTTGTCAATCCCCTTGATCTCGTTATTTGGTAACTATAATTTTTGATAACTATAAATTGCAAAATAAAATAAAAAGTAAATAAAGGCAGCGAGGTAATAATAGTGTTTGTAAATATATATAAGTAAATAGACCCGGGGGCCATAATTTTCCCTAGCGGAAATCTCTCATGTAGGCAACATACAGTGGGTAACAAATTACTATTGGGCAATTGATAGAAAAGCGGATAGTTATGCGATTTTCACGGCAATAATCATGTGTATATAGGCATCACATCCATAAACGAATAGGCCGACTCCTGCCTGCACCTATTACTATTACTCCACTCATCGACCGCTATCCAACATGCATCTAGAGTATTAAGTAAAACAGATAGCATGGAGAACGATGACATGATGTAGACAAAGTAAACTCAAGCAATATGAATGAACCCCGTCGTGTTATCCTTAGTAGCAACAACACAAAGACGCATCTTGTCCCCTACTTTGTCACTGGGATATAGAAACTCGTCAGGTTGAACCTACCACAACCCACCACTCCCACCGATGAAATATCAATCTACTTGGCCAAAGCACATCAATAGATCGGAGAACATTACGAAGCTATAATGATGATGCAATTAACAGACAATATATATTAGAGGTATCTAAAATAATTTTCATGAATAATCTGAACATAAACCCACAATTCATCGGATCCCAACAAACACACCGCACAATAGGATTACATCGGATAGATCAAAGCGAGGATGCGATAACCATTGTATTGAAGATCAAGAGATAGAGAGATTGCCATCTAGGTACTAGCTATGGAACCGTAGGTCTATGGTGAACTACTCACACATCATCATGAGGGCAGCAAGGTAGATGTAGAGGCACTCCGTGATCGATCCCCCCTCTGGAAGGGTGCCGGAACGGAGCTCCAGATGGCCTCGCGGCGGAACAGACACTTGCGGCAGCGGAAAAAGGGTTTCGGGGCTACCTCTGAGGTTTTTGCAATTTCAGAGAATTTATAGGCCAAAGAGGGGCGTCGGGAGGCAGCCGAGGCGGCGACCACATATCAGGGTGCCCTCCCAGGGCGCACCCTGATGTGTGCCGGGGCCCTCGTGCACCTCGTGGCCTCCTTCTGAAGTTTCCAGGTCTTCTTTTGGTCCAAAAAATCATCAAAAAGTTTCGTGGCAATTGGACTTCGTTTGGTATAGTAAACCTAAAAAGTAAAAAACATGTAGAAAACATCAACTAGCACTGGGCACCGGGTTAATAGGTTAGTGCTCAAAAATATTATAAATTGGTAAATAAAGACCCAAAAATTATCCTCGAATGATAATACACCAGCATGGGACAATAAAAAATTATAGATACATTGGAGACGTATCAGACCCTGGGGTTCCCCGAACGTTCAGATCGCCCCAAGACCCGAGATCTGTGAGTAATACCATAGAAAGCTGGCCAAAATGGACCAAATCTGTGAGTTTTGGCAAGGTCTCCACAACTTGACCCCGGGTTTCCCCGAAAATTCGGATCGCCATGGGAACAAAAAAGAGTGTGTAATAGCATAATAACTGGCAAAAATGGATCAAATCAGTGTGTTTCGGTGAGAGCCCCGTAGGCGGACCCCGGAGTTCCCCGAATGTTCGGGTTGCCGCGGGAACCAAACAAAAATGAGTAATATCATAGAAACATGGCCAGAATGGACCAAATCTATGAGTTTTGGCGAGGTCCCCGGAAGCGGATCCCGGGGTTCCCCGAGGATTCGGATCGCCCCGGGACCCAACATCTATGAGTAATAGGATAGAAATATGGCCAGAATGGACCAACTTTACGAGTTTTTGCAAGGTCCCCGTAAGCAGACCCCGATGTTCCCCAGACGGAGGGAGTAGCGTATACAACTTGCCAGAATGGACCAAATCTGTGAGTTTTGGGGAGGTCCCCGTAAGCGGACCAAGAATCAGTGAGTAATAGCATAGAAAACTAGCCATAATATGCCAAATCTGCGAGTTTTGGCGAGGTACCCATAACCAGTCCCCGAAGTTCCCCGAACATTTGGATCGCCATTGAAACCAAAATCAGTGAGCAATAGCATAGAAACTGGCTATAATATGCCAAAGTTGCAAGTTTTAGCGAGTTCCCTGTAGCCAGACCCGGAGGTTCCCAGAATGTTTGGATCGCCCCAGGACCGGAGATGTGTGAGTAATAGGATAGAAAACTGGCTAGAATGGACCAAACCTGTGAGTTTTGGCGAGGTCCCCATAACCTGACCCCGGGTTTCCTCGAACGTTTCGATCGCCACGGAAGCAAAAAACCATGAGTAATAGCATAAATATTGGCAAAATGGACCAAATATGCAGGTATTAGTGAGGGGCCCGTAAGCGGACCGGGGGATTCCCCGAATGTTTGGATCACCGTGGGAACCAAAAACAATGAGTAATATCATAGAAAAATGGCCAGAATGGACCAAATCTACGAGTTTTTGTGAGGTCCCTGTAAGTAGACCCCGCGGTTCCCCGAATGTTCAGAT
This sequence comes from Elymus sibiricus, assembly GCA_039707655.1. Taxonomy (NCBI): domain Eukaryota; kingdom Viridiplantae; phylum Streptophyta; class Magnoliopsida; order Poales; family Poaceae; genus Elymus; species Elymus sibiricus. The sequence goes on along the minus strand of CM077673.1, from coordinate 14,876,866 downwards.
CGCCTCGAGACCCAAAATCATTGAGTAATAGCATACAAAACTGGCCAGAATGGACCAAATCTGTGAATTTGGGCAAGTTCCCCGTAACCGGAATCTGGGGTTCCCCGAACGTTCCAATCGCCCCGGGACACAAAATCAGTGAGTAATAGCATAGAAAACTGGCTAGAATTGACCAAAACTGCGAGTTTTGGTGAGGTCCCCATAACAGGACCCAGGGGTTCCCCGAACGTTTGGATCACCGCAAGAACAAAAAACACTGAGTAATAACATAGAAAACTGGTCAGAATGGATAAAATCTACGAGTTTTGGCAAGGTCCCCGTAACAGGACCCCGGGGTTTCCCAAACGTTCAGATCGCCTCGAAAAAAAAATGTGAGTAATAGCATAGAAAACTGGCCAGACTATGCCAAATCTGCGAGTTTTGGCGAGGTCCCCGTAACCGGACCCCGATATTCCCCGAATGTTCGGATCGCGCGGGAACCAAAATCAATGAATAATTGCATAGAAAATTGGCCATAATATTCCAAATATGCGAGTTCTGGCGAGGTCCCCGTAACCAGACCCCGAAGTTCCCCGAATGTTTGGATCACCGCTGGAACCAAAAGCAGTGAGCAATAGCATAGAAATTGGCTATATATGCCAAATCTGCGAGTTTTAGCGACTTCCCCACAAGTAGACCTCGGGGTTCCCCGAAGTTCCGGATCGCCTCGGGACTCAACATCTGTGAGTAATAGCATAGAAAAGTGGCCAGAATGGGCCAAATATGCGAGTTTTGGTGAGGTCTACTTATACTGTCCTCGGGGTTCCCCGAACGTTCGACTCATCGCGGGGCCCTAAATCAGTGAGTAATAGCATAGAAAACTGATGAGAATATGCCAAATCTGCGGGGTTTTGTGAGTTCCCCGTAAGCAGATCCCGGGGTTCCCCGAGCATCCGGATTGCCCCTAGACCCAACATCAATGTGTAATTGGATAGAAAACTACCCAGAATGGACCAAATCTACGAGTTTTGGTGAGGGCCCCGTAAGCGGACCCCGATGTTCACCAAACTTTTGGATCACTGATACTTGTGATCTGTGTTGGGTTTTTCATGAAGAGGAACGGGTAATTGTAGCACAAAGCGGATAAGTATTTCCCTTAGTTATGAAACCAAGGTTTATCAAACCAATAGGAATATCAATCCTCAACCGTCTTCAGTGGCTGCACACAAATGAACAAACGACTTGCACCCAACGCGGGCAAGAGGGTTGTCAATCCCCTTGATCTCGTTATTTACAAGCAAATGAGTTGTGTAGATAATTGTTGATAAAAGCAAAATAAATAAAAAGTAAATAAAGGCGGCGAGGTATAATAAAATTTGCAAATATATAAGTGAATAGACCCGGGGGCCATAGTGTTCTCTAGTGGCATCTCTCATGTAGGCAGCATACGGTGGGTAAACAAATTACTATTGGGCAATTGATAGAAAAGCGGATAGTTATGCGATGTTCATGGCAATGATCATGTGTATATAGGCATCACGTCCATAAGCAAATAGGCCGACTCCTGCCTGCACCTATTACTATTACTCCACTCATCGACCGCTATCCAGCATGCATCTAGAGTATTAAGTAAAACAGAGTAATGGTTGGAGAACGATGACATGATGTAGACAAAGTAACTCAAACGATATGAATAAACCCCATCGTTTTATCCTTAGTAGCAACAACACATAGATGCATCTTGTCCCCTACTTTGTCACTGGGATATAGAAACTTGTCAGGTTGAACCTACCACCATGCACCACTCCCACCGTTGAAATATCAATCTACTTGGCCAAAGCACATCAATAGATCGGAGAGCATTACGAAGCTATAATGATCATGCACTTAATAGATAATATAATTTAGAGGCATCTCAAATACTTTTCATGAATAATCTGAATATAACCTACAATTCATCGGATCCCAACAAACACACCGCACAATAGGATTACATCAGATAGATCAAAGCGAAGATGTGATGACCATTGTACTGAAGATCATAAGAGAGAGAGATTGCCATCTAGGTACTAGCTATGGACCCGTAGGTCTGTGGTGAACTACTCACAAATCATCATGAGGGCAGCGAGGTTGATGAAGAGGCCCTCCGTGATCAATCCCCCCTCTGGCAGGGTGCCGGAACAAAGCTTTGGATGGCCTCGCGACGGAACAGAGACTTGCGGCGCCAGAAAAAGGGTTTCGCGACTGCCTCCAAGGTTTTTAGGATTTTAGAGAATTTATAGGCCGAAGAGGGATGTCGGGAGAGCCGCGAGGGGGCCACCACATATCAGGGCGCCCCCCCAGGGCGTGCCCTGATATTTGGTGGGGCCCTCGTGTGCCTCCTGACCTCCTTCCAAAGCTTCTCAGTCTTCTTATAGTGTAGAAAAAATCATAAAAAAGTTTCTAGGCAATTGGACTTCGTTTGGTACTGTACTGTAGACCTGAAAACACAAAAACATGCAAATAACAGCAACTGGCACTGGGCATTGGGTCAATAGGTTAGTGCTTAAAAATACTATAAATTGGTAAATAATGACCCAAAAAGTATCCTTGAATTATAATATATCAGCATGGAACAATCAAAAATTATAGATACGTTGGAGACGTATTAATCACCGCGGGAACCAAAAAAAGCGAGTAATAGCATAAAAAACTAGCCATAATATGTAAATCTGCAATTTTTGGCGAGGTCCCCGCAACCGTACCAAGGTGTTCCGCGAATGTTCGGATCACCACGGGAACCAGAAATAGTGAGTAATAGCAATACGGACCATAATATGCAAAATCTGCGAGTTTTAGCGAGGTTCCCGTAACCGGCCCCGGGGTTCCCCGAACGTTCGGATCACCACGGGAACTAAAATCAATGAGTAATGGCATATAAAACTTGCCAGAATATGCCAAATCTGCGAGTTTTGGCGAGGTCCCCGTAAGCCGATCATGGGTTTCCCCAAGCATTCGGATCACCCCCGGACCCAACATGTATGAGTAATTGAATAGAAAACTAGCCAGAATGGACCGATTCTACGAGTTTTGGTAAGGGCCACGTAAACGGACCCCGATGTTACCCAAACATTCGGATCACCGCGGGAACAAAAAAGTGAGTAATAGCATAGAAAACTGGCCATATTATGCCTAATCTGTGATTTTGACGAGGTCCCCATAACCGGACCCCGGAGTTCCCCGAACATCCCGATCACCGCGGGAACCAAAAACAGTGAGTAATAGCATAGAAAACGCGCCATAATATGCGAAATCTGTGAATTTTAGCGAGGTCGCTGTAAACGGCCCCGAGGGTTCCCCGAACATTCGGATCATTGTGAAACCAAAACAGTGAGTAATAGCATATAAAACTTACCAGAATGGACAAAATCTGTGAGTTTTGGCGAGGTCCCCATAAGCAAACTGATACGTCTCCAACGTATCTATAATTTTTTATTGTTCCATGCTATTATATTATCTGTTTTGGATGTTTTATATGCATTAATATACTATTTTATATTATTTTTGGGACTAACCTATTAATCTAGTGCCTAGTGCCAGTTTTGTTTTTTCCTTGTTTTTGAGTATTGCAGATAAGGAATATTAAACGGAGTCCAAACGGAATAAAATCTTCGGAATAGTTTTTCTTGGACCAGAAGAAACCTACCAAGCTTGGAGACCAAGGCAGGAGAGCCGTCGTGTGGCCACAAGCCACAGGGGCGCGCCTAGGGGGGTAGGGCAAGCCCCCTGGCTTGTGGGCCCATGGCAGCCCTCCTAAGCCTACTCTTCGGCCTATAAATTCCCAAATATTCCCTGGATACCAAAAAGAGCCAAGAAAATACTTTTCCGCCGCCAGGAGCCACTGTTCTCGTGAGATCCAATCTTGGAGCCTTTTCCGGTAATCTGCCGGAGGGGGATTCGATCACGGAGGGCATCTACATCAACTCCATTGCCCCTCCGATGATGCGTGAGTAGTCCACCACAGACCTTCGGGTCCATAGCTAGTAGCTAGATGGCTTCTTCTCTCTCTTTGCTCTTCAATACCATGTTCTTCATGATCTTCATGGAGATCTATCCGATGTAATACTCTTTTGCGGTGTGTTTGTCGAGATCCGATGAATTGTTGGTTTATGATCAGATTATCTATGAATATTATTTGAGTCTTTTCTGAATTCTTATATGCATGATTTCATATCTTTGCAAGTCTCTTCGAGTTATTGGTTTGGTTTGGCCAACTAGATTGGTAATTCTTGCAATGGGAGAAGTGCTTAGTTTTGGGTTCAATCTTGCGGTGTCCTCACCCAGTGACATAGTAGGGGTAGCGAGGCACGTATTGTATTGTTGCCATCGAGGATAAAAAGATGGGGTTTTCATCATATTGCTTGAGTTTATCCCTCTACATCATGTCATCTTACCTAATGTGTTACTCTGTTCTTCATGAACTTAATACTATAGACGCAGGCAGGAGTCGGTCAATGTGTGGAGTAATAGTAGTAGATGCAGAATCGTTTTGGTCTACTTGACACGGACGTGATGCCTATATGCATAATCATTGCCTTGGATATCGTCATAACTATGCGCTTTTCTATCAATTGCTCGATAGTAATGTGTTCACCCACCGTAATATTTGCCTTCATGAGAGAAGCCTCTAGTGAAACCTATGGCCCCTGGGTCTATTTTCCATATTATACTTTCAGATCTAAAACCAAAAATACCAAAAATACATTGCTTCATTATTTTTATTTTTGTTTTACTTTCTGTTCAAGCAATCTATCATTTCTATCTCTATCAGATCTCATCCTTGCAAGTAACCGTGATGGGATTGACAACCCCTTTATAGCGTTGGGTGCAAGTGTTTGATTATTTGTGTAGGTACACCTATTGGGGACTTGCTTGTATCTCCTACTGGATTGATACCTTGGTTCTCAACAACTGAGGGAAATACTTATCTACTTTGCTGCATCACCCTTTCCTCTTCAAGGTGAAACCAACGCATGCTCAAGAAGTAGCAAGAAGGATTTCTGGCGCCATTGTCGGGGAGATCTACATCAAGCCATCCAAGTACTCATTACAAACTCATCTCTTGCATTTACATTATTTGCCATTTGCCTCTCGTTTTCCTCTCCCCCACTTCTAAAACGATTTTCCAAAAAGATTTGCCTTTTTATTCGCCCTTCTTCCGTTCGTCTTTTCATTTGCTTTTTGCTTGCTTGCGTGTTAAAACGATTGCTCGTCTTTATGGCCCAACCTTAAGAAGTTGGAAGATATTGAGGATAATGTTAAAAGTTTCATGTCGCTCCAATATGACCACAATAGTTTCTTTCGGAACGAGCTTAAAGAACAAAAGACTATGTGGGAATACATGAATAAGGAAGTTGATGATATGTCTAAGGAGATTTATGGTTTGAAATCTCAATTTGCTCATCTTGAAAACTTAGTAGGCCAAATTTCTGATAAACAAGCTACCTTAGTCAATAAAATGGCCGCTAAACCAGAATCTTTAAATAATGATGAAGATCTTAAAGTGATTGATGTGACTCCTATTGAATCTTTGTTTTCCAATGTAAATCTTGATAAAGATGGGACTGGAGATAAGTCAACTTTAGTTAAAAGGCGTCCCAATGATTTGGAGTGTATAGATCTTAATGCTAGGATTTACAAAAGTGGGATAGAAGAGGTCAAAACTTTAAATAGCAATGAACCCACTCTTTTGGATTTCAAGGACTTTAATTATGAGAATTGTTCTTTCATTGATTGCATTTCCTTGTTGCAATCCATGTTGAATTCTCCGCATGCTTATGATCAAAATAAAGCTTTTACTAAACATATCGTTGATGCTATGATGAAATCTTTCGAAGAAAAACTTGAGTTGGAAGTTTCTATACCTAGAAAGCTTTATGATGAGTGGGAACCTACTATTAAGATTAAAATTAAAGATTTTGAGTGCCATGATTTGTGTGATTTGGGTGCTAGCGTTTCCACGATTCTGAAAACTCTATGTGATGTGTTAGGTTTCCGTGAATTTGATGATTGCTCTTTAAATTTGCATCTAGCGGATTCCACTATAAAGAAACCTATGGGAAGGATTAATGATGTTCTTATTGTTGCAAATAGGAATTATGTGCCTGTAGATTTCATTGTTCTTGATATAGATTGCAATCCTACATGTCCTATTATTCTTGGTAGACCTTTCCTTAGAACGATTGGTGCAATTATTGATATGAAAGAAGGAAACATTAGATTTCAGTTTCCATTAAGGAAAGGCATGGAACACTTCCCTAGAAAGAAACTTAAATTGCTTTATGAATCTATTATGAGAGCTACTTATGGATTCCATACCAAAGATGACAATACTTAGATCTATTGCGTTTTGCCTAGCTAGGGGCGTTAAACAATAGCGCTTGTTAGGAGGCAACCCAATTTTATTTTTGCTTTCTATTTTTTGCTTCTGTTTTGGTGTGTTTTGCACATTATTACTTCTGTAGTAATTGTGTTTTTAGATTTTTATTAGTGTTTGAGCCAAGTAAGACCTTTGGGATGGTCTACGGTGTTTGTTGATTTGATTTTGTTGAAAAACAGAAACTTTTGCGCTCAGTCCAGGAATTTTATAAATTCACTCGAACGTGCTTTTGATCTGAAATTTTTACACACGATTTATATGCAAATTTACCTGGTTTTCCTAATTTTTCAGAATTTTTGGAGTTACAGAAGTATTCCAAGTCTACAGATTGCTACAGATTGTTCTGTTTTTAACAGATTCTGTTTTCTTTGTGTTGTTTGCTTATTTTGATGATTCTATGGGTTGTATCGGGGGGTATGAACCATGGAGAAGTTAGAATACAGTAGGTATTACACAAATATAAATAAATAATGAGTTCACAACAGTACCTAAAGTGGTGATTTATTTTTCTTATACTAACGGATCTCACGACTTCTCTGTTGAGTTTTGTGTTGTGAAGTTTTCAAGTTTTGGGTAAAGATTTGATGGACTATGGAATAAGGAGTGGCAAGAGCCTAAGCTTGGGGATGCCCAAGGCACCCCAAGCCATATTCAAGGATATCAAAGAGCCTAAGCTTTGGGATGCCCCGGAAGGCATCCCCTCTTTCGTCTTCAATCCATCGATAAATTTACTTGAGACTATATTTTTATTCACCACATGATATGTGTTTTGCTTGGAGCGTCTTGTATGATATGAGTCTTTGCTTTTTAGTTTGCCACAATCATCCTTGCTGCACACATCTTTTTGAGAAGTACACGCTGAATCGTGAATTTATTAGAATACTCTATGCGCTTCACTTATATCTTTTGAGCTAGGCAATTTTGCTCTAGTGCTTCACTTATATCTTTTTAGAGCATGGTGGTGTTATATTTTATAGAAATAATTGAACTCTCGTACCTCACTTATATTATTTTGAGAGTCTCTAAACAGCATGGTAATTGGATTAGGTTATGAATTTGGTCCTAATATAATAGGCATCCAAGAGGGATATAATAAAAACTTTCATATTAAGTGCATTGAATATGATGAGAAGTTTGATTTCGTGCATATAGTTTTGAGATGTAGAGATGGTAATATTAAGAGTTATGTTAGTAAGTAATTGTGGATTAGTAGAGATACTTGTGTTAAGGTTTGTGATTCCCGTAGCATGCATGTATGGTGAACCGTTATGTAATGAAGTCGGAGCATGATTTGTTTAATGATTGTCATCCTTTGTGTGATGGGTCGGGAGCGCGCGATGGTTTACTCCTACCAACCTCTCCCCTAGGGGCATGCGTCTAACACTTTGCTTCGATGACTAATAGACTTTTGCAATAAGTATGTGAGTTCTTTATGACTAATGTGAGTCCATGGATTATACGCACTCTCACCCTTCCACCTTTGCTAGCCTCTCTAGTACCGCGCAACTTTCGCCGGTGCATAAACCCACCTTCCTCAAAACAGCCACCATATATTTTCCTCAAAACAGCCACCATACATACCTATTATGGCATTTCCATAGCCATTCCGAGATATATTTCCATGCAACTTCCACCGTTCCGTTTATTATGACACGCACCATCATTGTCATAATGCTTTGCATGATCGTAAGACAGCTAGCATGATGTTTTTATGGCTTGTCCGTTTTTTGATGTCATTTGCTATGTTAGATCATTGCACATCCCGGTACACCACCAGAGGCATTCATATAGAGTCATATGTTGTTCTAAGTTTCGAGTTGTAAGTAAATAAAAGTGTGATGATCTTCATTATTAGAGCATTGTCCCATGAGAGGAAAGGATGATGGAAGCTATGGTTCCCTCACTAGATGGAATGAGTCTCCGGACTTTACAAAAAATAAAAGAGGCCAGCGAAGCCCAAAAAATAATAATAAAAGAGGCCAAAGATGCCCACAAAAAAAAGAGAAAAAGAAAGGAAAAAGAAAAAAAATGAATGAGAGAAAAGAGAGAAGGGACAATGCTACTATCCTTTTCCACACTTGTGCTTCGAGTAGCACCATGTTCTTCATGATAGAGAGTCTCCTATTTTGTCACTTTCATATACTAGTGGGAATTTTTCATTATATAACTTGGCTTGTATATTCCAATGATGGGCTTCCTCAAAGTGCCCTAGGTCTTCGTGAGCAAGCGAGTTGGATGCACACCCACTTAGTTCCTTTTAAGCTTTCATACACTTATAGCTCTAGTGCATCCATTGCATGGCAATCCCTACTCACTCACATTGATATCTATTGATGGGCATCTCCATAGCCCGTTGATACGCCTAGTTGATGTGAGACTATCTTCTCCTTTTCCCTTGTACCTCCACCACACTCTATTCCACCCATAGTGCTATATCCATGGCTCACGCTCATGTATTCCGTGAGAGTTGAAAAAGTTTGAGAACATAAAAGGGGTGAAACAATTGCTTGACTTGTCATCGGGGTGTGCATGATTTAGATACTTTGTGTGGGGAAGATGGAGCATAGCCATACTATATGATATTGTAGGGATAACTTTCTTTAGCCATGGTATTTTGAAAGCCGTGATTGCTTGTTAGTATGCTTTAAGTATTATTGTCTTTATGTCAATATTAAGCTATAGTATAGAATTTTACGGATCTGAATATTTATGCCACAATAAAGAATATTACATGGATAAATATGATAGGTAGCATTCCACATCAAAAATTCTGTTTTTATCATTTACCTACTCGAGGACGAGCATGAATTAAGCTTGGGGATGCTTGATACGTCTCCAACGTATCTATAATTTTTGATTGTTCCATGCTATTATATTATCTGTTTTGGATGTTTTATATGCATTAATATGCTATTTTATATTATTTTTGGGACTAACCTATTAATCTAGTGCCTAGTGCCAGTTTCTGTTTTTTCCTTGTTTTTGAGTATTGCAGATAAGGAATATTAAACGGAGTCCAAACGGAATAAAATCTACGGAATATTTTTTTTCTTGGACCAGACGAAACCTACCAAGCTTGGAGACCAAGGCAGGAGAGCCGCCGTGTGGCCACAAGCCACAGGGGCGCGCCCAGGGGGGTAGGGCGCGCCCCCTGGCTTGTGAGCCCACGGCAGCCCTCATAACCCTATTCTTCGGCCTATAAATTCCCAAATATTCCCTGGATACCAAAAAGATCCACGAAAATATTTTTCCACCCCCAGGAGCCTCTGTTCCTGTGAGATCCAATCTTGGAGCCTTTTCCGGTAATCTGCCGGAGGGGGATTCGATCACGGAGGGCATCTACATCAACTCCATTGCCCCTCTGATGATGCATGAGTAGTCCACCACAGACCTTTGGGTCCATAGCTAGTATCTAGATGGCTTCTTCTCTCTCTTTGCTCTTCAATACCATGTTCTTCATGATCTTCATGGAGATCTATCCGATGTAATACTCTTTTGCGGTGTGTTTGTCGAGATCCGATGAATTGTTGGTTTATGATCAGATTATCTATGAATATTATTTGAGTCTTTTCTATATTCTTACATGCATGATTTCATATCTTTGCAAGTCTCTTCGAGTTATTGGTTTGGTTTGGCCAACTAGATTGATAATTCTTGCAATGGGAGAAGTGCTTAGTTTTGGGTTCAATCTTGCGGTGTCCTCACCCAGTGACATAGTAGGGGTAGCGAGGCACGTATTGTATTGTTGCCATCGAGGATAAAAAGATGGGGTTTTCATCATATTGCTTGAGTTTGTCCCTCTACATCATGTCATCTTACCTAATGCGTTACTCTGTTCTTCATGAACTTAATACTCTAGATGCAGGCAGGAGTCGGTCGATGTATGGAGTAATAGTAGTAGATGCAGAATCGTTTCAGTCTACTTGACATGGACGTGATGCCTATATGCATAATCATTGCCTTGGATATCGTCATAACTATGCGCTTTTCTATCAATTGCTCGACAGTAATTTGTTCACCCACCATAATGTTTGCCTTCATGAGAGAAGCCTCTAGTGAAACCTATGGCCCTCGGGTCTATTTTCCATATTATACTTTCAGATCTAAAACCAAAAATACCTTGCTGCATTATTTTTACGTTTGTTTTACTTTCCGTTCAAGCAATCTATCATATCTATCTCTATCAGATCTCATCCTTGCAAGTAACCGTGAAGGGATTGACAACCCCTTTATAGCGTTGGGTGCAAGTGTTTGATTATTTGTGTAGGTACACCTATTGGGGACTTGCTTGTATCTCCTACTGGATTGATACCTTGGTTCTCAACAACTGAGGGAAATACTTATCTACTTTGCTACATCACCCTTTCCTCTTCAAGGGAAAACCAACACATGCTCAAGAAGTAGCACAGACCCAAAATCAGTGAGTAATTGCATAGAAAACTGACCATGATATGCCAAATCTGTGACTTTTGGCAAGGTCCCCGTAACCAAACCCCGAAGTTCCCGAAAGTTTGGATCGCCGCTGGAACCAAAATTAGTGAGCAATAGCATAGAAACTGGCTATAATATGCCAAAACTTTCAGTTTTAGCGAGTTCGCCGTAACCGGACCCCGGAGTTCCCCGAACGTTCGGATCACCCCGGGACCCGAGATCTATGAGTAATAGGATAGAAAACTGGCCAGAATGGACCAAATCTGTGAGTTTTGGCGAGGTCCCCATAACCTGACCATGGGTTTCCCTGAACATTCAGATCATCGAGGAAACAAAAAAAGTGAGGAACTGCATAAAAACTGGCAAAAATGGACCAAATTTGTAGGTTTTTGCAAGGGCCCCATAAGCGGAACCCGGGGTTCTCCGAATGTTCGGATCGCCGCGGGAACCAAAAACAATGATTAATATCATAGAAAACTGGCTAGAATGGTCCAAATCTGCAAGTTTTGTCGAGGTCCCCGTAAGTAGACCCCGCGGTTCCCCGAATGCTCGGCTCGCCCCGGGACCCAGAAACACTGAGTAATAGCATAGCAAACTGGCCAGAATGGACCAAACTGCAAGTTTGGTGAGGTCCCCGTAAGTAGACCCCACGGTTCCCCGAATGTTCAGATCACCCCGGGACATAAAAACACCGAGTAATAGCATAGAAAACTAGACAGAATGGACCAAATCTGTGAGTTTTGGCAAGGTCCCCGTAAGCGGACACCGGGGTTCCCCAATTCGGATCGCCCCGAGACACAAAATGAGTGAGTAATAACATAGAAAACTTGCTAGAATGGACCAAATCTACGAGTTTTGGCGAGGTCCCCATAACATGACTCGGGACCCAACATCTGTGAGTAATAGCATAGAAAACAGGCCAGAATGGACCCCGTAACCGGACCCCGGGGTTCCCCAAACGTTCAGATCGCCCCCGGACCCGAGATCTGTGAGTAATAGCATAGAAAACTGGTCAGAATGGACCAAATCTGTGAGTTCTGGTGAGGTACCCATAACCTGACCCCGGGTTTCCGCAAATGTTCGGATTGCTTCGGGAACAAAAAACAATGAGTAATAGCATAAAAACAGGCCAGAATGGACCAAATCTGCGGGTTTATGTGAGGGCCCCGTAAGCGGATCCCAGGGTTCACCGAATGTTTGGATCGCTGTGGGAACCAAAAACAATGATTAATATCATAGAAAACTGGCCAGAATGGACCAAATCTGCATGTTTTGTTGAGTTTCCCGTAAGTAGACCATGCGGTTCCTCGAATGTTTGGATCACCCCGGGACCCAAAAACACTGAGTAATAGCATAGAAAACTAGCCAGAATAGACCAAATATGCGAGTTTTGGCAAGGTCCCTTAAGCGGACATCGGGGTTCTCAAAAAATTCGGATCACCCCGAGACACAAAATGAGTGAGTAATAGCATAGAAAGCTGGCTAGAATAGACCAAATCTGCGAGTTTGGCGAGGTCCCCATAATAGGACCCCAGGGTTCCCCGAACGTTTGGATCACCGCGGGAAACAAAAACATTGAGTAATAGCATAGAAAACTGGCCATAATGGACCAAATCTGTAAGTTTTGGCAAGGTCTCCATAAGAGGACCTCGGGGTTCCGCGAATGTTCGGTTCGCCTTGGGACGAAAATCAGTGAGTAATAGCATAGAAAATTGGCCATACTATGTCAAATTTGCGAGTTTTGACGAGGTCCCCGTAACTAGAACCCGATGTTCCCCGAACGTTCGGATCGACACGGGTACCAAAATCTGTGAATAATAGCATAGAAAATTGGCCACAATATTCCAAATCTGCGAGTTTTAGCGAGATCCCCGTAACCGGACCCCAGGTTCCACGAACGTTCAGGTCACCGTGGGAACCAAAAACAGTGAGTAATAGTAAAGAAAACTTCCTAGAATGGACCTAATCTGTGAGTTTTGGTCCGGTCCCCTTCAGCGTACCCAGGGGTGCCCCGTACATTCGAATCGCCTGGGACCCAAAATCAGTGAGTAATAGCATAGAAAACTGTCCATAATATGGCAAATCTGCGAGTTTTGGCAAGGTCCCCGTAACCAGATCCTGAAGTTCCTCGAACGTTCGAATCACTGCTGGAACCAAAATTTGTCAGTAATAGCATAGAAAACTGGCTAGAATGGACAAATTATGCGAGTTTCGACGAGGTCCACATAACCTAACCCCGGGGTTCCCCGAACGTTCAAATCGCAACGGGACCCAAACTCAGTGAGTAATAGTATAGAAAACTGGCGAGAATATGCCTAATCTGCGAGTTTTGGCGTGGTCCCCGTAAGCTGACCCCGGGGTTCCCCAAGCATTCGGATCGCCACAGGACCCACAATCTATCGGTAATAGGATAGAAAACTGACCGGAATGGGCCAAATCTATGAGTTTTGGCGAGGTTCCCGTAACCTGACCTTGGGGTTCCCCGATTGTTTGGATCGCCGGGGAGAAATAGCAATGAAAACTGGAAGTAATATGCCAAATCTGCAAGTTTTGGTGAGGGTCTCGTAATCGGACCCCATGGTTCCCCGAATGTTTGGATCGCCGCGGGAACAAAAAAACATGAGTAATAGCATAGAAAACTGGCCAAAATGGACCAAATCTGCGAGTTTTGAGGTCTCCGTAAGCGGACCCCGCGGTTCCCCAAATGTTCGGATCGTCCCGGGACCCAAATTCAGTGAGTAATAGCACAAAAAAGTAGCCAGAATGGACCAAATCTACAAGTTTTGGTGAGTTCCCCGTAAGCGGACCTCGGAGTTTCCCAAACGTTCGGATCCCCCCAGGACAAATTATTGTTGGGCAATTGACAGAATTGCACATACTTATGACATGTTATTCACGACAATGATCATGTATAAAGGCATCACGTCCATAAACAAGTAGAACGAAACGATTCTGCATCTACTACTATTACTCCACCAATCGACCGACTCCTGCCTGCATCTATGGTATTCAGTTCAGGACAAACTGAGTAATCCTTGGAGCAAGGTGACATGATGTTGACAAAATAAGATAAGCAATATGTTCATATCCCATCATTTTATCCTTAATGGCAACAATACAAATATGTGTCTTGTCCCCTTCTGTCACTGGGATATAGAGCACCGCAAGATTGAATCCATTACAACGCACTGATACGTCTCCAACGTATCTATAATTTTTGATTGTTCCGTGCTAATATATTATCATTCTAGGATACCTTTTCGGTCTTTATTTACCAATTTATAATATATTTTTAGCACTAACCTATTGACCCAGTGCCAGTTGTTGTTTTCTGCATGTTTTTGGCTTTTCAGGTTTACAGTACCAAACGAAGTCCAATTGCCACGAAACTTTTTGATGATTTTTTCTGGACCAAAAGAAGACATGGAAGCTTTGGAAGGAGGCCGGGGGCCGCACAAGCCAATAGAGCACGCCCCAGGGGGGCGCGCCCTGATGGCTTGTGCCCCCTAGGTTGCCTCCCAACGCCCCTCTCTGGCCTACAAATTCTATTTCACCCTAAAAATAATGGAGGCAGTCCCAAAACCTTTTTTCCGTCGCCGAAAGTCTCTGTTCCGTCGTGAGGCCATTTGGAGCTCCGTTCCGGCACCATGCCAGAGGGGAGATCAATGACGGAAGGCCTCTACTTCAACCTTGCTTCCCTCATGATGATGTGTGAGTAATTCACCACAGACCTACGGGTCCATAGTTAGTACCTAGATGGCAATCTCTCTATCTCTTGATCTTATATACAATGTTCATCGCATCTTCGCTTTGATCTATCCGATGTAATCCTATTGTGTGGTGTGTTTATTGGGATCCGATGAATTGTGGGTTTATGTTCAGATTATTCATGAAAAGTATTTGAGATAGCTCTGATATATATTGTCTCTTAATTGCATGATCATTATAGCTTCGTATTGTTCTCCGAACTATTGATTTGCTTTGGCCAAGTAGATTGATATTTCATCGGTGGGAGTGGTGCGTTGTGGTAGGTTCAACCTGATGAGTTTCTATATCCCAGTGACAAAGTGGGGGACAAGATGCGTATTTGTGTTGTTGCTACTAAGTATAACATGATGGGGTTTATTCATATTGCTTGAGTTTACTTTGTCTACATCATGTCATCGTTCTCCATGCATTACTCTGTTTTACTTAATACTCTAGATGCATGTTGTATAGCGGTCGATGAGTGGAGTAATAGTAATAGGTGCAGGCAAGAGTCGTCCTATTTGTTTACGGACGTGATGCCTATATACACATGATCATTGCCGTGAAAATCGCATAACTATCCGCTTTTCTATCAATTGCCCAACACAGTAACTTGTTACCCACCGTATGCTGCTTACATGAGAGATGCCGCTAGGGAAAACTATGGCCCCCGGGTCTATTCACTTATATATTTACAAACGTTATTATTACCTCGCTGCCTTTATTTATCTTTTATTTTATTTTGCAGTTTATATTTATCAATAATTATCTACACAATTCATTTGCTTGCAAATAACGAGATCAAGGGGATTGACAACTCTCTTGCCCGCGGTGGGTGCAAACTATTTGTTCATTTGTGTGCAGCCGCTGAAGAAGGTTGAGGATTGATATTCCTATTGGTTCGATAAAGCTTGGTTTCATAACTGAGGGAAATACTTACCCACCTTGTGCTGCAATAACATGTTCCTCTTCATTGAAAACCCAACGTAGATCACAAGTATCACGCACCACTCCCGCTGAAGATAAATCAATCTAGCTGGCCGAACCAAACCGATAGATCCGAGAGAAATACGAATCTATAACTATCATGCATAATAGAATTCTAAAAGACTCAATTACTTTCAATGAATAATCTGATCATAAACCCACAATTCATCGGATCCCAACAAACACACCACAAAAGAAGATTACATCGAATAGATCACCGCGAAGATCGCGGTGAACATGGTATTGAAAAGATCAAAGAGAGAGAGAGAGAGGAAGCCATCTAGGTACTAGCTATGGACCCGTAGGTCTGTGGTGGATTACTCACGCATCATCATGGAGGCATCAAGGTTGATTTAGATGGCCTCCATGGTCGATTCCCCTTCCGACAGAGTACCGGAAAAGCTCTCCAGATGGCCTCCCGTCGAAACAGAGGATTGCAGCGACGGAAAAGATGTTTTGGGTGGCTATCTGTTGGTTTCCCACTTTTAGAGGATTTATGGAGGTGGAATTACAGTACTGCAGGAATGCCTAGGAGTGGCGGGTGCAAAATGGGCATAAGTGGCGGGCTAGGGGCTCAGGCAAGCCCGTCACTGACCTCCCCACTGCTAACCAATTAGCAGTGGCGGGCATGAAGTAGCACCCGCCACTACTAAATGGGTGCACCATAGCAAGGATGCACCATAGCAGATGCACCACTGGCGAGCACAGTGCTCTACCTGCCATTGCTAGCAATTTTCGAATTTAAAAAAATGCACGTATTGTACTGTTATGCACAAATTACAGTTCATGTAGTATAGTTCACATCACATAAAGATAGCATATAGGTTGCCATCCAGCGCACAAATTTACATACATCATCATCGATTTACAAATTCACATAGGCTCACATAGATCATCGATGTTGTAAACCGACAAGAAAGAAAATAGAAAGAATGAAATGGCTGAATAGGTTAGAAGTTGCTCCTCCTAGTAGCCTTCTACTCAACCATTCTTTCTTGATTGGATCTCACCTGCAAAAGAAAAAGAATAAGAAGCCATGAAGCCACTGAAGACCATGATCACTAACTAATTACAATCATTTTAAGGCAAGAAAAGGACATGGTATTTATATATAGCTATTAATTACCCAAATCATTGACACATACACATTCAGTTATGGACTTGCCTATACTAGAATAGCAGCAACATGTGTGTATTGCAAGAATATGCTTGCAAATGGTTAAATTTTGAGCAGATCGAAGCATGACCTGGGTGAGGTGCTTGTGGTTCATCTCTCTATGGCCTTGGCAATGAGCTCCCTTGTCCTTGCTCTGCTCTTTCTCCTTCCTCACCTCCTTCTTTTTCTGGACACAGGAGAAGCAACAAAAATTTAAGATGAGAAATTTCACAGGGAAAAAAGAAGAAATAGAGAAGGGGAGAAAGGACACTTAAAATGTTGTGCAGTAACATTCCAGCAAGTACCAAAACAAAGTCTATGGGGAGTCTAATATGCATACATACACATTAGTGAGGAAAGGAAACTACAGAAACGTCTATTAGGAATTACAGAAAAAGACCAAGTTTCCTAATCAATATTTCAGGTAGGCAATCCTATGATATATCATAACATGATCTGGCAATAAGGTAGTGTAATCCATAACTAGACACATCAGAATATGCAATAGCCCCCCAGGTCTTTAGTTTGGTACAAGATGAAGACCAGGGGTAGAATCAAAACTTAAAGGGCATGACATCAAATTCCATCCTCAAGAAAACACATGATGATTAAGTGCGTATGTTCCAAAAAAGCTACCCAACATGACATATTTACAAACAAAGAAGGTGGAAATTACTTGAAGTGAGGGTATTCGCCAGAAAGAAGGACTCGAGCCAATGGATCAGCTCACGGCACGTCTGCCTTACATATAAATTGTCCCTAGCCATCATCAACAAATCCATATGCTTGTAGTCTTTGGAATTCCGCTGATACGATGTCATTCGTCATCGCGTCTGTCGTAGCAAATAAACAAACAAGCAACAAATGAGTGTGTATAGCAGTGTGTATATGTGATGTAGAAGTGCTCTGAGAATTAGCATATGTACTATAATTCTAAGATTGGTTAGTGCAACATAGAGAAAAAAATGTTTGTACAACATAGAGTAGTCACATATCTGAACCCCTTTCCTCACGATCTGAAATAAAATAAAAGTGCAACACCTTCAGAGCGAATGATTGCTAGTTATTGTCTGAACTTGGAATCAACTCATGTCCAATTTGTGACAAGAGGCAGTACAAGCATGTAGTACAGTTAAAAAAAAATGAGTTTGTCTCAAATAAGCTAAGTAATTGGAATGCAAGATGAAGGTGCATACAACATCCAATTTTGGTAAAGAGAAATCTGGAAGAAGCATAGACATGTTTAGTTGGCACTCATGCTCTGATCAAACTACTATCATTCAAATTCTAGCTTCCGGTATTTATCTTATGAACTCTGCAAAATAGCTAGTCCATGAAGTAGCACGGGTCGATGGCTAGTGCTTAGCTAAACAAAATCAATCACAAGGTTTTTGTTGTTATTGCTAGCATTGCTAGGCTACTAGCTGTATGTTCTCATCCATCCATCCACCCATGGACCTAATGTTGTTGTATCTAAAGACTAGAGTGCAGCAACACAAGAGGACGACCTCAAACTGCAGGGCACATGTATATATACACTCATCCATGGCAAACATTACCAAAACATCCATCCACGGCAAGATTGCAGTGGAACCAAGAGAAGAGGTAGAGATGGGGAGGGGACCAGCTCACCATGCCATGCCAGAGAGGCCTTTGTATCGCCTTGGAAGAAGAGGGAGGTGCGCCCCTCCTGCTCCTCCTCCTTGAGTCGGTGCCCTCCTGCCATCGTCGCCGTCAACACGCCATTGTGACCTGCAACAAAGGGAAGGAAAGGAGGAGAAGGTGAGGTGAGGTGGGGAAGCTGGATCCCGGCGAGACAGGAGGGGACGGACCTACAAGTGCCATGCCGGTGGTGGATCCAGCAAAATATGTCCTAGCCTTCGCCGGTTGCAGTGGATTCTGGCGAACAAGATGGGGAGGGGAAACCCTAGCCATACGGCAGAGTGCAGACTCCGAGGGAGTTGTGGATCTGGCCGGAGGGGCGGTAAGAGCGTACCGTGGGGAGCTCGGTGGCGTGCTGCACGCGGCCGGAGCTCGCCAGAACCGACCGGCGTGAGTGGTGGGTGGTGGCAGCGGTGAGAAGAGTCACGGGGGAGAGAGACAGAGGAGGTGATGAGAGGTTTGGGTGTGAGCTTTGTCTCATTTTTCCATTTTTTTCTTTTGATGGATAGATGGGTGTGAGCCATGTCATCAATCCAGGGCACAATTGTTTGTGGCGGGTGATTCCTAATGCCCGCCACTGCTAGTTCAGTAACCAGTAGCGGGTAAATATTGCCGCCCGCCACTGTTATTTGTTTGATAAATTTTGCCGTGGGGCTAAAATATATAGTGACGGGCACGAATTGTTGCCTGCCGCTGGTAAGTCAATTAGCTATGGCGGGCGAGATTTTGTGCCCTTCACATGTAACATATCTCCCATGGCCAATCTGGACAGCTGTTACCAGTGACGGGTGCAAACTGACGACCGCCACTGGTAAGCCAATAGCAGTGGCGGGTGCTAGACTGCGCCCGCCACTGATTTGAGGTCACCTATAAGCCCTTTCCTAGTAGTGTTAGGTCGGACGGAGCCATGAGGGGCCCACAAGGCATCAGCGCGAGCCTACCCCCCAGGTGCGCCTTGTTGCCTTGTCGTCTCCTCGTCTCGCTTCCTGACTCCTCCCAAAGCTTCCCGAGTCTCTTTTGTCCAGAAAAAAGTCGTCAAAAAGTTTCATAGCGTTTGGCCTTCGTTTGGTACAAATTTCCTGGAAAACCAAAAACAGGCAAAAAAAACTGCAACTGGCACTAGGCAGTAGGCACTGGGTTAATAGGTTAGTTCCCAAAAATGATATAAAATAGTCTATTATTGCATATAGAGTATCCTAGATTGATAATATAATAGCATGAAACAATCAAATATTATAGATATGTTGGAGACGTACCAGCGGACCTCGGGGTTCCCCGAACGTTCGGATCGCCCCGAGACACAAAATCAATAAGTAATAGCATAGAAAACAGGCTAGAATGGACCAAATCCGCGAGTTTTGGCGAGGTCCCCATAAAGAAAACTATCCAGAATGGACCAGACCTGCGAGTTTTCACGAGGTCCCCGTAAGCGGACCCCGGGGTTCTCCGAACGTTTGGATCGCCCCGGGATCAAAAATTAGTAAGTAATAGCTCAAAAAACTGGCCATAATATGGTAATCTGCGAGTTTTGGCAAGGTCCCCGTAACCGGACCCCGATGTACCCTGAACATTTGGATCGCTGCGGGAACCAAAATAAGTGAGTAATAGCATAGAAAACCGGTCGTAATATGCCAAATCTGTGAGTTTTAGCGAGGTCCCTATAACTGGAACCGAGGGTTCCCCGAACTTTCGGATCTCCCCGGGATCCAACACTATGAGTAATAGCATAGAAAACTGGCCAGAATGGACCAAATATGCGAGTTTTGGCGAGGTCCCTGTGAGTGGACCTCGGGGTTCCCCGAATGTTCGGATCGCCCCGGGACCCAAAATCAGTGAGTAATAGCAAGGAAAATTGGCCAGAATGGACCAAATCTGCGAATTTTGAAGAGGTCCCCGTAACCAGAATCGATGTTCACCGAACATACGGATCGCCGTAGGAACCAAAAAAGTGAGTAATAGCATAGAAAACTGGCCATAGTATGTCAAATCTGCGATTTCTGGCGAGCTCCCCGTAACCGGACCCTAGTATTAACCGAATGTTCGGATCGCCGCGGGAAACAAAAACAATTAGTAATAGCATAGGAAACGGGCAATAATATGTGAAATCTGCGAGGTCCCCATAACCGGACCCCGGGGTTTCTTGAACGTTCGGATCATCTTGGGAACGAAAAACAGTGAGTAGTATCATAGAAAACTTACCAGAATGGACCATATCTATGAGTTTTGGCGAGGTCCCAGTAAGCATACCCTGGGGTCCCCCGAACATTCGAATCGCCTGGGGACACAAAATCAATGAGTAATAGCATAGAAAGTTGGTCATAATATGCCAAATCTGTGAGTTTTGGCGATGTCCCCGTAAAGAAAACTAGCGAGAATGGACCAGACCTGCGAGTTTTGGCGAGGCCCCCATAAGCGAACCCCAGGGTTCTCCAAACGTTTGGATCGCCCCCGGATTCAAAATCAGTAAGTAATAGCTCAAAAAACTGACCATAATATGGCAATCTGCAAGTTTTCGCAAGGTCCCCGTCATCGGACCCCGATGTACCCCGAACGTTTGGATCGCTGCGGGAACCAAAATAAGTGAGTAATAGCATAGAAAATCGGTCGTAATATGCCAAATCCACTAGTAGAAAAAGGGCCTTATGTGAGACACATTAGTCCCGGTTTGTAACTGAACCGGCACTAACGTGACCATTAGTGCCGGTTCCAACAGCTAGGCGGGCGGCGCTCATTAGTACCGGTTCGTGGCGAACCTATAGTACCGGTTCGTGCCACGAACCGGTACTAAATAGGTGGTGGCAGGCTGTTGTCAGGCTGGGGCCTAACAGGACCTTTAGTCCCGGTTCGTATAACCAACCGGTACAAAAGATCATCCTATATAAACCCTTCGTCCAGCCCAAGATTTGAAGGCACCCCATCCATCCAAGTGATCACAAAGGTTAGCAACTTTGTCCTTTCATCTCTCATTGCTAGATTAGCTCTTGCAATGCTCTATAAGTATAGTGATTTGTGGGTTTTATTTTGGGAGGAATTATATGTGGTAGTATTTGATTTATATGCAATTTGAGGTCAATATAACTCTTAGTTTGCATATGTAGGTGTGGTTTACTTAGTGCCTTCCCGTCTCCGTCGTAAGCACCGTCGATCGCCCGCACCGTCCCGTCGCCGGCACCACCTTGTGGTGAGCCTCTTGTTCTTATCTTTTTTATATAAAAAAAATCATGTTTGTGTGATTTAGATATATAGTTACTTGTATAATTATCTTACCCGTACGTTGTTTGTTATACATAGTGCCATGGCTTTGATATCCGTCCCCGTCGGCCCTCGTCCGGGTTATGATTCGGATGTGGTATATTCTCTTTTATAATTATTTGTTGCATTTCGTGTTTATGACAAATTATGCCCATCAAGTTGACATAGATATTTTTATCTAGGAGGTATGTGAACCGGAAATTCCAACCGACCCTATTGTCGAGAGGTTAAATTTAGTTGAAAAAGAAAACGAGTATTTGAAAGAAAAATTGAAAAGAATTGAGGGGGAGAAGATGGAATTGGAGTTGCATGTTGCCGAAGTCGTCGATGATCACAAGATCAAGATGGAGAAAATGCGCTTGAAGATTAGAAAGATTAGAAAATATGCCATCGATAGTGAGGCTTGGTATCATTATGCTGTTGGATCAATTGTTACCTTAGTTGCGATCTTGATCGCATTTGTTGTTGCATTTAAATGCTTTAGCTAGAGAGTTATTTGTATGTTGTTTTATGATAATAAGTGTTGTATGAACTTTATGTATGAACTTGTATTAATTTGGTCTTTTCGGTGCTGTGTAATGAAGATGAGCCGGCAATGGATGTACGATGACCGATGCTCTGCCCAGTTCATTAATGGCGTGCAGACTTTTCTGCTTGCGGCTGAGGCGAACAAGCGGGCGGATGGTTTTATGCCTTGTCCATGTGCTGGATGTAAGAATGATCGGAATTACTCTAAGTCAAGAACCATTCACGTCCACCTGTTTGAGTCCGGTTTCATGCTCCACTATAATGTTTGGACCAAGCACGGAGAAAGAGGGGTTATGATGGAAGACAATGAAGAAGAAGAGGACGACGACAGCTATCCTGGCCATGGGTTCCATGAATACGATGGTACAACAATGGGGGAAGAAGCTGAGCCGGCAATGCGGGAAGAAGCTGAAGAACAGGCATCAGATGAGCCCGCTGATGATCTTGGTCGGGCCATTGCGGATGCAAAGAGAAAGTGTGCAAGTGAAAAGGAGAAGCTGAAGTTGCAGAGCATGTTAGAGGATCACAAGAAACCGTTGTACCCAAATTGCGAAGATGACAAGAAAAAGCTGGGTACCACACTGGAATTGCTGCAATGGAAGGCAGAGAATGGTGTACCTGACAAGGCATTTGAAAAGCTGCTGAAAATAATGAAGAAGAAGCTTCCAAAAGATAACGAATTGCCTGACAGTACGTACGAAGCAAAGAAGGCTGTCTGCCCTCTAGGATTAGAGGTGCAGAAGATACATGCATGCCCTAATGACTGCATCCTCTACCGCGGTGAGTACGAGGATTTGAATGCATGCCCAGTATGTTGTGCATTGCGCTATAAGATCTGCCACGATGACCCTGGTGATGTTGAGGGCGAGCGCCCCAGGAAGAAGATTCCTGCCAAGGTGATGTGGTATGCTCCTATAATACCACGGTTGAAACGTTTGTTCCAAATCCAAAGAGCATGCCAAGTTGATGCGATGGCACAAAGAAGACCGTAAGAAAGACGGGAAGTTGAGAGTACCCGCTGACGGATCGCAGTGGAGAAAAATCGAGAGAACGTGGAAGAACTTTGCAGCTGACGCAAGGAACGTATGGTTTGGTTTAAGTGCAGATGGCATTAATCCTTTTGGGGAGCAGAACAGCAATCATAGCACATGGCCTATGACTCTATGTATCTATAACCTTCCTCCTTGGTTGTGCATGAAGCGAAAGTTCATTATGATGCCAGTGCTCATCCAAGGCCCCAAGCAACCCGGCAACGACATTGATGTGTACCTAAGGCCATTAGTTGAAGAACTTTTAGAGCTGTGGAGCATAGAAGGTGTACGTGTGTGGGATGAGCACAAACAGCAGGAATTTGACCTGCGAGCATTGCTGTTTGTAACCATCAATGATTGGCCTGCTCTCAGTAACCTTTCAGGACAGACAAACAAGGGATACCACGCATGCACGCACTGTTTAGATGATACCGACAGTATATATTTGGATAAATGTAAGAAGAATGTGTACCTGGGGCATCGTCGATTTCTTCAGAGCAGGCATCCCGTAAGAAAGAAAGGCAAGCATTTCAAAGGTGATCCAGATCACCGGCAGAAGCCTCCCCACCGTACTGGTGATGATATACTTGATATGGTCAAGGATTTAAAAGTAATCTTTGGAAAGGGTCCTGGCGGACAATCTGTTCCGAATGACGCTGACGGACGCGCACCAATGTGGAAGAAGAAATCTATATTTTGGGACCTACCCTATTGGAAAGACCTAGAGGTCCGCTCTGCAATCGACGTGATGCACGTGACTAAGAATCTTTGCGTGAACCTGCTAGGCTTCTTGGGCGTGTATGGCAAGACAAAAGATACACCGGAGGCACGGGAGGACCAGCAACGTATGCACGGAAAAGACGGCATGGATCCAAAGCAGTTCCAGGGTCATGCCAGCTACGCTCTTACCAAAGAAGAGAAGGAAATCTTCTTCGAATGCCTGCTCGGTATGAAGGTCCCGTCTGGCTTCTCGTCGAATATAAAGGGAATAATAAATATGGCAGAGAAAAAGTTTCAGAACCTAAAGTCTCATGACTGCCACGTGATTATGACACAACTGCTTCCGGTTGCATTGAGGGGCCTTCTACCGAAAAACGTTCGATTAGCCATTGTGAAGCTATGTGCATTCCTCAATGCAATCTCTCAGAAGGTAATCGATCCAGAAATCCTACCAAGGTTAGAGAGTGATTTGGTGCAATGCCTTGTCAGTTTCGAGTTGGTGTTCCCACCATCCTTCTTCAATATCATGACGCACGTTCTAGTTCACCTAGTCGAAGAGATTGCCATTCTGGGTCCTGTATTTCTACACAATATGTTCCCCTTTGAGAGGTTCATGGGAGTCTTAAAGAAATATGTTCATAATCGTGCTAGGCCAGAAGGAAGCATCTCCAAGGGCCATGAAAATGAGGAGGTCATTGAGTTTTGTATTGACTTTATTCCTGACCTTAAGCCGATTGGTGTTCCTGAATCGCGGCATAAGGGCAGACTGGGTGGAAATGGCACGCTAGGACCGGAACAAATAATATGTATGGACGGACATTCTCTCACTCAAGCACACTACACAGTTCTACAAAATTCCGCCTTGGTGGCTCCGTATATGGAGGAACACAAGAATTTTCTATGCTCCAAACACCCGGAGCAGTCTGACGACTGGATTACACGTGAACAAACGGGGACTTTCGCCGGTTGGTTGCAGACACGTGCCATGCATGACGCCGCTGTTGAAGATGACATGTACTTGCTGTCCCAGTTACCATCTTCGAATATAATGACTTTCAAAGGGTACGAGATAAATGGGAATACATTTTACACGATCGCCCAAGATAAGAAGAGCACCAACCAAAACAGTGGTGTCCGCTTTGATGCAGCAACCAAGAGTGGAAAGGACACATATTATGGTTACATAGAGGACATATGGGAACTTGACTATGGACGTGGTTTGAAGGTCCCTTTGTTTCGGTGCAAATGGGTCAATATGACACGAGGCGGGGTAACGAAAGACCCGCAGTACGGAATGACAACAGTGGATCTCAACAATCTTGCGTACGCAGACGAACCATTCGTCCTAGCCAATGATGTGGCGCAGGTTTTCTATGTGAAGGACATGTCTACCAAGCCGAGAAAAAGAAAAGATAAGGAAGCGAATACATCATACGATGAGCCAAAGCGCCACATAGTTCTTTCAGGGAAAAGAAACATCGTGGGAGTGGATGACAAGACAGACATGTCAGAAGATTATGAAAAGTTTGATGAAATTGCTCCCTTCACAGTGAATATTGACCCGAGCATCCAGTTAAATGATGAAGATTGTCCATGGTTACGGTGCAAAGGGACACACGCGAAGAAAAAGTTTCACACCCAAAGATCCCACTCTGGGATGTGACCGACTTCACTGTCATCACTTTCTTCTCTAGTGAGTTTCCGGACTAATATATCTGGAAAGTCCCACTTCGGACAAACCGGAGGGAATCTTTGTAATAGTTAATTAGGGTACTTATGTGTTTTGGCATTTGAAACGCGAAGAAATATTACGGCAAAAACTGGATGCACTTCGTGTACAAAATGGACAATCTCTTTCGAAGTATCAGGGTTTCGGACGAAAACTCGTCTGTTACAAAGGCATTTCATTTTTTTAAACTTATTACAACTCCAGACTTTTTGTGCGTTCAGTATGCACCATTCAAAGCCACGTCATCAACTTTCAACCCTTTCTGACTTCATTTGCTATTTTTCATGCATTTACTGATTTTTTTTAGCTAAATGACCCTGAAATTGAAAAGCACTACAAATGAACTCTGAAAAGGTTGAAAGTTGGCATGGTATCATTATTTCACCCACATAGCATGTGCAAAAAAGTAGAAAGGGTTACGGCAAAAACTGGATGCACTTCGTGTACAAAATGGACAATCTCTTTCGAAGTATCAGGGTTTCGGACGAAAACTCGTCTGTTACAAAGGCATTTCATTTTTTAAATAACCTAAGTATTACCAAATTGAATATAATGATAAAACACACTAATATTAAACATAAGAAAAAAGAATCACTGAAAAATCTATTTTTAAAGTAAAGTTATTCACAAACTAGTGATTCACACAAATTTCAAATAATTCAAATTTAAACTATTAAAATTTGAAAACTACTGGCACTAACAGAAAGTTTGTAATTTTTTGTACCTAAAGCAAAAATATTCAGAAAGAAACTCTAAATACAGCAAAAAACAACTCAGAAATAAATACAAGAAAATAAATAAAGCAGAAAAGAAAAAAGAGAAAAAATATAAATAAAAAAAAGCCCGCCTACTGGGCCACAGCGGCCTGCATACGACTAGACACCCAACTTGTAGTTGGGCCAGGATGCAAGCCCGCAGGCCCAGTAGGCCCAACAAGGCATAGCAGCAGAGGTAGGCACAGAAGGCCTGCAATACAGAGGAGCTCGAGACAGCAGCCGCGGCGGGGCTTATAACCTGGTGCGGGCGCCCTTCGGCAAGCGAGGTGGGACTAAACTTGCCCGCACCGCACCTGCGGCAGCGCACCACCTTTAGTACCGGTTGGTAGATCCAACCGGTACCAAAGGGATGTCTTTAGTACCGGTTGGAGCCACGACCCGGTACTAAAGGGGGTCGCTTCCCGCCGCTTGGCCTGGCCAAATTTGACCTTTAGTACCGGTTGGTGGCTCCAACCGGTACTAAAGGTCCATCCTATATAAACAACCCTTATGAAAATTTTCACTTCTTCTCTGTTCGCTCGTCTCCTCTGCTTCTTCGATCGACAGCGCCGCCGCCCCCCGTCGCCGCCCCCGTCGCGCGCCGTCCCCGTCGCCGCCCCCGTCGCGCGCCGTCGCCGTCGCCGTCGCCGTCCCTGTCGCCGTCGCCGTCCCCGTCCACGTCGCCGCCCCGGCCCGTCCCTGTCGCCGTCCCCGTCGCGCGTCGCCGTCTCGCCGCCGCCCCGTCGCCGCGCCCGTCGCCGCCCCCCGTCGCCGCCCCGGTCGCCCCGCTGTGAGCCCCCTGCGCCATGGCCGCGCCCTCGATCATCCGATCGAGCCCGCCCGCACACACACACACACACAGAGTACACACACACGTACACACACACACACACACACATTTTTCTTAATTATTTTCTGTTTTCTCTGTTTTGTAGTTATATAAATGTTAGATTAATGTTAAAGTTTTAGCTAGATGAATTAGATTAATGTCAATTTGTTAGATGATCGAATTAGATATATTAATGTCAAATGTTAGATGAATTACATAGAAATGTTAGATTAATGTCAAATGTTAGATGAATTAGATATATTAATGTCAAATGTTAGATGAATTAGATATATTAATGTCAAATGTTAGATGAATTAGATTAATGTCCGTTATGTTAAATTTGCATATAGAATTTGCATATAGAATTTGTATATAAGAAAAAATGTTACATTTGCATATAGAATTTGTTATCGACGTCAACGATGCCCGGCCCGCATCCTCGCCGTCGACCCGTTCGCGACGACGTCCTGCTTCAGAGGAGCCATGTCCGGGACTGGGCTCCGCCGGGCTGGCACTGGGAGGTGCTACCTTCAGGGGGGCGCCGCTTGGTGAGGAACCCGGCCCCGGGTCCCGTCGACGACCCGGAGCTCCTTTGGTGGCTCCGGGCGCCACTTTCGATAATATTCGAGACGATGTATTCGAGATTATATTCGATGATGCATATTATCTACTATGATTCAGTTTTATCTTTCGAGATGCATATATATTATCTACTATTATTCGAGATGCATATCAATTATCTACTATTATTTGAGATGCGTACTAAATTGTTTTATATTTCTTCTGGATTAGTTAAATAAAAGCTATGGCGGACAATACCGGCAGAGAAGGAGAAGAGGCCGTGTTCGAGATCATACGCTCCCCTCGCGGGCCACATGATCAGAATGAAGAAGATGACGGCTCCCAATATCTGAACAATACCGGGGAGGGTGATATGATATTCGATCAAGACGACCGAATTGATGAAGTCCAGAACTATGATGATCTTGAAATAGCAAATACCGGCGAGGTACATTATAGAAGCAGGCATCTGGTGATCATCACGTGTTTTAAATGATTTTGTATATATATATATATATTAACGAATCGATCTTTCTTCTTTCAGCCCTCCGGATCGAGTAAATCGTCTGCAGGCAGCAGAAAGCGAGGCCCGGCCAAAAAGTTGAAGGATGGCGTAAAGTACAACATCGATGCCATCAAACCTAATGGCGAACCAAGCGAGCCTAAGAAGAATGCGGACAAGTGGATTCGTCAGTGCGGAGTTCTTGTGAAGGACCAAATCCCGATCTCCATTCAAGAATGGAAAAAGCCAGCAACGGAACGTCCAGATCTTACTTATGTTGACCAAAGAGCAAAAGATCGGCTTTGGGAATCTCTCATGTCACATTTCACCCTACCAGATCATTTCACACATGCAGATGTGCAGAAAGTCAAGGACGCTGCTCTTAGGAAGATGGCGCGTGCATTCAACAACCACAAGAAAAATATATGGGCCAAGTACGGAGGAAAGAAGACTCCAGAATTCACGGGAACACTGGAGAAGCAAAGAGATCACTGGCCCGCTTTCGTGAAATTCAAGGAATCGGAATTAGCTAAGGAACGGTCGAGAATAAACAAGCTCAATGCCGCGAAAAAGGAGCATTACCATAGGCTGGGGCCAGGTGGCTACGCGGTGGCCCGGCCTAAGTGGGATAAGGCTGAGCAAGAGATGATAGATGCAGAGGTCATTCCAGTTACATTGAGCTGGCCCCCCAGGTGCAGGACTTGGTTCTATGCGCATGGGGGGGCGTTGGACCCAAAGACAGGCCAGGTTTTGAAGAAGGCAAGTCTTAAAGGAGCCGACGACAAACTACTTGTTGCAATAGAAGAGGCTCGAACGGGGGTGTTCACGCCCAACAGAGAGAACGACGAGCTTACACGCGCCCTGGGAAATCCTGAACACCCGGGAAGAACACGAGGCAAAGGCATTGTTCCGTGGTATCAGGGGTTTGCGGACTGGAACGCCGACTACAGAAGCCGTGCGAGAAAGAAGATGGAGGAGGAGAAGAAGAGGAAGCTGGAGGAGGAGCAGAGGAAGCAGGAAGCAGAACGCGTTAGAGGCCTAGAATCAGCGCACGCGGAGTTGGCACTCCAATTAGAGCGGCAGCAGCAGCAGATCAACTCACTTAGCCAGGAAAGGGGGTCTCAGCAGCGGCAGCAGCTAGCGGATCCATCATTGGATAGCACCGAGCCATCCATGCCGAGAAGCAGCGTGGGTTCCGCCCTGGGCGATGAGTCACTACTGCTGGATAGATACCCTGTGGATGACATCATGGATAACACTAATTGTGAGCTACACTTTAAAATGAAGAACATATCCATGAAGGTGGCGGACGGCATTGCTTATACAAATCCCCCTGAAGCAACCTTCCATTGCAATCCGATTCCAGCTGACTATGCTCGTGTCACGGTTGATGAAGTTGTGGCACAATATTCGGGGCTACAGCTTGACATTCCTGGAGGTGACGACGAGCGCACACTGGGAGAGGCCATACATCGTATCATTCTATGGAGAAAGGATTGCATTGTCTTTCCAAGGCCACCGACACCGCGTCAGCCGACTCCTTCTCCAAGTCCGCCACCGCGTCAGGACACTCCTACTCCTCCAAGTCCGGCAACGCGTCAGGCCAGTCCTCCTCCTCCAAGTTCGGCACCGCGTCAGGCCACTCCTCCTCCTCCAAGTCCGGCACCGCGTCAGCCCAGTGCTCCTGCACCGCGTCAGTCGTCTCCGCCGCCTAGGCAACAGCGGAAGAGAGCCGCCGCAGCTATGGCGTCTAGCGGTACAAGTACAGGAGGCAAGAGACGAGGATACCAATTTGGTCCAAGCCTCGCGCCTCTTCCGAAGAGGCCTTACGACATGACGGATGAGGAAATCAAAGCCAAATGCAGGGCGGACTTGGACGCCCATTTTGCACCGAAACCGCCACCGCCGCCAAAGGAGAAAGTGCCTGAGGTTGTCGTTGAGCACTTTATTCGTATGGCTAAAGAACCAGCTCCCAAGCCTGTTGACTCAGACTATGAGCGCCAACTCAGGAAGGCACATCTAGCAAAAAAAAAGAAGGAGTCGAGCTCGAGCTCGAGCCAAGGCGCAGCTGCCAAAAAAAGCGGGAAAACTGTTCCCCAGCTGGGAGAACAGGCGGTGCAATCGATCCCCCCGCTCATTGTACCAACACATGTGAGTACCGACGCGGCCGATGAGCTGGTAATAACCGACGATCATAGAAGGATGGCTGCCGAGGCCGGTGTCACTGTTTATCAACTCCTAGGCATTGAGCCCATGGATAAGATTAGAGAGGAGGACGTAAAACGGAAATATGCCCGCGGCGAACCTCTGGTAAAGCCTGAGGAGGTCAAGAAGCTCCCAACGAGAATGTATGAATTGCATGAATGGTACATGAAAATTGCCAAGACTACCAATCGAGAGTCCCTCATGGTGAAAGTCAAGGCAGAGCATTACTACCATGAGAATGCTCTGTATGTTGAGTTTACAGAACTGTTTCAGTTATTCAATCAAGACGCACTCGACAAATCTATCGTCAGTTGCTATTGTCTGTAAGTGATTTCTTTCTGTAATTTAAGTCTCAAGCTAGCTGTAGTGCTCGTTGATCATTACCTGTAATTATCCTCACTATATTCTTTTCTGTGGTATTATGCAGGATGAAGATCTATGAAATGAATAAAAAGGGACGCTATGGCATTGGGTTCATTGACCCAAATACCATTAATCAAGAGATATGGACGGATGAATGTTATCGAGAAGACACAGAGAAAAGCATGCTAGAGTTCTTCAAGCGCCTAAACACCAATCGAGATATACTACTTCCTTACAACTTCAAGTGAGTCACACTGTCTTGTACTACAAATTCTGTTTTTGCTTACTAGCTAGATGTTAATAAGTGTATAGGGTTTAGGGTAGTTGATGAGTGTTATGCACATGCCCGCTTAATTTATACATGCAAACGTGTGCGCATGCAGATTCCACTGGATCTTGTTAGACATTCAAGTTGAAGAAGGAAAAGTTGAAGTACTGGACTCACTAATTAAACCAGTTGAGGAGTACGAAACCGTCAAGGGGATAGTCAACAGGTAATTTCAATCATTATTGAACTATATGTTGGCCTATTTAGTTCGTCATTTCCTGATATCAACTAATTAATAACTCCTTTATTCATTTTCTTTGCCGGCGGGCAGGGCTTGGGCAAAGTTCATCAAAACGGTTCCAGGCCAATGGAAACAAAAGCTGTATTGGTATCGACCCAGGGTAATTAATTAATTAGTACTAGCTAGCTACCATCTCTTTAATTCTAGTTTCAATACCATTAATTATCATGCTTGATTAATTATTATCTGATTGAATTCTATTCTCGTAAAGTGCATGAGGCAGAAGCCGGGGAATGATTTATGTGCATACTACGTTTGCGAGAACATTCGCATGATGACGATCGAAAGTAGCACATCTGCTAGACAGCAATGGGTACGTTTGCCAGAACACTATTCACAATTTTTACATCATTATCGATATCTAATCACACAACTAATACATGCATATTGATCTCCTTCTTAAAAGTTCGATATGGTGCGGGATCAGCTCCTACCAACGGATCGCGTACGAGCAATTCAAGAGGAAATAGCGGGATTTTTGCTCGACCAGGTCATAGATCCCAAAGGAGTATACCATTACCCGCTACCGCAGTAATGCCTCCATGTAGGAGAAATTGTATATACCAAATTGTATATATACATGTGTATGTGTGAATGGTGGTGCGAGACATTCGATGATATATATATATATGATCGGTTCTACGAGAAATTCTATTTATATATATGCATAACGTGTACAATATGTAGTATCGTAAAATACCAGCAAATGAAAAAGAATTAAATGGAAAACACAAAATTAAAGGAAAAAGAAATCATAAACCCAAAACCCCCTAAACCTTTTAGTACCGGTTGGTGTTACCAACCGGTACTAAAGGTCTTCCACCGCCCGGCGCTGGCTCGTGCCACGTGGTGGCCTTTAGTAGCGGTTCGTGTTGAACCGGTACTAAAGGGGGGGGACCTTTAGTCCCCACCCTTTAGTGCCGGTTACAGAACCGGCACTAAAGGGCCTTACGAACCGGTGCTATAGCCCGAATCTGCACTAGTGATCTGTGAATTTTAGCGAGGTCCCTGAACTGGAACCCAGGGTTCCCCGAACGTTCGGATCGCCCTGGGATCCAACACTGTGAGTAATAGCATAGAAAACTGGCCAGAATGGACCAAATATGCGAGTTTTGGCGAGGTCCCCGTAAGTGTACCTCGGGGTTCCACGAATGTTCGGATCTCCCCGGGACCCAAAACCAGTGAGTAATAGCACGGAAAATTGGCCAGAATGGACCAAATCTGTGAATTTTGAAGAGGTCCCCGTAACCAGAACCGATGTTGACCGAACATACGGATCGCCGCGGGAACCAAAAAATGTGAGTAATAGCATAGAAAACTGGCCATAATATGTCAAATCTGCGATTTCTGGCGAGCTCCCCATAACCGGACCCCGGTGTTCCCCGAATGTTCGGATCGCCGCGGGATCCAAAAACAATGAGTAATAGCATAGAAAACGGGCCATAATATGTGAAATCTGCAAGGTCCCCGTAACCGGACCCCGGGGTTTCTTGAACGTTTGGATCATCGTGGGAACGAAAAACAGTGAGTAATATCATAAAAAACTTACCAGAATGGACCATATCTGTGAGTTTTGGCGAGGTCCCAATAAGCAGACCCCGGCGTCCCCGAACATTCGAATCGCCCGTGGACCCAAAATCAATGAGTAATAGCATAGAAAGCTGGTCATAGCATGCCAAATCTGTGAGTTTTAGCGAGGTCCCCGCAACCGGACACCGGGGTTCCCCAAAATTTCGGATCGTCCCGGGACCCAACATCTGTGAGTAATAACGTAGAAAACTGGCTAGAATGGACAATATCTACGAGTTTTGGCGAGGTCTCCGTAATCTGACCCCGAGTTTCCCCCAAAGTTCGGATCGTTGCGGGAACCAAAAAGTGAGTAATATATAGCATCGAAAACTGGTTATATGTCAATTGTGCGAGTTTTGATGTGATCCCCGTAACCGGATCCCGGGATTCCCCGAACGTTCGGATCACCGTGGGAACCAAAAACATTGAGTAATAGCATAAAAAACTGGCCAGAATGGACCAAATCTACAAGTTTTGGCATGGTCCCCGTAAGTGGAACCCGGGGTTGCCGAATGTTCGGATCGCCCCGAAACCCAAAATCGATGAGTAATATCATAGAAAATTGGCCAGAATGGACCAAATCTATGAATTTTTATGAGGTCTCCGTAATCTGACCCTGGGGTTCCCCGAACGTTCAAATCGCCGCGGGACCCAAAATCAGCGAGTAATAGCGTAGAAAACTAACCGTAATATGTTAAATCTGCGAGTTTTGGAGAGGTCCCCGTAGCCTGACCCCGGAGTTCCCCGAACGTTCGAATCGCCGTGGGAACTAAAAACATTGTGTAATGGCATAAAAAACTGCATCGGCACCTTTGTCTTCAATATTGTTTTGCTTTTTATTTTATTTTTTCCCTTTTCTACTTGAAAATTATATGGTCAATTTTTAAAATATAATTTTGATACGAAGCAAACATACTTTTAATGGACAATGGAATTTCTTTTAGTATACACTACTTTGTTTTTAATATGATATGGACATTTTGAAAATACACATTTAAGGAAAAATGTGCTTGCATTTTTTAATATGTTTCATGACACGTTAAAAAAATTCATGAAATATGAAAATTTGTTTACACAATTTAGAAAACTATTCATGACATATAAAAAAGTTGGTACAACTTACAAAAAATCTAATAGTAAAATATGTTTGCACATATTTAGAAGATGTTCATTATATTTCTGAAACAAATATGACATTTTTGAAATTTTTCTGAAAGTTTTGTTTAAAATGTTCGATGTGTATTCATAAAAATTTGATGGAAATTTTATAAATGTTCATATGTATTTTTATATGTTTTATTGTGTATTTTAAAAATATATAACATGTATGTGAAAATGCATGTTGTATACAGAAAAAATAATTAATGTGTACTTAATAAAGTCAACATTTATTTCAGAAGGAAGAATCAAACTGCGGAAGATTATGAGCTAAATTATTATCCTTTTTGTGTACTTTACAAATTTTAGTTTCTCTGTTTTTTTGTCTGACAGTGTGAAATTCCTTTGCAACCACTTCAATTTCTGACCTGTCAAAACAGGAGGGGTCGTGCGCCTTTGCCACCAAAATTCAATCCATTTCAATAATTAGGGGTACATCATTGTCCGACATCGCTATTCGTAATCTTTCTAGACAAGCAATGGCTTCCACGAAGTCCGCTCTTTTGACCGCGGTATATAGTCCCAAGCAGATAGAATAATTCTCCATGATCCCAGCCACTGCGCCCTACGCCCCACAACTACTTTTCTCCAGGAAACTTCCATCAACATTGACCTTGGCCCAACCGAGATTAGGCTTTTGCCAACCTTTTTCTTTATTACTGTCATATTGGGGTGGGTTTGGAAATTTAACCATGGGGCTTCTCCCTTTACGATTAACCTCAGAATTTCCCTCAGCGATCGTGCAAAGGTTAGCAAGTTAGTTTCGTAGGAACCGAGCATAATGGGGAACCCTTTCTTTACCTTTTGTGAAGGTTGTGTCATTTTTTGTCATGCCAAACACGCCACCAAAATAGCATAACTTTTTGCCTTAGGTCTTCACTCATTTTATCTAGCAGGATAAGGACCCAAATCCTTCGTGTGTGCTCTATTTCATGCTTTGGAGGGAGATCCCACACGCCCTTCAACTCATGCCAAAGAGCCCTCGCGAACGTACATCGGTTTGCGACATGGAAGCCCGTTTCTTCATCAGCGCCACAGACATTGCATATCGGGGTTAGTCCTGGGATGCGTTTATATCTATTAGTTTGAAGTGCAAGGGATTTGGTTGCTTGTGCCCAATCATTTCAGGTTTCTTCCCATCCATTGTTAGCATGTACACGCTATGAACTGTAAATAATCCATCCTTTTTCCAGTTGCAGTTGCACAACAATGTAACCATCGTCATCATAACTTGGGAGTCGAATACTGAAAATATGATTTGCATCTTGAGGTGTAAAAACTCGCCTGATATTATCTTCCTTCCAAGAATGAGTATCTTGATTGATGAGATCCGCAACCCAACGGATTCTGGAGTTTGTCGGTATTGAATTAATTTTCATATTTCCCCTTGGGATGCAATGGTTGCTCCAAATGCAAACATTCTTTTCATGGCAAATGCGCCATATACATCCTTTCCTAAGGAGTTCCAAACCATAGTAAATATTATAGTTAATTAGTTACTGATCATCCATTTATCATGTTTCATGCTACCCAATGTTGAGGATATCGCTTATCGTTAGTGTCTCGGTCAGCAGGGGATTAGAGATTAATCGGAAATCGATCGATTAATCGATTTTATCGGTCGACTATTAATCGTCCATTTTTTGCAAATCCCAGGTTCCCAATAGTAAAATATGCTATATTCAACACCAAAACAATATTGGACAGAAGTGTTACCTTGATTCAAAAAACAATACTCACTCTGTTGGTACCTTTTTCTAATTCGGGAAAAGCCAAATGTATAAAGAATCTAATGACACCGATTTGGTACCATAGTTATTTACACTAGTGTTTGCTTTATAAGCAATGACCAAACATAAATAAAAAATTGACTTCCCAAAAATATCGATGCACCTTATGTTCCGGGAGAGGAAACAATACGTTCATGACACTCGAAACGGAATAAACCACAGCAAAATATGAAGTTTGCATATGGAAACGAGTGCCTCAAAGAGAAAGAGAAAGAGAACACAAGACATACCAACCAATCATCAAAGAGAAAGAGAAAGAGAAGAAGCCACCGGTGGTAGCATATTTATTTATTTATTATATTACTAGAGGGGGAGAAAGGGCAGGAAACCGCCAGGAAATTCCAAGGCCGCGGGAAGGGAGGCGCCACCTCCGCCTCACGTTCCGGCGACGTGGCGCGCATCGGGCGGTGACTCGTCTCGCCTTCCTCCTCCACCACCACCACGGGACGGCCGGACCAGAGAGAGCCAATAGAAAAATCGTCCCTCAATCAATCGCGTGGAGGACGAACGAACGAGAAGCTGAGGTCGCCCGCTTCCTTCCCAAAGCCACCGCCTGACCTCCCTCGCCGCCTCCGCCGCCCGTCGCCGGTACGGTCCTCTCTCCCCGTGGCTCGCTCTCTCTGCTTCCGCTCCAACCGACCCAACCCAACCGAACCGAATCGAATCCAGGGGCTGTCTATAGATATAGATAGGTAGATTGGCGGAAGGATCCCCAAATCGGATCCATCCTCTTTGCTTTGCTTTGCTTCGGTCTCTTTCTTTCCTTCTTTCTTTCTTTGTTTGGCCGGTGGCTGGTTGGTTGACTAGGATTAGGAGGAGGATTAGGCGCTCTGTTTCCTTCGCTTCCTGCCATGGATTCTTCCTCGTACCTTTCCTCTCATCTTCCTGCGCCGGATTGGATTGGGTTCTGAATTCTGACCGGTTTCCATCTCCTTGTTTTTGTTCTTGCAGCGTGGAATCAGCGATAAAGCGGAGGGATTTTGGGGCGGAGGAAGGATTTGGCAGGCTCTCAGGGATCTCAAAGCCTCCTTCTTGATCGGTCGGTAGGTGGGCGGGGCGGGCGGATCCAGCAGCGGCAGCCATGATGATGGTGGACACGGTCAGCGCCAGCACCTCCTTCATCGCGCGCCACCCCTTCGACCACCACCGGCCGCTGCTCCGCGTCGTCAGCTGCCGGCCCCTCGGCACGCCCTTCGCGGGGCGACGCCTCGTGGCACGGGTGGCCAGGCCGGAGCGGCAGCGGCTCGCGGACTGGCCCGTCAGGGCGCTCGCGGCGGTCGGGTTCACCAAGGAGGCCGTCCCGCGGAAGGAGTTCCGGGGGATCCCTGGGGACGGCGACACCGGCGGCCTGGGGACCGACGACGTCCCCCCAGCGGCGACGCCGTCGTGGCCGCCGCGGAACAGGGCGGACGACCCCAGCCTGCACAACCCCCTGCTCCGCCTCGAGCGCATGGGCTGCGGCTGGGTCGGCGTCATCTTCGAGTGGGAGGGCGTGGTGGTGGAGGACGACACGCGGCTGGAGCGGCAGGCCTGGCTGACCCTCGCCGAGGAGGAGGGCAAGTCACCGCCGCCCGCGTTTGTCCTGCGGCGGGTTGAGGGGATGAAGGCCGAGCACGCGGTCTCCGAGGTGCTTTGTTGGTCCCGGGACCCCTCGGAGCTCCGGCGCCTCGCGGCACGCAAGGAGGAGATCCATGGCGGGATCCGCGGGGCGGCCAGCCAGATGCGGGACGGGTCGAGGGAGTTCATGAGCACGCTGGTCAACTACAAGATCCCCCTCGCCGTGGCGTCCACCCGGCCACGGAAGGCCGTCGAGGCGGCCATCGAGGCCGTCGGCGCTCGGGGCTTCTTCGACGCCGTTGTGGCCGCGGAGGACGTGTACCGGGGCAAGCCCGATCCGGAGCTGTTCCTCTACGCCGCACAGCTGCTGGGATTCATCCCCGAGCGCTGCGTCGTGTTCGGCAACTCCAACTCCGCCGTGGAGGCCGCGCATGATGCCCGTATGAAGTGCGTGGCCGTCGCGAGCAAGCACCCCGTCTATGAGCTCGGCGCGGCCGACCTTGTTGTGAAGAGGCTCGATGAGCTGTCCGTGGTTGATCTCAAGAACCTTGCTGACATCGACTCCCCCGAGTTCGGCATGGAGCCCGAGCCCGAGATGGAGGAGGAGGAGGACGAGGCGCTGCCGTCGACCGCCGTGGGCGTCGACGATATATTCTTGTAGGAGACCCAGGAGCCGCCGGTATGTATGTACATTTGAATTGGATTGGCCCTTCTCCTGCACATGTGTATGATGGATAATTTGTCATAGTGATCAGGGAGGAAGGAAGGGCTTTATTATCTATCCTTCTAATCCGTTATCGTAGGTTGTGTTATGTACATGGAATGTATCTTTAGAACTCACACAAACTGTATATATACTTGGAAAAGAGAAAAAAAAAGGGGGGAACTGGATACTACTATACTAGTATACGTCAGTGCATCTGAACTGCATTGCTTGCAGATGTGGATGGTGTAATAACTCAGAAGGAACATATGTTTATTTGCAGTGAATGAAAAAACATAATTCCATATATGTTAACTGCTTGTTTTGCCTGGGATAAGTTTTGAGGATCTAATGCATATTTATTCCTGTTTTTGATGCGCTGTTGATCGGAATTCTGTAAAACCCGCTGAAATTTAGCGGACCCTGGATATGTCAAGGCATCAAAACTGTAGTGCTTCCTGATATGATGTGTGTAACGCTGATGGATACATGTCTGTCTGCAAAAGAAAACACCTAGTATTTCATTGCTTGTTTTGTTCCTGCTACTTCCAACTGCAATATATTGTTTCCTCTTTGATAAAAATGAAAAGGTCCTTGTATCCTTTGGAATATTGGTACTTTGCCTGTTCTGATCCTACTTGCAAGGGTTATTTTATCAGGACCTTCTACTGTTGTTTAGAGTTTTGGGGATCCAGAGAAATGTTATTTATGTCTGATGCATTTTTAGTCAGAATCCTGAATAACCACAGAATTACACATGTTACTTGCTGCCTGCTATATATGTTCCTACTTTGAAACAGCAATTGTTTCCCCCTAATTTACGGGATGAAAAAGTCTCCTGTCGATTTGGGTTTCGAGGAACCAGCGCTTATTTATGTAATTGTGTGTGATGCCACTGTTAACCATAATTGTATAGATCCACTGTAGGTCAGTTACTGCAAGGCATCTGATGTGATGATGATGCATAATTTAGTACAAAATCTGCGACACTTATTTTGGAACGGAGGGAGTATTGTTTACTCTTTGATGAGAAGGAATGGTCCTTGTATTGGTTACAACTTTGAGAATTATGCCTATGTGATGTACTGTTTGACTGTGATGGTGCCTGCACGCAACCCAAGAACCACATCTTGCCTGCCTGTGGATGATACCTGTGATTCAGCAAACAAACCACTAGTGGGCAGTATGAGCTGTGTGATTCGGCAAACGAACCACCAGTTCATGATGTGTGGATGGTATATTATTACAGCTCAGAAGATACATGTCTATTTGCAGGGAAATAACAGGAGTGCATCATGTGTTTATTTGTCTTTTTGGACACCTTAGATCCACTGAATGCATCTAAAAACTGCACCACTTCCTGGTGTGGTGTGTATAGCTCAGATGGATATTGTCTGTTTGCAGAACTACATTACTAGTGGCCTGTCCTGTTCCTGCTTGCAAGGATATTTTGTCAAGACCTTTCATTCCTGTTGATTATTTTGGGGTTCCAGTGATAGCGAATATTATTATGTGTGTGATGTACTTCAAATCAGAATCAATCACCGCATGTTATTGTCAATGATGGTAATAATTCTCTGTAGAAAAAAAAAGTGCTGAGCGGCTGAACATGGCGGTCGAAAGTTCAGACCCAATGTTTCGCTGCGCAATTCACTTGATCCATTTTGAGTATGGAGTGAGTGCTTATGCACATGCTTTCTACTATTAATCAGACACAAGTGAATGTTTTTGTGAAGACTGAAGAGTGATGACTTTTTCAAAGGCGATGACGCAGACAGATACTCAGTTCAGATCCATTCAAGTAAGTGGTTCATTGGATCTGTCTCTCCTGTGGATAAGCAAACCACTAGATAGTAGAGTAAGATAGGAAGAGTTGGTGGTGATTGCTTGTGCATTCCAAACTGGACTAAACAATTGGCCACTGTGATTGATGATGATGC
Organism: Elymus sibiricus; assembly: GCA_039707655.1. NCBI lineage: Eukaryota > Viridiplantae > Streptophyta > Magnoliopsida > Poales > Poaceae > Elymus > Elymus sibiricus. The sequence goes on along the minus strand of CM077673.1, from coordinate 14,836,725 downwards.
TCACTTGCAATGAAATGCATATGGACCATAAGTTCATAGCCCCACCTTACCTGTTAATTAAGGGTTCGGTCTCCCTGCGCACAACATGATCATGCGAAAAACCGTCCCCCTGTGCACAACATGATCACGTGGAAAACGCCTGCCGGTGCCTCGACACGACACTGGATCCACCGAATGTTACTCCCTCTGTAAAGAAATATAAGGAAATAGCAGAAGTACATCATGTGTTACCTGTCTATTTGGATATCTGTAGAGCCTCTACCTGCAAGGATGTTTTGTCAAGACCATCCTGTGCTGTTTATTATTTCGTCAAGGATGATGATATTCTCTGTGAAAAATATGTGTTGAGGAGCGGCATCCCCGGTGTTCCACTGAACAATCCACTTATTTTGAGTATGCAGTGAGTATTTATGCTCATGCATTGTAATGTTGATCATACACAAGTGATTTTTTTTTGTGAAGGGTGATCACTTTGTCAAAGGCGATGATGCAGACAGATTACTCAATTCACCTCAAAGTCAGTGCTTCGTTGGATCTGTGTCTCCTGTGGATAAGCAAACCACTAGTAGTATAGTAAGCTAGTTGTAGGAAGAGTTGGATGGTTGGTGGCCTAGTCCAAACTCCAAACTAAACAATTGACCACAGTGGTTGATGATGATGCTCACTTGCAATGCAATGCATATGGACCATAATTTTATAGCACCATCTTATCTGCTAAAGGGTTTGGTCTCCCTGTGCACAACATGATCACGTGAAAAACGTCCGCCGGTGACTCAACAAGGCGATAATGCAGATCGACTCAGTTTTGACAAGATTTTATTAGCTTAAAATGGAGCATCAATGGGGTACAAATACAATGAGCATCACGCCCGGCCTCTCCATGGTTAGGGTGCACACAATCAACACCAACACACACACACACAAATCACACCTGGTTTTTTATGTGAGTTGTCACACACGTGAAGACCATGCTTGCAAAAACAGGCGGTCGAGCCGCGACAAAAGCCGGTCAGCACCAAGAGCTTCAAATAGCCTAGGTCCCCGTCGCACATTGCAGTGGGGATTTAAGGAGGACGGTCACCGACAACGCCAAATCCCACATCGGGACGCTCAGGCAGTCCCACACCATCCTCATGCTCCACCATCCTCATCCGTGGCGGCAGAATCATCATCGGACCCGAAGATCCAAAATCTCCGGTCATGTGTTGGCAATCATCTACAGATGGGGTCGTGGCCACTGACGTCTCTCCATCCGAGACCACCGACCCGACCAGCAAATCCACCGCCGCCGTTGCACATCCACGCCCTTTTGCGCCAAGCCACCGTACATAGATCGCATCTCCGGAGAAAAGACACCAAACACCGGATCGAGCCGATCGGCGCTGCCCGAAGGTGCAGCCGCAATGGGCCCCGAGTACAGCCGGCGAGAGGCGCCGCACAGTTGATCACACCTAACGAATGTTTCGATCAGCAATCCACTCGATCTATCTCCATCATTTGCAAAGAGAAAAGAAACTGAATCACATACCGCTCTCTCTTTGATATCATCAGGACCTTCCATTGTTGTTGTGGGGATCCAGTGAATATCACTGATGTATATGCGATTTTAGAATTTTAGCCTGAATCCTGAAAATCCGCAGGAGTGCTCATCGTTGGTTCAGCAGACCACTAGTGGTCCTGCTGAAAGTTTTGTCAAGACCTTCCATTCCTGTTAAGGATTTTGGGGACCCAGTGAATATTATCATGTCTGCGATGTACTTATAATCAGAATCTCGAAATAATCACCGAATGTTATTGTCAAGGAAGATGTAATACCTCTGTGAAAAAACTGCGTCGAGCGGCTGAACATGGCGATGGCGCGGCCACTCAGTTCACACCCCCAATGTTTCTTCGTCCAGCAATTCGCTTATCTATTTTGAGTGTTATATATATGTGCATGCATTGTGTTGTTAATAAGACAGAAGTGAATGTTTTTGTCAAGTAGTATGTGTAGTTTGTCAAAGGTTATGACACAGACAGATTACTCCATTCAAGTCAGTGGTTCATTGGACATGTCTCTTCCAGCAGTGAGTGGATAAGCACACCACTAGTAGTATTAAAGTAAGCTAGGAAGAGTTGGATGATTGGCGGTGCAGATTTGTCCAAACTAGACTAACCAATTGACCGCCGCGATGTTGATGATGCTCAGTTGCAATCAATCCATATGGATTATGAGTGTATAAACCCATCCAATCATGCATGGATGCGTGCGTTTACTCTGCCCACGGAGCATGCATGCATACATACATAAGCTCCAACATCCATCTTCAGATTAAGCTGATCCATTTCGTTGGGTTGAAATAAAATGTGCTGGTGCTGTTGCTGTTGCTATGGTCCAGCACTGAATGTTCTCTTTCAGTAATGATGATGACGACGACGACGACGACGACGATGATGATGCTTAAAGGTTGGGTCTGAATCCTCAAAACCCATTCGTTGGCTACTTGTGTTTCAGTAAATTGGGAGGGGGCTGGCGGTGGTGTAATCCAGACTGAAGTAAGTAGTGGATTGACCACTGTGATGGTGCTCTGAGCAACAGCAGGCAAACTGAAGATGAGCTCCAAAATCCCAAGCAGGCAGCTGGTTTTCACGTGGTTGGGGGATCACGATGCGCCCCACGTGCCGGGCCGTTCCGCGCGCGTGCCTCCGCGCAATCCAGGCCGTCCGTCGGCCCACACGTGTCGACGCACCGTGCCACCGTGCCAGCCATAACCCCGCCGCACGCCTCGCACGCGCGAGCCAGCCAACCCTAGCGTGCACGCGTTCCCCACACGGCACGGCCACGGCGGCGCGTCGGCCCGATGCTGCGTCTGGATCCGGGGGAGACGATGGGCGGCGGGGCAGTCAAGGAGGAGGAGGAGGACGGCTCCGACGAGGAGGAAGGGGAGGAGGACGACTTCTTGGTGGCCGAGGCCGACGAGCAGCACGCGCGGCCTCCGGAGCGGCGGAGGGGCCGGGGGCGGGAGGAGAAGGAGCGGACCAAGGCGCGGGAGCGGCGGCGGCGGGCGGTGACGGGGCGGATCCTGGCGGGGCTGCGGCGGCACGGCGGCTTCGGGCTGCGCTCCCGCGCCGACGTCAACGAGGTGGTCGCCGCGCTCGCCCGCCACGCCGGCTGGGTCGTCCTCCCCGACGGCACCACCTTCCCCTCCCACCCCCACCCCCAGGCGAGCCTCTCCATTCCATCTCAATCGATTGTTTTTTTTTTCCTTCTCTTCTATAGCTGCCAGCTCAGCCAGTGAGCTTCCACTGACAGTGAGTGAGCAGAGCACTCTGCCTTGAGTCACCCATTTATGACGTCATAATAGACCATCGTGTTTCGTGTACGGGGAGGCCAAGGCTGGCTGTGGAGTCGTACAATACAATATACGGCGTATTCCGATTTATTTTTGCATTAGAAAAGTGAAATACGTAAGATTATTATTATATTATTAGTACTTCCTCCGTCCCATATTTAGTTGCTAAAATGTGTCGTTTCCTTTCTTCGAAGAGAGGAAAGAAAAGCGGCCTCGGACGTTGCCGGGAGCACTCCCCTCCGCCCACGACCTCGGTCGTCGGTGGTGAGGGGGGCACGGGATCCATACACGTGGATCGTGTTAGGCTTTAATAGCTTTGTTTTTTTTTGGTTGTTCATCGCCTTGGCTTTCGACGGTGAAGGTGACGGCGCTGAATAAAGATTCTTCGGAGCCTACCCGACGACGCGATCAGTCCAACGGTTCGGGATGGATTTGGAAACCAGTTTTGTTCATGCAAGGATGGCGTGGCGGCAGCGGCATCCTTGTGGTGGATTTGTGTCCTCAGACTCCGCCGTTGCGACGACGTTTGCTCTAGCGTCGACTCGGAGCCTGGGAGGTGGTCCAGGAATGAATGTAGATTGTGGTCCGCATCGACGACATCTGAAAAATGATGGGTCGTGTGCTGGGTTTGTGGATGGCAGGTATGGTTTTCTCCTTCGACATTTAGTCGTGTGGGGATGTCAAATCTGGAGCTTGATGACGTGTTCGGGTGTTGCCCCTCTCGTTCAACGGTAATGTTTCGTTTTTGGTGAGCGGGTTTTGAGGCCTTAAAGCTGCATATCAACGATGTAGCCGCGTGAAGCTTGGGTGTGGAAGTGATCTTTCATTTTTCTTTTTTCGTTGCTGACTACTATGATGGTGTCAAAGGCATGCGACGCACATTCGTGTCAAGATCAAATAATTCTTCGGTCGTGATTGTATTTTTTTTGTCGGTGTTTTTTTCTTGCAAAGGTTAGTATTCTGTTCTTTTTTAGTATTATCATGTCATGTATACGTAACTTGTACTATGATCCTTACGATATAAACGAGACTCGCATTACCATAAAAATATACATTATAGTTGTCTTTAAAATGGATGTATCTATAAAAAGCTAATTTTGGACGAAGGTAATACGAGAGTATTATTTTGTCGGGATCAAAAGAACGGATTTTTGCTGGCCGTCCATGGCCGCGAGCCCGCAAAGAGGAGGGGGGAAAGGAGGCCGGCGCGGGATCACGGGCGGCTGCTCCCGCTTCCGCTCCCCGTTCCCGCCGCCCGAGGGCGCGCTCCACCGCCACCTCCCCCGTCTTCTTCCTCCCTCCCATTCCCATCCCGAGATAGGCAGATCCGATGCTAACTGCTCCCCATCCTGCTCCCACTCTGCTCCTCCAGACGCCGCGCCCCGCCATGCTCGTCCCGGTCTCCGCCGCGCCGCCGACGCTCCCCTCCCCGCACGCGCAGCAGCAGCCGGCCCGCCTCGCCGTCGCCGTCGCCGCCCCCCCGCTCGCCGCGCGCCCCATCTCGCGCCGCGCCGGGTGCGCCGCCGCGCTCCAGACCGCCGCCTCCTCCCCGCTCTTCGGGGCCCCGCGCGCCGTGCCCGAGGGCGGCCCCGCGTCGCCGCTGCTGGCCGTGCCCGTGCCCGACGACGAGGAGGCCGACGCCGACGCTGCCGCCATGGACGGCGACGGGGGCAAGCAGACCGGCCTCGCGCCGGTCGTGGCCCCGCGGCCCCCGCCCGAGCGGGACTTCGCCGGCACGCCCTACGTGCCCGTCTACGTCATGCTCCCGGTAATCCAGACGCCTGTTCTCGCACAGCTTGTTCGATCTGTGCCCTGTGCGTGTGTGTATGTATGCAATCGCCATTGCTGACCTCGGTGTGCTGTAGCTCGGGGTGGTGAACGTGAAGGGCGAGGTGGCGGAGGCCGACGAGCTGGTGTCGCAGCTGCGGGTGCTCAAGGCGGCGGGCGTTGACGGCGTCATGGTCGACTGCTGGTGGGGCAACGTCGAGGCGCACCGCCCGCAGGAGTACAACTGGACCGGGTACAAGCGCCTCTTCCACATCATCAGGGACCTCAAGCTCAAGCTGCAGGTCACACATCCATTTCTGAATCGAATTATTAGTGTGTGGCAACAAGGATGTATCATGAGTTTCAGGTTCCTTGCTGAATTTACCTTGTTCTGTTCGATCGATATACGTAGGTGGTCATGTCGTTCCATGAGTGCGGAGGCAATGTCGGGGACGACGTGTCCATTCCTCTCCCGGAATGGGTGATAGAGATCGGAAAGAGCAACCCGGACATCTACTTCACCGACAGGGAAGGAAGGCGTAATACGGAATGCCTCTCGTGGGGCATCGATAAAGAAAGGGTACTACAGGGCCGAACCGCAGTGGAGGTATGATCACCCTACTGTATCCAATCATCACTTGTCTTGTTCATTTCCACTTGAATTCATTTTATTTTGTGCATGCCAATCTGTGTCTGCTGGATTGATACACTTCCATGCGTGGTAAGCTGGAATTGTGGAGGCCATGACCATGTGTTACTTTGTGTGCAGGCCTACCCATCTCCTGATCTTGAATTTCTACCAAATTGATGTACTCTAATTTTTTAATTGACTCCCATGTCCCAACTACTTGAGCCCTGCAAAATCTTTATTATGTTTTGCAACCAGCAGACAATGCAGGCCACTATAATTCTGAACCAAACTACACTGGATTATGGTTCAGGCCCAAAAACTGAACCATACTCTAAATTATGCATTGTCATCTCCCAGAATTCGTACACACCTAATCTACAAAAATATCCAGGGAACATGAGATGTGTCATGAATACTCTCTTTATATATGAGAACTACTATGGTTCAGTTTTAGAGGGTCTTGAATAAAGAAGCTGCACCTTTTGTATGCATTTCATGAGTTCTAGTTTCATGATGGGCACATTGAATCTGTTTTCTGGTATTATATATGCCTGCTTTCTGTGTTTAATAGATTAGTTTCTGGGAAATTTATATGTGTTTCTCCGTTTCATCCCCATTAATTTTTGTAGGTCTACTTTGACTTCATGAGAAGCTTCCGAGTAGAATTCGATGAGTATTTCGAGGATGGGATCATTTCAGAAATCGAGGTTGGACTAGGTGCTTGTGGAGAGTTGCGGTATCCATCTTATGCAGCAAATCACGGCTGGAAATACCCTGGCATTGGAGAATTTCAGGTAACGCCCCACTCTTTACCTTAAGACTTCCATTCTTTTCAGGGTTCAGTATCTACTTTGGCATCGCCAATTCATGCTATATCATCTAGTATATCATAATGCAAGAGGGGTTTGTTGAGAATGTATTTTGCTCCAGTGCTATGATAGGTACTTGCAGAAAAATCTGAGGAGGGCCGCAGAAGCACGAGGACACGCCATGTGGGCAAAGTCACCAGACAACGCAGGCCACTATAATTCTGAACCAAACAACACTGGATTTTTCTGTGACGGAGGAGATTATGATAGTTATTATGGCCGCTTCTTCCTCAACTGGTACGCCCAGGTGTTGCTGGATCATGCAGACCGCGTGCTGATGCTAGCCAGGTTGGCCTTTGAAGGCTCAGCTATTGCTGTCAAGGTCAGTTATAATCGTCAGTTAGTTCAGAAAGCATCAGCACCTCTTGACATCTGTATCGGGGGCATTTTGATCTTCCTAGTGATGTGTTGAGATGAACTTGTTTCCGCATACGAAATAAACTAAATGATCTGACATCAAGATTCCCTCCTGTGACATGAAAAGGTTTCAGGCATACACTGGTGGTACAAAACTGCCAGCCATGCTGCTGAGTTGACTGCTGGGTTCTACAACCCATGTAACCGCGATGGCTATGCTCCAATTGCCCAAGTATTGAAAAAGCATGGTGCGGCTTTGAACTTCACCTGCGTTGAACTGCGCACCATGGATCAGCATGAGGTGTTCCCCGAGGCCTTGGCAGATCCAGAGGGCTTGGTATGGCAGGTACATGACCTTCTACGTTTACAGAGACGCTTATCATTCTCTTACGCAATTTCTTAGCGGCATTTTAGAGTGCCAGTGTACTCTCTGGTTAGCGAATGTTTCTCTGACAGCAATACTTGAGCAACTAGCTAGCTGGTAGGGTTTTATCTGAACATTCGGTTTCGCAAATCATGTATTATTCAACTGAATTTTTCTGTTCATTGCTTAAGAGCAGCCATCTTCATGGTAGTATCTCAGTGTTTGATCTGTCGGAATATATGGTTTGTTATTCAGGTGCTGAACGCTGCGTGGGATGCCGGGATACAAGTGGCCAGCGAGAACGCCCTGCCTTGCTACGACAGGGACGGCTTCAACAAGACCTTGGAGAACGCCAAGCCGCGGAACGACCCTGATGGCCGGCACCTCTTTGGCTTCACCTACCTGAGGCTCTGCAACACCCTCTTCGAGGGACCCAACCTCCCCGAGTTTGAGCGTTTCGTCAAGAGGATGCACGGTAAGATTACATGATCTCTCATAACATCGGCGTCCCAGCCTTTTGCCTTTCGCATACCCTAGCGCTTACGACCTCTTGTGGCGTTCTTCGCAGGTGAGGCAGTTCTGGACTTGAAGGCGTAGATTGTTAGGGTGTTACATACATAAGTACATATACACAAGACATTCTTGTTGTCCCAGGCCTTGCTATGGTTCTCCTTGGGGAACCACATGTGCCATATTTGTCCCGTGATAGGTTGATATTTGAGCTATATATTGAGCCGAATAACGCCGCTCCAAGATGTAAACCGTATCTTTTCGTGCATATAGTCCTAGTTATCAAGCTCGAGGATCAGAAGTTGGTTGCCTGTCGAGTGAGTGGCTGACAACGCCGTGAGCATCGCACCGGGGAAGTCGTAGCTTCTGTAAAAGGTTTTGAGGCTGTGCGAATAAAAATGCTGATGCTGTTCTCTCTCTCCTGTGATGCTCATAGTTAAGCAGCATCGTACTTTTTTTTTTGTTTGGTATTGATAGGTTTGTGTCATGTGTTGTTTTGTTGATGGAGAGGGATGCCGATTTTGTTGTGTTTGGAAAGCTTATTGGAATAGACTTAAAGTGCCGAGGACGAACTTGTTTTCTCAAAGAATTTGCTCTCATTGTCCCGGTGTTTTATTGTTATGACTTTAGATATTAGCACCCGATCAGTATGTGTGTACTAAGGATGAAGGCATGTATTTAGAGTTCCGCTCGGATCAAAAGTACTAACGGCGTGCTCTTGTCACAAAATAAATTGAGCTGTCGAAACGAACGATGTTGCTCCGTGATTAAAAAAAAAACACATGTATTTTTACGTATAGTAGTTTGTCGATCAGTTGGTTATCAGTCAAATGGCTGATGCAGCGAGCATCGTCGGGTCGTAGCTTATGTAAAAGATTCAAGGTTGTGCGAATAAACGATGCGCATAATTAAGCAGCATTGTTGTGCTTCTTGTACTGATGATGATATGTTTGTGTCATTTGTTCTTTTTGTTGATTGAGGGCGTGCTTATCGTAAACAAATTCAGACAAAAGTAAAAGGTTAGCAGATGGAAGAAGATCGTGGTGTTACTTTACTGTTTCTCTTTTTTCTTTTTCTTTTCTTTCGAACTAACGAGCTTCCTCGTCGATTTCCATTATAAAAGCCGCCAGATTCTTACAATCAGAGTATATACGAACTAAGGGGAAACAAAAGAAAGCAATGGCATCAAAGTCAGAGAGAGAGAGAGAGAAGAGGGAATTTGTTTTTTAAGTTTTTTTTTTGAGCAAATGAATTTGTTTTGAAGTGGCATGGAAGTGATTATCCCTCTTTTTTTAAGTTATTATTGTGAAGATTCCAAAAGCTTGCGCCAGGCCCAGGGCAGCCCAGGCCATGAGGCCCAATTCCTTCGTCCTAAACTGAAAAAAAAAAGTCTGGCCCGAGCCCATGTGAGATTTCTGCTGCGGCGAGCGAGCCGATCCCCAAATCCGGGACAACGCCGGCCGCCATTGCTCCATCCTTCGGGCATCCACGGAGATCTCTCGACGTGGCGTCGCCGCGGAGTGCCGTGCTGATGAGCTGGCGCGGGAGGCCTCCGGCGACCGGGGAGGACGCGGGAGATGGCCGCCGGCGACCCGAGTACGTGCGGCGCGGTGCGGAAGCGGGAGGAGGAGGAGGAAGCCGGCGGCCACTGTTGACGGTAAGAGCATCAGCACTCCCCCCCCCCCCAACACACACGCACACCTATTTTGGGGGCAATTCACAAGTCTTGTGCTACACGAGCTCACATACAGTTCCTGGAGCAAACATATCTATCATTCACGGCTGCCTGAAAAAGCATGGCGCCTTGGCCCCGGTGGATGTCGGCCACCTCCACCTACATATCTATCAGATTCTCAGATAGCTAGGTAATTGACATCTAACCACCACTAGAGAGGAGCTGTAGCAGCAAGAGCTTGTGCCTGCAAAACCGACTTGACATTAATTCGATGCAGTTATTACTTGAATGAAAATTGTGCTGTGCTGTGGGTATTCTTTCTGATAACGCTCATTGTGATAATACACGACAAAGTCATTCTGATAACGCTCATTGTGATAATGTGCAGCTATATATATTGGTGTGAATGAAGGAGAAAAAGGAATCTACGGCCCCACAAAGTGCGCCCCGCACCGAAAAAAAGCTAAAAAAGAAGCAAAGCTACCAGCACCAGATCCAAAGGCTTTACCTCAGAAAAAGAGCATCAATTCAGACACAAGTAATCTATAATTATATGCCTTGAGCTTCCTTTTGCCTTGATCGTCTCAGCAAAGAAGAAAAGAAAGAATATATTCTTGCTTGCTTGCCTTGCCTTGGAGCTAGTGGCATTCCGTTGGGTTTCTGCACATGGACTCTCCTCCTGTATATTGCTGCAGAGCATCTCCCCCCTCCTCGGTCTCCTCCAACACTTGACGGCACCAGCCTACTACGTCTGCAATCAGCCATCTCCGGCGTGCCCAAACAGCTTGATCAGCTGCCTCCCTGTTCGTCCGCGTCGTGTACGTGAATCTTTCTTCCAACATGCTCCTTCCTTCCTTTGACAAGAACGATTATTCCTTGCTAGTGGCAGTGGCTAACCGCAGACAGGTTTTTCTTTTTTTTCTTTTCTACGTGCAGCAAACCAAGTTGTTGATTCCAGCGGCGCAACGCGGCTATGCAGGTGGCCGTCAGCGCAGCATGGTGGGTGGTGACCAAGGCGCTGGCCCCGGTCACCGACGGCTTGCTGGAGGCGTGGGCGGCTAGCACCGGGCTCGGCCCCAACATCGCCGCCCTCAAGATGCAGCTGCTCTACGCTCAGGGGATGCTCAACAACTCGCTGGGGCAGGGCAGGGACTTGTCCAACCCCTCCCTCAAGGAGCTGCTGCACACGCTGCGGCAGCTGGCATACGTCGCCGACGACGTGCTTGACGAGCTGGACTACTTCCGCATCCAGGACGCGCTCGATGGTACCTACCATGCAGCAGCCAGCGTGGATGACCGGGGCTGCCTCCAGGGCCTTGCCTTCAACGCTCGCCACACGGCCAGAGCTGTTGCTGGGAAGATCAAGTCCATGAGCTCCTGCTCGCGTGCTGCTAGCCCACCTGATGACCAAGAAGATATTGGTGGCAGCCGTGGATGCTCATGGGTTGGCAGGTGCAGCATGCCCAAGGTTGCCTCTGGTGCTGTTCAAGCTGCTGTTGGTAAACACTTCCCATGCTGCTACTCTTCTCCTCATACCAGTGAGTTGGCTGAATCACCCAACATGCCAGCTGCAAGCGGATGGCGACTCCTCTGTGGCTCCTGCCCACCCAAGGCACCAGCGCAGAGAGTTCGCACCGCAGAGGAAACACCAAAACTGAAGTTTGATAGGGTGGAAATGTCCAAGAGAATGATAGACATCGTAGAGCAGCTCAAGCATGTATGTGCTATGGTCTCCATCATTCTTAATCTAGAGCTGCTAAGCTTAAGCCGTATCCCTACCCAAACCGACCTTGCTATGGATCGACCCAAAACCACCCCACAGATTATAGAGCCTAAGCTATATGGGAGGGATGCCCAGAAAAGGGAAATTATATATGGCATCACCCATGGTGAATATTCTTCCAAACAACTTAGTGTCCTTCCGATTGTTGGCCAGGGGGGTGTTGGGAAGACAACCTTTACACAACACATATTTGAAGAAGTGAAGAGCTGCTTCCAGGTTAAGATTTGGATATGTGTGTCTCTCAACTTCACTGCAGATAGGTTGGCACAAGAGATTTTGGAGCAGATCCCTAAAGATAACAGTGAAAGTAAAAACAGTAGCAAAGAAGAGCTAATTGAACAAAGGTTAAGATCAAAGAGGTTCTTACTTGTCTTGGATGATGTGTGGAAATATCATGATGATGAGTGGAAAAAACTAGTAGCTCCGTTCAAAAAAGTGGGGACAGAAGGCAATATGGTTATAGTCACAACTCGAATTCCAGGGGTAGCTGATATGGTCAGGACAGTTGACCATTCTATAGAAATGGAACGTCTAGATCCTCAAGGTATGATGTCTTTCTTTGAAGCATGTGTATTTGGTGACCAACAACAACCATGGAAAGATCATCCTGAATTACATGATGTTGGGCAGAAAATAGTGGAAAAATTGAAGGGTTTCCCTCTTGCAGCAAAAACTGTTGGTAGATTGCTTAGAAACCAACTTACATTTGATCATTGGACAACAGTTTTGGAAAGTAAAGAGTGGGAGTCAGAAGCTAACGATAATGACATTATGCCAGCCCTTAAGCTTAGCTATGATTATCTCCCTTTCCATCTGCAACAGTGTCTTTCCTACTGTGCATTGTTTCCTGAAGATTATGAATTTCGTGCAGAAGAGTTGGTTCATTTGTGGATTGGACTTGGTATTTTACACTCAGATGGTCAAAAGAGAAGAATTGAAGATGTTGGATTATGTTACTTAACTGACTTGGTTAATCAAGGGTTTTTCAAAAAGAATGTACCAAGATTTGGCAATCCTTATTACACAATCCATGATCTACTACTTGAGTTGGTAGTGAAGGTCTCATCATATGAGTGTCTTAGCATATCCAGCTCTAATGTGATGTCCATACAAATTCCCCCATCTGTACGGCATTTGTCTATCATTGTAGATGATGCAGACGTCAAGGACACAGTGAGTTTTGAAGACTACAAGAGGGGTTTGCAGGCATTGGAAAAAAGATTTGAAGTTCAAAACCTACACACTTTGATGTTATTTGGAAAATACCATGGAAGTTTTTCAAGGGTTTTTCGTGGTTTATTTTTGGAAGCTAGAGCCCTTCGTACTGTATTTTTGTCTGGTGCATCATATAACATAGAGGATGTGTTGCCCAACTTTTCAAAACTTGTCCATCTTCGTTACTTAAGGATCAAATCAGCTGCTGGTTTTTATGATGAAGGCTTGTGCATATCTAGTGTGTTGTGCAGATTTTATCATTTGGAAGTAATTGATATACAAGGATGGAGGGGACGCTTCGATTCAACAAGATATATGAGCAACCTTGTAAAATTGCGCCATTTCGTTGTGCGCAAAAAAGAACATCACTCTGACATATTTGAGGTGGGAAGACTAAAATTCATCAATGAATTAAGGGCATTTAGAGTGGGACAAGAAGATAACGTGTTTGAACTGAGTCAACTAGGGAAATTGGCAAATATTGGCGGATTACTTGGTATTTACAATCTTGAAAAGGTGCAGTCAGAAGAAGAAGCAACTGAATCGAAACTGATACACAAAAGCCACATGAAAGAGCTAATATTAGAATGGGATGTTCAGCGATCCAACAGGAATCCTAAATTTGAAGAAAATATCCTTGAAAGTCTTGTACCACACAGCAATCTTCGACGCCTAAGCATTATAGGGCATGGAGGCACTGCTTGTCCAAGATGGCTAGGTTCTAACCTCTCCGTCAAGAATCTGGAATCTCTTTATCTGGATAATTTGTCTTGGGGAAACCTTCCACCTTTAGGAGATATATCCATGGTCAATGATCTTGGTGTAGAGTATCAGGACTGTATCTTAGGCCAGAGATTTCAAAATTTGAAAAGACTAGGATTGGTTAATATACCAAAATTGAGAAAATGGGTTGTGGATGACAATACTTCTCATTTGTTCTCTCAGCTGGAAGAACTCACAATTAAAGATTGCCCTGAACTCACTGAGCTGCCATTTTCACATCTTAGTTGTGGTCTGCCACAGCAAGAGAAGAACATGGCTTTGTTTCCTGGACTGAAGTCTCTCTGCATAGAAGACTGCCCAAAGCTATTGTCATTGCCCCCAATCCCTTGGACTTCTGGCCCTTGCTCTGCTGTGATAAGACGGGTAGGTTCTGGTCTTGAGCAGCTAGTTTACAAAGAAGAGATCGGATCAGACTCAACATATTCACTGGAAGTGGAGGGAAAGGATGGCCAGGATAGTGTGTTCTTGAATGGGTTGGGTTTCTCTAATCTAACTTGTCTGAAAACGTTGGAGATGACAAATTGCTCTCCTCTGCCCCTCGATCGCCTCCTAATGCTAACATCTCTCGAGTTCCTCCTAATAAGTGATTCGAGTAATGTATTATCCCTGGTTGAAAGTGTGAGCCATGTCCGATGCCTGAAGTCTGTTAAAAAGATAAGGGTCGAGCGATGTGCTTGCAATGGTAATGAATTGACACAACTGCTCTCACTTGTGCCGGAGCTCACCGAAATGATAATAGCGGGTTGTCAGGAGATAAAATGGCTGGGTGTGGCGGGGCAATCATCAGCATCTTCTTCTTCTGCTGCTGAACAATTACATCTTGGGCAAATCGGACAGCAGCAGCAAGAGTCAAAAGGAGGAGTAGACGGAGTGCTGCTCTTGCCTCCCCGGCTGCAGGAGTTAACCATCAGAGAGCTCCCAGAGCTGAGCTTGCTCTCCTGTTCACTGGAAGGTGACAAGGAAGGAGGTGGGCTCCAAGGTCTCCACTCCCTCCAATCATTGCAAATAATTAAGTGCCCCAAGTTACTCCACTCCTATTCATCCTCTTCTATTCCTTTTCCGACCTCCCTGCAAGAATTATTTTTGAGTTATTGTGGGGAGTTCAGAGGTGAGGCCATAGACCCTCTCCTCGCCCAAGGCCACCTCACAAAGTTACGCATCTTACGCATCTTTAAAACCCCCAAATTCTTCGCCGGTTCTGAGCCACTTGACAAGGAGCTTCTTCCCTGCTCCTCTGCACATCAGGAGCTTGAGCTAAGGACAGATGACATTGCAGGGTTCCTTGCTGCTCATAGCTGCAGCCTTCTCTCTTCCTCCCTCACCACCCTAATTATTAGTTGCAACGAAGATGCTGAGCGCTTCACACACGAGCAAGCGGAGGCCCTTGCGCTCCTCACCTCTCTCCAGACACTCGAGTTTACTGATTGCAAGAAGCTGCAGTGCCTCCCGGCAGGTCTACATAGACTTGCCAGCCTCGAGACATTACAGATACGGCACTGTCAAGTCATCCGGTCGTTGCCAGAGGACGGCCTCCCGAGTTCTCTGAAAAAATTGGTGATCAGGGGATGTCCTGCCATCAAGTCGCTACCCAAGGGCAGCCTCCCAAGTTCGCTGCAAATATTAGATATCTACGGCTGCCGTGCCCTGATGTCTCTGCCCAAAAACGGCCTCCCAAGTTCGCTGCAAGTATTAATTATCTACGAGTGCCCTGCCCTGGTGTCTCTGCCCAAAAACGGCCTCCCAAGCTCTCTGCAAAAATTGAAAATCTGGGGATGCCCCGCCTTAAAGTCGCTGCCGGAGGATGGCCTCCCAAGATCTCTGCAGGAACTACAGATCAGCGGGAGTACTGCAATCAATTCGCTGCCCAAGGGCGGACTCCCAAGATCACTGCAAGTGTTGGATGTCCGTTGGTGTGACAACGACCAGCTAAAGATGCAGTGCCTCAAGTTAAGAGGAACCATCCCCAAGATCATAACAGCATAATCTGACCAAAGGTAACAGCCACTCATTCCTACTTCATATCCACGGATTTCCCCTGCCTTTTCCTAACCTCTGAAGTATCGCAGTAGTTATTCTCTGTTTTGTCAGTTCATTGAAATTGCAGCCACTCCACCTGAATAACAACCTTGTTTTTCTTATCTACTCTGCAGGGCACTTATTCGACTTGTACATTCTTCTAGCCTCTTAGAATCCAACCAAGTATATTTCCAAGTTGCCAGTGCAAGCATCCAGGTCTCAGTTTGCATCTCCCATCAGTACATAAAACTGGTCAGTACATGCAACATCGTCCCATACACACCTGTAGCATCTCCAAATCATTTTTTTTTTTGGGTTTGCTTTGCCTTGTTACCAGATTATTTGAAGTTCTGAAGAAGTTTGTTTCAGTCTACTCTCAGGGCTCTCTGTCTTGGGAGTTGTACATTCTTTTAGCCATGTAGAATTCTATCAATCCATGCACATCTGGCGCACGAGGCTTGCGTGTTATCTTTCTGTACACAAATCAGGTAAGTACATGTAAATGTAACTTTACTCTTGCTGTATGTTCAGCTCATCGAGGCAAACTGCAATTCACTTGAATAACCACTGAAGCATTCTCTGTTTTGTTCAATTCATCTGCAGTATCACTTGAATAACCCTCTTGCTTTGATCTACCCTGCATGGCAGTTCTTCGACTTGTATGGTCTCCTAGCCACTTAGAATCCAAGTACGTTTCCAAGTTGCCAATGGAAGCATCCAGGTATCGATTTGCATCTTCCATCCTGTACATAAACCTGGTCAGTATCATCCCATGCACCCGTTGTTCCATAAATTATATCATCCCATGGTTTGTTTCAATCTGTCATGCAGCTTTGCCTCGGAGTTGTAATTCTCTTCATTCGCACAGTCCTCGTATCATTGATTGAGTGGCATCCTCCCTCCTGTATACATGACTGGCCGGCACACAACATGTAGTGTGTCTACTCCTAAGTGGCAAGACAGGCGTAACTCAACTTGTGGGTAAAGATGCACACCCTTGGCAAAGGTATTGAATCTGCTTGAATAGCCACTACTGTATGGGATAAAACTGGTTTCGTTAGTTATTCTAAGCCTAGCCCCTTTGCAGGGAAGTTCTATAACAGGCAGTGGTTAAGTCACTTTACAGTAGGCCATCCCGGAGCACGCAAAAACCTCTGGATAAGGCCATAATTTGGCGAGGCTACAGATGATTAGATGAAGTCCTGGTGGTCAGTATGTTTGTTACTCCATTTTTAATTAGTTGTGTGCCCCTCACTCTGCAACCAATCATGATTCTATATACACAGAATTGCTAATTTTGCAATTTCCGCGCTATTATGAAATTTCAAGTGCAAGTTTCAGAGAAGTTGATGAGTAATGTATTTTCAAAGAAGGTATGAGCTATATTTGACTCCCTTAGGCCATATCGTTAATTCATTTTATCATTTTTTTTCTTATGGTAAAGTCATCTTGATGTGGAGATTACACCATGATATATATTTGAGATAAGTAAAAGCTAGGAATCTAACGGGTTGAGTTCTCTAGCTCCTAAAGTATTCTATTCAGAGCCAATTCAGAGCCTCCATATTAAAAGGAACAAAATGAAAATCGTAAAACTTCTTTTGCTGTTGAAAAAGAAAAAAAGAAAAAGAAATGTGCTTGCTTTCCGACCAGGCAGCCCATTCCATTTCCCAGCTAGTCACCAGCCATAAGCACTTAACTAATGTCTAACCAGTTGGATTTGCTCATCAACCCTGAGTTACCTGTGCCAAAAACAGGGCCAGTAATCACCAGAACTATCTGGTCTCAGTCTACACCACTGACAATAGTGCTCTCCCATGTGGTTTTATTTGGTTATTTGTTGAATTCTTCACTTTTCTGTTCATTTACCACGCTAATAGATTTTCCTATAACAGAGCACCGGCTCCGACGCTACTGCTTTCCGTAGTCGGGTCGATGCAGATGTTTGGAAAGGTGGATGAGATACTTACTTTGCTAGCCCCCTCATCAACTCCATCAGCCCACAAGTCAGTTCTTCTGGGTGATCTGAAACTGCTTTATTTCAAGCAGTTCCTAGAAAATAAAGGTTTACAGGTAGGCCTCTGTTTTCAATGAGGTTATGATATTGTGTACCTTAGTCATTCCATCATTCATATTTTACTTCTATAGAGTGGGCATCAAACTGATATATCTGGTTATATACCCTAAAACCGTCGAGATTTACTGCTAAGAAATTCCTTCCAGGTTGAGTTTGCTGGGGGTGCTCTACAGTGCGGCGAGTATATCACAGTGTGCAAGATTGGCGATTCTAACCAAAAGGTAACTGCTGGAACTGCTATACATTTTGCAGCAATTTGGATCAGTCACAATGTTTGCGCCAAACTTTGGTTGGCATGGTCCTCAAACAGGAGAATGCTATTGATGAAAGATACACAATCATGATAAACCGCCTTTCCATTCATGCTGCCCTTGGTTCATGTATAATGTTAGTTGGTGTGCCTGTGACACGTGGGATGGTGCATTGCAGGGGAGCATGGGTCCTCAGCAGATTGTGATCAAGGGCTGTTGTGCGAGGACTAGTCAAGATCCGCGAGCAACTTTATTCACAGTTCTTCTTGCTTTAGAGGGGATCCTCCTGGAGCTACACCATTGCTGCCACTGACCAGCGAATAGACAAGTGGAAACTGCCTTGCTGACGTAAATTAATGTCGGGGATCCAGTTGTACTTTGCGTTACGACTGCCTTGTCGTAAGGAAAATTATAGCTGTAACACTAAGTCAAGGGCGGGGGGGATTTGTATTATGTGGGGAAACACAGAAGCTGTCTCATCACAAGGAAGAGATGTTCGATCAAACGGAATTTATTTCCATCCTTCATGTTGCTGTTGTTTCCATTCTTTTTTTGTCTTTTGTGTTGGAAGTTGCAGTTGCCAATATGGTTGACAAAAATTGGAGGGAAAATGCTGGTATATATGTGTGTGTGTAAGTTAATCTGCATCTTGAATTCTGAGTACTAGCTAGAAAGAGACAGCCACCAAACAGCAAATGATTGAGGACCCACGTCTTGTTTCCTGTCTGTCTCTCGATTTCATCATCTCATCTTGCTACTTCCCCTAGATGTTTCTTGTGTATGTACGAGAGCAACTATTTTGTTCACTTTCAGTTCAGGTGCACCTATCATCGAATCTATTTGTTCACTAGCCGTTTTGAAGCAGCTAGCTCCAAAGCAACCAACATGTCCATCCCAACCATCTACTCTAAATTCTCGACTCCATCGTAGTTTTAAGGCATGGCAGATTTCTGCGGAGAACTCACATGGAATTTGTTACATAATTACTTGGACAAAAGTCCATATACAATGTAATATTTGAAGAAAACATAATTGTTTGTGTTCTAGTATATGCAGAGAAAAGATGTTACAATAGTGTGCGGGCTCTAATCATATGTCAGCTAACTTAATTCAGACAATAAAAATTTGGCATATGGACCTACCCATTTTATAGGCATAAGAACAACAATTAATGTCCAACAGTGGTTCAAATTTTGAATTCTTCTTACCTATTTTAGTACAGCCCCAGAAGGCAGTTAAAGTAAAGTCAAGACAATCAATGTTAGATGAGTATTTCAAAAGATTCTGATTAATTTAATCCATATGAAAACATGACATCTGTGCTAGCAAGATTAAAGGCATACTGTAGTGTAAACATGTGAGGGTGTACTAGGCACAGAACATGCATGTCTATGAACATAAAGTACTGCAAACGCATACCTTCAATAGGGAAAATCAGGGAAGCGGCAGCATTTGCATCACCCATGGCGTGGTCGAGGAAGTAGTCGAGACAGATGTCAGCGAGCAGTCGCGCCAAGACGCTCTCCGAAACCTTATCGCCCTTCACCCGGTGCAGGATCAAAAAGGGCACAACGACGCTCCCCGAAAACCAACCCTTCACCCAGTGCAGGATCACAAAAGGGCGCGGCTCCGGAGGCCTCGGGGGCAGCAGCAAGAGAAACAACAGTATATAGTCGGCCGGGGTAGAAGAAATGGGAGTAAATCCACAACTGAGTCTGTAACAGGCCAAATAAAACGCACACACGACATATGTCTGAGCTCAGCACAGCTCGTTCACGAAACACGAGGTGCAAAGCAGGCAGAGGAGGAGCATGTGTACCATACCTCTTCTATGCTCTAATAGGATGTGGAGGAGAGTTCCTTATATGTTGTTCCAAACACTCCACATCCGGGATAAGACTAAACTCCCCACCATGTCATGAAACCACTAATGGGTGTTTCAGATTTTCCAGGAAATAATTGATATATGGGCCTAACGCCCATCCATATTTCAACATCAACACCTATTAGGAACACCCATTAGTCACAAATAATATTTTCAGAATTGGTTTGTAGTGTTCCACATTCAAATATTATCTATTTCTTTATGTATTTCAAAAAAAAAACCTCACTCAAAATTTATTTCAAAATTTTCACAAAATAAAAATAATTTTCAAATTTTGAATACAAAAATCACAAATTTGACTTTTTTTTCCATTCTCCATGAAACCATCACAATCACTGTATTCTTCTTTTTCCTAAAACCCACAGGAGAGCCGCGTATCATTCTATTAAGATAAAGAAAAGTACAGAGGATTGCCACACAAAATCACTGTATTCTCAAAATGGACAATATACTTATATTTGAAAAAAAAAAATCTTCACATTAAACAGATCATTTTCGAAATTCAAAATTCCAATACAGAAATCTTAAATTGAGCATCGCAAATTGCCAATCCTCTATTGAAGCACCAGAACCAACCATAATCTCAAATTGGACAATATACACATCTACAAAAACTATTCTCATGTAAAAGCAACCCACAATGGCGTCCTCACTATTCGGAATTTTGACTCGAAATTTACCAGTCTTTCAGCATTGCTGCGATTTTCAGACGTGGTGGGATAGGACTAATTACATGAGTAAAAAGCACTGGAGAACAACGCACAATAAACAAATACTCCTATCAAAATAATTTACAATGCAAGGGCAAAAAGAAGGGACTTTACATACACGATCAGCGTCAGAAAGAAGGGGAGGGGCTGCGCAGCACTATCTGTCCATCCTCGTCCTTGTCAAACACCTGCTCTATCAGGTCATTCCAGCTCACCCGTGGCTGCTGCCTCGACGACGCTGGCAGCGGGAAGCTCTCGCTCCTCTCTGGCCGTGGGCCGCCGTCGAACTGCCGTAGATCGACGCCATGCCCGACACCGACAGCGTGGCTGCCCTGCGCAGCGCCGCCTTGTGCTCCTCCACGTGCTCCCTCTGCACCGCCGTCTCGTCCCGCTCCATCCGCTGGTTTGATGGTGCTGCCGTCGCACGTTCCTTCTCCAGCATCAGCTGTTCATGTCCACATGTCATATGAGCAGTGCTAAATTATTATTCACTGGTTCAGTCTGGAAATTGCTGCAGATACATGGCATGATGCGTGCTACTTGAATCTGAAGTTGAACAAAACTTCTACACCTTCCTAGACGCTTTAACAATCTAAAATTTTCATGTTGACATATCTACACTCAAACTACTTTGTCTTCACAACACAGCCTGATCTACTCTAGTTGGCATGCACTGCTTGAGACAACAAGTGCTGGATTGCGTATTTGGAAGCTACCAAACATGCAAACTACAATTTGGTAAAACAGAATTTTATTTTACTTCTCTGTCAGAAACACCAACATGACATAAATATGCTGTGTATATACACAAGACTTACATCCAGAGCTCTCTGGCCTTCCCGCTCGATCCAAACAATGGCATGATCCATTGTGGCGTTACAGGAAAGAACGACATGCTCAAATCTACCATCTACTGGCACAGCTGTTTTGACCACCGGTGGATATCTTCCGCACCTGCATGGATATCACCAAGAAACTGTGTTTAAGAAAATACTGGAAGTCTCCAATAGCAGAAACATAGTAATCATTAGTGAGAAAAAAATTCTGAAGAAATCAGCATCGTGTTAAATAGTTTTAGGCATTATAAAACAGTAGTATGGGCGGTGTCATCACTAGTGTTTGAATAAGTGAACTACATACTGACAACATGAAGGTTCTCATAGGATACTAGGGAATAGAGGATTTTTTATACCACGAGCATAATATTCTCTCTACTTCTGACATTTGTGAGAACCTCTGTTATTGCTCATCAAGTGTTTCGTAAAGAAAGATACTCTGCAACAATGTTATATTTCAGGTCCCTCACATAGTTTCTCTACATTCCACATCAAGAGTGAAGAGAAAAAAAGGTACCTGAAACTTTTCCTTTCCACAATGTGATATATCCGACCTGGTGCATAGAGCCTCCTTGGATCCTTTAACATAGCATCTTCAGGTATGCAAGTGTCCTTTAAACATCTCAAACATAGGAGACATGGCAGACTGCCCAAGAAGAGAAGATGGTCCAATTTTAAAATTGCTTCAACCCACAAAGCTGGAAGAGAATAATCACATTGCATTCAACAAACTCGATATCATATCATAGTTAGTACAGTAAGTATAAACCAGATATTAGAAAATCAGATCAAACACCCTGGCTACATTTGATTTCTTTACTATTGATCCATGGTTTATGAGTTTGCTTGCAATTTACTGATGCTGAGGTAATATTTCCTTTCCTGAAGCCATTTTAAAACAAAAAACCTATTGCCATATGTATTGGTTCTGGTTTCTGCATTAGAACACCTTGCTATTGATCCATGATTGACGGGTGTCGTATGGATTTCTGTGTGATGTTCCTTAGTAATTTGGGCTAACTAAAGCTGAGTTGATTAACCAACGGTTATGGGAAACAGGAGAAATAGTAGGGAATGGCATCAAGTTAAACGACAGTAGTATGTAAAATACTACGGTGAGCAGGAAAAACCAATATGTAATCTTTGGTAGTTACTATACTAGAAACCAGAAGAAAATAATTATATGGTGGTAAACTCTAATTTTGCTCAGATAGCAAGGCAAATGCCCCTATATTGCACTGATCAGTCACATTACAATTGTGATGTATCCAAAGGCACTTTGAAATACTATATTAGGCAACAGAGGTAACCAAAGAATCAACCGATCGATGTATTTATCACATTCCAATACTTAGTTTTCACCTGATACAGCTATGGATTGTGATTGCCATGTTAATGTTCAGGTCGAGTAAAAGGAAAATGTGGAAGTACTGCTGGCCAGTAGAATCACATGATGTGGATGTGCTACTAGAATCATATAACAGCAGTAAATACGAACATAGAATAAACAGCATTGGTGGCATGTCCATACCAGAGAATCGACTTGAAGATATCTTCTAAAGGAGTAGCCGTCCGAGGCAGGAAATCATCCTGTCAATTGCCAGAACAACAACAGTTATATTCAGCCTATACATACTCTGTTGATATGATTCTATCTAGAAGTTAGAGGAAGAGCAGGTATTCTTGTCTGACAGAAGTAGCACCCAACAAAATTCAGACAAGCATGTAACTAAATTCCGCAACTAATTCTTTAGCAGCAAGCAAACACTCAACAAAATTCAGATATGCATATAACTAAATTCTAGTGAATTCGTAGCAGCAAGCAAATCGATTAGCGAACAATGCAATGTTTATCTCACTCTGAAGCAGAGAAGGTATGCTGTCTGACCGAAGTGGCACTCAACAAAATTCAGACAGGCATGTGACCAAATTCCTAGTACAACTGAACTTGTAACCAAATAAGTTCAGACAAGCAAGCAACCAAATCAATTGGGTCCTCTTCTCAATCACCTGTAGCACAACGGAGTTGATGACGTCAGCGTATCTGACGGCGAGGTTGAGCGACATACATCGGGCGGGCGCCATGGCGTAGCACCTGGTGCGGGCCCTCTCGACCTTGCCGAGCTTGTTGAGGTTGAGCACGACGACCATGGTGAGCATGGCGGCGACGCCGGCGCCGAGGGAGTGGCCCGTGAAGGTGAGCGTGTAGTCGGGGTACCGGTCGAGGAGGTCCCGGAGCAGGTCGCACTCCTTGTCGAGCACCCAGCCGGCGGCCCGGAGGAGGCCGTTGTGGACGTAGCCGCCGTCGAAGCAGCGCTTGCCGAGGCGGTTGTCGAGGAGCAGCGCGTAGTCGGACTCGCGGCCGAGGTTGAGCCCCCGGAGCGCGAGCACGATGTCGGCGTGCGCGTGGTCGAGGTAGACCAGGTAGGGCGTGACCCGGCCCCCGGTGTCGGCGTAGGTGCGGCGGCGCACGACGTTCGAGGGGTCGAGCCCGTAGGCGCCGAGGAGCGGGGCGGCCGGGGCGGCGGCGAGGTCGGGCTCGTAGTTGGCCATGACGAGGCGGCACATCCGGGGGACGGGCGCGAAGTCGGCGGCGGCGGCGTGGCCCCAGGTGGCGCTGTCGTGGTAGCCGGTGTGGACGCACCGCTTCCACGCCCACCGCGCGCACCCCAGGCAGTAGACGCACTCCAGCAGCGGCAGCCCGCACGCCAGCGACATGCGCCGCCGCCGTCGCCGGGGAGATTCCGTCGAGCAGGTGGCGCGCGCGCGACGGCGGAGAGGGATCGCGGGTGGGATATTCCGGCGGTGGCGATCGGATCCGAGCGGGCGAGTAGCTGGGGACAGAGAGATTTCGTGGGATTATTATTTGGAGTGGAAGTAAATACGGAGGAGTTTTTTTTGAAATAATAATCGGATCCGATTTGGTTGGTTGCTGGACAAAACAAAATTAAGTTTGGGGGCCAGATGTTGGTGAGTGGTGACAGACAGTGACTGACCAAACAATGTGGATGACACGGCATGCAATGGACGGTCGATCTAGATCGACGAAAGTCATCATCGACGCCTCGTTATCGGTGATACGGCGTATGATGTGGCAACGGATAATCCGCTTATTATGCGTAGCTTGGGAAATGTGAGACTCGGTCCTGGTAGGCGATAGGGATGCGAAGTGTCGTGTTGGCCATCTGGCCTATGGTTAGTTCTTTATTAGGTCGTGTTCAAAATTTGAGGCATCTCTGATTCACAGGATTTTTAAAACACGAGGATAGAAAAAAAAGATTTGTCTCATCGAATCATATAGGGTTTGAAAATGACATGAATTTGGATTAAAGAGTGTCAAAATCAAAGTGTCCAACACGCCTTCTCCTTCCCTCTCCACAAGAAAAGATCATAGGCTTTCCATCTCCTCTAGTCGGCGGTGCCGCCGCTGCCGGTTTGCCCCATCTTCGATGGCCTTTGGGTCGTGGAGGTGTGGACTGTGGAGGACCCCCCCCCCCCCCCCCCCCCTGATGAGAGGGACCCGTTCTTGGTCTTGTTAGGTTCAAAGTCTTGGTTGCGGATGTGTCCCTCGTGTTTTATCATCTCCTGATGGTGCGTCGACGTGTCCTAGGACACGTGGAGACGTGTCTTTGTCAAATCTCGTGGAATTTCGTCAGTGTTGGTCTTCCGTGGATCTATTTGGATCCAATCTTTATTCGTCGTGGTTTGGGTGTTTACAGATTTGATCCTTTCGATCTTCGACTTTCTTCATGGACGATGGTTGCTGCTCCGGTGCGTTGATTTTATAGGTCTTGCCACGAAGACTTTTTTACTGTCTACTACAACAAGATTTGCCCGGCTCCGGCGAGGGGAGGAGGGGGCGATGACAGCATGGGCCTTCAGCTTGCTCAAGTGCTTGTAGTCGTCACTAGACGGTCCATGGACGTGGTTGTAAATTTTATTATCTCTAGTGTTTTTTGTATTTCCATGATTGGAAATGAATAAATTGGAAGTTTGTTATGAAAAAAAAGTGTCTATTTTTTAGATTACGATGACTGTTTGATGGAGGAGCAGAAACTTCAATGCCCAGTTTTGGAATTTGTGTGTTTGAATTTCGGAATCGGTCTTGATTTCGTGACTCTGTAAACCAGATCTATGTGAAAGGATTATTTGTGGTTAATGGCATGGATTGAGACTCTTGAGACTGAGAGAGACAGGATGATGGCCGAGGCTGGTTTGCTGCTGCTACTAGTCCTGACTGCGACGCTTCCTCCTTCAAACCGTTTGCTGTTCGGTGGATAGCTCTTTCTAGCTACCTACGTACTACAACACTCATGGGTCCAGCAGAGCCTCCAGCGAATTCCGGACGTGTGTGTTCTGGTCCCTCTTCCCCATGCAATCAATCTACATTTTCCCTTTATTTCAACATAGAGTACTTTTTTCTTCCTCGTAATAACATCTCTATAGGGTAAGAAGCGTTGACGTTGCATTGTCTTTGATGCATGATTTTGACCATCAATATATACCCAAGTACATGAATTGGACGTGTATAGATGATATAGTCATATTTGTCTTGCAAAATAAATTTAGTTAATATGTCTTCATACTATTTTTGTGGAGACACAATAAATGAAAAAAATCGTAGTCAAAGTTGTGCAATACAGATCAGAAAAAATCAAGCGCGCCATATATTTTGGGAAGGAGGGAGTACCACGTTATAAGGTCGTCCCAGCCCACAAGCTGCAAATCCAATCGAGTGAAGCCTAGAGAGTATTACTTATATTATCATTATATGCTCCAACCCAAAGTCTTGTGTTAATGTTATATTCCAATATGTATATTTTTGAGAGAATCTGTATTTTTCTTAGCAAAAGACATTTGCCACACTTTATTAATAATTCAATAATAATTACATCGTTCCTAAATCTGTTTGAGAGAAAGCTATGGTGGTGGGGTTATGGTCCCAATATGGATTGAATATTTTCTTAATTGATACAAAGCATAATCTGAATCATAAGTAAACCTTGCTAAATTGGCATCACTTTATTTGCCTCCTGATTACAGTGAGTAAGAGAAACTAAACCCACTATAAATGCCTTCTAAAAAATGTCCATTCGTATAGCCATGTACCGTTTACTTCTGGATATATCAGACGTGAAGGCACTTTCCCATCACCCTTCTTTGATATCAGGGCACGAGTTAGTTTCTTTTCATTTCGTCCATGTGGATGTGGAGTTCTCGCATGTAATCTCATGTAAGAACTTGATGCTTCGGGTTCTTTCTCCTACCTTCTTCAATACATGATACGCACACTCGTGCGTATTCTAGGAAAAAAAAAGTGCAATACACACGCCATTAAGGCTATTGTCCTTTGGGGAGGCCTGGACCTATATAACCTCCGTTGTTGTCCCGATAGACCACTAGGTGATCCTGTCGTGTTCCTACTGCTTCCACATACTGTTGGATCAACAATTTAACAACACCCGATAGAATTAATTAATTCCAACTAGCGTATGTATGAATGATTGACAAAAAAATGTAGAAGATTTGAGCCAAAAGCATTAATGTTAGGTGCAATCCATTTTTTATGATTTACCTTGAATAATCAAGGAGTTTGATCTTGGGAGAAAAGGATTCAACATACTTGAATAAATAGGAATGAATTTAGTGCCGAGATATATCCTAATAATAATGTGCCTGGATATGGGAGAAAAATTTCATCATACTAGAATAATAGGAATGAATTTGTTGCCAAGATATATATACTCTAGTAATAATAATGTGCTTGGATATGAATTTATTGCCAAGATATACCCTAATAATTTATCATTTATCATACGAAAGACATTGATTGCCAACAATTTTGGTGGCCCTCTATATAAACACAAGAAACGACATCACTAGTATTATAGCATTTTACCCAGAAGGAACTATACAACAGAACGATTTGTAGCTTTTATCCATGGCGTTTGTCAATAAAATCACATGGGTACTATGTGTAGCGGCTTTGTTTGCCATCTTAACCACTACCCAATCATATGATACATCAGGTAGGCACATAAGCGTTTCCATTTACTTGCACATATAGTTTTATTATTTTGTACCATTTCTTGGAGTTACTGTGGTGTTCTGATTTATTTTTGTTTCATTGCATTTTATTCTCCACAGCTCGTATAGGGAATTGTGATGATTCACCGAATTGCTCAGATAGTGAATGCAAGGATACATGTGCTAGCCAAGGTTTCGAAACGAGCTCTTGTGTAAAAACATTTGGAAGGACATTTTGTTGCTGCAGCAAGGATGGGTCATAATAATGTTCTTACAATTTCTTATGTGAAAGCAACGAAGAAGACCAATATGTATCTTCTCCTGATATAATAAATGCAATAAATTAAGGAAATCCACTTTGGAACATGGGGGCATATACTCCTGTCATCAGCAAAAATATTTTAAAATGTCACAAAATTCCAAACAAAGATTTGAGACATTCATCTCGATATTCTATGCTAAGTTTCACGGAAAACCAACATTTTTTGTCCCTTGTGTAAAAAGGACAAAAAGATGTCTCGTTAAAAGCCCTTTTTAACACATAATTTTGTCTTTTTCACACGTGGCACAAAAGTGGTCGGTTTTTGTGAAACAACTTTATGAGCATGTAGTAAGTTCAGATGTATGTGTAAAACATTTTGTCAGAATTTTGTGACATTTAAAAATATGTTTAAAACATTTAAAAAACCAGGAGCGTATGCTTCCAGGTGCCAAACTGTCCATAAATTACTACTATATCTTTTTTTCCTTTAATAAAAAATGGACACACATTAAAACATGCTAAATAAATTCACGGATTCTTCATCAAATGGAAACACAGAAAACGGTTCACAATATTTTTTGACGGCGAGTCCCGCGTGGCGTGACTACTGTATATAGTATCATAGTCCTTAACGATGCGCCTAGAGTTTCCTAGATAAACGACCATGAGTTGTGTACGAAAATGACTATATGAAATTAAATGCAGAGGAGTATTTCGAAATAATAATCGAATCTGATTTGGTTGCTGGGCAAAACAAAATTAAGATTTGGTGCTTGATGGATACAGGGTGAAAGATACTCCAAACAATATGTCTGACAGGCATGCCAAATATTGCAATGCACCATCGAGGCCGACGAAAGTCGTCACCAACGCCTTGTTGTCGAACCAATGATACAGTGTCTGATATAGCAATGGATAATCTGCTTTTATGTGAAGCATGAGAAATATGAGACTCGGCCCTTGTGGGCGAGAGGGATACAAAGTGCCGCACTGATCATCTGGCGTATGGCAGGTTCTCTATTTAGTCGCGTTCATGTTTGGGGCCTCTCCGATTCACGGGATTTTAAAATACAAGAATAAGAAAAATGGAAGATTGGAGTGGTATGTCCTAGTGAATCCTATAGGGTTAGGGGACGACATAAAATTGGATCAAAGAGTGTCCGATGCATCATGAAAAACAACGGATTTGTACAAAAACAACGGATATGTCTGACTCTCTTTGTTTATGTAGAAGAGGGTTTTGGCAATGCAACTCACGATGAAATTGATCGGGTGCAGGTGCACGTGTGCCTCAACCTCAACTATACAAAGACTAGGAGGTGGGCCAGAATATACAGATATACATGCAAACCATATGTTCAACACCCCCCCGCAGTCGAAGCCTCGCCGGAGACGCAGAGACTGGACCTGAACTCCTCAAAGACGGGAGTAGGCAATCCCTTTGTCATTACATCGGCAAACTGTTGCGTCATCGAAACATGTAGAACTCGAATGCGTCCAAGAGCCACCTGCTCGCGAATGAAGTGAATGTCGAGCTCAATATGCTTCGTACGACGATGATGCATGCACCGGGTTGGCGGAGAGGTAGACAGCACTGACGTTGTCGCAGTAGACAAGCGTGGCCTTGTGAACGTCACAAAGCAGCTCCTGAAGTAGCTGACGAAGCCAGGAGCACTCGGCAACGGCATTAGCCACTGCCCGATACTCAGCCTCGGTGCTCGAGCGGGAGATCGTGGGCTGTCAATTGGACGACCAAGAGATCAGCGAGGGCCCAAGGTAGACATAGTAGCCGGATGTAGAACGTCGTGTGTCAGGGCATCCTGCCCAGTCCGCATCCGAGTGAGCAACAAGGTCGGTGGAGGCGGAGGCCGTCAGTGTGAGTCCCAAGGTCATGGTGCCGCGTATGTAACGAAGGATACGCTTCACCAAAGTCCAATGAGAGTCACGTGGAGAGTGCATGTGAAGGCACACCTGCTGCACGGCGTACTGCAAATCCGGGCGCGTCAAGGTCAAGTACTGCAAGGCACCAACAATAGAGCGATAGTACGCAGCATCGGACGCGGGAGAGCCCTCCATGGCAGAAACCTTGGCCTTCGTGTCGACAGGTGTGGGCGCGGTCTTGCAGTTAAGCATTCCGGCGCGCTCAAGATGCTCGTGAGCATACCGCTGCTGGTGCAAGAAGAAACCGTCAGGCCGTCGGACCACCTCAATGCCAAGTAAGTAATGCAGAGGCCCCAAATCCTTGAGGGCAAACTCGGCGCGAAGACGAGCGGTGATCCGCTGGAGGAGCTCAGCAGCGGATGCTGTCAGGATGATGTCGTCAACGTAGAGCAGCAATTATGCAGTGGCGGCTCCCTGATGATACACGAAGAGGGAAGCATCGGAGCGAGTGGACCGGAATCCAAGTGACTCCAGAAAGGCGGCGATCCGCTGGTACGACGCCCGGGGCGCCTGCTTCAACCCATAAAGGGAGCGAGAGAGCAGACACACGCGATCAGGATGATCGGCGTCGACGAAACCAGTGGGCTGCTGACAGAACACTTGCTCGGCAAGATGACCGTGCAGAAAAGTGTTGGAGACATCCAACTGATGGACAGGCCATGCTCGAGAGACCACCAGCTAAAGCACCGTGCGGATCGTGCCTGGTTTGACCACCGGGGCAAATGTGTCGGTGAAGTCCATGCCGGCACATTGCCAGAATCCACGAACCACCCACCGAGCTTTGTAGCGCTCGAGAGAACCGTTGGGGCGAGTCTTGTGGCGAAACACCCATTTGCCGGTGATGACATTGGCATGAGGGGGTCGCGGAAGAAGCTGCCACGTGCGGTTGCGCTGTAAAGCATCGAACTCCTCCTACATCGCCGCAAGCCAATGAGGGTCTCGACGGGCCTCGCGGGCAGATGAGGGGATGGGTGATGGAGTCGATGTCGAGGCCGTGCACGCGTACTCATCCGAGGGATAGCGTGTGCTCGGCCGAAGCACGCCAGCGCGAGCGCGGGTAGTCACGCCAGGAGGCGGAGCCATGGTCGGGACGGTCGAGGCGACGGGCGATGATGAGGTTGGGCCCGTCGCGGGGTTGCTGGCAGCCGAGACAGCGGCAGAAATGGCGGCGCTGGTGGAGGGGCCGGCCGCGGGCGATGCCTGGCCGGACTCGACGTCGGGGGAGGGAGTCGCAGGCCCGAAAGCCGCGGGCGACGGTAGTAGTCGCCTGGCGGGGGCGGCGGTAGGGAGCCGCGACCGGGAGCCGGAGTCGCGCCAACGGGAGGGCGCGTCGGGCGCCGGCAATGGTGCCGCCGACGGAGGTACCTGAAAGGAAGCAAACACCGCCTTGACAAAATACACGTGCCTCGAAGTGTACACGCGGTGAGTGACAGGATCATAGCACCGGTAACCTTTGGTGTTGGAAGGGTAGCCGAGGAAGATGCACGGAAGTGATCGTGGGGCGAGTTTGTGAGGGGTGGTATACGCGGTGCTAGGATAGCAAAGACACCCAAAAATGCGAAGGCCGTCATAAGAAGGAGGCGCACCAAAGAGAAGGTGGTGAGGGGCGTAGTTCCAACGAGGACGACACGGACAGATGTTAATAAGGAGGGTGGCGGTGGCTAGAGCATCAGGCCAGAACCTGGGAGGTACGTTAGAATGAAAGAGTAACGTACGGACGCAGTCATTAAGAGTGTGGAGGATGCGCTCTGCACGGCCGTTCTGCTGGGAGGTGTAGGGGCAGGTTAGGCGGAAGACGGTGCCGTGAGAGGCGAGGAGAGCGCGAACAGCAGCATTATCAAACTCTTTGCCATTGTCGGTTTGGAGTGCAAGGATAGGGCGATCGAACTGTGTGGTGACATAGGAATAAAAGGCTGTGAGTGTGGCTAGAGCATCAGACTTGCGACGAAGAGGAAAAGTCCACACATAATGAGAGTAATCATCTACAATCACCAAATAGTATAGATAGCCCGTATTACTTGCAACAGGAGAGGTCCAAACATCACTATGAAGCAACTGAAATGGAAAGGAAGAAATAGTTGTTGACGCGCTAAAGGGAAGATGAACGTGCTTGCCTAGACGACAAGCCTCACAAGTATGATCGTCAAGCTTATTACATGAAAATGAAAAACTCCTAAGGATTTGATGCAAAACGGTGGGGTTGGGGTGGCCCAAGCGAGCATGCCATAGGTCGACGCCGGCAGCGAGAGCGATGAGAGTGGAGGTGGAGGCGCCGGCGTGCACGGGATAGAGCTCATCGGGACTGTCACAGCGGTGAAGTACCATCTGGGTACGGGCGTCCTTCACAGAAAAACCAACAGTGTCAAATTCAACGGTAAGAGGATTCTAACAAGCAAGACAATGAATAGAAACAAGGTTTGAAACTAAGTGAGGTGAAACTACAACATTAGACATTGTGATGGGTGTGGAGTTGGAGGGAAAATTGGTGCTACCGACATGAGTAATAGGTAAGGAGGAACCATTGCCTACGGTGATACGAGTAGGTGTGTTGACGGGAGTGGAGGAGGTGAGGTTACCGGGATGAGCTGTCATGTGCACGGTGGCACCCGAGTCCATGTACCATTCGCCTCCACCGCCATAGTTTCTCGGCGACGGTGTGGAGTGCAAGGCGGCGAGGAGGGCGAGGTCCCATGGCGGCGGAACCTGCGGTGGCAGGAGGGCCCCGTAGGGCTGCGCCGGGGCCGGTGGCCCGTACCCGCCGGCGAGCGATGGAGCGAACGGGGCGGCGTAGCCGGCGCCAGCCGGCTGGGTGTGCACGCTGAAGAAGGCCTGGTGGCCCGCGGGGTGGGGGCCGAGGAGACCCGGCACGGGAGCCCTTGGGACGGGCATGTGGTAGGCATGCACCACTCCCGTCCAAGGGTTCTGGCCCACGGTCCATGGCGGTGCCCCCCTCGGACCCCTGCTGCTGCTGCTGCTGTCGGCGGCCGCCCCCACCACGCCGGTTGTGTCGGCCCTCACCTTGCTGCTGCGGTTGGTGAGGGGCGGGGGGCGTGGGAGGCGCGAGAGGGAGCGGGAAGAACCCGGGTGGCGGCGGCCGCGGCTGGGTTGGCGTCGGCGCTAGAGGAGAGGGGCCGCCGCGGGTAGTGCCAGCGGTGAGGGCGGTGTGTTGCACCCGCTGCTTCACCTTCTTCATCAGGCGCTCCTCGAGCTTCAGGTACGCGACGATGGTCTGGTAAGTAGGCTGCATCAACAAGGTGAGGTTAGTAGCAGCGTTGTCGAAGTCCTCGTTGAGGCCGGCAGTGAGGGTGCTCAGCATGACTTCATCGTAGATTTTGGCGCCGATGTCGTGAAGCTCGTCGGCGATCATCTTGAGCCGCATGCAGTAGTCATCGATGGTGGAGTCATCTTGGTCCACCCGAAGAACTCTTGCTGCAAGAAAACAAGGCGCTGAAGTTTGTTGTCGGTGAAGAGCGCGTTGATCTTGGTCCACACGGTGCAAGCATCGTCGCCCTCGGCGACAACCGTGTGGAAGATGTCCTTCGAGACGGTTTGGTAGAACCACCGGATGAGAGTAGCCTCGATGGCGGACCACTCCGGGTCGCCCTTCATGTACTCGGCGTCGATGGAGCCATCAATGTGCTCGGTGAGGTAGTACTCACGGAAGACGAGGGTGAAGTAGGTCTTCCACGTGCAGTACGAGGAGGTGGAGGAGTCGTGCGGATGGGAACCCGGCCTTCGATGTTGAGATCACGGATGGCTTCGGCGGAGGGGGTAGGGCCGGCGAACGGGTTGGAGCTGTTGGTGGTGGCGGATCCTGGAGAGTTCATGGCGGCGGCGATGGCAAGGGGGGCTCGATGGGGAGGGAAGGTGGCGCGGGTTGGGTGTGGGCGGCTGCGGCGGCGGTGATAGATCGCGATGGCGGTGGCGGCTTAGGGTAGAGGAGGCGAAGGCGGAAGCGATGGGGGAGGGCAACACAACACGGGGCGGCGGCGTGGTGTGGTGGCGATGGGGAGCGGCGGCTGCGAGGTGGATCGTGGCGGCGGCGGCGACGGCTTAGGTTTAGGGTAGGATCGAGAGGTATGATACCATGTAGAATAGGGTTTTGGCAATGCAACTCACGATGGAGTTGATCGGGTGCAGGTGCACGTATATATAGAGTACAATGTGGGCCTCAACCTCAACTATACAAAGACTAGGAGGTGGGCCAGGATATACAGATATACATGCAAACCATATGTTTAACAGTTTAGATACAAGTACAGTGCCCATTGTGTGATTACAGTGTTTGGTTGATGGAGGAACGTAAGATTCAATGTCCGGTTCGTAATGTGTGTTTAAAATTTGAAATTGGTTCTGATTTCATGAATACAAGTAGAAACATTGTAAGGAAATGTGAAATCCTTCAAACTTGATGGACGTTTGAGTTTGAGATGACGACACTACACTAGTAGAAAACAAGGCTTTGAATCGGGCCAGAATATTGCATTAGCCCCGGTCGTGTTACGAACCGGGACTAATGGGTGCATCAGTCCCGGTTCATGAGGCCAGGGCGCAGGTCGGGCCTAGGCAGGAACCAGTCCCGGTTCGTCTGACCCCATTAGTCCCGGTTCCAGACACGAACCGGGACTAAAGGGCCTCGCTCCTGGCCCAGCCCCTTTAGTCCCGGTGCTAGCCACTAACACTAGTACATACCAGGGCTTTGGTCCAGGCCGGGCCAGCCCATTAGTCCCGGTTCACTCACGAACCGGGACCCATGGCTGCATTGGTCCCGGTTCGTGAGGCCAGGGCGCCGGCCGGGCCTCGTGGGCCATTGGTCTCGGTTCGTCCGAACCCTTTGGTCCCGGTTCCATACACCAACCGGGACCAATGGGCTGGACTCCTGACCCACAAGCATTGGTCCCGGTTTGTGGCTGGAACCGGGACCAAATGGGGTCCTTTAGTCCCGGTTCCAGCCACGAACCGGGACCAATGATATGCCTATATATACCCCCCCGCCAGCGAGCAGAGCACTCCACATTGCTCTGTTTTTTTGGCCGGCGAGGGGAGAGCTTTGTGGTGCTCTAGCTCACCTCCTATGCACATGAGGTGTTCGATGAAATGCCCGAGCCACACTTAAGCTTTCTCCTCTCGAAGCTCCTTGTCCAAGCTCCATTTTTCTCAAGATTTGTTAGGTTTGGCGGTCCGTCCTGTCCCGTCCCCGTCCTCACCGCCGTCGATCGCCCGCGTCCATCTCGGCGCCGGCACCACCGTGGTTAGCCTCTTCTTCTTATCTTCTTTCTAAAAGAAAAAAGTTCTTACTTGTATCATTTAGATAGATAGTTGTGTAATTTTCTTACTTTTATTATTGTTTGTTATTATATAGTGCCATGGTCATGGTATCCGCCCACGTCGGCCCTCGTCCGGTCTATGATTCGGATGTGGTATATATTATCTTTTATAACTATTTGTTTTATTTAGTGTTTATGACAATTATGCCGACCAACGTGACATAGATTTTTTAATCTAGGAGGTATGTGAACCGGAAATTCCGACCGACATAGAAATTCTTGTCGAGAAGTTAAATTTGGTTGAAAAAGAAAACAATTACTTGAAAGAAAAATTACAAAGAGTTGAAGAGGAGAAGATGAAGTTGGAGTTGCATGTTGCCGATGTCATCGACGATCACAAGATCAAGATGGATGCAATGCGCTTGAAGATTAGAAAGATTAGAAAATATGCCATTCATACTGAGGCTTGGTATCATTATGCCGTTGGATCAATTGGTACCTTAGTTGCGGTTATGATCGCATTTGTTGTTGCATTTAAATTTTATAGTTTCAATGTATGTTTTAATTAGATGCTCTAGAGAGCTATATGTTGTTCAATAATGAGAACTATGTATGAACGTTATGTATTTATTTTGGTCACTACTGTACTTTGGCTTTAATGTGATGATGAATTTCTATTAATTTGGTCACTTCTCTATTCATGATATGCACGCAGATGAACCGACAATGGATGTACGGTGACCGACGCACCTCCGAGTATATTGAGGGCCTGCATAATTTTCTCGAAGCGGCTGAGGCAAACAAGCAGAATGGTTTTATGCATTGTCCATGTACTGTCTGTGAGAATACGAAGGCTTTCTCCAACTATAAAACCCTTCACTTCCACCTGCTTCAGAAGGGTTTTATGCCACACTATAATGTTTGGACCAAGCACGGAGAAAGAGGGGTTATGATGGAAGACAACGAAGAAGAAGAGGATGACGACAACTACCCGCCCCCTGAATACGGTGATGCTGCAATGGGGGAAGCTAAAGATCAAGAGGAACCAGACAATGTGCCCGATGATGATCTTCGCCGGGTCATTGTTGATGCACAGAGAGAATGCGGACGTGAAAGGGAGAAGTTGAAGTTCGATCGCATGTTAGAGGATCACAAAAAAGGGTTGTACCCAAATTGCGAAGATGACAACAGAAAGCTCGGTACCACACTGGAATTGCTGCAATGGAAGGCAGACAATGGTGTATCTGACAAGGGATTTAGTTTGCTACTGAAAATAATGAAGAAGAAGCTTCCAAAGGATAACGAATTGCCCGGCAGTATGTACGAAGCAAAGAAGGTTCTATGCCCTCTAGGATTGGAGGTGCAGAAGATACATGCATGCCCTAATGACTGCATCCTCTACCGCGGTGCGTATGAGGATTTGAACGCATGCTCGGTATGCGGTGCATTGCGGTATAAGATCAGAAGAGATGAGCCTGGTGATGTTGAGGGCCAGTGCACCGGGAAAAGGGTTCCTGCCAAGGTGATGTGGTATGCTCCTATAATACCACGGTTGAAACGTCTGTTCAGAAACAAAAAGCATGCCGAGTTGATGCAATGGCACAAAAAAGACCGTAAGAAAGACGGGAAGTTGAGAGCACCCGCTGAGGGGTCGCAGTGGAGAAAGATCGAGAGAAAGTGGGGCGACTTTATAGGTGACCCGAGGAACGTATGGTTTGGTTTAAGTGCAGATGGCGTTAATCCTTTTGGGGAGCAGAGCAGCAAGCATAGCACATGGCCTGTGACTCTATGTATGTATAACCTTCCTCCTTGGTTGTGCATGAAGCGGAAGTTCATTATGATGCCAGTGCTCATCCAAGGCCCTAGGCAACCCGGCAATGACATTGATGTGTACCTAAGGCCATT
This sequence comes from Elymus sibiricus, assembly GCA_039707655.1. NCBI lineage: Eukaryota > Viridiplantae > Streptophyta > Magnoliopsida > Poales > Poaceae > Elymus > Elymus sibiricus. Next base: position 14,800,262 of record CM077673.1, on the reverse strand, counting down.
AGTTGATGAACTTTTATAGCTATGGAATGGAAGAGGTGTACGTGTGTGGGATGAGAACGAACAGGAGGAATTTGACCTACATGCGTTGCTGTTTGTAACCATCAACGATTGGCCTGCTCTCAGTAACCTTTCAGGACAAACAAAGAAGGGATACCACGCATGCACACACTGTTTAGATGACACCGACAGTATATATTTGGACAAATGCAGGAAGAATGTGTACCTGGGGCATCATCGATTTCTTCCGACCAACCATCAATGTCGAAAGAAAGGAAAGCATTTCAAAGGTGAGGCAGATCACCGGAAGAAGCCCGCCCTCCGTACTGGTGATCACATACTTGATATGGTCAATGATTTACAAGTAATATTTGGAAAGGGTCCTGGCGGACTATCTGTTCCGACTGATGATGCGGGACGCGCACCCATGTGGAAGAAGAAATCTATATTTTGGGACCTACCCTATTGGAAAGACCTAGAGGTCCGCTCTGCAATCGACGTGATGCACGTGACGAAGAATCTTTGCGTGAACCTGCTAGGTTTCTTGGGAGTGTATGGGAAGACAAAAGATACACCGGAGGCACGGGAGGAACATCAACGTGTGCATGAAAAAGACGGCATGCATCCAAAGCAGTATGAAGGTCCTGCCAGCTACGCTCTTACCAAAGAAGAGAAGGAAATCTTCTTTGAATGCCTGCTCAGTATGAAGGTCCCGTCTGGCTTCTCGTCGAATATAAAGGGAATAATAAATATGGCAGAGAAAAAGTTCCAGAACCTAAAGTCTCATGACTGCCACGTGATTATGACGCAACTGCTTCCGGTTGCATTGAGGGGGCTTCTACCGGAAAACGTTCGATTAGCCATTGTGAAGCTATGTGCATTCCTCAATGCAATCTCTCAGAAGGTGATCGATCCAGAAATCCTGCCAAGGTTAAGGAGTGATTTGGTGCAATGTCTTGTTAGTTTCGAGCTGGTGTTCCCACCGTCCTTCTTCAATATCATGACGCACGTCCTAGTTCATCTAGTCGACGAGATTGTCGTTCTGGGCCCTGTATTTCTACACAATATGTTCCCCTTTGAGAGGTTCATGGGAGTCTTAAAGAAATATGTTCGTAACCGCGCTAGGCCAGAAGCAAGCATCTCCATGGGCCATCAAACAGAGGATGTCATTGGGTTTTGTGTTGACTTCATTCCTGACCTTAAGAAGATTGGTCTCCCTCAATCACGGTATGAGGGGAGACTGACTGGAAAAGACACGCTAGGAGCGGACTCAATAATATGTAGGGACGGGCATTCTTGGTCTCAAGCACACTACACAGTTCTACAGAATTCAACCTTGGTGACCCCGTATGTCGATGAACACAAGAATATTCTGCGCTCCAAACACCCGGAGCAGTGTGACGACTGGATTACATATGAACACATCAGGACTTTCGGCAGTTGATTGCAAACACGTCTCATGGGTGACAACACTGTTTCTGATGAGTTGTACTCGTTGGCCAGGGGACCATCTTCGACTGTATTGACTTACAAAGGGTACGAGATAAATGGGAATACATTTTACACGATCGCCCAAGATCAAAAGAGCACCAACCAAAACAGCGGTGTCCGCTTTGATGCAGCAACCAATAGGGGAAAGGACACATATTATGGTTACATAGTGGACATATGGGAACTTGACTATGGACATGATTTCAAGGTCCCTTTGTTTCAGTGCAAATGGGTCAATCTGTCAGGAGGCGGGGTACAGGAAGACCCACAGTACGGAATGACAACAGTGGATCTGAACAATCTTGGGTACACAGACGAACCATTCGTCCTAGCCAATGATGTGGCGCAGGTTTTCTATGTGAAGGACATGTCTACCAAACCGAGAAAAAGAAAAGATAAGGAAGCGAATACATCATACGATGAGCCAAAGCGCCACATAGTTCTTTCAGGAAAAAGAGACATCGTGGGATTGGAGGGCAAGACAGACATGTCTGAAGATTATGAAAAGTTTCATGAAATTCCTCCTTTCAAAGTCAAGGCTGACCCAAGCACTCTCTTAAACGATGAAGATTATCCATGGTTATGACGCAATAAGCAAAGGACGCAAGCGAAGAAAAAGTGAAGACTTTCTCTCCACAACTATATCATTGCAGTTACATGTGAAGAAATGAAATGCCTTTTGTAACAGATGAGTTTTCGTATGAAACCCTAATACTTCGAAAGAGATTGTCCGTTTTGTACACGAAGGGCATCCAGTTTTTGCCGTAACCCTCTCAACTCTTTATAACCTTGGGCAGTGAAGGTCGTACCAATCAGGAAGAAGCACACGTATCGTGTGTTTCTTTCAAGCGCTTGTGAGCTGTTGGATCAGCACTATAACGACCAGTCCCGGTTCGTGCTAGCAACCGGGACTAAAAAGGCACACGACCCTACATATAACCCACCTCTCGGACATGTTCGACACTTAGTGTGTGTACTCATTCGGATTCCCTGCATACGGTCCAACGGTGCATTTCATATTTCCACCGTTGGGCTGTATGCAGGGGAAACCGTGTGTTTTGTTGATATATCTAGAAATCCTTTAGTTCATCGACCGAATACAAATCATTCGGATTCCCTGCATACGGTCCGACGGTGCATTTCATATGCGGGCACTCACGTGCCACCGTCGGGCTGTATGCAGGGGAAACCGTGTGTTTTGTTGATCTATCTAGAAATCCTTTAGTTCATCGACCGAATACAAATCATTCGGATTCCCTGCATACGGTCCGACGGTGCATTTCATATGCGGGAACTCACGAGCCACCATCGGGCTGTATGCAGGGGAAACCGTGTGTTTTGTTGATCTATCTAGAAATCCTTTAGTTCATCGACCGAATACAAATCATTCGGATTCCCTGCATACGGTCCGACGGTGCATTTCATATGCGGGCACTCACGAGCCACCGTCGGGCTGTATGCAGGGGAAACCGTGTGTTTTGTTGATCTATCTAGAAATCCTTTCATTTTCCGACGGTATATTTCATTTTTCCAACTCCATTTTTACAAAGACACTTAGAAAATTGATGATGTGGCTTTGAATGGTGCATTTTGAACACACAAAAAGTCTGGAGTTCAAATAAGTTCAAAAAAAATGAAATCCCTTTGTAACAGATGAGTTTTCATCCGAAACCCTGATACTTCGAAAGAGATTGTCCATTTTGTACACGAAGTGCATCCAGTTTTTGCCGTAACCCTCTCAACTTTTTATAACATGCTATGTGGGTGAAATGATGATACCATGCCAACATTCAACCTTTTCAGAGTTCATTTGTAGTGCTTTTCAATTTCAGGGTCATTTAGCTCAAAAAAATCAGTAAATGCATGAAAAATACCAAATGAAGTCAGAAAGGGTTGAAAATTGATGATGTGGCTTTGAATGGTGCATTTTGAACACACAAAAAGTCTCAACTTTTTAGCACATGCTATGTGGGTGAATTGATGATACCATGCCAACTTTCAACCTTTTCAGAGTTCATTTGAAGTGCTTTTTAATTTCTTTCAAAACATCGTGGGAGTGGAGTTCAAAAAAGAATCAACTAAAAAGCTTTTATAAACCTCTAGTATTTTTGAAACTATAATTATATAAAAATTATGCAACTAAAATTATCAAAGTATTTTTTGTTCAAAACATTAATAGCAAAAAGAATATAATGATAAAACACACTGGAAATAAATAAAGCAAAAAATAAAACAAGAATAAATAAAGCAAAAAACAAAACAAAATAATGGAAATTATGCAACTAAAATTATCAAAGTACTTATTTGTTAAAAAGAATGAACTAAAATAACAGAAGAAAAATATTGGAAAAAAATTAAAAAAATAAATAAAGCAAAAAACAAAACAAAAAATACTGGAAAAAAATAAAAAAATGCCGCCTACTGGGCCACCATGGCATTCAAGCCAGCAGAAGGCCCAATAGGCCCACACGCAGTTGCAAAGTGATTAGGCCCGTAAGCCTGCTTTAGAGAGGGGTCGATATACATTTTTTTCCATGTATGTATGTCGTTGTCGTTGAGTTAAAGAAAGAAAAATAATGAAAATATGTCATGAGTTAATGAAAATATATAATATATGTATGTGGCTATGTTTGTAAAGATGGATAGCATTTTTTTCCATGTATGTATGTCGTTGTCGATATACCCCCTCCCCGATAACTTCGACATGGGGGGGGGGGTCGATATACCCCCTCCCCGATAACTTCGACATCAGGGGGGGTCGATATACCCCCTCCCCGATAACTTCGACATGAGGGGGGGGGGGGGTCGATATACCCCCTCCCCGATAACTTCGACATGAGGGGGGGGGGGGTCGATATACCCCCTCCCCGATAACTTCGACATGAGGGAGGGGGGTCGATATACCCCCTCCCCGATAACTTCGACATGAGGGGGGGGTCGATATACCCCCTCCCCGATAACTTCGACATGAGGGGGGGGGGTCGATATACTCCCCTCCCCGATAACTTCGACATGAGGGGGGGGGGGGTCGATATACCCCCCTCCCCGATAACTTCGACATGAGGGGGGGGGTCGATATACCCCCCTCCCCGATAACTTCGACATGAGGGGGGGGGTCGATATACATTTTTTCCATGTATGTATGTCGTTGTCGTTGAGTTAAAGAAAGAAAAATAATGAAAATATGTCATGAGTTAATGAAAATATATAATTCATGTTTGTATATTAATTGCCATGTTGTAATATTTGCAGAAACTATGGATCCAAGAGACTTGGAACAAGAACAGTTGTTGGGGGACATAATCCACGACGGATGTGATATCTTGTCGTATCTCAACTACACCGATGGCCTGGAAGGAGAGGATGATGGCTCCGGTGATCGAACAATGGAGGAGGAAGGACATGATCATGATGGCTCCGGTGACCGAATACCGGAGGAAGAAGGAGACCATGATGACGGCTCCGGTGACCGAACGGAGGAGGGAGCTGTTGCAAAGTCCGGTGAGGTATATATATTAATTAAGCCTGTGCTGACTAGCTAATTGATGCATTAATTGTTTTGGTATGTACATATATTAATTAACTCTTCTTTCTTCTTTTATAGCCCTCCGGATCGAGCCAAACTTCGGTAACGAGACGAGGCCCGAAGAAGAGGTTGCGCAAAAAAGAAAGGTTCATGATCACAGCACTCGCGCACGATGGCCATCCAATTGAACCCAAGCGGACCAAGGACGCATTTTCTGCTCAGTGCGGAGCTATTGTTATGGACTACATCCCGATCAGCATCAAGCAATGGAATAAGCCTAAGGACGGCGCCCCTGATGGTGATTATGTCACCGATAGACAGAAAGATGATCTTTGGACCGCGCTGAAGGCAAATTTCACCCTACCGCCAGAGGAGGATCCGAATAAGCCGGTTATAGAGCCACTGGTCAAGGCGTGTGCTCTTAAGAAGATGGCAGATATATTCAGGAGGTGGAAGAATGAGTTGAAATCAAAGTTTGTCGACAAAGGGAAGACTCCAGAATTCACCGGCCGATTTGAGAAGATAGGTGATCACTGGCCCGCATTTGTGGCCTACAAGACATCGGACAAGAGTAAGAAAATGTCAGAGACAAACAAGATCAATGCTGCAAAGAAGCAGTATCACCATCACACGGGGTCAGGTGGTTACCTCAAAGCTCGGCCGTTGTGGGACAAAGCTGAGAATGACCTGATTGCTAAAAACGTCGTACCACAGACATTGAACTGGCCAGACCGTTCAAGGACTTGGTTCTTCGGGGTTGGGGGAACTTTGGACCCTGAAACAGGGAAGTGCCATTGGACGAACGAGCAACTTGCGATACCCATGAACAAGCTTCAGGAGTATATCACCGCAGCGCAGGAAGGGACGTTCATTCCCGACAGAGAGAAGGACGAGCTGACTGAGGCCCTAGGGAATGCTGAGCACCCTGGACGAACACGAGGCACACCAGGCTCCGTTCCGTGGAAGGTTGGGTTTCCCGACGCAGGCGGTTACAGAAGCCGGGAGAGAAAGAGGAAAGCGGAGCTGAGCGAAATTCAGAAGCTGAATGCAAGACTACAAAAGCTAGCGGAAGCTGAGAGCCAGCGAGCTGCCGGCCAACCATCTCAGCGGCACGAAGCTACCCCAGAAGCTACCCCGCCATCTCAGTGGAGAAGCAGCGTCGCTTCCACGGAGCCCGTTCAGCCTAACTTCATGGCTCCTATCTACCCCGTGGATACTATCACGGAGGCTCAACATTGCGAGCTCATGACGAAATGCCGGAACCTCACTTTCAAGGCGGCTGTCGGCTCTGTTGCACCTCCTCAACCCAACGGAACTTTTCACTGCTCACCGATTGCACATGGCTATGCTGTTGTGATGGTGGATGAAGTAATGGAGGGATTTGAGGAGCTCGAGCTTGACCAGTCTACAGGTGAAGGAGAGAATAAGCTGGCTCGTGCTCTGAGGAGTACATGTCTATGGCAGAAGGAGTACATCAAGCTTCCAAACTGGACGCCTCCGCCTCCTCCTCCTCCTCAGGCGAATCAGGGCTCTCCACCTCCTCCTCCTCCTCCTCCTCTGGCGAGTGATCAGGGCACACCGCCTCCTTCTCCGGCTCCTCCGACGCGTGAGGGCACTCCGCCTCCTCCTTTGCCTACTCCGGCACGTCGGAGCAGTATGCCTCCTCCTCAGCCTCGTCGGCAACGGCAGAAGACAGACGCCGCCGCTCCGGCTCCTCCGGCGCGTCGGAGCACTCCGCCTCCTTCTCCGCCTCGTAAGCAACGATGGAAGAGAGACGCCGCCGCTCCGGCGGCTAGCAGTACAAGAAGAGGCGGGAGGGAATACGGATACGGTCCATCTCTCAAGCCTCTGGAAAAGTTACCTTATGAGAGGACCGAGTCTGAAAACGAGGAGATATGTCAGGCCGAATTGAGGGCCCATTTTGCAAAGAAAACTCCACCTCCGAAGGAGAAGCTAGATCCGGTGAAAGTGATGCGCACTATCGATGCCCTGAAGCGACCATCACTGCCTCCACCGGATTCCAACTTTGACCGCTGTGTTAAAAAGATATATCAAGATGCGCGGCGATCGGGAAGTACTTCCAGTGATGCAAGGTTAGCAAAACGAAGAAGTGAGAAAAAAATTCCCCAGCTCGGCGAACAGGCGAACCAATCGTGCCCCCCGCTCAAGGTGTCTAGCGATATCGTCGCTAATCATCCGGGGATGGTGCCCGGTACCAATCCTGGTGATTACCTGAGCGATGATGTACAGTTTGAGCCGTTGGAGGTGGACGAATTCAGTTACCGGTACGGGCGGCCTCTCGTCAAACCTGATCATCCTGCTCTAACAACGATGATGCGAACATTGCATGAATGGTACATGAAAACCTGCCGGGAGTCTGGGAGGGATGCTTTGACGCAGAAGATTAAAGAGGAGCACGACCTCGTTGGAATGGAGCAGTTGAATGTTGAATTTGAGGAGATATTCCAGTTATACAATCAAAAGGCCCTCGACAAAACAATCGTGACTTGCTACTATCTGTAAGTACTACTTCTGTAATTAAGTCTCTCTATATATATTGCTCAGCTCTTTCATTGCATGTATATATAATTATCCTCACTATATTATGCAGATTGAAGATCGTCGAATGCATAAAAGCACAAATCTATGACATTGGGTTCATTAACCCAAATATCATACATGAGTTTACGGTTAAAAACAATGTCACACAAACCGAGGACAACTTGCTACAATCGTTGCTTAAAAATCAAAACAAAGGGACAATACTCTTTCCTTACAACTTCAAGTGAGTGTTACTGTCTTGTGCATATTCGGTTTCCCTTATTACTCGAGGTTATAGTAATGTGATTGATGAGTTATGCATGCGTGCGCAGTTTCCACTTTATTCTGCTAGAGATTAAGCTTGAGCGGGGAGTAGTAATCGTTTTAGACTCGAAACGAAAAGATCCCCAGGAATATGCGGGCATGACTCAAATGCTCCAGAAGTAAGTTCAATCGATCATTATCGCATCATATCGGAAACTTTGTTCATTTCCTGATATCAAGTAATTATTTTCTTTGTCTGGCAGGGTTTGGAAAGAGTTCACCGCAATTGTTCCGGCACTGCCGAGGGAGCTGCGATTTACACACCCGAAAGTAAGTACTACTAGCTAGTTTCGCGCATCTCCCATTGATTCTAGTTTCATCAATACCATTTATCATGCTTGATTATCAGTTTGATTGAACTCTATTTCTCGTAAAGTGCTTGTGGCAGGAAAAAGGGAATGATTTTTGTGGATACTACGTTTGCGAGTTCATCTACAACGCGACGACCCCTAAGCGGGGCTACTCTGAAAAACAATTTCAAGTGCGTAAGCAATAATATTCACAATTTTATTTTATTACCATGATTTGTGTTGAGTTTCATTCATATATATGTATTGACCCCCTTCTTCAAATTAGATGTGGCAGATGTGGGATGAACTCCTACCACATGATCGCATACGAGCAATTCAAGAGGAATTGGCGGGATTCTTTCTTGACCACGTCATAAATAAAGCCGGAGAATACCATCTGGAATTTGACATTAGATGTTAGGGATTGTAAGAGATCTTATATTGTATATATGTAGCTAGTAGCGTCGGATAGATATACGAAAACTTGTTGTTCGACCAATCTCTCGGAGAAAGAGAGGTCGATCACTTCTCTGTGTATATGTTCATGACGATCTTGTGTACTTAATGGTTCCTTCATTTGCTTACTAGCTAGCGTGTCGAGTTCTCTCTATAGTAGCTAGCGTCGACCAAGCACGGAGAAAGAGAGGACACATCTCTCTATTAGCTAGCTAACACAATATGAAACCCCTAAATTAACCCTACAAACCCACCTAACCCCCCCCCCCCTTTCAAAAAAAACCCTAGTGCCTTTTGGTCCCGGTTGGTGTTGCCAACCGGGACTAAAGGTCCTCCCTTTTGGTCCCGGTTGGTGTTACCAACCGGGACTAAAGGTCCTGCTGCCTGGGCTCCCAGCACCGGCCACGTGGAGCCCCTTCTGTCCCAGTTGGTAAGCGAACCGGGACTAAAGGTTTTGGGCTTTAGTCCCAGTTCCAGAACCGGGACAAATGGGCCTCTGGAACCGGGACAAATGGGCCTTTTTCTACTAGTGTAACCGGGACTAAAGAGGCCCCTTCAGTCCTGGTGCTAGCCACCAACCGGGACTTATACAACGCCTATATATATGCTCGCCCCTACCCGCTCACTCCTCTGTTTTTTGGCCGGCCGGCGTGTGGGAGGTGTGCTGCTCTCTGTTGTCACCTCCTATGCACATGAGGTGTTTGATGAAATGCCGTAGCCACACTTAAGCTTTCTCCTCTCCAAGCTCGACCTCCAAGCTACATTTTCCCCAAGATTTGTTTAGGTTTGGCGGTGCACCAACTACACAAGTGTTCTAAAAGGTTAACGACTTCATCGTTTTATCTCTCACTGCTAGTTTAGCTCATTTCAAATGCTCTAGAAGTAGAGTGTGGTTTGTGGGTTTTAGTGGAGGAGTGTATGTGGGAGTTCTTTTGATTTAGACGCACAATTAGAGCTGAAATTAACTTCTTAGAGTCTGCACATGTGTAGGGTGCCATCCACGTCCCCGTCCTCACCGCCGTCGATCGCCCGCGCCGATCTCGTCGCCGGCACCACCGTGGTGAGCCTCTTGTTCTTATCTTCTTTTTAAAAGAACAAAATTCTTACTTGTATGATTTAGATAGATACTTGTATAATTTTCTTACTTGTATGTTGTTCTATGAGAACTATGTATGAACTTTATGTATTTATTTTTTCAGTAATAACATTTGATCACTACTGTACTTTGGTTTTAATGTGATGATGAACTTGTATTAATTTGATCACTTCTCTATTCATGATGTTCTGTAATGGTTTTTGATACATTTAATTATATAATGCACGCAGATGAACCGGCAATGGATGTACGGTGACCGACGCACCTCCGAGTACATTGAGGGCCTGCATAAATTTCTCGTAGTGGCTGAGGCAAACAAGCAGAATGGTTTTATGTATTGTCCATGTACTGTCCGTGAGAATACGAAGGATTACTCCAACTCTAAAACCCTTCACTTCCACCTGCTTGAGAAGGGTTTCATGCCACACTATAATGTTTGGACCAAGCACGGAGAAAGAGGGGTTATGATGGAGGACAACGAAGAAGAAGAAGATGATGACAACTATCGTCCTATGTACCCTGAATACTGTGATACTGCAACGGGGGAGGCTGAAGATCAAGAGGCACCAGATGTGCCTGATGATGATCTTCACCGGGTCATTGTTGATGCACAGAGAGAATGCGAATGTGAAAGGGAGAAGTTGAAGTTCGATCGCATGTTAGAGGATCACAAAAAAGGGTTGTATCCAAAGTGCGAAGATGGCAACACAAAGCTCGGTACCACACTGGAATTGCTGCAATGGAAGCCAGAGAATGGTTTATCTGACAAGGGATTTGAAAACTTACTGAAAATAATGAAGAATAAGTTTCCAAAGGATAATGAATTGTCTGACACTACGTACGGAGCAAAGAAGGTTCTCCGCCCTCTAGGATTAGAGGTGCATAAGATACATGCATGTCCTAATGACTGCGTCCTCTATCGCGGTGAGTACGAGGAATTGAACGCATGCCCGGTATGCAGTGCATTGCGGTATAAGATCAGACGAGATGACCCTGGTGATGTTGAGGGCGAGCGCCCTAGGAAGAGGGTTCCTGCCAAGGTGATGTGGTATGCTCCTATAATACCACGGTTGAAACGTCTGTTCAGAAACAAAGAGCATGCCAAGTTGTTGCAATAGCACAGAAAAGACCGTAAGAAAGACGGGAAGTTGAGAGCACCCGCTGACGGGTCGCAGTGGAGAAAAATCAAGAAAAAGTGGTAGGACTTTGCAGGTGACGCAAGGAACGTATGGTTTGGTTTAAGTGCAGATGGCATTAATCCTTTTGGGAAGCAGAGAAGCAATCATAGGACCTGGCCCGTGACTCTATGTATCTATAACCTTCCTCCTTGGTTGTGCATGAAGCGGAAGTTCATTATGATGCCAGTGCTCATCCAAGGCCCTAAGCAACCCGGCAACGACATTGATGTGTACCTAAGGCCATTAGTTGAAGAACTTTTACATCTATGGAATGGAACAGGTGTACGTGTGTGGGATGAGCATGAACAAGAGGAATTTGACCAACGAGCATTGCTATTTGTAACCATCAATGATTGGCCTGCTCTTAGTAATCTTTCAGGACAGCCAAACAAGGGATACAACGCATGCACGCACTGTTTAGATGATACCCAAAGTATATATTTGAACAAATGCAAGAAGAATGTGTACCTAGGACATCGTCGATTTCTTCCGACCAAGCATGCCTTAAGAAAGAAAGGCAAGCATTTCAAAGGTGAGGCAGATCACCAGAACAAGCCCGTCCTCCGTGCTGGTGATGACATACTTGATATGGTCAAGGATTTACATGTAATATTTGGAAAGGGTCCTAGCGGACAATCTATTCCGACTGACGAAGAGGGACGCGCACCCATGTGGAAGAAGAAATCTATATTTTGGGACCTACCCTATTGGAAAGACCTAGAGATGCGCTCTGCAATCGACGTGATGCACGTGACGAAGAATCTTTGCGTGAACCTGCTAGGCTTCTTGGGCGTGTATGGGAAGACAAAAGATACACCGGAGGCACGGGAGGACCAGCAACGTGTGCACGAAAACGACGGCGTGCATCCAAAGCAGTATCAAGGTCCTGCCAGCTACGCTCTTGTAGGGTAACGCAGCAGAAAACAAAAAATTTCTGACCTACGCACCAGCCCAGGACCACTATGGAGACTGCATACAAGGTTTGATCTTTTCGTTACCGACTCGTAGCGCAGCGGAAATAGAGTCGATGACGATCGGCGGTGCAGATCCCCGCAAATAGGATTTTACAACCTCCCAACCGCGAGGATGAATACCCTCATCCGCCCACGGACAGCCCTCTGGGAGGCGGTCGGACAGTCCCCCGGACGGTGTCGCGGACAGCCCTCCGGGAGGACCATCGAAACTCGGACAGTCACTCGGACAGCCCTTCGGGAGGACACCCAAAACTTGGACAGTCACTCGGATAGCCCTTCGGGAGGCACTCTCGAACTAAGACCGAAACTACGATCTCTCTACAGAGTTGCACACATACGGTGCCATCTATCCGGCAGGGCTTCGCCGTCCAGAACTAGTTCCCACCGGAACCTAGACAGCCTTTCGGCTCTACGAAACTATTTCGCTGGGAGGGAGAGAGAATGCCAGATCATGCATGGCTTGTGTGAGAGAGTTGGAGTGAGGATGGAGAGCTCCTCTCCACCTCCTTATATAGTGGTGGAAGGGGTGAGGGGGGGCTGAAATTCAGCCCACTAAACATGCACCCACCAAACAAGGAAACATGTTCCCACCAAACATGGAGAAAACATGTTCCCTTGTCCATGGTGTTCCCCCATGGAGCCCCACCTTCCTCCCAACACTCTCCACCATTTGTGGAGGCTGCCCCCCACCATGGGGGGCCCCCCCAACACCTTTTGTCCAGCCACAAGGGGCTGCCCCCCAAAGGGGAGGCGCCCCAAAACAGCCCAAAACAGCCCCCACGAATCGTGGGATCTTGTCCGCTCACGCTGGGACAATATGTTTTCCGTGACTATTACTTCTGAAAATTCCAGAAGGTCCCAGAAAATTTCCGGCACCCTCTAAAATTATCTGGACACTCTCCGGAACATTTCCGGTATGGTTGTTTAATTTAAAACCATCTTCGTTTACCCGGTAAACAATTCCGGCAGCTCCAAAAACTTTTTCCGGTTTTTTCTCCAGAAAAATTCCAGAAATTACCAGACCAATCTGGCAACCTCCAAAACAGTCCCGGTGCTTGCCGAAACCTTTTTGGATCAATGGTTTTATCCGAAACAACTTTTTGGTTTTACCGAAACTTTTTCGGTGTTCTCTCCGGAACTTTTCCGTTGTCTCCAAAACTTTTCCGGTGACTTTCTCTCAGACTCCCTGTCTAGTATTCAGCAGATAGATGATCCTTAAGCGTGTGACCCTATAGGTTCGGTGAAGTATAGACATGACCCGGAACCCCTTCCGATCAATGATCAACATCGGAGCCGTGGACACCCATATTGACCCCTATACCCACACGAATGAATATTCGAGTGAACCTCCAGTTGCCGTGTGCTATTCCTGTTGCTTCGCAATATGTTACAAATACCCGAGGTGAGACATGTTGGCATCCCCGTGGATCAACAACTTGTCCACTATGCCAGTTACCTCGTTACCGGTATTGTTCTCTTTTCTCGTTCCCGTGTTCCGGCATCCCCGTGATCAAATCACAAAGTGTCTGGCCAGACGATGATGGATACCGTAACACCGAGAGGGCCCAGAGATATCTCTCCATCGTCGGAGGAGCAAATCCCAATCTTGAGCTATCAAGTTACTTGACATACTTTTCCATGAACCCGTAAGCCGCCGTAATAGCCACCCATTTACAGATGACGTTTAACAAACCCCAAAGTTCATGAAGCAAGCATGAAGAAACTCGATACTCTCATGGTCTAAGGAATCATGCAAACATTAACCATCTCTGTGTTATTAACCATTAACTAGTGATGAATGTATCTCATAGCATAACATCAATTTGGGTCGATTCAACACAAGTGTTCTACCAACAATTGTGCCCTCAAAATTGCCGGCATAGTCATGCCCATGATCAGGAAAACAGAACCATCATGCAACACTTGAGCTAGTCTTAGAGGCCAGACTAGGAATACATTTTACCGTTTATTATCCCACACGTGCATATGAGTTTTCCTTCGAGCCTCGTGGTTATTGCAGACTCGAGAATCATAGCAGTTATTGCATGGAACATAAACCTAATTATGAACAGGGAGATAATCAATAACATTTATTATTGCCTCTAGGGCATATCTCCTACAGACTCCCACTTGCACTAGAGTCAATAATCTAGTCAATGCTAATGCACTTTACACCTATGGCATACTGGTGTAAAATATGCTTCGCTTGTGGTATAGCCTGATGTCCAACGGATCTGACAACTTCTGCTCCGTGTGTAACTTTGCATATCCTCACGTTTTTCACGCTTTCACAAAATTCATATTTTGTGTGGACTTGGCTTTGTATATATGTGAATCACAGGTCAAACCTTGATTCCTCAGACTGAGCTATCGAGCAACTATCTGCAATAGTGTCCCATCGACCAAAGCCATCTTGGAACCATACTAAGTTCATGAATGAACTATATGATTCAACATCTTCTTTGTCGCTTCTTAAGCGTCAACATACTTAGTCTTTGTTATAGAATTCGCCACAGTATCTTGTTTGGAACAATTTCCAACCACCGTGCCACCATGTTGTGTATTACATAAAACCCTTAACTTAAATCGAAAATCGCATGGAGCATTGATGAAGACTGTATCGATGTAATTACTTACAACGAGCACTTCATAATCTCTGTTTGCGAGAAAACATGTCATCACTACTACTCTAGTACTCAATGACATCTTTCACTGTTGTCCTATGATCAGTACTTTGATCACTTTGGTATTCATACTCGCAACATCTTTGGAGTATCGGGCATATCTGGTTGTTTTTACATACCATGGAATACATGATTAATCCAAACACAAGAGTGTGTGGAATCTCCATCATGTATTTTACTCATCAGTGTTTTGGGACACCGAGTCTTGCAAAAACTCTTTCCATGTGACTTCGGCAAGAATCACTCCTTGGCGTTTTAAATGCTAAAAAGTTTTAGCATCTTGTCAATATGTATTCATAGCTTAGCCCCATTAGGTAAATCTATCTCCATAGATCATCATGCCTAATATTGAGGCTATTTAGCCCAAGCACTTCATCGAAAAACTATTTTCAAATGAAGTCCTAATTCGTGTCAAGAAATTTATTTCCAATTAACAATGTGTCAAGCACACAACGTTTTTAGAAATATTATTATGCTCCCACTTACTTTCTTGAATCATAGGCATCTTCGTTACCCATTGATGAAGTCAAAACCCTTTTGACCATTTCATCAAAACACGAAGATTCCAACTCCATTTTGCTCTCTTCTGTTCATCGCTGGAACTCTGAAGTTTGCATACCTACTAGCATCCTCTGGATCGACAAATTACTTTGGACTGTATCACATACAAGTCCTAGGTTTCATTTCCATCAGATGGAAATCCTTTTGTCATCCATGTTTCATATCTCATGATTGAAATATGTATTAATTGCTAGTTCAACCCGAACCGACTTTAAGCATCGCTACGGTGAGACAATCTCCTCGTAGTCAACTCCTTGAACTTGTTATTGCAACAAGTCGAGCTTTATGGATAAAACATTTTATCCGTATCAGTTTTTAGTTCCATAAATATATTCGTTAGACTATAAGTCTTCCGAAAGGTGTATCAAGATTTTAATCTTGAATCACTTATATGGAAACTATCTCGGATTGTACTGGCATTTAGCCAATTCCGGAGTCAGGGCCCATCAACGCTTCCTTGTGTATTGTAGGTATACTGTTGTCTAACAACAATATCTCGTTTGCGCACCTGATAGGTTTGCACGAGCCTTGCCTACATGGTTCAGCTGCAAGTTCGACCGAAGTCCATACATCTCATGTAGAGGCTTCCGTATCAGTCGCAGTAGGAAACTCCGGAATCACTTCCAAGGTTCCTTTCCTTTGACCTGATGACGAAGATACTGGTTATCTCGTCGAGTTGCACTGTCCTCCCACTCACCTTTTGTAAGAACTATTCTCTTTAAAAGCATACCGTTTTGCGGCAAAATCCTTTGCCTCGGTATAGTGGTGGGGAAATACCCAATGACTTGGGATAACCTTACAAAGTAGCACTTGTCTGATTTGGAATAGGTTTGTAACCTTTTACACAAGCCCCATATTCCAAATGTTAAGAAAAGATATAACATGGTTGGGCGTACCATACCATGGCGTCATTTCAACAGACCTTATGGATCTCTTTTCAGTGTAAAAGCCGCAGTCTCTAAAGCATCACTCTATAAAAGGGATAATGGCAAATTTATTTATGTCATCTTTGATCTTACCATGTCATAAATGGTTCGATTACATCTTCACGGACTTTCCACTTGCAGTGGTGTTCCGGGAGGTGCAAGTTATGAAACCCCTTTCATAACTCATCAGACATTCGCTAAACTTGTAACTCAAATATTCCTTTCTGCAATCGAATTGTAGAAACATAATTTTCTTGTTACAACAACTTCTACTTCATTTTTGAAAACCTTATGAATGAATTCAAAAGATCCAGACTTACGTCTCAACAAGTAAATATCCATATATCTACTTGAGTCATTTCTGAAGATAGATAAATCCACTACTTGCAACAACATTTATTGGACTACACACATCATAATGTATGATCACCAATATGTTCTTTGCTCGTTCCTTATGGCCTGTGAACGGTATTTCAGTCACTTCACCTTTCAGAGGAAAGTTGCAAGTGTCAGATGATTCAAAATCAAACGACTTCAAAATCCATCATAATGGAATTTTCCATGCGGGTTTCTCCAATGTGACCAAATGCAGTGCCACACTTGTGTGGTATTCTTTTAGTCTTGCGACATTTAGCGTCAGTGTTATGGATGTATCATATTTCCATCAATATTCATAACATACATCCCATCTAGGATGGAAGCATGGCCCTTCATGTTATTCATAATACTGAACAACAATTGTTGTTTTTATGAACAACTCTTTTGCAACAAACATTGTGCAATGGGCTAGAGTGTATGAAACTCTAAATGAATTATAAAAGTAAATATAGAGGTAATGTATTATCATCAATATTCATAACATACATCTCATTCATAATGAAAGTATGGCCCTTATGTTATTCATATCACCGAACATTAAAAGTTCTCTTATGAACAACCTTCTTGCAAGATACCTTATGCAAAGGGCTAGAGTGTGAAACTCTAAATTGAATTATGAAAGTAAATACATAGGGAATACACCGATGGAAGGTATAGTAACATTTACTATGTTTCCTGCGTGTATCTAAACCTCATTCCTGGCTAGTCTTTCAGGCCATAGTAGTTCTTACATCGAGTTGCAACAGAATGCAATCAAGCGGGTATCTTTGTGATTAACTCACAATACCCAAGAATTAGTGATTAACATGTTTAACCATAATTCCCAAGAACTATGTCTTTGACCAGCCTTCTATACATCAAAAACCTGTATGACATTCATACATGAGCTGGATATTCCAGTCTTCTTTCCTTTTGCCATTATACTTCTAACAGTTTAACTTTTAGTATTTCTCCTACTCTCAGAAGAAGCACCCAACTTAAGAGTGGCATTAGCCCCGGACTTCCTAGGCATGAAAGTTTCACTAACACCCTTCGGACACTTCCTTTCTCTTTAAGTTGTTGTTTTATTCACCATCATCATATGACAGGCGTTCTTCTGGATCCCTCTCTTATCAGTCTAATGCATAGTAAACTCCTTTACTAATAGTTTGCAAACAAACATTGCTTTGGATATCTCATATCTTTTAGCCTTTGTCTGTCTCTGAAAATGATTTTCAGATTCCATGAATATCACATAGCTATCCAAACTTTCGAAGTTCGGGTCTCATGGAGGCAAACATATTTCACTTGACCGTAACGGAATTTTTAGCTTTTGGATCGAAGGACGAGAGTCACATCATCCATAGCATTAGCGGGAGAATACCGAAAGCATGCGATAGGACAAGTCCTTCTCGGCACTCTTGAGGACATTCCTCATATTACGTTACCAACCGTAAAGTTTTAACCAGATATTTAATAGCTATTCAATTTTAATAGGGAAGTTGGAAACGTGAGCCATTCTTCTACAACTATTATGCAAATCACACTTAGACAGTGTCCATAATTAATTGCACTAAGAATTAAAAGAATTAATTCTAAAGTGCGCTCCCACTCAAATCAATATCTCTCATAATTGATTGTGAGTGATACAAGATCCACATTTCAATTCAACGCCATTGATGTGGACATCACTGATGACGAGAATTTCAATTGGTGGGCAAACATGCCGATCACATCTCTATGTGACTCCTGTTCATCTTTCGATGGGCGTGTTCCGAGCTCAGGACGATCAAGCCAGAACGTCAAGACAACCAAGTGATCTCGCTGCGAGGTCTAACCTCACCCGCCTCACACTTCTCTAATCGTTCGTACCCATGTGGACATGGCGCACCCCGAAAAGTTAGGTGCCGTGACGGTGCTACACTTGGGAGAACACTAACTACTTGATATTTTTGTGAGAGATCACCCTAATAAAAAGCGACTACCGCGCAATCAAGAAGGGTGCATCATAAGGGATAAACATCTCAGGCAATTCATAATAGCATGATATGGTATAGCCCTTTCTGACGGAGAAGTCTTTCATTTCTTCGTCTTCGGCATTCACGTCGGTGTTCACCTTCGCGAAGATTGCCACCACCTTGTCGATGCACTAGATAATATTGCTATCTCTATAGCTAATAAAATAAGTGCATTACATAAGGTTGACACGCAGGTCATTAAAGTGCAATCATATGGCTCCAGCCATCATGCCGAATCATGACACGCAGGTCATGTTAATTTACATCATATAGTCATCTCATACATAATCAAATTTATATGAGCACTGCTATACCACATCACATGCACATGCAAACCATCCTGCAAAACCAAGTTAGACGCCTCTAATCAGTTTATGCAAAAATTTATTTTACGTGGCTTCTAAGGTTTCGAAACAAACCGAAGCTACCATCAAGCATGATAATCCAAGTCGCTAGATTAACATTGCGGGGTGTATGAAACACGAGATAATAAAATCTCGAGCCCCATACTGAACTTCGTCATACGCGTGACCCCCGTGCAGATCATATCTGCATAGCCCTTTCGTCTGCGAAACATCCATCTTTCTTTGACTAAAGTGGAACCCAAAGAACTGTTAGCACTTCGTTGATCTGTTAATCAGCATACTCAAGAGCAGCATGAAAGGATCGCGGATTGCCAGAACTTTGTCAGATTCCACAATGCTGTCAAGATCAGGACTACGCAAATTCAAGGGAAGCAACAAGAACATCGGGTAACAGATTTCATCTGCTACCCGCACAAATAATTTTCAGCAATAGATCTCATCTACTACCTAATTATATTGTGCAACACCCATACATCTCTATGTATTCTAGATCGCAACCTGCATCTACGCATAGCACGGCTCTGATACCACTATAGGGTAATGCAGCAGAAAACAAAAAATTTCTGACCTACGCACCAGCCCAGGACCACTATGGAGACTGCATACAAGGTTTGATCTTTTCGTTACCGACTCGTAGCGCAGCGGAAGTAGAGTCGATGACGATCGGCGGTGCAGATCCCCGCAGCTAGGATTTTACAACCTCCCAACCGCGAGGATGAATACCCTCATCCGCCCCACGGACAGCCCTCCTGGAGGCGGTCGGACAGTCCCCCGGACGGTGTCGCGGACAGCCCTCCGGGAGGACCATCGAAACTCGGACAGCCCTTCGGGAGGACACCCAAAACTTGGACAGTCACTCGGACAGCCCTTCGGGAGGCACTCTCGAACTAAGACCGAAACTACGATCTCTCTACAGAGTTGCACACATACGGTGCCATCTATCCGGCAGGGCTTCGCCGTCCAGAACTAGTTCCCACCGGAACCTAGACAGCCTTTCGGCTCTACGAAACTATTTCGCTGGGAGGGAGAGAGAATGCCAGATCATGCATGGCTTGTGTGAGAGAGTTGGAGTGAGGATGGAGAGCTCCTCTCCACCTCCTTATATAGTGGTGGAAGGGGTGAGGGGGGGCTTAAATTCAGCCCACTAAAACATGCACCCACCAAACAAGAAAACATGTTCCCACCAAACATGGAGAAAACATGTTCCCTTGTCCATGGTGTTCCCCCATGGGGCCCCACCTTCGTCCCAACACTCTCCACCATTTGTGGAGGCTGCCCCCCGCCATGGGGGGGCCCCCCCAACACCTTTTGTCCAGCCACAAGGGGCTGCCCCCCAAAGGGGAAGCGCCCCAAAACAGCCCAAAACAGCCCCCACGAATCGTGGGATCTTGTCCCCTCACGCTGGGACAAGATGTTTTCTGCGACTATTACTTCTGAAAATTCCAGAAGGTCCCAGAACATTTCCGGCACCCTCTAAAATTATCTGGACACTCTCCGGAACATTTCCGGTATGGTGGTTTAATTTAAAACCATCTTCGTTTACCCGGTAAACAATTCCGGCAGCTTCGAAAACTTTTTCCGGTTTTTTCTCCAGAAAAATTCCAGAAATTACCAGACCAATCTGGCAACCTCCAAAACAATCCCGGTGCTTGCCGAAACCTTTTTGGATCAATGGTTTTATCCGAAACAACTTTTCGGTTTTACCGAAACTTTTTCGGTGTTCTCTCCGGAACTTTTCCGTTGTCTCCGAAACTTTTCCGGTGACTTTCTCTCAGACTCCCTGTCTAGTATTCAGCAGATAGATGACCCTTAAGCGTGTGACCCTATAGGTTCGGTGAAGTATAGACATGACCCGGAACCCCTTCCGATCAATGATCAACATCGGAGCCGTGGACACCCATATTGACCCCTATAGCCACACGAATGAATATTCGAGTGAACCTCCAGTTGCCGTGTGCTATTCCTGTTGCTTCGCAATATGTTACAAATACCCGAGGTGAGACATGTTGTCATCCCCGTGGATCAACAACTTGTCCACTATGCCAGTTACCTCGTTACCGGTATTGTTCTCTTTTCTCGTTCCCGTGTTCCGGCATCCCCGTGATCAAATCACAAAGTGTCTGGCCAGACGATGATGGATACCGTAACACCGAGAGGGCCCAGAGATATCTCTCCATCGTCGGAGGAGCAAATCCCAATCTTGAGCTATCAAGTTACTTGACATACTTTTCCATGAACCCGTAAGCCACCGTAATAGCCACCCATTTACAGATGACGTTTAACAAACCCCAAAGTTCATGAAGCAAGCATGAAGAAACTCGATGCTCTCATGGTCTAAGGAATCATGCAAACATTAACCATCTCTGTGTTATTAACCATTAACTAGTGACGAATGTATCTCATAGCATAACATCAATTCGGGTCGATTCAACACAAGTGTTCTACCAACAATTGTGCCCTCAAAATTGCCGGCATAGTCATGCCCATGATCAGGAAAGCAGAACCATCATGCAACACTTGAGCTAGTCTTAGAGGCCAGACTAGGAATACATTTTACCGTTTATTATCCCACACGTGCATATGAGTCTTCCTCCGAGCCTCGTGGTTATTGCAGACTCGAGAACCATAGCAGTTATAGCATGGAACATAAACCTAATTATGAACAGGGAGATAATCAATAACATTTATTATTGCCTCTAGGGCATATCTCCTACAGCTCTTGCCAAAGAAGAGAAGGAAATCTTCTTTGAATGCCTGCTCAGTATGAAGGTCCCGTATGTCTTCTCGTCGAATATAAAAGGAATAATAAACATGGCAGAGAAAAAATTCCAGAACCTAAAGTCTCATGACTGCCACGTGATTATGACGCAACTGCTTCCGGTTGCATTGAGGGGGCTTCTACCGAAAAACATTCGATTAGCCATTGTGAAGCTATGTGCATTCCTCAATGCAATCTCTCAGAAGGTAATCGATCCAGAAATCCTACCAATGTTACGGAATGATTTGGTGCAATGTCTTGTCAGCTTCGAGTTGGTGTTCCCACCATCCTTCTTCAATATCATGACTCACGTCCTAGTTCATCTACTCGACGAGATTGCCATTCTGGGTCCTGTATTTCTACACAATATGTTCCCCTTTGAGAGGTTCATGGGAGTCTTAAAGAAATATGTTCGTAATCGTGCTAGGCCAGAAGGAAGCATCTCCACGGGCCATCAAACAGAGGAGGTCATTGGGTTTTGTGTTGACTTTTTTCCTGCCCTTAAGCCGATTGGTTGGTGTCCCTAAATTGCGTTATGAGGGGAGACTGAGTGGAAAAGGCACACTAGGAGCGAAATTAATAATATGTAGGGACGGGCATTCTTGGGCGCAAGCACACTACACAGTTCTACAGAATTCTACCTTGGTGGCCCCGTATATGAATGAACACAAGAATATTCTATGCTGGACACACCCGGAGCAGTCTGATGACTGGATTACATGTGAACACATCGGGACTTTCGGCGGTTGGTTGCAAATGCATCTCATGCGTAACAATACTGTTGGAGATGACATGTACTTGTTAGCCAGGACACCATCTTCGACTGTATTGACTTACCAAGGGTACAAGATAAATGGTAATACATTTTACACGATCACCCAACATAAAAAGAGCGCCAACCAAAAAAATGGTGTCCGCTTTGATGCAGCAATCACCAATAGGGCAAAGAACACATATTATGGTTACATAGAGAAGATATGGGAACTTGACTATGGACATGAATTTAAGGTCCCTTTGTTTCGGTGCAAATGGGTCAATCTGTCAGGGGGCGGGGTATAGTTAGACCCGCAGTACCGAATGATAACAGTGGATCTCAATAATCTTGGGTACACAGACGAACCATTCGTCCTAGCCAATGATGTGGCGCGGGTTTTCTATGTGAAGGACATGTCTACCAAACCGAGAAAAAAAAGATAAGTAAGCGAGTACATCAAACGATGAGCCAAAGCGACACATAGTTCTTTCAGGGAAAAGAAACATCGTGGGAGTGGAGGGCAAGACAGACATGTCTGAAGATTATGAAAAGTTTCATGAAATTCCTCCCTTCAAAGTGAAGGCTGACCCAAGCATCTTGTTAAATGATGAAGATTATCCATGGTTACGGCGCAATAAGCAAGGGACACACGCGAAGAAAAAGTGAAGACTTTCTCTCCACAACTATTCTGATGATGGCTTTCATCTAGAATATCACTGCAGTTACATGTGAAGAAATGAAATCCTTTTGTAATAGGCGAGTTTTCGTCCGAAACTATGATACTTCGAAAGAGATTGTCCAGTTTGTACGCGAAGTGCATCCAGTTTTTCCTGTAACCCTCTCAACTTTTTAGCACATGCTATGTGGGTGAAATTATGATACCATGCCAACTTTCAACCATTTCAGAGTTCATTCGTAGTGCTTTTCAATTCAGGGTCATTTTAGCTCAAAATAAATCATGAAATGCATGAAAAATAGCAAATGAAGTAAGAAAAGGGTTGAAAAGTGATGATGTGGCTTTGAATGGTGCATATTGAATGCAGAAAAAGTCTTGAGTTAAAATATGTTTAAAAAAACGAAATCCCTTTGTAATAGACGAGTTTTCGTCCGAAATTGTGATACTTCGAAAGAGATTATCCAGTTTGTACACGAAGTGCATCCAGTTTTTCCTGTAACCCTCTCAACTTTTTAGCACATGCTATGTGGGTGAAATTATGATACCATGACAACTTTCAACCTTTTCAGAGTTCATTTGCAGTGCTTTTCAATTCAGGGTCATTTTAGCTCAAAATAAATCATGAAATGCATGAAAAATGGCAAATGAAGTCAGAAAAAGGTTGAAAAGTGATGATGTGGCTTTGAATGGTTCATATCGAATGTAGAAAAAGTCTTGAGTTAAAATATGTTAAAAAATGAAATCCCTTTGTAATAGATGAGTTTTCGTCTGATCAAAATTATTTAACTTAATATTATATAAAATTTATGCAACTAAAATTATCAAAGTTATTTTTGTTAAAAACTGTAATAGCAAAAAGAATATTCATAAAGTATTTTTTGTTAAAAAAATTAATAGAAAAAATTTTCATAAAATATTTTTTGTCAAGAACTTTTAATATGTAAAAAAATAATATAAAAAAATGCCCGCCTACTAGGCCACCATGACATGCATACGACTAGTAACCCAATATACATGGGCCAGGACGCAGACCCACGGGGCAAGTAGGCCATACAGGGCAGAGACAGTTAGGCACGCAATGCCTGCGATAGAGAGGAGCTCGAGACGGTAGCTGCAGCCGAGCTTATAAACCAGTACAAGCGCTCCTCACTCGGCGAGGTGGGACTAAACTCCCACCGTGCCAGGAACGGGGCTTTAGACCCGGCTGGCAGGACTAAAGACCCCCCTTTAGTCCTGGTTCGTACCACCAACCGGGACTAAAGCCCTGGGCTTCCCGCCCTTCCGGCTGGTGAAAATTCACCTTTAGTCCCGGTTGGTGGTACGAACCGGGACTAAAGGGGGGTCTTTAGTCCCGGTTCGTACCACCAACCGGGACTAAATGTTGGGGTATATAAGTGGACCAAAATCCATCTATAGTTTTCGTTCTCCATCTCCCCCGACGGTGCCGAAGACCACCTCGACGCCGCCAGGCTGCCGGACCGTGCCGTCGCCTCCCCGAGCCCACTCCTCGTCGCGCCATCCCCGTCACCGCCCCCGGCGCCGTCCCCGTCGCCGCCCCCGTCACCGCCCCCGACGCCGTCCCCGTCGCCGCCCCCGTCGCCGTCCCCTCATCCTCCTAGGTGAGCCGCCGGCCACACCGCCGTTTCCCTCCTCCTATCCCCCCTCCCCCCCACGGTCACCGTCATCGCCCGCGTCCGTCGCCGGCCGAAGCAGTGGCAGCCTCCCTCTTCTTTCTCCTTATAATTTTGGACTGCGACATTGATTCATTGTTACTGATAAAAAATAAGATTGGATTAGTATTCTACCTGTAGCAATGACAAGTACTGAAAGGGTATCTTTTGGCAATGAATCTAGGGAAACATAGTATAATAAGTTAAGCAATGGAAATCGAATTTTCATGACAATGAGAAAGCATTATCCTTTTTTAAGATAAAACAAAGAAAGCATTATCCTAAGAAGAAGAAGTAGTAGCAGTGCTATTGTGATATGTTTTTAGATAAACGGAAGAAAGCATTATTGATCGTAAGATATTGTCGACTTGTACCTAAATCTCATGTTGTCTTACTCTATTGTCACATCATTGATTGTATTAAAGTTGCTCTGTTGCAACTGTTAAAGAGTTATGGTTGGGCCAAAAAAAAGATATGCATCTCAAATCATTAATGCATTCCTATGAACCAAAAAAAGCATACCTTAGGCGCGGCCTCCTTTTGGTTCATAGGATAGGATTATCATAGGAATAGGAAATTTGTAGGAAATGAGATGACATGCATCTCAAATCCTATGAGTAGGATTAGAAAAAGATGTGCCATTTTGGTTCACATCATAGGAATTTTTCCATTGAGTCTAGGCTCTTTTTGTTTTCCTTTGAAATGTGGAGGATAGGAATCAATCCTATGTAGGGATAGGAATGCATATTAAATATGGTATTGTTGTTAAATAAAATGATATTTGCTATATAGCCACAATTTGTTCTCGTCGACGATGCCAATCCCGCATCCTCGTCGTCGACTCAGCGCCGGCGACCACCTGCTTGAGAGGCGACAGCATGTCCGGGACTGGGCTCCGCCGGGCTGGCACTAGGAGGTGCTACCTTCCGGGGCGCGCACCTTGGTGAGAAATCCGGGTCTCGTCGTCAACCCGGAGCTTCTTTGGTGGCGGTCACGTGGGCCACTATCGGTGCAGAGGGAACCGGCCCCCGCGGAGGTGGTACGTCGTCATGTCAGGGAGGAGGACGAGCACTTCCGTCGCTACATGGGTGCGTTGGACGCCAGGTTCTCCAATACCTGGCAGGTTATTCAGGGATCTCACCCGAGCTATGATCCGGCAATGGTTCCTTCTCTTTGGGTGTCCACCGCATGCGCCGTGAGGCGTCAACTCGATCTGTATTAATTAATGATATTATATGATAATATTTGAGTTGTATTAGCGATAATATTCTATGCAATAAGGCATGAATATTATAAAACTTGTGAACTTTGCATGATGTTTGCCACTAATCCATTGCTCATATGCATATGATTTCTTGTTGTGATTAAGTCTATGTTTGCCACTAATCCATCTCTCATGGTTGTATATTGCCATATTGTGACATTATATGATAATATTATATGAAGAGTCCCCGACGATCGCCGTTGATATCATATGTATTAGTGATATTATATGATGATCTTGCTTAAAAATTTTGCCGTCGATTTTTAATCTTAGAATCATGAACACAGGAAATGTCGACGTCGTCTGACGACGATAGGATCCCTCAGTGCCCTTTGTGCTGGGATGACAGGGGTATATGCGACCTTTATCCTCACCTCGACAACGATAGGTCGTTCACCGTCAAGCTAAGAGAAGACTTTAGTATTATTACGGTATGTAAAGACGACATGTATTTTTTGTTAATGAAGTATGACGTGTGCTTTTTTGCTTTAATTAATCTTTAATTTTCTTTTGTACAATTCGACTAGTGCGTTCCCTGTCATGCAAGATTCGCTGTTTTGGACAAGTTCCATTTCAAATAGAAGGATAGTACAGAGCCTAAGATAGCTCACCTAAGAACGGAGTATTACACTTTTGTTGTTAAGGTGAAAAATTACGAAGATCACACATATTTTGGTTGTTCTAATTGGAGAGCATTTTGCAAGGCGTATGGGTTGGATGAGGACATGAACATTACCTTCGATCTTGGTAATGACGATGTTCGTGATAATAATATAGATATTTGGGTGCATGCGGAGGATGACTTG
The DNA here is from genome assembly GCA_039707655.1 of Elymus sibiricus. Lineage (NCBI taxonomy): Eukaryota > Viridiplantae > Streptophyta > Magnoliopsida > Poales > Poaceae > Elymus > Elymus sibiricus. The sequence goes on along the minus strand of CM077673.1, from coordinate 14,773,550 downwards.
ATTACGGTGCTACCTCCAGGTGCGTTTGTCAACAGATTTGTTAGGTACTTTATATTGATTATTGAAAAGTATTTGGTACTCATCCCGACTAAATTTCTTTATTTTTAATTATCAGCTAATTTCCGTGCTACAAGAACTACCCGACATATAATAGATTGGACGTACTACAGTCATGACTTCAAACTTACTTGTTTGAAGAAAGATCATCTCATCTCATTTATTCATGCTATTCAGCAGCATAATGAAAATTACATGACTGGTAATATTTATCATGGATATGTGCCACTAGTGCACAAGTTAAACCCTTATAACATCACTAGAGACAACTTTGTAAGATTTTTTTTACTTTTGTGTCATTAGTCCATCCTTTTCATACATTGTTCTTAAGCAAAACTAGTTTGCTAACTATGTTATTATAACTTATGTTCTTCAATAGGTACTCCCGCCAGAGACCGTTCCTAAATGGATGTTTACCAAAGGTGATTTGCATATGGTTAGTTTACGGCCAATGCCGATGAGTTACCCTGGTAAATACACGATATCTCAAAGTGAGAATACCATGAAAATCAAAGGATGGAGCAAGGCAATAAAAGCATCCAGGCAACCACTTGGAGACTATAACTTGTGCAAGCCAGAAGTTGGAGATAGGTTGATCTGTATTCTTCAATGGGGAGATGCAGGAGTTCACCTTTTTTATGCTATTTTACCTAGGAGAGAGCAGTAGTTAGTGTTTCTAACTTGTGATAACTTGATCATTTGCTAGTATGATAACAACCAGAATGATGAGGAGTTCACCTTTTTATGTTATTTTACCTAGAATGATGAAGAGTTGATTAAGATGATGATGAGTTGTAATATGTCATATACCAGTACAAATTAGATGGATGCAATAGACCAAGTTGAATTAGAGGAAAATACGATGTTGCGATTCGCAACATCGTATTTTCCTCTAATTCAACTTGGTCTATTGCATCCATCTAATTTGTACTGATGTTGGATGTTTCTTTTCCATAATTTGTACTGATGATGTTGTATATTAATATGTGTAACTGCATGAAAATACAATATAAATATAAAAAAAAATGAAAACACAAAATGAAACACGGCCCTTTCCAAAAAAAAAAACCTAGACCCCAACGCTTGGCAGGGGCTGATGCGTGGCTGCCCTTTTGTCCCGGTTGGTGTTACCAACCGGGACTAAAGGTCCTCCTGCCTGGGCGCCCTACAGCAGCCACGTGGAGCTCCTTTAGTCCCGGTTCGTAAGCCAACCGGGACTAAAAGTCTGGACCTTTAGTCCCGATTGTTTTGTCCCGGTTGCTGAACCGGGACTAAAGGCCCTCTGGAACCGGGACAGATGCCCTGTTTTCTACTAGTGCTACAAACCAGATCTATCTAAAAGGATTGTAGTTATGTGGCTAATTGGATGCTTTTGGCAGGTGTTGGATTGTCTGAAGGGTGGACACACACATATTGTGCTGTTTTCAAACGGCTAGTGAGCAGTAGATTAAGTGATACACCTCTCTTGTCTAGGGAAAACAGGAGAACGATTTGATGATGGCAATGGTATTCACTTTCAGTGAGATTTCGATAAATTCATTGAGTTTCATTAATTTCAGTAGTCATGGAAATATTTACTTTTTAGCCAAAATATTTCAGCAATTTCAGTAGTACACATGATTTCAAATATTTTTCAAAAATGATTTCGAAAAATTCAAACATTTCATTGATTTCAGGTGAATATTTCAGCCTTTTGGTCGAAATGCAAACTGAAATCATTGAAATTCACTGAATTTCGGTGATTACGGTTGGTGCTGAAATCTTTTTGAAACTAAAATTAAAAACCTTGATGGCCCAAGCGAGTCGACTGCTACCAGTCCTGACTACGATGCTTCCTCCCCCAATCATCTCTTTGATGTTAGGTGGCTGGCTCACTCTAGCTATAACCCTCATCCAATCATCTCTTTGATGTTAGGTGGCTGGCTCACTCTAGCTATAACCCTCATGAATCCAGTAGAACCTCGAGCGAATTCTGGATGTAGTCAGATCAAACTATACCTATATGTTCTGTTCTTATCTGTCCCTCACATAAAACTAGTCTGCAATCCTTCCATTTTTCCCAACTAAACATACCTTTTCCTTGTAATAACATCCATTACTTGCAGCTGTAACTTGTAACCCTTTACGCACCACGGCAAGAGTAACCTGCGACATGACATAGTTTTTTTTATCCCAAGCTCACATGCATTTGGGTGAATGGATAAAATTCAAAAAAATAGTAAAAGAAATTAAAAACATTCAACATTGTTTATCACAAAAAAATCAGGATTTTTTAAATTTTACATGTCACCAGAATGAGGCAATGGATAATCCGCTTTCCGTGATTACGGTGATTGCTTGACGGAGGAATGGAGGATTCAATGCCGGCCTAGTTTGAAATTTGTGCATTCAAATTTAGAAACTCAATTTTATTTCGTGAAAGAAAGACCGGCCAGAATGCATGGTGTAAGAAAAATGTGAAATCTCGCAATAAACTTGATAGATATTCGAGTTTGGAACGTTTAAATCAGATCTATCTAAAAAGGATTATTGTTGTGTGGTTACTAATGGCATGGATTGAGACTCTGATAGTGAAACATGATTCATGATGGCCCAAGTGGGTCGAGTATGCTGCTGCTACCAGTCCTGATTGCGATACTTCCTCCTTCAAATCATTTGCCGTTTTGTGGGACGTGCCTCTTTCATTCCTTCTTTCTTTCTTTCTTTCGTTCTTTCTAGCTACTACTACAACACTCATGAATCCGGTAGAGCCGTAGAGCCTCGAGCGATAAATCAACTCACACCTCTATGTATGGGATTCAACGGCCTTTTTCATTCATTTTCCCAACCATATATGTTTCTTCCAACAGCAACATCCACTAATAGCAATCAACGACAAGTAGTTGCAGCTAGGGATGAAAATGGAGTGGAAATTTCCGCTTTTCCAGAGGAAAAACAGAAATGAAGAGGAAATATGAAAACGGAAACGGAAATGAAAATGGAAATTTTTATGTGGAAAATGAAAACAAATACAGAACGGTGTTTTCCAATGGAACAGACGTGGAAACGGAACTTTCCGTTTCCGTGAATATGGAATTTCCATTTCTACTATATGCTATGGCTATTTTATAGCCCAACTATCAAACAACACACAATGACGCAATGAACGGAATGAGTAGAATGGATCATTTGAGAACCAACTTCTACTACCATACACGAACTCAACTAGGCCCTATATGGAATTGTCCATTAGTTTTTTCTGTGTATTTCTCTATGATTTGGGGGGGGGGGGGGGGGCGGTTAAGTTCTGGACAACACACTCTTCTGTTTCCGTATCCGTTTCCGGTAGTATCTGTTTTCATATCCATTTCCGGGGTTTCTGTATTCGTTTTCTCTTCTATAAAAAATATGAAAACAAATGTAATAGCACCCAGTTCCATCCGTTTCGCTCTGTTTTCATCGCTAGTTTCAACACACCATTACAATTTGTTTTCTTTCTTTCCTTCGGAAACAACACTTAAATTAACACCGAGCAAGCAGAAACAGTTAACATTAGCAGGACATATATTACTCAACCTGCAACCAGTGCTAGTAAGTTAATTACAGAGACAAAAGAACTACATGGAAGAAAAATACATAGGCACATTTGCACGTGAGGAGAGGAATGGCCGATGCGTCCTCATAAGGGGCCTTATTGAAGCTGTGCGGCCCGACGTATGGATCAAGGTCAAGGATCATCAGTCGTCGGCGGGTGGCGCTGTGGATACCTTGGTGTTCCTTTTTTTTTTGCAAAGGAGGATTACCTTTGGCCTCTGCATATGCCTTGAAGTTCCTGGTGTCCCAAATCTTCCAGAGGATGAGTACAACCGTGTGGCAAGGTGGATGACATCCAAGTATAGTAGTCGCCACTTGTCCATTGACCGATCTGCTCCAGGGGTATTACTTTTTCACAACAACAACAAGAACCACCATCGGTGAATAGATATCTTCGTGCTAGGTCCTCGATCACCATCTACCCAGAACCTTTGTTGCCTTTGTCGTCTGAGATCGGGCCAAGACACGTGGCCATCAAGCAGAGTCGCTGTTAAAGCAACCATACAATGTGCTCCCTACGCCATGGAGCAGCCCCACAACAAGCTCAACCCGCGAGTGATTTGTTTTCTTAGCATTGAATTTCGATGGTCGCGGAATATAACCAAAGATATCAGTTCGCTGCTAAGTATCATGGACCGCCATCTTCCCAGAACCTGTGTTGCCCTGCTGCCATCTGAGCTAGAAGTCGTAGGAATAAGAAAACTGTCTGCACAAGCGCTTGCTTTTCAACTAACTACTCATCATGCAACGACGAGCTTTAGCCGCCCGACGCCTTCTGTGGTGAGCGGTTTTTATCGCAACTCGACTGCCTGCTTGTGCAAGCAAGGTCATCAATTCGTGTGTCTTCTCATGTAAGGATCGTGAAGGTACATAGTTTTCGGGATTGTAAAAAGTGGAGGCGAGATCATAAGAGGACTTCGATTTGGTGGTGCTTCTTAAATACCCAGGATTGGGCTCAGAGGTGAAAACACTAGGTCTGGCCCTAGTGGATCATGACAATGTTTTTGCATTGTTACCTTTTCATAGCCATTGCTTGGAGTTTAGTCGGACATGTTTTTCAAGATGAAACCCCAAGATCTAACCTTCGATGGTTGGATCCGACAATGGCGACGTGTATGTATGTTGCTTTGGGAGTATCTTCCTCGTAATGCATGTGTTGGTAAGGGATGGTTGGACCGATGTTTGTTTTTGTACTTTGTCGATGTAGCTTGACTGCTTCTGGGGTTTTTCTTTATCGTTCGCCTAGGCATACATTAGTCTTTTGGAGTTTGCTCTTTCCAGGAGTGATCCTTTCTATTTGTGTGTTGATGTTGGTAATGTGCATGTCATGTAGAAGTCAGATGTGTGTTCACCGTGCATGTAGCCATTGATGTTTCATTATGTGTCAATACGAAAAACGCCACTTATCACAACAACAAAAAACTTTCAATGTGGTTATAATATTTCTTGACAGGGTTGTAATTCAACCTTGTCGAATACTTGATACATTTTATATGTGTTTCAAGGGCTACTACAAAAAAATGAGATCCATGGGCACTAGCACCCTGGACTTAGTTTTATAAAAGAATCCCACCCGGGGTGAGCACCAGAAAATCCGACCCCGACGGGGTTCGAACCCTGGTCGCACTAGGCTACAGCCTAGTCCTCCAAGGGCTACTACAACAGGTGACAAAAAAGACGTAGTACACCAAAGACGATTAAGAAACATCTTACAAAATATAGAGAATGGAATATGATAAAGGAAACTATTAAAGAACAAATAAATGGTGAGATGCTCAATCGAGGAAGGAAATAATGAGTGGACATATAAAATATCACATTTATTGTATGTACGGAAATGTTGCTTGGGCATGATATTTAACGATAGAGTTAATAACGTACAAAGAAATGAAAAATAATCAATGCCTTTGGCATTATATAAACGCTAGCACAAGGGGCATAGCTGCTATGACATATTGACAAGAACAATAGCAGGACAAAGAAAAAAGCTAGCTAACTACTCTAGTTTTCCTTATGGCTCTTATGAAGAACAACGTGCCGGCTATGTGCCTGGTCGCTCTTCTTGTAATGTCTACCACTTTCTTGCCCTCTCATGTAGAAGGAAGGACCATAGGTATGTTTCTTTCTTCTTCTTTTCCCTTCATATTTGAATGTTACTAACTGACAAGTTGTTGTCGTGATCCCCATCCCCTGCGTGTAGATACCAAGGAGACGATCCTCACGTCGTGTTTACTTTGGAAAAGCTGCACAATCGATTTATGCAAGCAAAACTGTTCAACACGTGGATATGCTAAGAGTGAAAGCAGTTGTGTATCATACTGCTGCTGCGTGACAAAGTGAACGACACCGCTATGATGGATACTATGCATCATCCCCTACTAGATCAAATTCTTTATTGTGAATAGCAAAAAAATAGACTATTTGATGTAACTGATGTACCAGATTCAATAAACTTTAAATTTTACTAGTAATTGGTTAATGTATAACTGTCAAGTGTGAGTAAGTGGCAAGTTTTTCTTTTGGTGGAATTGTTGCGTATCGGGGTTGAACACCTAAAACACTAATTTACGCTCTAGTGACTTTAAAACTTGCGAGGTTAGAGGATGGACGGTGGAGCACATGGACTTAGGGGACAATTGATTTTCTTCTCTAAGGAAACCATTATGACTGTAGTTGAGTTCCAAAAATGCATCGATGGCCACCCCAACCTCTATTAGGATCAAAGGTATGGGGAATTATAAGATAATGAGATGGAAAAAACATCTATCTCCTTATGATACATTCTCCAGTTTGCTGTTTTAGTTACATGCTACCAAATCTTAAAGGTCGTCGTTGATTAATGAAAATCTAATAGATACATCAAGGATGTGGTATCCATCTCATGAATGAAATTTTGGGAGCGAAGTATTAATGAGCTATCAATAACATCATGGATATACATTTTATGCGAGGTTACTATTTAAAGCCTACTAGCATACTAGGCCATAGAGGCACACGTTGCTGCGCCCACCCGTAAACAACTCAAACATAGGAGACATGGCAGACCGCTCAAAAATAGAAGATGGCCCTATTTTTAAAATTGCTTCAACCCACAAAGCTGGAAGACAGTAATCACGGGAGCAGCTATGTATCGCCTATTGTGAGAGTGAGGGAGGTCTCGCCTCAAGAGCACCCTCCCATCGCTATGATTGGGCCTGCCTAAGTAGCTTCCTGCAGGTTAGTTTGTCTTTCTTTTTTGTTCAAAATTTCGAAAATATACTAAATACATATATTCCAAGACTCAAAACTACCTAACAAATTGAAAACCATGATTTTGGAAATGTTAACACAGTGTGACAAATTGTTAGCGTAGTTTCAAAAAATGTTAATGGCTTTCAAAGAAATGTTCGTAACATTTTAAAAATGTTCACGTGTTTCAAGAAAATGTACGTCACATCTCAAAACATTGTACAACGTAAAAAATGTTTGTATATATAATTAAAAAAATTGCACACCATTAAAATGTATGTTTACATTTAAATAAAATGTGTTTGACATTTAAATAATGTAACATACAATATAAACAAAATGCTCACGTAGTTTAAAAATTTGTTTCATATCATTCAAAACATTTATCAATATGTATACGAAAATTGTTTAAACGTATTCCAAAAAATGTTCAAAACATGTAGTTCAATTTTTTAATCATGTTGTTGAAAATTATTCAGTGTCTATAAGGAATTGTTTTAGATGGACACGAAAGAATGTAGAACGATTGTAGAAAAAGTAGACATGTATTGAAAAAATAAAAAATCGAAAATAATAATAATAAAATAATAAAACCGAAGGAAATTCGATAGAAAAACACATAGAAACGGAAGCAGAAAAACAACCACGTGAAAGGTTTTAAAACCGATACATACAACGTTAAACCGCTATATGATATACAGTGTTCGGCTGGCCCATTTGTGAGCACAAGAGTGAGACCGAGGGGTCGCTCGCTCTAGTCGAGAAATAGACCTGGCAAATAATCACATTGCAGATTGCCCCAAAAGAGAAGATGGCCCGGAGGAGGCCATTAAAGCGGCGGATGTTGAGAGCGAGGCCTAGTCTGAGTTGTGCGGTCCAGCTAGGAACTTGGTGGACATGCAGACGCGATAGAGGTGCGGTTATAAAAGTGTTTGCGATACCAGACTACATAGCACACATAGCGTGTACAAAAAACGTGTGCAATTCATCACACACAATGTCTTTTCATAAACTGTGTGCAATCATATATTACGTCGCACACACATAGTTTATAAAAATGTGTGCAAGACATTACGTATGGTCGGTTTTTTAAAAACGTGTGCATGGCACACATGGTAGGATACATCGCGCACACCTCTTTTGTGATAACCGTGTGTAGAGCATTACACATTTTTTTTTAAACCGTGTAGAATCATGGTGTACATCGCACACACATGTTTTGTAAGAAACTGTTTGTATGATATCACACACAATTGCATTACTTAAGTGTGTGTTATATTACGACATCACACAGATTTTTTTCATGAAGTGTGTGCAATATTACACCACACACATTTTCTGTCAAAGGGTGTGTGATAGATGTGTGGTCTTAGGCCCAATCTGCAGTAGTGTAAACTAACCTTAAATATGCTTTGCCTCTTGCATATCCAATGGTATGATATCTGGTCATATGTTTAGTTCTTTCGGAAGAGGTTTATCCAATATTTTTTATATTTTTTAGAATTGTTGAGAAAACTCTCAAAAATACGTTATGGTATGTTCCCTTCACATGTTGTTGTGCAAACTATGTACTTGAGTGTTATATACGATTAATGAGGTTAGCAAGGCTCATCAACAATTTTAGCTATTGTTTATTATCCTTCTTTTATTTGTATCGGGTGTGTTTTCAATAATGTTTTGTTAAACTAGGGCGTCCAGCTGTCAGTTCATTGAAAAGACGATAATCAACCCCTTCGCTTCTGCCTCGTGCAAACTCTCATCTAGGGTTTCTCTGCCTCTCGCCGATTCTGCCGCCGATTCGCGTCGACTCTTATGGTCCTTAGACCATATGGAGACATAATGGATCCTGACCCTTGTCAGTGGGAGGGCTCTGTTTTTACGTGTTTTTCTGAGTTTCTTAGGATTTGTGCCATGCTCGAGAAGACAAGATGGCGGTAGCTTCTTGTAGATGGAATAAGGTTCTCCCCGCGTAGCCTTCATTTCGGCGATGCTTCTAGCATTGTTGGATTGTGTTTGGAGGTGTATCCCCGGCGGATCTCGTGGGATCCGGTCGGCATTTGTCTCCCATGGATCCGCCTAGATTCGATCTTCATTCGTCTATGCCTGTGTGTCTGCAGGTTGGATCCTTTCGAGCTACTTCTCTTCATCGACGATGGTTGCTATTTTGGTGTGCTGGTCCTATGGGACGTTAGCATAATGACTTACAGACTTTCTAATACAACAATGTTTGCCCGAAAATGATGAGGGAGGGGCGATGGCGCCGGCACGCCTTCGGCTCGCTTCAGTACTTGTAGTTGTCGCTAGGTGGTGTACGAACCTAGATGTAATTTTACTTCTGTTATTCTTTGTACTATCTTGATAGTGGAAGAGTAGATCGGAAGTTTTCTCGCAAAAGAAAAGAAAAAACTATAATGTTATTATTTTGAAATGCTAGAAAAGGTCGAAAATGTGTACATGCATTCTCCAGAGAGATGATATAATACAGACTACACAGTTGGAACTTGTGAGATCTAAAATGGTAAGTGAGACTGATCAACATATTGCCACGAAACCCTAAGAAAAAAACAATAATGTTATTATTTTGAAATGCTGGAAAAGGTCAAAAATGTGTACATGCATTCTCCAGAGAGATGATATCATACATACTACACACTTGGAACTTATGAGATCTAAAATGGTAAGTGAGACTGATCAAGTTATTGTCTAATCTACTTTGTTTCTCATTTCTATTGTGTGCCTTTTGCTGGCGATAAAACCAATTTAGTCATGGTTGCATTGATAGATTATACAATGACAAATGAACGTTTATATATCTATATGTTGTTGGATTCTTGCTAAGGATGAAAGATTATTCGCTGGTATGACAAATAATAAGATCCAAAATGTCTCAATGACTTGTCAAAAAAGTCATTAAAACGGTCTAAATATGCAATTGGTGTTTTCTGCAAAAGAATTACTCAATACTCAGTGGCTTTACAGAAAAATAGGGACCAAGTGATTTTCTGCAAACCTAACCGCAAATGTGATAGTTTCATGCAACTAACTCATAAATATGCTACCACTTTGAGAAATACAAAATCAATCACAATATTTGTTTGCAGGTTAGCAAGGAGGTCGTTTCCAATGTACAAGTAGTTTTTCATATGCAGTGGCTAATATGAAAGTTGGTTCCACATCCACAACATGACCGCCACCATGATATTGTCGACAACTCATTCTGCATGTCCGATTCCGCGCCACCACGCCCGCTGCTATTGCCCCGAAGTGTGCTATACCACAACCCAGGTTCTTGACCCGAGCAACTCTGATTCATGGAAACTGACACTAACATTTGTTTCGTAGTAATTGTTTCCCGTTGTAACGCACAGAGACATTTGCGTTAGTTTTATAATATCTAAACATATGAGCTCAAATCTCATTTTATTTTTCTCTCGGAAGTGCAATGCACATATAATCTCTCTCTCTCTCTCTCTCTCACACACACACACACCCATACAATCAGAGTTTTGAATTTTGGCCATCTCTGCAAGACCCGGTATGTCTTTTTCGGTCTATTTTGTTGACCGGTTTGATATTCTTTTGCCTAGTCCAAGTTCTGAAGACTTCCCACTACGGTTTGGCTGATCTCAAACATTACTATTTGTAATCCTCAGATTTATGTTGGACTGTTAAACTTTTGTTCCTCTTAATTTCAAATTTTGATTAAATTTGGTCAAAATCCATCATTTTTGTTTCAAAATTCAAATTTGGTTCTAATATTTTGTATGAGAATATGAAAAAATTTCTTTTGAAATGGGCATATTTTGGCCATCTCGTTCGGAGGCAAAAGACCATAGACCGAAAACCAAAACCTTGACCACACGGGGTAGTTCATATCAAAATAAAACCAAAATGCACGTACATGGAGTATCAAATGAACATCTTCACTATCTCCTGTATAATAATGGGCAACGGTAATACCATACACACACATCTTTCATCATACAAGAAAAGAGGGACACATATTACAAACACACCCAGCTCAACACACCACCACTAAGAAGACCCATTCACCAACATATTCCGGTCTCCGAAAAGAATCACACAGAGATTGCCAAGTGACCGTCGTTGTAGGCCTTAGGCTTCGTCTTGCTCCTCTTCAAGACGATGCTCTAGGTGATCACCTCCAGCACCACGGAGATGCCACCCAAGGTGCCCATAGCGATGATGTAGCCCACCTTCCACTTGTGCTCCCGTCTAGGATGGCCATGCCCTTGAAGATGTTGACGCCCCCCAGGATGATGATGGTGTAGCCAACCGAGCAGTGGTACATGTTCTAGTAGACGCGCAACTTGTGATCCTTCTTGGGCCTCAGGAACAGTGCAAACATCTAGGCGGAAACATGTTGGGAAACCGACATTAATTAATTGCAAACGAATCATGCTACCTGTGATCCAAAAAAAAAAGTGTCACAGTTTTAGTTGAAATTTGAACTAAAGCCACGGCATTTTTTTTGGATTGGAGGGAGCACAAAATTAATTTTAGCAGACAATAGAAAGAGATAGAGAGAGGAATTGGGAATGTGGACACCATCATCATCTACCTGAAGGGTGCTGAGAGCAAATACGGCGATCCCAATATTCATGTGAAGCGAGCAGGTGATTCCCTTGGACATATTTCCTAGATGAATGCGGTGGCCAAGCCAGATACTCCCATGCCGTACCCAATCAGCCACCGGTGGGAGGGCTATGTTTTTAGGTGTTTTCTGAGTTTTCTTAGGGTTTGTGCCATGCTCGAGAAGACAAGGCGGCAACGGCTTCTTGAAGATGGAATAAGGTTCTCCCCACCTAGCCCACGTTCCGACGATGCTTCTAGGGTTGTTGGAGGGCATGTGGAGGTGTGTCTCCGGTGGATCTCGTCGGATTCGGTCAGCGTTTGTCTTTGGTGAATCTGCCTAGATCCGATCTTCTTTCGTCTACGTTTGTGTGTCTGTAGGTTGGATCCTTCAATCTACTTCTCTTCATCGGCAACAGTTGCTATTTTGGTGCACTGGTCCTATGAGACGTTAGCATGATTCTCTGATTTTTTTTTTGAGAATTTGGATTCTCCGAGTTTGCATCGTTTTACTAAGTATGAAAAAAATATTTGTTGTTATGACAAGTAATAAGACCCAAAATATCTCAATGAATTTTAAAATGTGTGCATTATTATTGTGTATACTTTAAACACCAACAAAAAAGGATGGATATCAAGGAATATAAGAGAATGTATGTCCTCAGAAGTCTTATATTTGTAAATGTCATCACATCTGGTTCTAATTTTTCTTTAAACAAATCAGATAATATATTTTTATTATTAAAATTAATTTTGGTCCGTGCATTGAGCGGGTACTTCACAAGTTTTATAATAATCTAAACATGACCTCAAACCTCATTTTATTTTTCTCCCCGAAGTCCACTAACCCTTACTCTATCACTCTCTACCACAAGTAGAGTTTTTAATTTCGGCCAAAATTCGGCCATCTCGACCGGACCAGTATGTCTTATTCCGCCAATTGTTTTTGACCAGGATTTTTTTGACCTAGCCAAACTTGTGAAGCCTTCCTAGACATTTTTTTTGTAATCCTCTGAGTTATGTTAGACTGTTAATCTTTTGTTCGGCTTAATTTGAAAATTTTGAACAAATTTGGTCAAATTTCAGTCATTTTTGTTCCAAAATCTAAATTTCAGTTTTTGCTATTTTGTTCGAGATTACACCAAATTTATTTTTGAAACGGCTGAATTTCAGACATCTCATTCAGAGGCAGAAAAAAAAGACCAAAAACAGACCGAAAACAAAAACCTTGACCACACAAGTAGTTCACATAAAAAGAAGACCAAAATACGCGTACAGGACGTATCGAACAAACAACAGCTCACGCATCTCCACTCTAATAATGTTTGGGCTCAACACACACATCTATCATCATTATACAAAAAAAGGGACTGAGATCACGAACACAAGCAGCTCAACACACCACCACTAAGAAGACCCATTCACCCACAGATTCTGGCCTCCGAAATGAATCACCCGGAGAGTGGTAAGTGACCGCCGTTGTAGGCCTTGTCCTCCGTCTTACTCCTCTTCAAGACGATGCTCCAAGTGATCACCTCCAGCACCACGGCGATGCCGCCCAGGATGCCGATCGCGATAATGTAACCCGTCTTCCACTTCTGCTCCACGTCCAGGATGGTCATGCCCTTGAAAATGTTGACGACGCCCAGGATGATGATGGTGTAGCCAACTGAGCGGTGGTATACGTTCCAGTACACGCGCAACTTGTGGTCCTTCTTGGGCCTCAGGAATAGTGCAAACATCTACGCGGAAACATATTGGGCAACCGGCATTAATTAATTGCAAACGAAAGATGCTACTCCCTCTGTAAACTTTTATAAGATTTTTTAGACCACTAAATTTTATAAGAGCTTTTAGCAAGTTTAGTGATCTAAAATATCTTATAAAAGTTTGAGGTTTTTTAAAATGTTCTAAAAGTTTATAGAGGGAGTACAAATTAATTCAGAGAGAGAGGGGAATTGGGAATGTGGGCATCATCATCTAGCTACCTGAAGGGTGGCAAGAGCAACTACGGCGATCCCAATATTCCGGTGAAGCGAGTAGGTGATTCCCTTGGACAAATTTCCTAGATGAATGCCGGTGGCAAAGCCAGATACTCCCACGCCGTACCCGATAAGCTGGCAGCCTACATGAAGGTAGAACCATGCAGGGTCGGCCTGTTTGAATGTCTTGAGATATCTAGCAACTACGCCTCCCATTGGCAGTAGAATACCCCAGCTCACACCATTCAGAATTCCATGGGCCTGCACACAAAAAAGTTACTACAGTTATTCACTCAGGGTGAATAAAAAGGAACGACAAACTTTTTTGAGTAGCCACAGTGATCACATTTCTCTTGGTGATGCTGCTGCCCCCTCCGCCGCCGGCGCCGGCGGTCGCCCCCGTCACCAGGTTGAGCTTCCCCTTGGCCCGCTTGTTGCCACCGGCCATGGCGTGTTCGGCGTTGCTCCCGCCGGACACACGCCCCACCTGCCAGACCTGGTTCACCATCCTGGTGCCGTTGTGCAGCGTGAGCTTCCCGAACATCTGGACGCGGCCGTCGGCACCGACCACGGCAGCGAGGTCGGACGTCGGGTAGGCGATGGGCCCCGGCGATCCGAGCGAGAGCCCCTGGATGTCGTACGTCTGGACGCCGTAGGCGCCGCCGCCGCCCTTGGGCGCGGCGAGGAGCGCCTGCGTGCCTTCCATGCCCTGGCCGGTGGGGTTCAATCCCCAGGAGACCCAGCCGCCGGACGAGGGCGGCGCCGCGACGAACGCCACGGACAGCGACGACGCCGCGCCGTCGTATGTCCAGTGCAGGGACGCGCCGAGGGTGGGCAGGTCGCTGCACGACGCGTAAACGCGATTGTTGGGGAACTTGTCCGCCGTGCACGCCCCCGCCACGCCCACGCGCGCCACCAGCAACAGCACAAGAACCCACACGCCGGACATGGCTCTCCAAGGTCGGGGGATGATGTCTGGTTACTGCGGTTTCACGTGGAGCGGTGGCTTGCGCTTTCTTTCGGCCGCGTTTACGGCTTAAATATACGTAAACCGTACGTGAAAGTTGCATCTTGTTTAACATAGCCGGGGCAACCACCACCTTCCGGTGTCGTCAATGCTTACGTCGCGCGGTCGGGCGCCCATAGAAACGGCCTACGCCCACAGAAACGAAGGGCAACTTGAGAGTATGTTAATTGATCTTTTGTTACTACTTTATTGTTCTTTTGCAGTGTCATACTTGAATTAGAAGGTATCGGAGAAGGCTTGCTATCTTCAAAGCGAAACCGCTTAGACACATCCTCAACGTAGCGACATTACTTTAAAGTAATCACACTAACATCCTTAATTTGTTTGGGCTGTGCATTCACACACATCCTCAACGTAGCTGAACGATCAAAATGTAGAGACAATAAAAATTTGATCACTAAATAGATAGAGAAGAAAAGCTTGCGCGTGCATACCTCCTAATTCACTTGCACTCCAAATCTAATTACCCATAAAAAGTGTTCAGGTTCAATTTTTTGTGTCATTTGAAATGTCATCTGCATTTCGAAAATATTATCTAATTTTTTCAAATCATTCATGAATCTTAAAATATTTGTGTAGTGCTAAGAAAAGTGTTCATGTATTAAAATAATGTTTTGATAATTTAAAAAATACTCACCCTTTTATCAAAATAAAAAACCATGTAACTCTAAAAAGTGTTCACGTGCTTAAAAATATATTCAAAATTTACAAAATATTCATGCTTTTTAAAAAATTACATGGTTTCAAAAGTGTTTGATTGTTAAAAAGAATGTTGATGCATTTTGAAAAACAAATATAGAATTTTACACTGAGAGGGGGTAAGAGGGATGGTGTATGAACTAGGCTTTCACTTGCTTGATGATATTAGTTTTAAAGCGATTAGACTTTCACTTGCGATGGTGTAATTTAGTGAAAGGTGTGAGTGCAGTGGCCGAGATCATCACCATGGGGATTGACCACGTTAGGATGCACTGCGATCAGTTGGACACCATGACATGATCGGTGAAGGCTGGAAGAAGGATAAGAGACAACACGGATGAGACGCTATGTTCAAATAGATAACATGGACCTGTGAAGGGGTCTTGAGTCGTGCTTATTGTGCTAGGAGTATGATTTTCACTTCCATTGCAATGCACGGGCATGTTTGCTAGTAATACTTATGTGAACATGAAAGGCTATAGGTACACTATAGAAGCAAGCCTTTTAGCTCCATACCCATGTCACACGGAGAACTTCCATGATTTTATGTATGAAGCTGCCCTAACACACCAAATTAGTAAAAAGAGCAAACATAAGAAAGGCCGTGAAGAAACATCACTACATATGGGTAAGATTAGCTGACAAAATCCATTGAAGGTCGTTGTCGGAGTTGTCCGAAGTTGGTACACTAATACAAAATAGGAAGAAAGGGTGTAAGATCTGAAATAGAATAGAGGATGGTGTCTTCTATCGTGTTTAACTTCTACCATTCTGGTTCTCTAAACGTTCTTATAAAGAAATAGAAAGCATAGCTTGTGCTGTCAAAAACAATAGCACGACTAGTCAGAAGTAGCTGGTTGTAACCATCATCTTTGTGAAAAATCAATGGACATCAAATCTAGTTGATAACACAAATCTCAATCCATGTCACCTAAAATCGAATGATAATATAATTAAGGATAGCAGCAAGTTCGTCCATTCAAGATTAGCACCTAATTAACACATAGTTCGAAAAAAAAACTAAAATTTCCAACCAATTTATTGAGATTTGTGCGCAAAACCCATGGACCAACAGCTGAAAATATTCAATAAGATGCCCTAGTAAATTCATGAAACAACTAACCCGCACAGCCTGGAAGTTGAGTAGATGTTAGAAATAATGGTCTAGGCCCATATGCAATTTCTGAAATATTAACTTGGCCCATGAATAAAATAGGAGATGGTGGCTTTAAAGGTTGGTCTCACCTCGAAAGTTGAGGAGATGTGAGACCTTTTTATACGGTGATTTCTCCCCCATCACACCAAGAGAAAGCAAAGACCATACGCGTGCACTCGCCTCACCTCACTCGGTCCTGTAGGAATTTATGTGTCTTTCAAACATTACACTACAGTTTTATTAATTGCTCATAGTGGAAATTGTGTTTGATCGGAATTGATCAAAGGTTTGCATATGTTCTTTGTACTTGAGGAATTAAACTCAAGGTGCTGGTTACGGTTATACTGGAACACATCATGTTGTTATACATGTTGGAAATATACCCGGGTATAGTATAAACTGGGGAAGCTGGGCTATGCGTAGGATCAGCTCTACGTATTGAATAGCCTACATGTTTAAACATGTATTAATACAGTTTAAACATGGCGTATGACTCACACATACGTGCAAAGGGATAAGAAGGAATTTGACTCGAAAGCTAGTCGGTTATGATCGTGGTTGGTTAATTCGATTAGGAGTCTAACTGAATTCTATCTGGATACAGATTTGAACTATCAGGAAACTAAGTATAAATATGTCCCTACCCTCTAGCCTCAAATACGCATTGTGAGTCGCACCACAGACTTGGTGGAGGAATTAGAAGGTAGACAAATATACTCGTGCGATTTTATTTTCAACATTGGCATCGGAGCAGATTGCTTAGAGTTTTGACGGCCGTAACAAATCTCTGTTTTAGAGATTGGAAAAAGGACGTCATCCTCTTGCTATTTTTTCCTCGGAGGAAACAACTTCCGCTGCGTACTCCTCCCAGATATCCGGAAACGAGCGGCTCGCTCGATCTAGGAAACCCTCGCTCGCCTGATCCCGCCACGACCACCAGCCGCCGCCTCGCCGTCAACGCCGCGACCGTCGCCTCGCCATAACCGCCGCGGCCGTCGCATCGCCGTCAACGCCGCGGCCGTCGCCTCGCCGTCACCGCCGCGGCCGCCACCTCGCCGTAACCGCCACGGCCGTCGCCTCGCCGTCTCCGCCGCGACCGCCTCATCCGCGGCCGCCACCTCGCCGTAACCGCCGCGGCCGTCGCCTCGCCGTCTCCGCCGCGGCCGCCTCGTCCGCGACCGCCAGCTCGCCGTCTCCTCCGCGAGTCTGCGTCTCCGTCTCCATAGCGACCGCCGGCTCGTCGTCCACCAACCGGGAAATCCGATCTGCAGAGTTTGCTGCTGCTCCAAATTTCTCTGCTTCGACGACCAAACGAGCTGCCGCCGGCTGCTCGGAACCTGCAAGTCACACGTGAGTTTGCTGCTGCTAATCAGCGTTGAACTACTACTCTGTACGTTTGGAATTTGTTGCCACGGTAATTACCATCCCCAATGGCTTCCAACAGTGTGTTTGCTGAGTTACTTAGATCTTATAAATTGGATGGATCAAATTTTACCGCTGGAAGAGAAAGATTATGTTTCTCCTCACTGCTGAAAACATTGATTACATAATAACTCAGTCTAAGCCAGCCCAACCATCGGCTGAAGCTGAAGATGAGGAAAAGGAAAGCTACCGTGAGGAGATTACTCAGTGGACTAAGGACAACAAAAAGGCTAGAGTGTTTATGCTCGGTTCGATGTCAGATTCTCTAGCCTGAGAGTATGAATCAGAGGAATCAGCTCGCAAAATAATGAGGAGATTGGAAAAGGATTTTGGGGAAGTTTCACTTATCAAAGTTCTTAGCTTGGTGAATCAATTTTTGACTGCGAAGATGACAGAAACCACTGCTGTTAGTGCACATCTGAATAAATTGTGTGTGTTAGTAGAGGAACTGAAAAATGCAGGGTACCCTTTCCCTGAAGAAGTTCAAGTCATGGTTGCTCTTAACTCTTTGCCAAACTCTTGGGAACAATTTAAAATATCCTTTTGTCATACCGAGCGTGTGCTAAACATGAGGACTCTCAGGCATCATCTACTCATGGAAGAAGACAGGAAGTCCACACAAGGGAAAGAAAGAAGGTCTCAACATGATGAACTACACCTTGGTGAGGACAAGTCTTCAAACAAGAGAAATTGGCAAAAGAGGAAACACGGGACAGATCTGAGGGATAAAATAAATCAGAAGCGCGATAGGAATGATTACAATGGAAGAAACTCAAATCAGAAGACTGACAAGAGGAATTTTAACTGCCATAATTGTGGTGAAAAAGGACACTTCAGATCTGAGTGCACTAAGAAGAGGAAGCCAGATGAGAAGAGGCATAACAACAACCAGTCTAAGCATCAGGATAATAGAAGGGGAAATCCTTCACCTGATGGTATGTCTCATGTTTTTGTATGTTCTGAATCTCTATTTACTACTTCCTTGTCAAATAGTTGGGTGGTTGATTCTGGCTCCACCTCACACATTGCAAGAGATAGAAATTCTTTCTGTGTATTTAAACCAATTCAAAAGGGAACTAGATTTATTTATCTAGGAACAACATCAAAGGCAGATATACTAGGAATTGGGGATTACAATCTAAAACTCCCAAGTGGAGGAATATTACTCCTTAAGAATACTGTATTTGCTCCGGACATGAGGAGAAATCTCATATCGGTATCTAGACTAGAATCTGCTGGCTTTGATGTGAACTTTGGCAATGGGAAAGTTAAAATATTGCTAAAAGGAAAATTGATACAATCAGGGAATCGCGTAGAAGGCCTCTATTATATTGAAGATATTTCTGATATTGATGCTATGGACAATTTAGTTGCTGAAAACCGCTCTGTTGTGAGGAATATAGCCGGAAATGACAATTGTTCCGAATCCTATCTATGGCATTTAAGGCTAGGACATATATCAAAGAACGGAATTAAAAGATTGATTAGTTCTGGAATTCTGAATTTTAAGTGGGAAGATTATGGAATATGTGAAGCCTGCATCATGGGAAAAATGACTAGAGCTCCTTTTCCTAAAGCGGAAAGATCTAGTGAGCCCTTAGCCATAATCCACTCAGATATTTGTGGGGAATTGACAACACCCACGATAGGACAGAAGGTGTATTTTATTACATTCATTGATGACTTCTCCCGATACGGTTATGTTTACCTCCTTAAACACAAGTCTGAGGGTTTTGACATGTTCAAAACTTTCAAGGCTGAAGTGGAAAACCAACTAAATGGGAAAATTAAAGTCCTCGGGACCGATAGAGGAGGAGAGTATACATCCGGAATTTTGGATGAATTCTGTAAAGAACATGGTATAGTACACCACTACACATTACCCTACACACCCCAACAAAATGGTGTAGCGGAAAGAAGAAATAGGACGTTGATGGATATGGTTCGATCCATGATGGCTTACTCTGATTTACCTTAAGTTTTTGGGGGGAAGCACTACATACTGCAATTTATTTGTTAAATCATTCACCCTCAAAATCAGTAAAGGTCACTCCTTATGAGTTGTGGAAGGGGAGGAAACCAACACTAAGACACTTGGCTGTTTGGGGCTGCAATGCGCAAATTAAAATCCCTAGCCAAAATAGAACCAAATTACAACCTAAGACCACCCCAGGAATTTTTGTTGGATATTCAACTGGTTCCAATGGTTATAGGTTTTATGATCCC
This sequence comes from Elymus sibiricus, assembly GCA_039707655.1. Lineage (NCBI taxonomy): Eukaryota > Viridiplantae > Streptophyta > Magnoliopsida > Poales > Poaceae > Elymus > Elymus sibiricus. Next base: position 14,753,587 of record CM077673.1, on the reverse strand, counting down.
AACAATAAGAAGTTATTGGAAAGCAGAGATGCTATGTTTCTAGATCAAGACACTCCTCGTCGTGCTAAGAGGGATAGAGTGGAATTGATAGAAGAAGAATCCGAGGAAGTAGTAAAAGACTCTGCCGGTAATCTTTCAAGCCAAATCCCTGACATAAATATGGAAGAAACTCCCTCAACTAGTATGCCTAGAAGAAGTGGGAGGAACACACAAAGACCATCTTATCTAGATGATTACTTTGTGTTTTTAGGGGAAGTACACTCTAAAGTGTCTTTAGAGGAAGAACCTAAAACTTACAAACAGGCCATTGATTGTGAGGAATCTGGACTATGGTTAGAAGCTATGCGGGAAGAACTAAACTCCATGGAAATAAATGGTGTTTGGGAACTTGTAGATTTACCCCAAAACCGCCAGGCCATAGGATCTAAATGGATATTCAAAAGGAAACTCAATGCTTCAGGAGGCGTGGAAAAAAATAAAGCCAGATTAGTTGCTAAGGGGTATACACAAAGGGAAGGAGTGGACTTTGTGGAAACATTTTCCCCTGTTGCAAAATTCACTTCTATTCGCATCCTAAGTGCATTGACTGCTTATTTTGATCTTGATCTCCATCAAATGGATGTCAAGTCTGCTTTTCTAAATGGTTGTTTAGAAGAGGAAATCTATATGACACAACCAGATGGTTTTGTGGAGAAAGGAAATCAGAATAAAGTATGTAAGTTAAAAAGATCAATCTATGGTTTGAGGCAGGCTGCTAGGCAATGGAATATCTTATTGGATGCTGCAATCACATCTTATGGTTTCTCTACGATGGAAGGAGACCACTGTATTTATTTTAAAATAGTGGGAGGAAATTTTGCATTATTATCATTGTATGTCGATGACATTTTAATTGCTTCAAACCATAAGGAAACTTTAATGGAAGTGAAATCATGGTTATCATCTACTTTTGATATGAAAGATTTGGGGGAAGCCTCTTATGTTTTGGGGGTGGAAATACATAGGGATCGGAAAACGAAAGTTTTGGGGCTTTCTCAAAAAGCTTATCTCAAAACTGTTTTGAAACGATTTTCTATGGAAGATTGCAAACCTGCGAATGTACCAATAATAAAAGGAACTAAACTTAGTGAGGAACAATGTCCTAAAACTCCTAAGGAAATAAGGGAAATGAAAAATGTACCTTATGCTTCTGCTCTGGGGTCTCTTATGTATGCAATGCTGTTTACTAGACCAGATTTATGTCACACTGTTGGAATGTTGAGCAGATTTCAGAAAAATCCTGGGCAAGCTCATTGGAAGCAAATAAAATGTGCTATGCGATATATTAAAGGAATGATGGACTTTTCTCTTTGCTTTAATGGTGATAATCTTCAGCTGCAGGGATATACTGATGCTGACTAGCAGGGAGACCTTGATGAAAGGAAGTCGACGTCGGGTCGTCTATTTACTTTGGCTAGCGGTGCTATCTCTTGGAAGAGCAAGAAACAAACTTCAGTGGCGCAGTCTTCTATGGAAGCAGAGTATATTGCTGCAAATGAAGCCGTAAAAGATGGCGTTTGTTTGAGGGACTTTCTAGTTTCTCTCGGGATAATTGAAAGTGCATCAGGTCCAGTCACTGTTTATTGTGATAATCAAGCTGCGATTAAACTTTCCAGGGATCCCAAGTTTCATAGCAAGGCTAGACATATTGAAGGAAAATACCATTATATTAGAGATGTTATAAATAGGTTGAAAACTATTCGGCTTGAGTTTTTGCCTAGTACTGATATGTTGGCAGATCCACTGACTAAACCTCTTAGTCAGGAATTGTTTTGCAAACATGTCAGGAACATGGGCCTTAGGATATTTTGATTAAATGTTTTCAGACAAGTGGGAGATGTAGGAATTTATGTGTCTTTCAAACATTACACTACAGTTTTATTAATTGCTCATAGTGGAAATTGTGTTTGATCGGAATTGATCAAAGGTTTGCATATGTTCTTTGTACTTGAGGAATTAAACTCAAGGTGCTGGTTACGGTTATACTGGAACACATCATGTTGTTATACATGTTGGAAATATACCCGGGTACAGTATAAACTGGGGAAGCTGGGCTATGCGTAGGATCAGCTCTACGTATTGAATAGCCTACATGTATTAATACAGTTTAAACATGACGTATGACTCACACATACGTGCAAAGGGATAAGAAGGAATTTGACTCGAAAACTAGTCGGTTATGATCGTGGTTGGTTAATTCGATGAGGAGTCTAACTGAATTCTATCTGGATACAGATTTGAACTATCAGGAAACTGAGTATAAATATGTCCCTACCCTCTAGCCTTAAATACGCATTGTGAGCCGCACCACGGACTTGGAAGAGGAATTAGAGGGTAGACAAATATACTCGTGCGATTTTATTTTAAACAGGTCCAGGGAGGCACATGCGTACGTGCAACATGCACGTGAATGGTCTGTTGATATCTGGTCCGTGGTCTTGCAAAGGCGTGACTATCTTTTGTCATTTTATTTTTTGATGTCTTGATAGACAAGTTGATTGTTTACTTGTCCAGTAAGTTCACGGCCTGAAAACCAAGTAGGAAAATATGATGTTACGACGGCACACAAGTGTCGAATGAAAGTGGAATCCTTTCATTCGACACTTGTGTGCCGTCATAACATCATATTTTCCTACGAACCTAACTTATTCACTTGCACCCATCCACTTTAATCTAATCTATGTCATATAATAACTCGCCATTCTTAGTCACATAACAACTTATCATCATCTTAATCATCTAACAACTCATGACAAGTTGATCATTGCTACACAATGTCATAAACTAGAAAATGTGCTCTCTCTTAGCTAGCACATACTATTCTCTTCTAGATAGGTAGAACCTACTACTCTCTCCTAGGTAAAAAAAATAGCATAAAACAGGTAAGGTCCGACCACTCCATTGTGAAGAATAGAGATCCACCAATCTTCGACACGTAGCCTGAGCAAATCCTTCGCGCCTCCGCCAAGTAGTTGTCTACTGACTTTCATTAATTTGCCAAATCCTTTGAGTTTTAGTCTTTGAACGCTTTGCGAAATCAAGTATGCATGGAGGAATATTATAGGCCACCGCGGCCGTAAGCTGATAATATTCAAATGACCTTCTAAAAACATCAGTTGAGGCACAACCTCCGAAGGGAATTTCTGTTGAATAACATAATATGCAGAAACATCAGTTAGCAATCTAGTTTTGCTTAAGAAAAATTTATGTATGCAAAAGATGGACTAATTAATGATAGAATAGTAAAAAAGTATCTTACCATGCTATCTGCAGCAATGTTACCATGGGTCAACGAGTGCACTAGTGGCACGTATTCAGAAAAACTTTCACCAATATCTTCATAATTGATCTTAAAATTATCAATATCATTAATAAATGAGATCAAATGATTTATCTCCAACCAAGTTAGTTTTGAGCCATGACTGTAGTAGGTCTGATCTACTTTCTTTTGAATATTTGGTGAAGAAGAGAAATAAGCTTACAATTAAAGATAAACAAGTTAAATAGGAACGAACACCAACTATTTTTAAATAAATAATATAAATTACTTAAACAATATGGTTGACAAACTCACATGAAGGTAAAACTGAAAGCATATCGACATCCACCCAAATGTCGATATTACCTTCAATATCATCTTCAGGACGAATATCGAAGGTTATTTCCATATCCTTCTGAAATCCATATGTCTTGGCTAGAGCTTCCCAATTTGAGCAACCAAATTATGCGTTATTAACTGCATTCATTAGTTTAACCAGAAATGTGTGACCATGTTTAGTCCTCAGGTTAGCGCTCCTCGTCTCCATATTCTCACTATCTTCGAAACCGAGCTTCTTCAAGACAAACCGTCTTGCATGGCAGGGCATAAACTAGTCGAATTGTAAAGACGGAAATTACACATTCAAGCAAAGAAACAAAATTCATGATTAATTACGAAAAAATACTTGTCATCGTTGCATACCGTAGAAACATCAAAGGTCTCGTCAAGCTTGATGGTGAAGAACCTGCCATTTTGCAGGTGAGGCCTGTCGCACATACCCCGATCGTCGCCGCAGAGTTCACATTCAGGGATCCTATCGTCGTCAGACATTTCCTGTGTTCATGATTCAAAGATTAAAAAAAGTTCGGCATGACCATTGCTAAAATAGGACATATCGAGTGCCAGAAATTTGCCGAAACAGAAATGAATCAACATTCCGGCAAAACATAGGCCACTCAGAGGTTTCATTTTCACATTTTCATTTTCATTTTCATTCTCATTTTCACATTTTCATTTTTAGTTTCACATTTTCATTTTCAAATTTTCATTTTCATTTCTTCACATGTTCAAACAGAGTCAAGTTCCTTACATTTTCATTTCAAAATAAATCCTATATTCACATTTTCATTTCAAAAAATACTAAAACTATCCTAGTTCTAACCCATTTTCTATCCATCCATCCTATAGTTCTAACCCTAGTTACTAAAACTAATTCAGATTTAGAGGGAGGGATGGAGGGTGAGGGCAGGAGGGAGGGAGGGAGAGAAGGGAAGGTGGGAGGGAGAAGGGAAGGATGGAGGGAGAGGGTGGGAGGGAGATATACTGGGGGGAGGACGGGGACGGGGGGCGACAGCAGCGGGCGGCGGGGTGCGACAGCAGCAGGCGGGGTAGATGGAGAGAGGGAGAGTGGAGAGGGAGAGTGACTCGATGGAGATAAGGCGGGATTAGCAGTAGCACGGGACAAGGGCCGTGCTACTACTAGCCCACCTAGTAGTAGCGCGTTTCTCAAAGCCACGCTACTGCTAAGCTGGGCCGGTGAGCTGGGCCTGGGCTGGCCGTAGTAGCAGCGCGCTTACAACTCCCGCGCTACTGCTAAGTGAATAGGAGTAGCGCTGGTTTCTGCCGAACGCTACTACTATTTGGCAGCCCCGGTGGGTGACGATGGGACCACTTAGCAGTAGCGATAGATTGGCGCCCAGTGCTACTACTACATATACACCTGTAGCGCCGATGTGTGCCCCGCGCTACTGCTAAGTAGCAATACCGGTGCGTACCTTCCCCTCGCTACTACTAAGTTTCTATCTATAAACTTTCTCCTATAGTATAGTGTTTATATGATCTCCGTTGGTGAAACCAATAAAGTACGCATCCCCACTCATGTTATTGCATCCTCATGCTACCACCGTGCTTCCCCATTCCGGTTATAACAATGATGATTAAGTAGGGTGAACTCCCCGTGGTCATGACATTAAGTTCGGTAGTTCTCCACTAATCCCTATAACAATGATTAGAGACAAACGGAGTTAGGCCGTGCCACTAGCTCCTTCCTCAACGAGCTTTCACACCAACATGAATTGCCTGAAGTCCACACACTGGTAGAAAACAGGCCATTAGTCCCGGTTGGGAAGGGCCTTTAGTCCCGGTTCCCCAACCGGGACTAAAGTATAGAGACTAAAGGGTCGAAGCCTTTAGTACCGGTTGGCTACGAACCGGGACTAAACCCTGGCCACGTGGTCGGCAGCGCGCGGCAGGGCATGGGGACCTTTGGTCCTGGTTGGTAACACCAACCGGGACTAAAGGTTTAGGGGTTTAGGTGTTTAGGGGTTTAGTGTTTATTGTTTATTTTTCCTTTTCATTTTGTGTTTTCCATTTAATTCTTTTTCATTTCAAACATATTTTACGCTACTACATACTGTACACGTTATGCATATATAATAGAATTTCTTGTAGAATCGATCATATATCATAAAATTTCTCGTACAAGCAATCATATATCATAGAATTTCTCGTACGACCACATGCATACACATATATATATACAATTTGGTATATACAATTTCTCGTACAATTTGCAGATCATTTGCGGATCGGGTAATGGTATTCTCCGTCGGAAGATATGACCTGCTGAAGCAAAAATCCCGCAATTTCCTCTTGAATTGCTCGTATGCGGCCCGTTGGTAGGAGCTTATCCCGCATCTCGTGCATCTTTAAAAAAGGAGATCAATATGAACATGTTAGTTGTGTGTATATGTATTAGATCATGATAAAAAAATATGAATGGTGTTTACGTACCCAAAGATCTCTTGCACTCTTGCTGCTTTCGGTCATAAAGCGAATGTTCTCGCAAACGTAATATGCACATAGTTCAGTCCCCTGTGCATGCCTCATGCACTTTATGAGAATAGAGTTCAATCAGATAATAATAAAGCATGACAATGGTATTGAAACTAGAATTAAAGATATGTGCGGACGTAGCTAGTACTACTTAATTACCCTGGGCTTTCACCATCTCAACTCTGGTTTCCATTCACCGGTGACCTCTTTGATGAAACGTTTCCAAACCCTGCCCGGTAAACAAAATGAATAAAGGAGTTATTAATTACTTGATATCAGGAAATGAACTAATAAAGAAGCCGACATAGTGCGTCAATGATTGAAATTACCTTTCGAGCAACGAATGCAAGCTTATGTAATCTTCAGGGTCTTTACTTAGCGAGTCTAGTACTTCAACAGTTCCATCGTCAACTCTAATGATTAGAAGGATCCAGTGGTAGCTGCGCACACGATTTGTATAAGCGGGCATGCATAACTCATCAACTACACTTAACATCGAGTATATATATATATAAGCAAAAATAGAATTTGTAGTACAAGACAGTAACACTCACTGGAAGTTCCAAGGTAAAAGTATTTCTGGTTTGTACTTTAGGGCCTTCAAAAACCTTAGAAGCATTTTCTTCGTGTCATTAGGGTTCCTTCTCAACACTTCTTCATTAACGGTATTTGGGTCAATGAACCCAATGCCATAGACTCCAACTCTTTTCAATTCAAAAATTTACATTCTGCATAATACCACACAAAAGAATATAGTGAGTATAATAACAAGCAATGAACGAGCTGAGCTAGAGACTTAAATTACAGAAAAAAATCACTTACAGACAATAGCAACTTACGATAGATTTGTCGAGTGCTTTTTGATTGAATAACTGAAAAAATTCTTCATTTTCAATCCACAAATCTTTTTCATGGATGTAATGCTCTTTGTCGACTTTCACCATGAGGCTCTCTCGCCCGTCCTTTACTTCTCTCATGTACCAGTCATGCAATTTGTACATTTGCGTTGTTAGAAGCTTCTCGTCGTCAGGACTGACCAGAGGTTTCCTGGGGACATATTGCCATGCTATTTCCTTCGGATCCAATGGTGGAAATTCCTCGATCTCTAGGAATTGTTCAACGGTGATACCGAGCAATCTAGCATTCTCTCTATCAGCGTCGGTTATTACCACGTTATTGGCACTCACCTTGAGCGGGCTGATCGATTGGACTTCCTGTTCTCCGAGCTGGGGAACATTTTTCCCGCATTTACTGCTACCACTCGACTTCTGTCTTTTCTGGGATTCATACTTGGTAATATAGCGTTCATAGTATGATACCGGCCTTTTCTCCGCCGGTTTAGCTGCATCAATAAAGTGTTGTACGACCTCGTCGGGTACTTTCTCCTTTGGCGGCGGGGGCGCTTTCGGCCTAGAATGGGCCCGCAAAGCGAGATTCACTGATTCATCGAGTTCCTCGTCAGTCATATCGTAAGCTAACTTCTTTTTGGAGGAGGCTAGGGTTTCTTCTTTTGTGTTCTCTTCCGCTTTGGAGACGGCGGATATCGATATCGCGGACGTCTCGCGCTAGGCTCCATCTCGGGGTGGGATGGACTCTGCTGACGTGGCAGAGCTTGATATCGCGGACTCGCCATGCGTTCCGTCTCGGGGTGGGATGGATTCGGCTGGTGCGGCGGAGATGGATATGGCGGACTCACCCTGCGCTCCGTCTCGGGGAGGGTTGGAGTCTGCTGACCTGGCGGACTTGGAGGAGGAGTCGGTGGCCTTGGCACCGAGATTGGAAACACGATGCATTCCTTTTTCCATAAAATGACACAACGCCTGGCTTCTCCCAGTGCCCGCTCCCTTCACCTCCATGGTAGTCAAGATCTAGTGATTCATATGCCGACACAACTTGATCCACCCCGACACGAGCATAGCCAGGTGGAATCAGATTGCCGTGGAAAGTTGCTTCAGCTCCACTCGGTAAAGCAAAGCCGTCCGCCACCTTCGTGGATATGTTCTTCAGTTTCACGTGTAGCTCACAAGGTGTCGACTCTAGGATATCATCCACGGGGTAGCGAGCCAGCAATGCATCATCGGCCGGGACCCCTGTGGAACCCACGCTGCTTTTCGGCATAGATGATGGAATGGTACCATCCAATGCTGGATCTGGTTGCTGCTGCTGCTGAGACGCGCCTTGCTGGCTAAGTTTGTTGATTTGCTCCTGCTGCATGTTATATTTGCGTTCCAAGTCCTAAATCCGATCTACTTCATGCTTCTTCTTTCTGTCACGACTTCTGTAGCTGTCGTTCCAATCCGCAAACCCCAGAAACCATGGAACCATGCCTTTGCCTCGTGTTCATCCCGGGTGTTCAGGATTCTTGAGGGCGCGCGAAAGCTCGTCCTTCTCTCTCTCGGCCTCGTACACACCCGCTCGAGCTTCTGCTATTGCTTTAAGTAACTCGTCCGTGGCTCCTTTAAGACTTGCCTGTTCAAGAACCTCCCCTGTCTTTGGGTCCAACTTTCCCCCATGTGCATAAAACCAAGTCCTGCACCTCTCGGGCCAAGTCTCTGTTACTGGAGTGACCCCTGCAACCTTCATGTTTCTCTCAGATCCATAGCACTTAGGCAACCCATACTTGTAGCCGCCTAGCCCCAGACGATGGTGCCACGTTTTTTTGTCGGCATTTATCTTGTTTATTCTGAACCATTCCTTAGCTACTTGTGATTCCTTAAACTTCACAAATTCGTCCCAGTCATCTGCTAACTTCACATATTTTCCTTTGAATTCTGGAGTCTTCCTTCCGTTTTCCACGTAACTTTTCCATAATCTTTTCTTCCAAGACTGGAATTGTGTGGCCATCTTCTTAAGAGCACACTTCTTGACTTTCTCCCGTTGGAGATCTGTGAGACCCTCTGGTAGGGTGAAATGTTTCATGAGCTCCTCCCAAAGCAGATCTTTTGCTCTTTGGCTGACAAAAGAAACTGCTTGGGTATCTTTTGGCTGATTCCATTGTTGAACGGTGATCGGGATTTGGTCCCTAATGATAACTCCGCATTGACGTATAAAATTGTCCGCATTCTCTTTAGGAGCAATCGGTTCGCCATCTGCTCTGATTTGATCGATGTTAAACTTTACGCCTTGTTTCAACTTTTTTGTCGGGCCACGTTTAACCCTTGTAGAAGATTTGCTCGATCTGGAGGGCTAAAAGGAAGAAAGATTCGTTAATATATACAAATCAATCAATACATCTGATGATCACCAGAGGGCAAATTAATACCTCGACGGACTCTGTTAAATGGTTCGCCTTCGTCTCTTGGTTGTTCTTCCTCAATTGTCATCGTCATTGTCAGCTGGTTCGCCTTCGTCTCTTGGTTGTTCTTCCTCAATTCCCTCACCGGATGGGTTAATGTATTGTGAGCCATCATCTACTTCATTCTCTTCGTTTCCGGAGCATATCAGGTCGTACATGGCATTCTCTTGATCATGGCCTCTGTCTATACCATCCATAGCTTAACTAATCCAGAACAAATATAAAACAATTAGAATGCATTCAATAAGCAGAACCGGAGATATGCAAATCAATACAAGGCAATGCAACAATACGATCATATAATATCACTAATACATCATCGAATAGTATCACTAATACATCATCGAATATAATATCACTAATACAGATCTAGTTGACGTCTCGCGACGCAGGCGGTGGACACCCAAAGATAAGGAACTATGACAGGATCATAGCTCGGGTGTGATCCCTGAAGAACCAGCCAGGTATTGGAGAACCTGGCGTCCAACGCAGCCATGTAGCGTCGGACGTGCTCGTCCTCCTCCCTGACACGGCGACGTACCACCTCCGCGGGGGCCGGCTCCCTCTGCACCGACAGTGGTCCATGCGACCATCACCAAATAACCTCCGGGTCGACGACGGGACCCTGATTCCTCACCAAGCTCCGTGCCCCGGAAGGCAGCACCTCCCAGCGCCAGCCCGGCGAAGCCTAGTCTCGGACATGCTGGCGCCTCTCAAGTAGGTGGTCGACGGCGCCGAGTCAACGACGAGGATGCGGGCCAGGCATCATTGACATCGAGAAAAAATTCTACAATATTTAAATTCCTACTATTTAATAAACTTTAATAAAGATGATTGCATTTAACAACTATGACAATAATAACGAGAACCACGAATCCCGAGTCGACGAACCCCGAGTCCCCGACGATCGCCGGTGAGGAGTCCCCGACGATCGTCGGGGACTCCTCACCGACGATCGCCGGTGAACTCCTCACCGGCGATCGTCGGGGACTCCTCACCGGCGATCATCGGGGACTCGGGGTTCGTCGACTCGGGACTCGTGGTTCGACGACTCGGGACTCGAGACTAAAAAAACAACTAAACTAAAAAACTAAAACAACTAAACTAAACTAAACTAAAACAACTAAACTAAAACAACTAAAACAACTAAACTAAACTAAAACAACTAAACTAAAAAAAATAAAACAACTAAACAAAAAAAACTAAAACAACTAGGTGGCCGGCGCACGTGGCCGTGGTGGCCGCGGTGGAGGGGAATCGGAGCAGGCGGCAGGAGCTCACCGACGCGACGGGGCTCGGGGGAGGAGGTGCGGGCGGCGACGACGGGGCTAGGGGAGGAGGCGCGGGCGGCGTCCGGCGTCGAGGGCGGCAACGATGTCGACGAGGACGAGGAGGCACGGGCAGCGGCGATGACGGGCTCGGGGCGGCGGCGAGGACGGGCTTGGGCGGCGTCGACGACGGCGGTTGCGAGGACGAGGGCGCGGGCGGCAACGACGACGGCGGCGAGGACGGGCTCGGGGGCGGCGGCGAGGTTGGGCTGGGGGTGGCGGCGACGACGGGCTCGGGGGCGGCGGCGAGCTCCGGCAGCCTGGCGGCGTCGGGGCAGGGCGTCGGCATCGGGGGAGAATGGGAGAGGTTGGAGAGATTTTGACAAGTCCCGCGTTAAATACCCCAGGACCTTTAGTCCCGGTTGGTGGCTCCAACCGGGACTAAAGGGTCTTTAGTCCCGGTTGCTATTACCAACCGGGACTAAAGGTCCTCCCTTTAGTCCCGGTTGGTGATACCAACCGGGCCTAAAGAGGCCTTTTCGGCGGCCCAAATTCGCGCGGGAAGGCAGCACGGCTGTGGTGGGAGTTTAGTCCCACCTCGCTAGTTGAGGAGCACGACGACCAGCTTATAAGCCCCGCTGTGCGAGAGGCAGCACGAGTCTCTCTCAAACCCAACATGTGCCTACTATGTCGCTTTTACTAAGGTGAAAATAGGTGCTCTTATAGAGAAAATTCTACCTAAATTCAAAGTGCTAGTAAATTCAAAGTACTAGCACTTTGAATTTAGGTTGAATTTTCTCTATAAGCACATCTATTTTCATTTTTGCTATTTTTTATGTTATTTTTTTTTGCATATTGAAAGTTCTTAGCAGAAAATACTTTATGAATATTCTTTTTGCTATTAAAGTTTTTAACAAAAATAACTTTGATAATTTTACTTGCATAAATTTTATATAATATTAAGTTAAATAACTTTGATCGGACGAAAACACGTCCATTACAAAGGGATTTCAATTTTTTAAACATATTTTAACTCAAGACTTTTTCTGCATTCAATATGCACCATTCAAAGCCACATCATCACTTTTCAACCCTTTTCTGACTTCATTTGTTATTTTTCATGCATTTCATGATTTATTTTGAGCTAAAATGACACTGAATTGAAAAGCACTACAAATGAACTCTGAAATTGTTGACATGGTATCATAATTTCACCCACATAGCATGTGCTAAAAAGTTGAAAGGGTTACAGGAAAAACTGGATGCACTTTGTGTACAAACTGGACCATCTCCTTCGAAGTATGAGGGTTTCGGACGAAAACTCATCTGTTACAAAGGCATTTCATTTTTTTAACTTATTTCAACTCCAGACTTTTTGTGCATTCAATATGAACCATTTTAAGCCACATCCTCAAATTTCAACCCTTTCTAACTTTATTTGCTATTTTTCATCCATTTAATGAATTGTTTTGAGCTAAATGACCTTGAAATTAAAAAGCACCACAAATGAACTCTGAAAAGGTTGAAACTTGGCATGGTATCATAATTTCACCCACATAGCATGTGCTAAAAAGTTAAGAGGGTTACAGGAAAAACTGGATGCACTTCGTGTACAAACTGGACAATCTCTTTCGAAGTATCAGGGTTTCGGACAAAAACTCGTCTATTACAAAGGGATTTCAAATTTTTAAACATATTTTAACTCAAGACTTTTTCTGCATTCAATATGCACCATTCAAATCCACATCATCACTTTTTAACCCTTTTCTGACTTCATTTGCTATTTTTCATGCATTTCATGATTTATTTTGAGCTAAAATGACCCTGAATTGAAAAGCACTGCAAATGAACTATGAAAAGGTTGAAACTTGGCATGGTATCATCATTTCACCCACATAGCATGTGCTAAAAAGTTGAGAGGGTTACAACAAAAACTGGATGCACTTCGTGTACAAAACTGGACCATCCCGGCTACTCACTAGAGAAGAAAAGTGATGACGGTGCAGCCAATCACATCCCAGAGTGGGATCTTGGGGTATAAAACTTTTTCTTCGCGTGTGTCCCTTGATTATTGCGCCGTAACCATGGACAATCTTCATCATTTAACAGGATGCTTGGGTCAGTCTTCACTGCGAAGGGAGGAATTTCATCAAACTTTTCATAATATTTTGACATGTCTATCTTGTCCTCCACTCCCACGATGTTTCTTTTCCCAGAAAGAACTATGTGGCGCTTTGACTCATCGTATGATGTATCCGCTTTCTTATCTTTGCTTTTTCTCGGTTTGGTAGACATGTCCTTCACATAGAAAACTTGCGCCACATCATTGGCTAGAACGAATGGTTCGTCTGTGTGCCCAAGATTGTTGAGATCCATTGTTGTCATTCCGTACTGCGGGTCTACCATTACCCCTCCTCCAGTCAGATTGGCCCATTTGCACCAGAACAAAGGGACCTTCAAATCACCTCCATAGTCAACTTCCCATATCTCCTCTATGTAACCATAATATGTGTCCTTTTCCTTGGTGTTTGCCGCATCGTCAAAGCGGACACCACTGTTTTGGTTGGTGCTCTTTTTATCTTGGGCGATCGTGTAAAATGTATTCCCATTTATCTCGTACCCTTGGAAAGTCAATATAGTCGAAGATGGTCTCTTGGCCAACAAGTACAAGTCATCTTCAACATTGTCGTCATTCATGAGATGTGTTCGCAACCAACCGCCGAAAGCCTCAATGTGTCTACGTTGAATCCAGGGGTCAGACTTCTCCGGGTTCTTCGAGCGTATAATATCCATGTGTTTCTCGATATACGGGGTCACCAAGGTACAATTCTGTAGAACTGTGTAGTGTGCTTGCGCCCAAGATTGCCCGTCCCTACATATTATTTATTTTGGTCCAAGCGTGCCTTTTCCACGCAGTTTCCCCTCATGCCGCGATTGAGGAACACCAATTGGGTTAATGTCAGGAATAAAGTCAACACAAAACTCAATAACCTCCTCTGTTTCATGGCCCTTGGAGATGCTTCCTTCTGGCCTAGCACGATTACGGACATATTTCTTTAAGACTCCCATGAACCTCTCAAAGGGGAACATATTGTGTAGAAATACAGGACCCAGAATGGCAATCTCTTCGACTAGGTGAACTAGGATGTGCGTCATAATATTGAAGAAGGATGGTGGGAACACCAACTCGAAACTGACAAGACATTGGACCAAATCATTCTGTAAGCTTGGTAGGATTTCCGGATCGATTACCTTCTGAGAAATTGCATTGAGGAATGAACATAGCTTCACAATGGCTAATCGAACATTTTCTGGTAGAAGCCCCCTCAACGCAACCGGAAGCAATTGCGTCATGATCACGTGGCAGTCATGAGACTTTAGGTTCTGGAATTTTTTCTCTGCCATATTTATTATTCCCTTTATATTCGACGAGAAGCCAGACAGGACCTTCATACTGAGCACGCATTCAAAGAAGATTTCCTTCTCTGCTTTGCTAAGAGCGTAGCTGGCAGGACCTTGATACTGCTTTGGATGCATGCCGTCGTTTTCGTGCACACGTTGCTGGTCCTCCCGTGCCTACGGTGTATCTTTTGTCTTCCCATACACGCCTAGGAAGCCTAGCAGGTTTCACGCAAAGATTCTTCGTCACGTGCATCACGTCGATTACAGAGCGGACCTCTAGGACTTTCCAATATTCTAGCTCCCAAAATATAGATTTCTTCTTCCACATGGGTGCGCGTCCCTCAGCGTCAGTCAGAACAGATTGTCCGCCAGGACCCTTTCCAAATATTACTTGTAAATCCTTGACCATATCAAGTATGTCATCACCAGTACGGAGGACGGGCTTCTTCCGGTGATCTGCCTCACCATTGAAATGCTTGCCTTTCTTTCTTAAGGCATGATTGGTCGGAAGAAATCAACGATGTCCCAGGTATACATTCTTTTTGCATTTGTCCAAATATATACTTTCAGTCTCATCTAAATAGTGCGTGCATGCATGGTATCCCTTGTTTCTCTGTCCTGAAAGGTTACTAAGAGCAGGCCAATCATTGATGGTTACAGATAGCAACGCTCGCAGGTCAAATTCCTGTTGTTTGTGCTCATCCCACACACGTACACCTTTTTTATTCCACGGCAGTAAAAGTTCGTCAACTAATGGCCTTAGGTACACATCAATGGCGTTGCCGGGTTGCTTAGGGCCTTGTATGAGCACTGGCATCATAATGAACTTCCACTTCATGCACAACCAAGGAGGAAGGTTATAGATACATAGAGTCACAGGCCATGTGCTATGCTTGCTGCTCTGCTCCCCAAATGGATTAATGCCATCTGCACTTAAACCAAACCATAAGTTCCTTGGGTCATCTGCAAAGTCCGGCCACTCTCTCTCGATTTTTCTCCACTGCGACCCATCAGCGGGTACTCTCAACTTCCCGTCTTTTTACGGTCTTCTTTGTGCCATCGCAACGACTTGGCATGCCCTTTGTTTTGGAACACACATTTCAACCGCGGTATTATAGGAGCATACCACATCACCTTGGCAGGAATCCTCTTCCTGGGGCGCTCGCCCTGAACATCATCACCAGGGTCATCGCGACCGATCTTATATCGCAATGCATTGCATACCGGACATGCATTCAAATTCTCGTACTCACCGCGGTAGAGGATGCAGTCATTAGGGCATGCATGTATCTTTTGCACCTCCAATCCTAGAGGGCAGACAACCTTCTTTGCTTCGTATGTACTGTCGGGCAATTCGTTGTCCTTTGGAAGCTTATTCTTCATTATTTTCAGCAACTTTTCAAATGCCTTGTCAGATACACCATTCTCTGCCTTCCATTGCAGCAATTCCAGTGTGGTACCGAGCTTTGTGTTGTCATCTTCGCAATTTGGGTACAACCCTTTTTTGTGATCCTCTAACATGCGCTGCAACTTCAACTTCTCCTTTTCACTTTCGCAGTTTCTCTTTGCATCAGCAATGGCCCGACCAAGATCATCAGCGGGCTCATCTGATGCCTCAGATTCTTCTTCTTCATTCTCTTCCCCCATTGTAGTACCATCATATTCAGGACACCCAGGATAGTTGTCGTCATCCTCTTCTTCTTCATTCTCTTCCATTAGAATCCCTTTTTCTCCGTACTTGGTCCAACAATTATAGCCGGACATGAAACCGGACGTAAACAGGTGGACGTGAATCTGTTTTGAGCTAGAGTAAGTCTTATCATTCTTACACATACCACATGGACAACACATAAATCCATCCCGCTTGTTTGCCTCAGCCGCATGCAAAAAACTCTACACGCCATTAATGAACTGGGGAGAGCGTCGGTCATCGTACATCCATTGCCGGTTCATCTTCATTACACAACACCGAAAAGACCAAATTAATACAAGTTCATACACACTTATTTTCTCATAAAACAACATACAACTATCTAGATAAAACATTTAAATGCAACAACAAATGCGATCAAAATCGCAACTAAGGTAGCAATTGATCCAACAGCATAATGATACCAAGCCTCTTTATTAATGGCATATTTTCTAATCTTTCTAATCTTCAAGCGCATTGCATCCATCTTGATCTTGTGTTCATCGACGACATCGGCAACGTACAACTCCAATTTCATCTTCTCTTCTTCAACTCTTTTCAATTTTCCTTTCAAATCCTCGTTTTCTTTTTCAACTAAATTTAACTTCTCGACAATAGGGTCGGTTGGCATTTCCGGTTCAACTACCTCCTAGATAAAAATATCTATGTCAACTTGATGGGCATAATTGTCATTAACACGAAATGCAACAAATAGTTATAAAAGAGAATATATATACGACATCCGAATCGTAAACCGGACGAGGGCCGACGGGCACGGATATCATAACCATGGCACTATATATAACAACAATCATACAAGTAAGAAAATTATGCAAGTAACTATCTAAATCATACAAATACGATTTTTTTAATAAAAATGATAAGAACACAAGAAGAGGCTCACCAAGGTGGTGCCGGCGACGGGACGGTGCGGGCGATCGACGGTGGTTAGGACGGGGACGGGAAGGCACACTAAGTAAACCACACCTACACATATGCAAACTAAGGAGTTAATTTAGGCTCAAATTGCATATAAATCAAAAAAACTACCACATAATTACACCCAAACTAAAATCCACAAATCACTATACTTATAAAGCATTGCACGAGCTGATCTAGCAATAAGAGATGAAAGGACAAAGTTGCTAACCTTTGTGGACACTTGGATGGATTGGGGTGCCTCAAATCTTGTCAAATCTTAGCAAAAATGGAGGGAGGAGCTCGAGCTAGGGGAAGAACAGATAGGGGAATTCGAATGGAGAAAACAGAGAAATGGAGTCGTGCTGGACGAAGGGTTTATATAGGGAAAGCTTTAGTCCCGGTTCGTTATACAAACTGGGACTAAAGGTCCACCTATACTCCTGGTTTGTATCACAAACCGGGACTAAAAGGGCTCGTGGGGGGCCCAGGCAGACACCGGCCTGCCACCACCCCTTTAGTCCCGGTTTGTGATACAAACCGGGACTATAGGTCTAGAATGAACCGGGACTAATGGGGCCCGTACACCCCGACCACTCCTAGCCGTTGGAACCGGGACTAATGGACACATTAGTCCCGGTCCAAAGCCAAACCGGGACTAAAGGTTGAAACGGAAGGCCTGTTTTCTGCTAGTGACAACGGGCTAATGCTGCATGAGCGCTCTTCCCAACACCATGAGACAACCAACACAATACATGTGGAGGGGATGATCATTTCGCTTTATTCAATAACAAAGTATTAATCATGCAAGGGTTCATCACAATTCTCAAGAACAAACAAAACTACTCTAACATAGGAGAGGGAGAAGGCAAGTTACGAGCCGGCATGCAGCCGGTGGAGGAGAGGAGCATGGTGGCGGTATTGGCGGTGGTGACGTAGACGGTAGCTGCACCGGCGATGGAGACCGCACTGGCCCAAAGGGCGGTGTGCGAGGTGGATATGTCGCCTCTTCCTCCGCTTGGATTGGCCCTTCTCTTATGTATGGAGAGGTGGTCTTGGAGCAACAATGGAGATGGATGTAATCTATGTGGATGAACGATGGAGGATGTGGAGGCACCTAGGGTCGGAGGTGCTTTTTATAGAGGCCTCCTGGTGTCTCCTCTGTTGATGTGGTCATTCGAGGGCTCAAGATGATCCTTATCCTCTCCCAAATCCTTATTGTCCAAGGATCCGTGAGAAAAAAATGGGGATAAAATCGGTGAAGAATCTTGTGGGAAATGACAACCGGGACAAAATCACCTCATACGACCACCCGTATGACCATGCAACGTCGTATGGCATATCGTATTTTGTTCTGTCCTTGTCCGGTGTTTTGGTCATCATTTCTTCATACGGACTCCGATTTGGATGATATTGGGCTTGTTGAATTCGTCAGAATGACGCTCAAGTACTGGTGGTGTTGGATCTTGATTTGGAGAACTTTGATTTTTTTAATGTTTTTCAACCTCCGAAACGCCTAAGTCTGGTAGTGGGAGTCCTCCGTATTGAACCCGTTCTTGGTCCTTTCATCGTGCTTGATCCTAGTTGTTGCATAACACCTGTGTGCACAAGAAAACGAAGAAACTAATACAAACTAAATAGAAACACTAATTTGCATTGCTGACAATGAGAAGTGCAAAACCGGTAATCATGCATAATGGACACATATTTGGTTCAATGGGGCCTATTGTATGAAGATAACATGCAACAAATAAGCTATAAAAATATGTAAAGCATAGAACCATCAACTGCCTCTGATACTTATGTATATATTGCTTACCGGCCGCAGCCAAAGATACATCAAAACACCCAAGGTTTTGCCTCATCTTGCAAGTAGCGTTGCTACCATACTCTACTCCATCCAGAACACTGACGTGCACAGACTCTTGGGAGACAAAGACTCCGGAACCGTTCGTCCTTGTGATCCTACACCGGGAGGAGGCAAATTAGGTTTCTGGGAAGGGCTCCACGCGACTGCTCAATTTCGTCATCACGGGTCGTCTTCCACCGAGATCAGGCGCTGCTGTGCACCAACGACTACTCCGACTGGTCTTCACGAACATCACCGTTAATAACATTGCTGCCTGGCAATAGCCACTGCTACTTCATCAACAAAAGATCAGTACATGCAACGTGATCTGATCTTGTCTCTAACTATGCTAGTTGTTGCATCGGTGAATTCCATATATACCACTGAAATTTTGGCCATACCCCCATATGACACTCTAAATTTCCCTCTTCCTAATGTGCCACTAAAATTTCGCACCGCGTACATATATGCCACTATTGGATGGTTGACCGTCAAGTGGAAGGTGAAAAGACAAGTCTGCCCTTGGCGTACCCTGTAGCAAAGACACGGAACGGACACTGTAGCGTTCGATGCACAATAGCATCAAGTACTGTAGTGCCTGCTTTTTAAAAAATCTGAACATTTGTTGAAATTACGAAGAAATTTTGAATTCCAAACTTTTTTTTGAATTGTGAACAAAATATGAAAAACGTGAAGAATAGTTTTCAAAAATGTTCAAACATGAACGAAATTTAAAAAGTGAACAAAGATCTTGAAAACGGACGCATTTTTAAAAAAGCGTTTGCTACAGTACTGGTTGCTACAACGCAACGAACGCTACAGTGGTCACTCGTATCGTTGCTACAACGTAGGCCAAGGGTAGAATTGTCTTTTCACCTTCCACTTGACGGTCAACTAACGGTCAACCAGCCAGTAGTGGCATATATGTACACGGTGCAAAATTGTAGTGGCATATTAGGAAGAGGGAAATTTGCAGTGGCATATGGGAGCACTGCCAAAATTTCAGTGGCATATATGGTATTGTAGATGAGATACAGTGCGTCGTGAAGGAACTTGAACTCCTTAAGTTACATTTAAGTGCTAAATTTGTAGATGGGTGCATAATTGCAAAGTTGCCTCCTTCATGAAGGAATTTCACCACTAATCTAAAACATAAGAACATGAGATATCATTTGAAAGTCTGATAGCATCTCTTGATGTTAAGGAGAAAGCTCGGGCTAAACACACCACTGAAAAAGGAGCCGAGGTTCAACCTGACGCCAATATGGTGCAGAGGTATCCATAGAACAAGAACAAAGGGAAGTACAAGCCTGGTTTGAACAAGCCTATCAAGACTACTACCTTCAAGTAAAAGAAGTTGAACAAGGCTGAGATAGAGTGCTACACCTGCTACACCTATGGGAAGCCCGGACACTTTTCCATGGAATGCGAACATGTAGACCGCGGAGGAAAAACGTGGATGATAGCAATACCGGATTTTAATATAGAAATTGGTGATACATAACGGAGTCGGGTGATCGTTGTTCTATTTGAGTACTAAAATTAGTACTGCAATGTTACTTGGATGATAGCGATCTTTTCCCGCGCGCCTGATTATCCCGCGTCTGCTGAAACGCGCGAAATCGCTCCGCGCGTGGAAAGCAACGTTTACAGCGCGCGTGTTTTTTGCAGCCACTGTTTGAAGATGCTCTTAGTCCAGCCTGCAGCGCTAGTGGTTAGTCCAGGTTGTTAGTTGGTTAGCTAGCTAGATGGACGGCTAGGTTGAGTGGGCGTTGTGGTGAAGCTGAGCGTGCATGCATGTAGGAGTAGCTGGGCGTGCGGTGTGGCGGTAGTGGCCGGGCTAAATGGCTGGCTTGTCCGTGCGTGTGTGACTACTTAAGAAATGTAAACTGTTCGGTGAGCGAGCCGAGTGAATACAGAGAGAGAAAAAGACCGGAAAGTTGCAATGTAGGACGAGCTCCTTGGTACCCATTATCTCAACCGTTCCTGTTTTATGGGATGCGTGCTGCTAGCAATGTTAGAGTAGAGGTTAGCAGTGCTATTACAGAGTGTTTGACCCTCACGTGCGCACAGTGCTCTCCTAGGGTAGCTAGTACTTTCTGCTATCTAGTTGTTTGCTAGCGCATGTCTCATCCTGCACGTCTTGTCTTGGGGCTCTTGGCTGTCCATCCATTCATTGTGAGAGAGAACCGAGAGAGAGAGAGAGAGTGGTGTGGGGTTCTTCATCTATTCTACTAGTGCAACGCTGTGATGAGAATTTTTCATTTTGCATATGAACGGTAGTAGTACTATCACAACAACAGGTGAAAATATATATTGCACATATTTATTCCTCTTCTTTTGTTTTTGTACGAATATATATTTTTCAACATGCACATGCAAATGTTGTTTTGGTCCTCTTGTGTTTGATGGTCTGGTCGTTGTTGCTTATAATGTGAGATTTAAGAAGCATAATCCTGTACCACTCTCCTCTCCGCACATACTATATGGCTTAGTATTTTTGGTTTGTATCCAGTACAAGAATGATACTCAAAAAATATGGAGTAGTGTTTGTTTAGAGAAAAGGTACTACAGTGCTCAACTGGTGGTCTGGCGCTGCAACCTGCAGTGTACAGTGATAGAGTGCCTTTTGTGATTATTTTTAGTGAGCGGGAGCTTGTGCTGTTGCGCATGCATGTGAGACTCTTCCGAGAGAGAGAGCATGCGGAGCGAGAGAGAGCCCGCGCCAGAGACTCTATTGTGCAGTCTTGTGAAAGAACAGTGATGCGCACGAGAGCTGCTGGCACATCATGTCATAAACAGTAGTGTATTAAGCAGTGTCGGCCTGGTGAAACTGCTAATTTTAGAATCTTTGCACACATCCACATGAACCGGGCTTCAGATTGGATGGCTACGATAAGGGGTACCTTGTAGCCCGTGCTACAAAAAACCTCTCTCGAAAAAGACTCGCCGGGGGAGGAGGGGCGTCCGTCACCACGGTGATCGTTGCTCGGTAAAAATTCGTCTTCTCGTGTTCTTGTGATTATTCGTCGATCCTCGGTTCCAACATACTGAACCTGATGCTGCTTATATTAGCTACTGATTTCATTTCTATGATCAATGTGAAGGAAGACCGAGCCCACATTGCTTTGTTACCGTGTACGTGTAGCATAGATGAGGAAGATAGAAGGATTGGCTGACATCAGTGTCCCTATTAAACGGAAGGAAAGAAGATACTAGTCTGGTTGGTTTCAGGTTGTGAAACTTAACAGAGCTGTGGTTCTGGTTGTATCACTTCCGCTGATGATGGAATATGTATTTTTTTAGAAAAGGAGGATTACCCTCGGCCTCTGCATCTGGGTGGTGCATTCAGTCATTGTATTAATAATTCATAAAGACCTTACAAAATAGTATATCAGATAGTTTGAAGCCATCATCTTAACAACATTTGTCGCTACTCCCATCCACTTGATGAAGGGGTGCCGATAGTCCGAGTCTAGTACCAAACAGACATCACACATATGCCTAACATCAAAAGCCAGAGGCCCCAACCATAGCACGAACTGGTTTTGGGGCACAAACCGGTCCGACGCATGTGTCGTCGCCGCCATCTCCCACCAATCCATCTTCAGAGCAAAGACTAACGCACCTACCTTCCCAGGACTCTCTGCCATTGACGCTACCTTGATGCCAGACAGCATACTCCTCCTGCGCGAGTCCATCACCATGCATCGGACGCTGAGTCTCCACAACGCCACGCCGCCGAGATCCGCCGCCATCAATGTGTAGGATGAAGCACCGCTCCACCAAGGAGGCCGTCCTCTGGTCCCTCAAGCATGTGTGTACCTCAAAGAATGACGCCCCAAGAAGGAAACGACACCAGAGTGCCGTCGTCATTCGATCTACTGATCCAAGGTTTCCCCTGGAGGTAGCAGAGAGTGGCCTTGAAGTTCTCCATGACGATGCCTTCAAGAAGGGAACGACACAGACAACGCACCATCGGCCTTGGCAGTAGCCCAAAGCAAGTTTTCACGCGTGCACGGACTGCAGTCATCACTGTCGGAGACTGGACGATCCAGGCCGCCGCTGCCAGATCACAACAAGGAGAAAAGCCCCCACCAAGACCTTGCCCACAATCGGATCTTCTCCAAGAGCCACCAGAGGATGTCGCTGAAGCAACCAGAGGAGGCCACCGGACGCCTCACCGCCGGCCGATCAGGGTAGGCCGAGGCAGCGCCTGCAGGACGAGATCCGTGCCCATGCCGTCGCCCTAGAGCCAACCCCAACCCGGCGCCACATCTGCCACCCAGCGTGCAGTTGCCATGGTCTGGCCACCCACCCGCGCCGCCGTCTAGTCGGGAGCCCCGCCATCGTCATGCCCCACATCAGTGCCACGCCTCCGCCACACCGCCGCATCTTGCGCTGCAGCCATACAGTGGGAGGGGAAGAGGGGCCCCGCCGCCGCCGCCGCGCATTGGGCTTCGCCCGGTGGCGGCGAGGGGAGGGGAGGGTGTAGGAGGTGAGGAGGTGGCCGCGGGGGGTGGAAGCTAGGATCTCCCCCCCGACGCCGCCCGCGAGGGGATGAGCGACAATGCATGTTTCGTTTCTCTTTTAATTTGATTTATAGGCGCGGTTTGGCCCGTCTATAAGTTAGCTAGCTGCTGGAATAGCTGCATGTACAGCACAACTGAACCTACTGCTGCTGCTCTGATGTGGAGAGCAAGCTAGCGCTTCAACGCTAGCTAGCTGCTGTGCTGCCGATGTTGAGAGCAAGCTAGCATTTCAACACTTATGGAACATCATGCTATGAACACGCATACATACATGGTTGTCGTCGATTAAGAAAGAAAGAAAGAAAGAAAGAAAGAAAGAACACGCAGTATTCAGACGGATACTTTACATCGACCTGTAACTGTATCAGGGAATGATTGATGATCAAATTAATGTTGGTGGGCAGCTGTTCTTGTTGCCGTGCAATTATATAGTCGAAATAAAGTTTGATCTAGGAAGCAGTTATCGCTCCAAGTTTCTCTGGGTTATCATTTTATGCGAGGAAGGAAACAGTAAGCTAGGCACTTAGGTGTTCAAGTTTTCAGGCTATGAAACCCTACAAGACAACAAGTCGACTACAAAATTCAGTTAGGTAGGTATTTGTAGAGAGGAAGCCATACATTCTTTTGAAGTAGTAAAAGATAGCCGGCCACTAGAAATGAGGAGGCACTTCGAGGGATGGGATATAATATGCCCGCTACTAGAATGATGAGGTTTTTTAACATGGTCTCTCTTATTTCCTTTTTTCAGACGAGGTAAGAGTATATAATAGATCTGAGCCGTTGATTTCATTAACTAGTGGTTCCGAGTAACGCTTACCTTCTTCTCCCATGTGAAAAGAGAGGCCAGAGGGACATGAGTGATTATGATGAAGGCAAATTTTAACACGGTCCCTCTTACCCTTTCTTTTTATACATGAGGTAAGAAGGTAAGAGTTAATATCAGACCACTAATTGATGAGATCAATGGCCTAGATCTATTATATACTCATAGCTCTCATGGGAAAAGAGGGGGTAAGAAGGAACATGTTAAAACTGCTCACGATGAAAGCCACTACAAGTCATTTTTGTACTACTAGTTTTTGTTGACGTTGGCTAGTGCAAATTTGCACAAACCAACATCAACGAAAGAAAATCTGTAGGAGTGTGCATAACGGTATATATGTTCTCTCTGTCCTAGAGCAGACAACGGTCTAAAAGACATATTACCGTATAGCGATTTGGGAATGCCGACGCAAACTCTCTTGACATTCAGTAATACAATACTAATTCTTCTGTTTCATATTAGTTGTCGCTGATTTATTACACGTTGGCAGCACAAGCACATAGACCCTAGATACTACCTTTTTCCAGTATAGCAGTAGTACAAGGCAAACAACTCTTTTGGTTACTCCTTATTTAGGCATGTTGATGATTATGTCAAACTGGCGTGGCTATGGCCTCAAGTGGAGTCGCCATGGACAAGTTGACCCCAAGCCTTTCACCCATGTCCAGCCCCTTCTTCTCCACCTCCACGGGAAGCCTCCACTCAAAGCGATGCAGCAACGACGCGAGCATGAGATGAACCATGCGAGCGGCCAGCGGCCACCCCGGACACATCCTCCTCCCGGACCCGAACGGCAGGAGCTCGAAGTCCCGGCCCTTGAAGTCCACCTCCTTCTCCAGGAACCTCTCCGGCATGAACTTTTCCGGCTCCGGCCATACCTTGCCGTCGTGCCCTATCGCCCACACGTTCACCAGAAGGCGTGCGCCCTTGGGCACCGTGTACCCCCGGACCTGCGTCGTCGTCTCCGCCAGATGCGGTAGCAGGAACGGCGCCGGAGGATGGAGCCGGAACGTCTCCTTCACGATGGCTTGGAGGTACTTGAGCTGTGCAATGTCCGACTCCTCGACCTGCTCTTTAGAGCCTATGACTTGGTCGAGCTCTTCGCGGGCTCTCGACATGCATGATGGGTTCAGTAGCAGCTCCGCCATCGCCCATTCTACCGTGGCTGAACTTGTATCCGTCCCGGCGCTGAACAAGTCCTGTTGCTCAATATAATGAAGTGCTTGCAAGATATATATCGTACGTGTGCACATATATATCGGTATAGATGCACGTACGTGTGCATTATATTGCAAAAAAAGAGACTCAATATAATGAAGTGCTTGCAAGATACATACCGAAATCAATGAGAGGACCGTCTGGCGCTCAAAGCCCTGCTGGTCATCGTCCCTGTTGTTGCGGTAGTCGAGCAGCACGTCCAGGAAGTTTTTCTTGGTCGGCTCACCTGCGGCGGCGGCGCGGTCCTGCATCTGACACTCGATCCGCTCACCGATCATGGCATGCAGCCGCGTGAACAAGCCCTCGATGCGTCTCCTCAACCCCTGCGGGTCTAGCCACGCCACTTCAGGGATGAAGTCCGACAGGTTTGGCAATCCGACGGTCATGTTTAGCTCTGCGAGCATGGCCTTGAAGTCTGAAGGCTTGGCATGGCTCTCGTCGAGGACGGCCAAGTCGGTGGAGAAGATGGTGGATGACAGCAGGTTAAGCGCCGTCGTAAACCCCAGTCGGCCGACGCGAACGGGGGTGCCCTCTCGTGCCAGCTCCGTCACGTGGGAGACGAGTTGCTGCACCTTCTCCCGGCGCAGGGATTGGTGCATGTCGAGGCGGTGCGGCGCGAAGAGCTCACCCGAGCACACCTTGCGTAGGGCGCGCCACCGGGGGCTGCTGGCCGGGAGCCAGCCCATGGAGTGTGTGTTGTGCGTGAACACGTGGGTGCCGTCTGGGACAAAGCGCCCCGAGAAAGCTGCGTCATGGCGCTGGAGGATGTCGCGGGCGGCGTCTGGTGAGGAGGCGACGATGGTGGTGACCGTGCCTAGGCGGACCGCCATGATCGGTCCATGGCGCTCCGCGAGGCGCGTGAGAGAGCGGTGTGGTAGTGCGCCAAGGGAGAGGAGGTTGCCGATGAGTGGCAGCGGCCGAGGACCAGGGGGCAGGTTGCGACGACTGTGGGCTAAGAGGCCCAAGAGATACATGGAGGAGATGATCAGGATGAAAACTGTCGTCCAAAACAAGAGGAGCTCCATGGTTGGTGATCACTTGGTGAGCTGAGCTTGCTTTCAACATGGAGCAGTTTATATAGGAGACAGACTACTACGTGTAATAAAATATGGCGTACAATTACTGTGTTGTACAATCCCCATGTGCCATTTAACTTACCTTCACCTACTACAAGTATACCAAATATGTCTGGCAACTGGTTGATGGGGTTGAGTTTATGAAACTATCGAAATGACTGTATTTTCAACAGAGCAAATGTTCACATTTTTTTTCAGGTTACTTTCCGCGCTACAAAATGGATTCGTACTGGTCCTTTCAA
Organism: Elymus sibiricus; assembly: GCA_039707655.1. Taxonomy (NCBI): domain Eukaryota; kingdom Viridiplantae; phylum Streptophyta; class Magnoliopsida; order Poales; family Poaceae; genus Elymus; species Elymus sibiricus. Next base: position 14,727,141 of record CM077673.1, on the reverse strand, counting down.
CACCATGCAGAAGTGCGGGAGCTTATAAAATCCTTGTGCAACCAATAAGAGATTGTAGCACTGGATACGTACAACTAATTTGGGTCACAGTCAAATCGTAGGCTATGTGCGTAGGCGTATGTTCCTATTTTGATCCGTTGTGACCTTTTTATTTAGATGTTGACACTTATATGCACCGGGGCTTGAGACTTGCACTTCATTTAAAAATTGGCCGCGTGCATCGCGATGATGCAGACCCGTCGTGTGATCCTCCCACTCTTCTTGAGAAAAAGAGTACGTAATCGCACCACAAAAGTGATCTGGCTGATTGCACCAGAAAAGTGATCTGGCTGATCGCACCACAAGAAAATGCAATCAATGAAGTGACGGCTTGTAGTTATCATATTCGGATAAAGTCACTCAAGGTTCAACATTGCTTTCGGGGCTAGGAATGATGATGCATGTGTATTTTCTTCAAGCACTAATTACATGGACGACCGACCGGTAGCTTGCTAGCTTCTTACTCTCTCCGTTCCGGTGTATAAGTCATCCGCGTAGTTCTAGATCATCGATTTGAGGAATTAAATATGTGTTATATGTCATGAAAAGTATATCACGCCCCCATGCTACGGTAGCGACGGTTGTCGTTGACGGGCTACATCTCCAGAGGCGCCTCTCTGCCGCCGCTGCTTCCCAGCTTGCCGGGGTGCAATCTATCGTCACCGACCTCATGCTCTCGGATGCTCCGGACCATCGCTATATGGCCTGGGGCGCGAACCTGGAGTTCAACTCGCGCGCAGCGTTCTGGGTTCTGTCCCCCAGCGAGGTGCTCTGCCAGTCCTCCATCGACATCTGGAGTTCGCGTCTCCCCCGAAAGATCAAGATCTTCGCTTGCCTTCTAGGTTGGGATCGCCTTAGCACCCGGCGGAACTTGCGCGTGAAGAATTGCGCCCCCTCCAGTACATGCGCCTCTTGCCCTGCCGAGGAGTCCTCTGCACATATCTTCGCCGCCTGCGGTCGTGCGGCTGCTACATGGGTCCGACTCGGGATGGGTCCTTTCCGCTGGATGGAGGAGATCCTCTCCTCGCCACCGCCGACCTCCGATATGTCCGTCCAGTCGAAGGATGGCCTATACGTGCTCCTCTGGCAAATCTGGAAGGCCAGAAACAACGCTACATACAATGGCGTTGACTGCGGCGTGATCAACATTCTCACTAGGACGACGGACGACCTTCTGATTTGGAGCAGACGCTACGACGCTCCGTCTTGGGATCGACTCTTGTTCATACGCCTCTTCTTCCTCTCGGTCCTCTAGTCTAGTGGCGGAATGTTTCCTTTTTTCGTTTCCGCCTCTTATCTTGTTGTTTTTTATCCTTTCGATGAAAAACATTGTATGACTGCCAAGTCCTTCGAGTAATATAACAACCGGTGGGGCGTAATGCCCCCCGTCATTCTCGAACAAAGAAAATATATCACTAGATTTCTACACGGATGTAGTTTCTAAATATATATTTTTTGTCACATATAATACATATTTAGATAGTTAAATTGTCGACCTAGAATTACGCGAATGACTTATACACCGGGACGGATGTAGTATCTATGAACCTCACCTTTATTTCTCACTTTCCGCAATCATGCATGGCATGATGGAAATTGCAGAGGAAAAAGATGGCTAAAAGTATCACGAGCAGTGCACTGTGGTTACTACTAATACTCCCTCCGTATTTTCTATCTGAGGCAGTTGACTATTAAGTTACGTTTGACCATTTATCTTGTTTAAAAAATCTTGTAAATATCAAATATTTTGTTATATTGTGTTTTATCACTAAGAGTACTGGAAACTTGACTTCAGATTTTAAATATTTGAACCAACCTGTTGAATGAAACTGATACTCGAAGACGATGCTGAAAGTCAACTGCCTCAAATAAAAAGTAATGGAGAATAATAAGTATGAACAATAATAAATACCTCGAAAAACAATAGTGGACTAAAAAAAAGAGGATATTTTTTTAATGAAGCGATCCATCCATGCATGGTTCGATGATGATATCGTGCGGTAGATGGCGTGTCTCATAAACTGTAAGCTTGAGTAGGGCATTTCCGTGACCGGGCTCCATGGAGGCTGATTTTTTTCAAAAAAAGAGAAATTCAAACTTTCTGGTTTCATAAACATCTGAAAACAAATATGCATTTATATAAGGATGAAATGTATGTGTATGTAAACATTTACATTGAAATACCTTGAATTGCGATTTGTACAAAAAAAAATCATGGACTTTGGGGACGAATAGCATCATGTGCCGAAAAGCCACGGATTTACATTTTTTTTTTTGCACAATCCTCATTTTAACGTATTTCATAGTGAAAATTTACACACATGTACATTATGCCTCGATGTACATCTGTATTTTTCAGGATTTTTTGGAACGTAAAAATATGATATTTTTTTTCAAAACGACCTCCATGGAGCTCAGCCTCCAAAAGAAAATTTGGATACTCTCCCTCTGTCCATTACGTTTTCTAGCGTTCAAAACGTGTTCAACAATATAAGAATCGAGGCAAATTGATTCCTACGCCCAACGTTGCTGTCCCCTTTTTCTGCCACTTTCCCCACCCAGCCCACCTCCATCCTCCCACACCACATTTCCCAACTGCGTGCAGTGTTCTAAAGGTGACTTTAGATTAAAGCCGTAAATGTTTTCTGTTCTTTTTCGTAAGTTCATCCGCCTCTGCAGTTCACAAATGTATACACATGTAGCAGCAAGTGTAGTGTCATGATCTAAAGATGTGTACAAGTTACCAAATTGAATGATCAATTGCCGGAGTCGACTCCCCAAAACAGAAGCCAATTGCCTTATACCTTTTCATGTAAGCATATCTTTTGTCACTTCCGGCCACATCTTGCTTCATTTGGTAAGCAACAGTGTCAGAACAAGTTGCTCTTATCCTACTGCATCGAGCAGAAAGGCTCCATATATATTGGACACCAAATCAGTGTGTTAGTTGAAGCGTTTCAGTCGCTTGGTGGTCCTTTTAGGTATTATTTTGCTGTCAGTGGGAGTGGGACACTAGGATGCGATGCAAGCACGCCTTAGCACTAGGACATACATATACGAATATTTGTAAGTTGCTCTTGCTTTTCACGGACTGCATTATTGCGCAGATAAACGTTTCTTTCTGTTTTTCTGCCATGAGTGCTTGGTAAGCTCTGATGTACGTGTACTAAATTCTGGCCTTGGCTAGAACCTCATCTTTACTCACTTTACATGTTGGCCTAAACTTCCCTTGATTCTGAATATGATGACCAAGCACATGGCGGCATTCGACCGTGCTCGGCGGTGTCCGTTGGTAGTCACTGGGTCGTATTCCTACGGTCCACCGGGACCCCCCGGGGTGCAGGCTTTGGATGCTTCCTACGATGGAGGCGCGGACTAAGATACAATGGAGGCGTGAAAGGAATTGTCTTTCACTCCTACCCGCGCTACCGGGAATTTTTTTGGAAATAGTACTTATTTTTGAACAAATTCGGAAAATAAGATCCAAAAATCAAATATTGCAAAACTAGCACACCGTCGTCCTACCAGTGGACGAAACGTACCTGTCGTCCTACTGTAGGACGAAACACTCGTGTGTCGTTCTGGGATTGGACGAAACTGCACCGCACCGACGGCCCTTGTACGTTTCGTCCTACCGGTGGACGAAACGTACCTGTCGTCCAACCAGAGGACGATTCATCCTACCAGCGGACGAAACGCTGCGGGATAAGGCCGAGCGCCGTCTTCTTCCTCCTGCCTCTCTTTCTCTCGGCTCTCTCTCTCTGTTCTTCGTTTTCTTCCCCTATTTCTTCCGATTCCAGGCCATTTAGCCATTAAATCGAGTAGATGAAGCTAGAAACTGGTTGCTAGTAACCCGATCCGTCAATGGGGTAGAGGAGGGAAGCCGGCAGCCGCGTGTGGGGGAGAGGGTAGAGGAGAGAGGCCGGCGTGGAGGCAGCCATTGGAGCTTGGTCCCGGCTGTGGTGGAGCTTGGCAGGGGCGGGGGTGAGAAAGGGCGGCCATTGGAGGAGCTTGGCAGGGGTAGCCGTCTGCGGTGGCCGAGCTTGTGCGGGTTGACCGTGGGCAGCTCGGTGCTCGGATTAGCGCGGAGGACAGGAGCTCGCCGGAGAAGCACGCGTCAAAGGTATAATCTCACATTTATGTTTAGTGCATTTTTATTTTAGGTATAATGAGCTTCACTTTTTTGTTAGTGTAAAAAAAATTGTTTAGTTCATAATATAAATGACGATTGTTTAGTTTGTTAGATCGGTTATTTACTTAGTGGTAGTCATGTATATGTGGTAGACATTTCTGTTAGTGTAAAAAAATTATGTGGTACGTAATGGTAGTCATGTATATGTCTGAAATTTTAATTGCGGTAATATGAATTTACTTAGACGGTAATATGAATTTTAATTGTGGGAGACATGTTTGAAATTTTAATTGCGGGAGATATGTTAGTGTACTAAAATTATTTACTTCAACGGTAATCTCTACTCCTAATTGCTCACTTGGTAGAATAGCTTTCTGGTTTTTTTTCAACCGGTTTTTTCCGTCTCCCCTCCTCCCCCACCATCGATCGGTTTTATCCAACCCCTTCATGCAGAAAAAAACAGTTTGACACGTATGAGCCAGCTGCTCCTTTCTCTCCTCAGGAGAGCCGCTCCTACCCGTGATACCCTCGCACGCGCTAGGGTTTCTTGCGCCGCCGCCGCACGGCAGCTCCACCTTCCATCCTCCCTGCCTCCTCCTCTATCCCTCCACTACCACCGCATCGCCTCCCCCGGCTAGCACGTGCATCGGCATGACGCCTCTCCATCACACCTGGCCGCTACTCCATCCGCCGGTCGAGTTGTACACCACACGACGCATCACGCTTGCAAGTCCATCCCGGCGTGGAAGCTGGCGCGCACGGACGAAGTGGAGGACGTGCGCGGGGAGGTGAAATCATAGGGCCACCACATCATCGTCGAGGAGCGAGGCGCCTACGAAGACCGCCACTCCATCAACCTCGTCATGGAGCTCCTCGATCGAATCATTGCCAGCAGCCACTACTCTGCACGCATCGCCGCCACACCCTGATGGGAGGTTGTCAGCGTCATCCACAACTGCTACCCCATGGGGGTCATGCACAGGGACCTCAAGACGGAGGCCTCGCTCAAGACCACAGATTTCATCCTCTCCCTTTTGTTCAAGCTCGGTGAGTAGTTAATTGGTTGGGTTCCATTCTTTTCTCCAGATCTCTGTCCCTTACTACCCAGGGCCCTCTCTTCCCAGACCATCCCGTCTCCTTTGTTCTTCTCAGCAATGCAAGTTACAGCGCGGCTGCTCCCAGCCGTCCCATGCGAGGCCACGATTGCCGGTGGGGTTCGAACGACGATGCAGGATCAACGTCTAGCAGCGGCAGCCGCTCAAACGGGACAAGCAATCAGATTCATCGAGAAAGAGCACGCTCGGCAGCGGGACATATGTCGCCGACGACAGTGACGTGGCCGCATGATTTGTGACTGCTAGCAGCGGGGGCGGCTTGTTCATCCAGATTTGACTATTCTTGTTTTTGTCATTGCGTATGTCTCAGGGATGTATATGTCTGGATTTATTTTTGTTCCAAAGAACCACTTTAACGTTAGCATTTATTTTGTTCTGAATAACCTGATCACTGAATGCATGTGTGGCCGCAGTTAGAGAAAAGCTCTACGTATCTACATCCTCTTACCCAAGAGCAAGAGATGACTACAAGCTTCGATCTGGAGGTACTTACCTTCACTGGATGTTTTTTCTTATCCCTTTTACTGTACATGTAGTTGCATTTGCTTAATTGTATTGAGAGAATTCTACTGCCTGACGTCCGGAGGATGGCACAACAAGCAAGGGATACATGGGATCACCTTCTCAGTCCCTGACTGTGTAACTCCGTGTTGTGTTACGAGAAATCAGATCAATATTGGTGGGTAAGAAGTTTCAGTTTTGTTTTCCAGTTTTATTGATGATTGATTAGTTATTGGTCATGTTGTAGGTTATTTTGGAGTCATGATTCCAAACTGAACCCCTTCCTGAAGCATGGATTACATGAATTACTACTACCTCTGTAATATAAACAAGAAATTTTTACGTCAAAGTGTGTGTATGTATAGTTGCATAAAATTCCTGCACTCAAGATAGAACTTGTTATCTTGTTTTGTATGGCGTGTCCAAAATTTATGTAGTTTAAGTGTGTGTATGTACAGTTGCATAAAATCTTGATTATTAGTTTTTCTATCATCGTAGGGTTTTGACCTCACCGAGACTCCACGACGGGACGAAGCAGCGATCCTTCGCTGGAGGAGTGGAGGCATGGATCAGATCCACCACTCCTCTCCATGCATCGAGCTAGCTTGCTCGCATCCCATCCACGCCGGCCTCCTCCGTGCTCCAACCTATGAAATACCATCCTTTGCTGGGGGTTCAGTCACTTCGTCCCACCCTGACAGCAGCCACGGCCTCCAACCCCTCCCATCTTCTTGCTCCTTTCTCAGCAACTTCTGGTAACCTGAGACGACCAGAGGGGTCAGTTTGGTGATAAATATCATAATCTTCTCCTTTCTCCATTATACGTTGATGTGGTCCTCGAGTACCCACTATTGTATTATCCATAAATCAATCAACCGATCTCTGGCCCAACGGCAACAGATTACACCAGCGGGCGGAACCTTAACTCACAGTGGCCATCCTAACTCAAAGTACATGATGGGATAGATCTTGTAACCTTGCACTACGTCAGATTTAGAAGGTTTCATATTAGTGTTGTTGGTAACTACAAACTGCGCTTGTGTCAAGTTCTATTTTTTTTAATCGCAGATTTGTTCTAATATTGTTCTTTGAATGGCAGTTGTACTGCCCGGCTGATGCATTCATGATCCATGTGCTAATTTGATGGTATTGAGCGAACGGAGTTGAGGGCGGGCTGGTGGATACACGAGTGAGCACGACGCAATGAAGAGCCCGATCATCTATCCGCTCCCAGCTCACTCCCATTTCTGTCGTGCACCCCACATCCGGTAAAGGTTCTGAGGTTAACATCTCTTTTGCCAGTTTTGTTTGTCGTGCTTTTATTGTCTATTGATCCAATGTTCGATCACCATAGTTACATAGAGGAGAAGGTCAATGATATATACAATATCATTAGTATTTTTTGAGCTGCTGCATCATTAGTATCTTAGCAGACATGTCATCCTTTCAGGAAGAAATGACTACAGAGAAGAAAACCCACTTTTACAAGTAGTGACAGTCCAACATCAAGAGAATTTCATATTGACAAGTCTGGTTTCTCTTTCCATATACATAAGTGTATAATTTGTTCCGAGTGAAAAAGAAATGTATACATGTTTTTTATATCTGTATCTCCTGATCTATTTGTAGTAAAACTGACTTAGGTGTTGTAGTTTTCTTCCTATTTTATTTGGTACTCTTTCCATGCACGATGCCATCTTTCCATGCACGATGCCATCTTTCTGTCCAACCATGGACCATTTATATCGCTTTATTGTAAATTATTAAGCATGAAACAGGCAATGCATTTCCTACAGCCTATCTCACGGAGGTACATGGGTGTTGCATTCACAAGCTCGATACTACGCACGATTAAGTTGTTCAGACTCTCCTATGGTGTTGAATTTTTTTGGTATGAACTTTTTTCTCTTCATTTTAACTGCTATATGCTCTTACCTTCTTGAAGAACTAATGTTTCCTTTAGAGCTGCTAATGGTGAGCGATATTCCTTGGGTCATAACAAGATTTGAGTTGAACATGCAGACAAATTAAGCTAATGGCATATTTTCACCATAAAAAAAAGATGCACGTTCACTCTTAATATTTTTTCCTAATTAGGTATTAGATATTGTTAATTATAAATACTTTACTACTTAGATATTATATATTGTTCATGAGAACACCAGGTAATCATAAGTATCATTTCCGGTCACGATCATATCGGATGACTGTTTTCATGGCCTTGAAATAAGAAATATCCTAGAAGTTGAGCACACCTGGAGGGTCCTCAACCCTTTTGAGCCAAGAAAAGTAGATGAGGTCTGTCCAAAATCTTGTGAGCTATGAATAGTTGATGCGAAAGGGTTGAAATATTTTGTGTTGACATGGTTCCTAAATGGTATGGTTCCAAGCCAGGTTATTTCATAATGCAATCATGTTGGTTGTAGTATATTGGAACATTTGTTCGAACAGATCAAAATCCTCCAGTGTTGTCTATAATTTTTTTTGCGAGGAGTGTTGTCTATAATTAATAGATAGTAACAATGGACAAGCTTGGTAAGACGGGTCGGTCTTAAGAAAAAAAAGGTATCCAAGTGCTATTAGCTTACTTTATTTTGTGCATATGATAAATCTTTTTATGTATACGACGTCAAGTTCCATTTTCTTATTGACATACATTATGGATTTCAACTATTCTTTCGTCTATTACTACCTATCTTTTCTTTACATGTAAAATTTGATATGCATTTCGTTAACATATGAAACCAGTAATGTTTTTAAAAACATTTACAACCAGTAGATTTTTTTTAAAGCCCATAGCAACGCACGGGCATGGTACTAGAGTGTTTGGAGTAAGTATCATCTATCAATATGTAATGTGCCAGTATACATTGTTGTTATTCTTACCATCCAATTTTCAGGAAGGAATGGGTCCGAAGCTCGACACACCGTCCAATGGGCCTAAGTCTCAAAAAACTTCAGGACAAATTTAACATGGGGCAGTCTATGGACAATTATTGTTTCAACATTGCTGTGCGTATACTAACATGTGACCAGGGAGTATTGTTCACAGACCCTCCTATACACTACATGGATCTACAATTTTTATGTAAGTTATCATAATTCTTCATTCAATATCATTAGTATCAACATGTTTCTAATTGTTTTTTACTCAGGCCATGATGCGGGATTCAACATGAGATCAAAAGTTATGCGACAGGGAAACTATTCAGAAGTTGGTAACTTTGTTTCATAGCTGGCCTGGGATAGACAGCAACATCTCATCGTGCAACACGGTAAGTAAGGTCCTTTGTCCATTGTTTGTCATAGTTTAGTGTTGTCTGTAATAGATACCACTTGTAGATTTATCTTCCATATGAATCCATCAGTCTATACATCTTGTACGTCATCGACAAAGAGGCACGTCGTGTATCTATTCTGGACCCTATTCATACAACACAATCGCCAGAGATGAAAATTCTGAGGCACTTAATGAAATTAAAAAGTTTTGGGAGGGAATTCAAAGAAGCACTCGAAATAAAGCAACCAGGATGGCATTTTTATATATCAAAATGGCAACGTTTGTTTCCTAATGGTATTCCAACGAGCGTAGATGGGTAATAAATTCAGAATACGAACATTTATTTTTCTTATCACCATATTTAATACAATAACAATTTAAGAAATTGCAGGGATTTGGGTGGCCATTTTGTCTTTCATTTTATACTCTTGTGGAACGGTAAAGACCTGCTGAAGCCATTTTGTGCAGTGAGTATTGCGCGTTACACATGTTTTTAGATCTACGTGAAGTATTCGTGCTAACTACACATATTGCTTTTGCAGATGGGTATGCGTTGATAAAGCAGTTTTGAGTATACTTGCTCGAACATCGTGCTAATGAGCTAAAGACAACTTGCCTAATATTGTGGGAGAATTTCTTAAACGCATCAAGCAGACCTCAATAATTTGTAATAGATTTTTAGTTGGATCATCACTTTATATGTATACATTGTCAATTTACTATTTTGTTATCAGTTTACATTACAAGTGAAGTGGACTTCAATTATTATGCAATTGTGACCGTGTTATATTGTCTCTATCTATGAAATTTAGCATGTATTATCTTTATATATAACTTCAACATACTATTTCAGTTTAGAAAAGATGTCAAGCAATGGTACGTGAGATGATATAAATTATAGGCGAAGACAATGCTAGATGATGCGTTGTCTTTTATATTTTTAATACATGTTTATATGTTCACTTTTGTAGGCCAGAGATAAAATTTGATGGCATCAAAATGTCGATTGACAATGTAAAAAAGAATCCGTCGACAAGAGTCCCAAGGCAATGTTGTTGTAAGGACCCTAAAATTCACCAAGCTTTATACAACAATATGGGTATGTATCTATATATATTTGTGAATGAATATGGATATGCATATGCAATAAAAAAAAGCTAAAAGGCCCGTAGCAACGCACGGACACTCTACTAGTATGAATTGTAATTGCGGGAGACATGTCTGAAATTTTAGTTCGTTTGATCGGTTGTTTGCTTAGTGGTAGTCATGTATATGTGGCAGACATTCCGGTTATTGTAAAAAAAATTATGTGGTACTTAGTGGGTGATGGGTATGAATTTTTATGGCAGGAGACATGTGTGAACCAGTCAAATTTGTTGTTTACTATGGTCCTGGTAATGTCCGAACAAACGAGAGTGGGGCTGATCTGACTGAGTTTGCATATGTGGAGTTGCAACTGACCGATCCAGAAAAAGTGAACATTAGTCAGTTGAAACAATGGTTGACAACAAATTTCTCGCTTGATCCCAATGTGTGCACTTCAGTCAGTGTGGTCGAAATCCCGTACAAAAAAATTCTGGGAGTTGGTTCCGATAGATAGGACACATAAGTGGGTGACCTGGTTAGAATCCTGCAAACGCCGGAGGACTCACCCCGTTGTCTTAGTGCTCCCCATCCCCATGGAGGATCCTCTGGTACAAGGCGGCGGTGGTTATGAGTCTGGCCAGGTCAGTCAGCCGATTGATGAGATGGATGTAGCTGGGTCAGAACATATGGGTGGTACTGAACTCGAGGGTCGGTCAGATTATGTGTCACACATTGGAGGGGACTACGATGCAGGGGAGAGTAGTCAGAACATAGGAGATCCCGATAGCGGCGAGGCTGATGGGGATGAGGAAGGATCGGAAATGCAGAATCTGATGGAAGAGGAAGACGAGGATGGATTGGCGGAGGATCTTGATTCCGAGAACTCAATGAAGAAGATGGTGAAGAGAACGATGAGGAGGTACCGATTCCTGCTTCATGGAATCAGAGCCTCTCGACCGGCATGACCGTTAACGATGGTCATGAATCTTCCTGGGAGTATCATCGGAGCAAAGTCGAAATAGGGGGTATGTATACCATAAAGAAAAAATCTGAAGGCAGCCGTGACAGAGTGGGCAATGTCCACGCAAAGGATTTTTCAAACGGACGTATCAACCAAAAAAAACTTGACTTTGTCATGTATTATGGATAGTTGTCCCGCGAAGGTACACGCCCACGTTCCAAAGTATGACGTGACTTGGGTTGTGACGAAGGTTATGCCCCATAATTGTGTGATGAAATATCCGCTGGTGGATCATCCAAACCTTACTTCAAGTCTCATTGCGGAAGTCATGTTCAGTGAGATAGTGAGCAAGAAAGACATGGAAGCGAAACACATTCAGAATGCAATTAAGAGCAGATATAGTTACGAAATTCCGTATGGGAAGGCTTGGAGGGCCAAGCAGAGAGCGATGGAGAAGAGGTTTGGGACCTTCATCGACTCGTATGATAATGTTGTCCGTCTCCTGCACACATTGCAGGCGAGGAATCCTGGCACACATGTCGACATCCAGCACTTGACGCTGCCCGAATTCCCAGATCATAAGGTGCTGCATCGAGTGTTCTTCTCTTTCGCTATATGCATCGAAGCTTTCAGTCATTGCCTGCCTGTGTTGTGTGTGGATGGTACGTTTCTCACTGGTAAGTACAGGGGTCAGATCCTGACCGCTATAGGCGTGGACGGCAACAATCAGATCCTCCCACTTGCTATGGCCTTCGTGGAGGGTGAGAACTTGGAGAGTTGGCTATGGTTCTTCAGGCAGCTGAAAATTGTAATTGTGAAGGACCGGCCAAATGTGTGCATCCTTCATGACAGGCATCCGGATATACTAGCTGCCATTCAGGCACTGCAGACGCCAGGTTGGAACGAACCAGCACCATGGCAGGACATGCAGAGCCGATGGTGCATGCGCCATCTCGGGGCTAATTTTTACTCCCAGTTCAAGAATAAGCGCCTGGTGAATATGTTCAAAAAGCTGTGCGCACAAAACCAACAAAAAAAGTATGATTTTTTGTGGAAGAAGCTCGATGAGTTCACGAAGGCACAGGTTAAGGCAAGGAGAGCTGCACAGGCTAAGCAACCAACTAACACAGAGCTAGAGCCAATTGAGCTTTGTGACTTGCCAGCATTTGACCCGCCCGGTACGAAGAGAAAGAAGGGGAGGGCAATAAAGAATTTTTCACAGTGGATAGAGAAAGAGCCTCCCGTGAAGTGGTCTTTGCTTCATGACACCCATGGAGCGAGGTATGGCACCATGACAACCAACCTTGCTGAGGTTTATAACTTTGTCCTTAGAGGGAATAGGGGTATGCCACTAACAGCAATTGTCGAGGGTGTTCTTCATGGCACGGTGAGGTATTTCAGAGATAGGCGCTTGAAATCTGAGAAGCATATTAAGAAGAACCCCGAAACACCTTACTGTGAAAAGATTATGCGGTACATGGCGAAGAAGCTCAAAAAAGCAAAGTTGCACACTGTCACAGCCATTGGTAATCAAGAAAGGAGGTATGAGGTGCGCCTACCTACCGATAGATTCGGTTCTGCAAATGAGTTGAAGACACACGAGGTGAAAATTGGAAGTGGAGTCAGGCCAACATGTGAGTGCACATGCAACAAACCGAAGCTGCTCCACTTGCCTTGCTCACATGTGTTGGCTGCATGTGGACAGTTAAAAATGGACGCGATCTCTTTCGTGTCTCAATATTATCTAAAAGAGTCGGTGCAGAATGCTTGGACCGGTGAGATGGTTGGATTTAGAGTTATGGGTAACTTCAACACGGTCCCGGATGACAGGCAATACATCCCAGACCCAGATATGATGCGGACAAGTAGAGGTAGAAGGAAGGTATGTCACATCCGTAATGATATGGACGAATCGGAAGCTGGTGGGTGTACTAGACAATGCTTGCTATGCGCTGGATATGGCCACAGGATGAAATATTGTCCCACTCGTACCGTTGGTGGTGATACTGCTGGTGCGTCCACATCGACGGCTACAATGCCAGTGGCTGCAACGTCAGTAGGAAGGCGTGGACGTGGCCGAGGCAGTCGAGGACGACGTGGACGGAGTGGGTCAGGGAGAGAGACTATGTTTTACTTTGTAATATGTGCGGACTATGTTTTACTTTGTAATATGTGCGGACTATGTTTTACTTTGTAGTATGTGCGGACTATGTTTAACTTTGTAATATGTGCGGAATATGTTTTACTTTGTAATATGTGCGGACTATGTTTTACTTTGTAGTATGTGCGGACTATGTTTAATTTTGTAATATTTGCGGACTATGTTTAACTTTGTAATATGTGCGGACTATGTTTTACTTTGTAATATGTGCGGACTATGTTTTACTTTGTGCAGAAATGGCTCCGTATCCTTTGCTCAATCCTACGATTGATGTAAAACATCGGGCTAGACATATGGAGACTGGCCATGCGCTCCCTGTGTTGGTCACTCGCACTCCAAAGTCTGACTGGATGATACACCCTGATTTGACTGATAGGTATGTGTCGTTCTTATTTCAATAGTACTTGAAAATATGCACACACTAATTGAATTTTGCATTCTTATTTTGCAGGCTAGCTTGGGCAGGACTTTTACCTTTGGCACGTATGGTTGAGGCCACTAAAGAGGAGTGGGTTCACATCCAAGCATCTGAGGAGGGCACTGAGGACATCGATGAGTACAGAGCGAAGCACAAACGTTTCGGTTACGACAGGTCACTGCTCACATGCTTAGTGTACCGATGGAGGCCTGCGACTCACACGTTTCACTTTCCCTGGGGAGAGATGGCGCCTACTCTCCAGGATGTGTCCTACTTGTTGGGACTATCTTTGGCAGGCCAGGCCATAGGCCCGTTGGAGATACCAGAGGATTGGCGGGAGGACATGCAGGCACGTTTCGCAGGTCTTCGGCAAGCCGATGGGATGGTGAACTTACATCCTGATTCACATGGACCTTGGTTTATATGGTTGAGCCAGTTTGAGGTTTCAATAGTTTTATATTCTTATCTGTTTAGACATACATCTTCTCATTATTTAGCTTCCCATGTTCTTTGTTTCATGCAGATTGGCCTTCTAGGATATCCAGGCATAGAGTTGTCGAGGCCACAGATTGATCGATGCCTAGAGGCATATATCTTGTGGCTGTTTGGCAAAGTGATGTTCACGGATAACCACGTCAACACTGTTGATGCCCGGTACATCAGTATTGCAAGAGAGATCACAGACGCACGCGAAGCTCGTAACATTATGCCGAGGAGTTTTGGGTCTGCCGTCTTAGCAGCTACATACAGAGGTATGTGCAAGGCTTGCTTACTGCGCTCTTCAAAATCAGGATTGCTAGGATGCCCATTGTTGTTGCAATTATGGTCGTACGAGAGGTTCCCTATCGGACGACCTAACATCTATGTTGAGGATCCATATGATGTTAGACAGATGGATGCAAATCCCATCGACTTGCCTACTTTTGGTACCGTGTGGACACGTAGAGCGGTATGTTTTTCATTATGATCGGTACTTTTTATTCTATGTTGACAAACCTGTTGCTCACAACTATATTTTTAATCTGTAGAGAACTTATGCACATCAACAAGTGTTTCGTTGTTACCCGTCCTTCACGGCACAGTTTGATACTTTGCACGAGGATCAGGTCATTTGGCAGCCTTACACGGCGGAGGAGATGGCTCGGAGATACCCCCGCGGGATTTCTTACTTGTGCACCAGAGATCACATATATTGGATGACCAAGGTAAACATTATATTTGACATCTTCGTGGAGAGAATGGCGGGAACGAAACTGGCGGGAAAGAAGGGCGGGAGAGAAGGGCGGGAGAGAAGGGCGGGAAAGAAACTGGCGGGAAAGAAGGGCGCGAAAGAAACTGGCGGGAAAGAAGGGCGGGAGAGAAGGGCGGGAAAGAAACTGGCGTGAAAGAAGGGCAGCGAGAGAGAAGGGCGGGAACGAAACTGGCGGGAAAGAAGGACGGGAACGAAACTGGCGGGAAAATGCACTCTTCGGCGAAGGAAATACCAAAAAAATATAGTTTTCGTTCTGCAGAAAAACGAAACTGGCTTCGGTACAGAATGCATGGATGATTCGGCTTCTGTTTGAATGAAACTGATATTTCGTCCAACCGTAGAACGAAACAGTTGTTTCGTCCAACCAGAGGACGACACGTCATGTTTCGGTCAGTGGTTGACCGAAACGTCAGTTTCGTTCTACCGTCGGACGACGGTGTGCTAGTTTTGCAATTTCTGATGTTTTGATCATATTTTCCCAATTTGTTCAAAAATATGCACAGTGAGATCTGAGGTGGACGACGAGATCGAGCTGGCCTGAGTGGAGATGTCCAGTGTTACATTAGCACAGCACAATATATACATGGATTAAGGCGAACTGATATATCAGTATGAATTAATATAGTACGAACTGAGGAATCCATTACTACTTGCCAACATTATTGTAGTGCATCTGTACAAAAAATAAATGAATAGATTTTCCTGCAGATTTCTCAATGCGAGTTTTGTATGCACTAGGAAAAGAAATCAAACCGGCCAAAAGGCACTCGGGGAAACTACAGAAAAGCGGATTAGAAGAACCAAGATTTGCACGATTTGCTTGCTAGAGAAATTTGATGCCACCGATCGAGGTGATGATTTACATAAGATCATGAAAGAAACAGTAGCAAACCTGGAGCCGGCGGCGACCGCAAACGCCATCACACATCTGGAGGAGGAGGAGGAGTTTCGCACCACTCCCACTTTATAGAGAGGAAATTAAAACGCAATTAATCCTACAAGTCGGCTATTTCTAGCTTTGACCTCCATTAACTTTCCACTACGTTCTTTCCCTAAAAAAAAATTCCACTACGTTTTACAGATGTGTGTTTGAATTGGAGATTTTACCTGTAGACGAGTCCTCCTGGCAGATGAATTGATGCTTCGGTGGAAGCATTCAAGCCATCTTAAAATGCACCTGTCTGCAATTAGGCATTACTACTACTCCAATCCAACACGCAGGTCGGCATTGTCCCTTGCCACACGCCACGACGACCAATTTGCACCAGACTCTGACCAACCCAATTGTCCCATCTACTAAGAGCATCTCTAGCAGATCCCCAAAAGCTATATTTGGGGGTGAAATATTTTCTTTGCGAAATTAAACCCCAACTAGCAGATCCCCTAAAAAATTTAATTCTCTAAATATAGCTTTTCCCCCCTAAAATCTCCCTGTCTAGCCTATATTTAGTCTAGCATGGGCATTTCTCAGTAAAACAAGGGAGATGGACTGTGTCGCCCCTGGCCACTACGGCCGCCGCGCAGCTTGCCACCGGCCACCCCCCGCCCACTCCGCCGCCTGTGGCGCCTTCCCGGATCCCGGCCTCCCTCCCCCACAGTCTCCGGCGAGATTCCGGCGATCTATTTTTTTTCGTCTTCCCCGTCGTCTCCGGCCACAGCGGCGCTTGTCCCCGGTGCCCCCCGGCCCGACGGCGCTCCTCCCCATCGTCCCCGGCCACGAGCAAAGCTGCACCATGAGCGGACGAGCACACAGAAACATGGATGGCGGCAGGCCATCGCCGATTCCGATGATTCGTTTTGTTTTGAACCACGCCTCCGTTCCACTAGGAGAAGGAAGGGAAGAAGAACCTATTCAGATGAAGAGATGCCCAAACCGTGGCACATGGAGGACGAATTTCGCCTATGTTCTCAACTCCTTTGTCGCACGTTTACATTGCGCTCGGTGATCCTCTATCAAATTACTTTTGCGGATCATCTATCCTAGGCCCTAGCTAGCTCATGGACATCATCTAGTGCCGAGCAATCGTCGTTGGCCGTGTGGAAGGAAGAAGGAAGAAGAAGGTAAAGAGAGGCTTCCATGTGAGGTCGAGTTGGTTTGGGGGATTAAGTTTAGGGGATCTGCTAGATGAAAAAAAATTAATCCTCTAAAAATAGCTTTTTTCGATAAGGGATACGTTTTGGAATTATAGAATAGGGGATCTGGTAGAGATCCTCTAACCTTGTTCACTTTAACCGTCTGCCCATAGGCAGCATCTGAGGAAATTAAAGCCCCCTTAAATTTACCTTATTTTCATCAACACACGCACCAAAGTGCTCGTTATTTTGATTTTACAAGAAAAACACTAAGAGCAAGTATACATCTCATTTTTGTCTATGTGGAGGAGAGAGACATGAAAAAATGAGGGGAGTGGGCTCTAATGCAAAAGCCTAGCTGTACACATGCTCCTAGGCAAATGTAATAAATATGAAGAAGGAGAAACTGAGAAAATTGAAAAAAGTACTAGTCTAATAGCCAACCTTATAGCCTACCTTACTATTTGAGTGACTATAGATTATGGCCCTAGATGACATGGCAACTGTGTATAGCCATCAGCTGGCTATACTATTAGCCATGCTCTAAGATGGCGGCGGCACTCTTACAACCAAACCAGGGAAAAGCTAAATGAAAACCTAGCAAAGCAACAAAGGAAACTGAAAACAAGAACTATATACCTAATTAAGCTATCTTATCGAGTCTTTACTTTGTCAAAAAAGGAAAATTATGTAATAGATTTTTATTATCACCATGCATTTGGAGGAAGTTGCAACGGAAAATAATGCTACCTCCGTTTCAAAACACTTGTCCTTTTAGAATCTTTATTCGTCAATTTTTCTAGTTTTATGTTTCATTATAAATTCAGAAAAATTATACTAAGTATACAAAAAATATGCATGCAAAGTATGAACACCGACAACTTCGAATTGATCATCGTGAAATATATTTGTAAAATATACCATTATTTTTCTTCGAAGAACCATATTTTCAAACGAATCGATGGTGAACGTATGACGTTAGAGACCATGTAAATATCCTAAAAATAAGTATTTCGAATGGAAGAAGTACACGCCAAAGTATTTTTGAATGGCAAACTTACCGAAATATATGTACAACTATACATCATGTGTTCTCTTTTTCCCCGTATCCTACATCATTTATTGTCCAACAATGCGGAAATATGTATGTGGGTCGCTGATGATGAGCAGCGGAGTGGCAAAAGCAGAGATGTATATGGGGCTAGCGAGCAAGGCGGCCATGATGGCTCCATCGTGCGAGCACTGTGGAAAAGGTGCTCGCTCGTGTGGGATGGGAGATGAGATGATCGATCAAAGCATGCATGCGTAGCTAGGGTGCACATGCACATGTCTGGTCGGTCGTCTGGATATACCATCCTCTCTTCTTGCATATTGCGTTTTCTGCATGCCCTCTCCATCGCATTCTCTCTCTCTGCTCCATTATTGAGTACTCATGCATGTGGCATAGCTATCTTATGATTATACATTAATTCCAACATCTCAGATAAACCACCAAGGCCTTAATATTTTCATCTCCTTCTCTTATCAACACTACCTCCAGATTTGGATTTCTTCCCCTTTTTTCTCAAACTAAATAGATACGCAAACTCTTCTTTCCCAGATAATCGCTGCTGTCCAAACAGGGCCATACAGTGTCGTCAAATGTAGTAGTATTTTGCAACTTCTTAGATTTATATATGTACATATATACACTTACGATGCTGCTGGCCGTGCATTAATTCATGGTACAAAAAGAGGCGAATCACGTGTGTCCAAAAGACCAAGAATAATATTTGGCTTTATAGGAGGGGTCCGAGCCTTTTACATCAGGTCATCAGAAACTTTGCCATCGATTGCCAAGCTGAGGAGCAGGTGAGCTTTTTGGACACGGAAGGAAAAAAATAGTCTTGTCTGGGATCGCCGGGAACCACCAGAGCTTTGGGACGTTCAAAGGTTGCTATGGTCGACCATAAGCTCCTACAACATCAGTATATCACCACAAGTCCACAACACAAGCAAACGCTCAGGCATAGCAAAGCTAGAGAGATAAAGAGATCGACATGATGTTCCCATCACCCGGGCGGGAGGCTATGGCGCTGGCCCATGGGCAAGCATCCTCCACGGGCGCAACAACAGGCGGCGGCACCCCGACCTTCAGCTTCCAGCCCTCCGATCCTCCATTGAACGGCGGTCTCTCCCACCACCATGGCCTCCAAGGTTACAGCCCCCTCGTACTAAACCACCCAACCACCACCACTTCCTCCTCCTCCACTATCCCCTCCGCTTCCACCCTTCACCACCACCATGCACCTACCGGAGTCATCCATCCTCCGAGGTCATCACCTCCACATCCATGGTAGTAATCGATCTCCCTCCCTCTAGCTTTTCTCTCTCTCTCTACAATCTACATGCTTGATATGCTAATATTCTTATTTGCTCAATTAGGTCTTGCGAGGAAGGTGATCGAGAAAGGCAGCGGGGAAAGGGCGCGGTTACGGGCATGGGGGTTAGCTGCGCGGTGGCGGGGGGAAGT
Organism: Elymus sibiricus; assembly: GCA_039707655.1. Lineage (NCBI taxonomy): Eukaryota > Viridiplantae > Streptophyta > Magnoliopsida > Poales > Poaceae > Elymus > Elymus sibiricus. The sequence continues at coordinate 14,707,611 of CM077673.1, read as the reverse complement.
GGTAGCGGTGGACGGTTACATGGGTCGGCGGCAGCGGCTGCAGGGATGGGGGTCGGCACGGTGAGGATGAAGAAGGCGGCGGGGGGAGGAGGGGCGAAGGCACGGCGGAAGGTGCGAGAGCCGAGGTTCTGCTTCAAGACCATGAGCGACGTCGACGTGCTTGACGACGGCTACAAGTGGCGCAAGTATGGCCAGAAGGTCGTCAAGAACACGCAGCACCCACGGTACATACTGTACATCTAGCTCCTCCAACCCTCACACGTGATGCATAGATACGCTACATATGTGCATGTCTATGTACGATTTTATGAAGGAACTGCCTCGTCAAACTGAAATCTCGGGATATTTTGTTTTTGATGTCCAATTTGGTGTTAGACTCATCACAAGTCACAACTTGATTAATTAGGGTTATCAGTTAACAAGAAAGTGCATGCTTAGAGTTGATTCCTGCTATAAGTAGTACGGGTTTTGTTTCCATTTAACAAAACATGGATTACTGCTTTTTTGGTTATTTCCACTTGTAAGAACTCTAGAATCTAGAGACCAAAGTAATTTATCCCACAAGTAATATGGCAAGCAAAAATAGATTTAGTGCATGTCCATTATATATATGAACTAATGTTTTTTGGAAGTACTGTTCTTGGCTCTTTTTAAACTTTAAAACACTATAATTTCCAAAAAAGTCTTCACAAAGTACATTTTAAAACAGTTTTGTTGGAATATTTCATGTATTACCATTTCAGACAAAGGACACTACCACACTATGAAATGCTAAAAATATATAGGGAAAATACTACGACCTCCGCTTTCCTTTCTCTTGCTACTACGGAGTGAGAAGCAGCTTGTTAGGGTTAGCCTAATGCGTATGAAGTTATGAACTAGCCTTTCTTCATGGATCATTATGGTCTTATTAATTATAGGCATTATTGTGCTGTTGCATGCTAATCTCCCCCCTTGTTAGTAAGTATGCATGCAGGCTTTATCAGAAGGGTACAATATGGGCATGCTGAAGTAATAACTGATTAAGTGACACTATTTAACTTGATTATTGGCAACATATTGCGATCATTTTAGTGAAGCTAGTTAGTTTTGAATAATCTATCGTCATTAGTAAGGCCCCGTTTGGAACACATGAATTCAAAACGTAGGAAGAGGAAAAACACAGGAATTGAGATGTCATGTATAATTGATTCCTAAAGTGAACTACAAAACTGTAATTTAGATGGCACGTAGAAAAAACGTAGGAATTGTACACACAAAGAAAAGAAAACATGAGGTAGATCCATGTTTGGTTTCCTCCAAATTTCCATTGACTACCCATCCCCCATAGGAATTTCAAAGGAATATAGGATAGCAATTCCTTTATTCCAAACGACACAAAAGAAAAAATCCCTATAGGAATCCTCTCCTCATTCCTATGTTTTTTCCTTTGTTCCAAACGGGGCCTCAAACTTGCTTTGAGATGCATACAGAATGTTTTCGATACATAATGTTTTGGGAGCTGAAAGACTTATCGAGTTACTGAAGTTCCGGTTTGATTTCTTCGAGATAATTTTTGGTTTGCATGAAGCTACGAACTCCATAATGTCTAGACAAGCATATCATAAGGTTTTAGAGGGAACAATATATGTACTACATTAGTTTTACATTTTATAGTGAACCCGTTGATGACAAAATAAAATAAAGGCGGTGAAATACAATTTTATGTAATGTGTATTTAATAAATTTGATGGTCTTGCTACAATTAAGGTTTATGTTATCTTACCGTATTAACTGAAGTGCATTCCATGAATCCTTCATTACATTTACGATCCAATTGAGTTGGTATAAATTATTAAATTGGCCTAGAGCAGACTTATGTGACACTCACCATAATTAAATTAATTATCTTGGTACAGTTTGAATTGTAGGTAATTTAGTGAATATTATGGAAAATTTAATATGAAGAGAAATGCATGAAAAGCTAAGAGAAATCTCACATGAAGAAACTAAAAACTCACTTTACATGTAGCTCGTGTTCCTCTGCTAGCAGGATACCACAGAGCCAATTCTCACAAACTTTTGTACACTGATATAGTAGTTAACTTTTCCTAAAGTTCCGGTCATTGAATGACAAAAGCTAGGGAAAAAAGTTTTTGCAAAGCTAGCTGGTCCTAAGATGGCTTTGTTATGTCTGGTCCCCTTGCTGTCTACACCTCCTAAATTGAACCCCTAATGCATACCAACACAACTTAATTAGCACACGTATATATCTATCTTGCTATAGCTTGCTCATACACAAAGGCGCAAAACATGCTCCTATTCCATTGTTAATTCTCTAGGCCGTGCTTGCAATCATAAGCTAGTAGCTCTTTATCTGCATGTCATCTGGCAAGAGGTCGGATGATAACCTTGTCCTTTGCTTTCTTTGATGGACTAGTCCATTTCATGCTGTGGGGGCGTCCAACACGTAGTGAGCCCGTGTACGTGTAGAGAAAACGACCATTGAGTCGCATCGTATCTACAAGTAGGTCGGATGCTCATTGCACCATCTAATAGTTCCACTAACGTCTACTCGTCCATGTGTGCGCTGCAACAACTATATGTCTCAGCAAACAAAATAAAAAGATTAGTTTTTTTTTCCGTTTGATGACATAACATGCAATCTAATAAGGTGGCTAATTGCATCTAAAAAACAAGGTGGGTAATTCTAAAACATACATATACGAACACGTTCTTTTGGCAGAAGTCCTTGAGTTAATCAGGCACGTAATTTTTTTCCCTTCTAGCTAGCAATAGAAATGCATGGCCTGCATGCATGCCATGATCGATACTCTCCAATATACTTCCTCCTTTCCATAATGTAGTGCGTGCTCGGTTTCCGAGCTTCAACTTTGACCATAAATATAACCATCGAGACCGATTGCGGCGAGTGTAAAAATTATACCACTGAATTCGTATCGAAAATATGAATTCAGTGGTATAGTTTTTGCTCCCGCCGCAATCGGTCTCGTTGGTCAAATTTATGGTCAAACTTAGATTTGGGAAAGCGTGGGCGCACTACATTGTGGAACGGAGGGAGTATCTATTATCTCCTCTCGGTATCCAGATGAAAACCGGGCGCGCGCGTGTGAATCTATCGTATCGATCGATGGATCGACCAATCGATGCATGTGTGGTGGTGATCATGGCACAGGCAGTGCGAAAGCATTGACCCACAGCTAGCTAGCTAGCACCGGACAAGCATCCAGTCCAATCTGATTAGCCCCGTGCAATGATGCCACTCAGAGGCCCAACCCAACCCAACCCAACCCGATCTCTGCCTCACACACCACCGCAGCATCATGACTTTTCCAATCACCCGGCTAATCCGTCCTGGCAATCATCCCTCCTCATTCTCAGGGAATCTCCCTAGTTTCTAAGCTTTTTTTTTTTAAAAGAGGAACGGAGCCCCCGGCCTCTGTATCAATTGATGCATGCAACCTTAGCAGTTAAAACGGCTCACACCGCGAGTGGCCATGTCCTACTGTTGATTATCTAAGCGGTTGATATGCCTAGCTAGCTACTACGATCAATCTGACCCTAACTGATTGTTCCTATAATCAACAAATGTTTATTGTTTGTGTGTGTTAATTAGTGTGATTTTAATTACGTGCTTTGATCTGGCTGGCTGTGGGAGGGGGGGAATCTCTACTGTTCGGTACCCGCAAAAAAATAATATTCACTGGCAAAAATTCGGTACAACATGTAGAATATACAGAGTACCATGAGTCCATGACCACTTGTGCTACAACTACTGATGCTAGCAGTGAACAAACATGACAAGCCTGCATTTAAAGAATGGCGTTCAGCTTCTCTTTTTTTTTTTTTTTTGAGAAAAGAAATGGCGTTGAGCTAGAAAAATAAGCTGATGGAGATGTTGTGTGCTGTGGACGCAGGAGCTACTACCGGTGCACACAGGACAAGTGCCGGGTGAAGAAGCGCGTGGAGCGGCTGGCCGAGGACGCGCGCATGGTGATCACCACCTACGAGGGCCGACACGTCCACTCCCCCTCCCTTGACGACGACGACGCCGCACGCGCCAACGCCGAGATGAGCTTCATCTGGTAGCCGCCGGCATGCATGCCGCGTGTGACTAGGCCACCCACCCATGAACGCTTGATCCATGTGTGCATTACTGCTACTGTACTGTTGTTGTATAGTTAGACTGGTCAGATATATAGTGGTAGCAGCTAGCAGTAATGCAGTAGCGCACAAAAATAGTTTACAAGACCCAGTTTCTCGTTAGTTAAATGTATGAGCATCGCCCGGTTTTTCGCTAATTAACCGGGTAACTCCCTCCTTCTTTTTTAATTAATCAAGATCCTTTCGGGTCGACGTAAAAAAAACATATATATATATCCAACAAGATTGACATATTAGCTAAAAATATTCACAAGACAAATCGTAAAGTGAACAAATTTGACAACTTCCAGGAGAAGGAGGCTATGAGAGCTCCTATTTTCCGCTTAAGGGCGATTGTATGGCCTGGCCCATTTGGGTTTTAGTCCCCTTTTATGGGAAAAAATGCTCATTGTTTTCGCTTTTTTTTCGTCAGTACAAGTTGTTTCATGACCTGAAACCTAAGTCGCTGATTGCTTCCTTCAACAATACAGAGCAAGAGCAATCTAAACTTAATTTTGACTGCACTGATCGAATAAAGAATAGACAGCCAGACCATCGAGCTAGGTTATCATCTTCCTCTTCTTCGCCGACAGATACACTATGAATTTTAGCATCTTAGCTTAGACCTCGCCACCATTTCGTCCTGGATATATTATCTCTGAACTTCTGTGATGTACAGTTACAAATCAGGCTAGAGTCTGAACTACTCCAGGCAGGTTCTTCATTGACAGCCAGGTACGTGGCTGCAAGTCAGGGTGGACATGGTCCGGGCCGCTCCGGTCCCTGACCGAGCCGCCATTTCGACCGGCCAGCGGCGGACCGGACCGGATCGAAGGGCTGGGCGGTCTGGATTTTGGAGACCGGAACGGTGGCGCTCTGGACCGAGAGGACCGGCCAACCATCACCGGGGGCGACGTGCACGAGCGCCGGTGGTGAGGTGGACGACCTGAACGTGTGCTGCAACGACGTGGACGACGTGCGCGAGCGCCGGCGGCGCGGTGGACAACCTGTGCTGGTGCTGCGACGAGGTGAACGACATGCGCGAGTGCCGGCGCCGAGGTGGACGACGTCGCAAGCGCTGGCGGTGAGGTCTGAGGTGGACGACGAGATCGAGCTGACCTAAGTGGAGATGTCCAGTGTTACATTAGCACAGCACAATATATACATGGATTAATACGAACTGATATATCAGTATGAATTAATATAGTACGAACTGAGGAATCCATTACTACTTGCCAACATTATTGTAGTGCATCTGTACAAAAAATAAATGAATAGATTTTCCTGCAGATTTCTCAATGCGAGTTTTGTATGCACTAGGAAAAGAAACCAAACCGGCCAAAAGGCACTCGGGGAAACTACAGAAAAGCGGATTAGAAGAACCAGGATTTGCACGATTTGCTTGCTAGAGAAATTTGATGCCACCGATCGAGGTGATGATTTACATAAGATCATGAAAGAAACAGTAGCAAACCTGGAGCCGGCGGCGACCGCAAACGCCATCACACATCTGGAGGAGGAGGAGGAGTTTCGCACCACTCCCACTTTATAGAGAGGAAATTAAAACGCAATTAATCCTACAATTCGGCTATTTCTAGCTTTGACCTCCATTAACTTTCCACTACGTTTTTTCCCTAAAAAAAAATTCCACCACGTTTTACAGATGTGTGTTTGAATTGGAGATTTTACCTCTAGACGAGTCCTCCTGGCAGATGAATTGATGCTTCGGTGGAAGCATTCAAGCCATCTTAAAATGCACCTGTCTGCAATTAGGCATTACTACTACTCCAATCCAACACGCAGGTCGGCATTGTCCCTTGCCACACGCCACGACGACCAATTTGCACCAGACTCTGACCAACCCAATTGTCCCATCTACTAAGAGCATCTCTAGCAGATCCGCAAAAGCTATATTTGGGGCTGAAATATTTTCTTTGCGAAATTAAACCCCAACTAGCAGATCCCCTAAAAAATTTAATTCTCTAAATATAGCTTCCCCCCCCCCCCCCCCCCACCCCCCCACCCCTAAAATCTTCCTGTCTAGCCTATATTTAGTCTAGCATGGGCATTTCTCAGTAAAACAAGGGAGATGGACTGTGTCGCCCCTGGCCACTACGGCCGCCGCGCAGCTCGCCACCGGCCACCCCCCCCCCCCCCCCCCCCGCCCACTCCGCCGCCTGTGGCACCTTCCCGGAGCCCGGCCTCCCCCCCTCCAGAGTCTCCGGCGAGATTCCGGCGATCTATTTTTTTTCGTCTTCCCCGTCGTCTCCGGCCACAGCGGCGCTTCTCCCCGGTGTCCCCCGGCCCGACGGCGCTCCTCCCCATCGTCCCCGGCCACGAGCAAAGCTGCACCATGAGCGGACGAGCACACAGAACCATGGCTGGCGGCCGGCCATCGCCGATTCCGATGATTCGTTTTGTTTTGAACCACGCCTCCGTTCCACTAGGAGAAGGAAGGGGAGAAGAACCTATTCAGATGAAGAGATGCCCAAACCGTGGCCCATGGAGGACGAATTTCGCCTATGTTCTCAGCTCCTTCGTCGCACGTTTACATGGCGCTCGGTGATTCTCTATCAAATTACTTTTGTGGATCATCTATCCTAGGCCCTAGCTAGCTCATGGACATCATCTAGTGCCGAGCAATCGTCGTTGGCCGTGTGGAAGGAAGAAGGAAGAAGAAGGTAAAGAGAGGCTTCCATGTGAGGTCGAGTTGGTTTGGGGGATTAAGTTTAGGGGATCTGCTAGATGAAAAAAAAAATTAATCCTCTAAAAATAGCTTTTTCGATAAGGGATATGTTTTGGAATTATAGAATAGGGGATCTGGTAGAGATCCTCTAACCTTGTTCACTTTAACCGTCTGCCCATAGGCAGCATCTGATGAAAATCTTTTGCCATCGAGCCACCAGGTGGGTCAGATCATTGAAATAGGAGGTATGTCCAGCCGTGTGTATGAAATTAAAGCCCCCTCGGTGGATCCACACTTGATACACTGCACGACAGAGGCATAATCGAGAATGATCTATAAGGTATCACCCTCAGAAAGTCACGCTGAATGTGCTTCGCTACATAGTCATCGTCGAGAGTGATATACGAGGAATCACCCTCGGTAGTATCACACTTGTTTCGACTATGCAGAGTGGTACAGTTGCATGGGCCTAAGGCGGTCTCAGGTCTCGGTACACCAACCCACTAGTTCGGTCAACCCGGACAACAAGCATGGCAACAAGGACAGGGTTGTTGGGCCACTGATGGAACACAAGTACTCTACACTAAGCAATTGGGACAACAGAAAAGTATCAACAACAGTTACAAAATCCGGCTATGCATCAGAATAGGAGCTATCGGAATAGCAACATAAGCAATTCTAATGCAAGAATAAGAGATAAAAAAATAGGCGATATAGGCATGGTCAAGGGGGTTTGCTTGCCTGGAAGCTCTGCCGGGAAAGAGGGGTCGTCGGTGGTGTAGTAGTCCTTAGGGGCCTCGGCAGTCTCTGAATCTACCGGAGGGGAAGTGGGGGAAGAAACAGATAAATACAAGCATACAATTGCAATCATAATGCATGACATGACTATATGAAATGCCGGGGTGATCTAATGCATCCCTAGATGTCTTTAGAGGAGTTGGGAAAATATTTGGAATTATTTTCCCAAAGTCATGTACTATTCATTTATCAAAATCAGGCCAAAAGTTCCATGTTCACCCTCTTAGAGGATTCTAACATGAATGCAAATGACATATTTGGATTCGTTAGATTTTTCTGACCATTTTCATATATAAAACTTTTTCATCTAAGTTACGGTTATTTTTCTATGAATTTTTGCAGTTTTAACAATTTTTCTGAATTTTACTGATTTATTTTGATGTCGAAAATACCAGATTGAAATTGTTAGGTGCACCCGGTGCAGTGCACCCAGAGTGCACCAGAGGGGCTGACAGTGGGCCAGGGGAGGTGCTGAGTCAGCAGGTCAACGTTGACTTGTTGACCAGTCAACTGGGTCAACTGGACCCACTGGGGCCCAGTTGCCAGCGACTCTAGAGGGGCCACGTGGCGGCCAGGTCAGCGCCGGCGCCAGAGACAACTCCGACGACCAAAATCGCGGCGGAGGGCTCGGGTCCGCGTCGGAAATGCGCTACGGTGGACCAAATCGGGCGTGGTTACATGCGTTCGAAAGCTAGTGATCATGCACGTCCAGAGAAACGAACGACGGCAGCTGGGGTGGACGGTGCTCGCCGGAATCAAGCTCGCGGCCGCTGCCGGAGTTCGGGCTTCATCGGATTCGCCGCTACGGGGCGCAGTAGGACAAACAGGAGACACGGGCAGCACCGGTGAGGTCTCTTGAGTGCGTTCGTGGGTTTAGCGGGGCATGGCAGCAACGGTAGTGATGGCAGTGAGCTCGACAACGGAGGCGGGCTCCGACAATGGCGACAGCGGCGGTGGAGCTAGCTACGGGCACGGAACTGAAGTGCAAACGGAGGGGGATGGAGTGGGGCTCACCTAGGGAGCTCAAGGAGGCTAGTCGGAAGCTTAGGAGCGCAGTACGCCGGTGAATCGTAGCGGCGGAGCTCCAGGGTCCGAAGGAAGAAGACGACCCCGATCCAGCGCTGTGGTGCTCCCTGGCTTGCGTGCGTGGTCGGAGAAGAGGTAGCAGACGGCAGCGCGTCTCCCAGACACGGTGAGGCAACGAGGGGAGCTCGGTGGCCGCGGTTACGCCGGCGGCATGGCGACGGCAACGCTCGAGTGAAGCTGGGAGAGAGTGTGTGAGTGATGGGGAGGGGGAAGAGAGTGGCTGGGGCGTCCGGGGGGGGGGGGCGCGTACTGCTCATCCTTATCCCCAAGCTCAACCACTCCGTCGCCGTGGCGAGCTGTGGCCGGAGCAGCGCGCTCTCGGCCATGGCGGCGCCGACAGCGAGGCGGGAGCAGGTAGGCGATGCTGTAGATGGGCTGGGCTGGTGCACTGTGCACTCGAGGCCCAACCACAGTGGCCTTTTCCTTTTTCCCATTTTCATTTTTCTGTTTTAGTTTATAGTTTCTGTTTAGCAATTCTTTTCACACCATTTGACTTTTGCAAAATGTGAAACTTGTGGCAATAAATACTATGCAATACATTGTACTGCCACAAAAAGTTTGAGAGCTAAATGAATTCATTTGAATTTTGATTAATTGAAAATGATTAAATAGGGCTGATTTGGTCATTGTTTTTGGTTGATAACTTTTAAATGAGCAAATATGTGATGTTGTTTGCCTCAACATAAATTATCTATGTAATATTTGCAAAATGATGAACTATTTTGCTGGCTTATTTGTGTAACTTTTAATTTCACTCAAACATTGAATTTTGAATTTAAGTGGAGTTTGAAATGAGATATGAAATTAGGAATGATCAAGCACTATTAACCATGATGACTTGTCATTAACAAAAGTTGATTACTGTGCTTAATTACAGGGGGTGTTACAATTCTCCTCCTCTAAAAGAAATTCTCGTCCCGAGAATTAAGAGGTAGAAGGAAAAAGATCGGGGTATTCTTCACAAAGACAATCTTCGCCTTCCCAAGTGGCTTCATCCTCAGAATGATTCGACCACTGAAATTTAAGGAACTTGATTGCCTTCTGACGGGTCCGACATTTTGATTGATCAAGAATGCGGATCGGACGCTCTAGATAGGAAAGATCATCTTCCAATTCAAGCTCTTCATGATCCACTGCTCGGATAGGATCTTTGAAGTAGCGTCGGAGTTGCGACACATGGAAGACATCGTGAACTCGAGAAAGTTTAGGTGACAATTCCAATTTGTATGACACGTATCCATGTCTGGCGAGGATACGGAACGGGCCGATGTAGCGGGGAGCTAACTTGCCCTTTTAGAATCTCTGTTGGTCAAGTTTTTTTAGTTTTATGTTTCATTATAAATTCAAAAATTTTATACTAAGTATACAAAAAATATGCATGCAAAGTATGAACACCGACAACTTCGAATTAATCATCGTGAAATATTTTTGTAAAATGCACCATTATTTTTCTTCGAAGAACCATATTTTCAGACGAATCAATGGTCAACGTATCACGTTAGAGACCATGTAGATATCCTAAAAATACGTATTTTGAATGGAAGAAGTTGTGACGCCCCGACCCGACCGTGCACTAATCATACACACAAACGTGCACGATCAAGATCAGAGACTCACGGAAAGTTATCACAACACAACTCTATGACACAAATTAACAAAAAATTTATATTACAAGCCAGGGGTCACGAGGACCCGAATACATAAGTCAGCAAACAAATATTATCTGAGTACAGACATAGTTAGACAAGTTTGCCTTAAGAAGGCTAGCAAAACAACAACAACTAGATTGAAAAGGCGCAGGCCTCCTGCTTGGGGCCTCGAAATTACTCTTGGTCGTTGGGCTCCACGTAGTAGTAGGCACCTCCGGGGGTCTTCGGCTCCTAGTAGTAACCTCCTGCGGTGATCTCTGGCTCCTGGGCTCCGTCATCTGATCGTAGCAACCGGGTGGGGAAAAAGGGGTAGCAAAGCAACCGTGAGTACTCATCCAAAGTACTCGCAAGACTTACATCAGAACTATACTAAATTATGCATCGGTATCAAAGGAATGGGGCTATATCTTTGGACTGAACTGCAGAATGCCAGAATAGTGGGGGAAATTCCTAGCCTATCGAAGACTAGCATCTTGCAGCAATCTTGCAGCATAAGAAGAGAGTAGAACGTAGTAGCATATAGTAACAATGACCTATTAGCAATGCCCAGAGATCCTTTCTCAACTACCCTGCGAGAAAGCAACCTCGGAGCATTATAACGTCTTAGTATCATGAAGTATCCATTTCTAGTTGTAGTAGATCAGGGATCAACTTTGAGCGTCCTGTTACCGTGGACACGGCTATTCGAATAGATTAACTTCCTAGCAGGGGTGCACTACTGTACCCAACACGCTCGATTACCTTTGGCTGGACACACTTGCCTGGGTAATGCCCGGCCTCGGATGATCGACACGACGTAGTCCTACCTAGGCTCTTCAAAGAGGTCTGTACGCAGGTCTAAATCCTAAGCGCGAAGGGTCATGGACCGATCGCCCTAAGCACTCCTGCACGTTGCGCGACTGGCCGGGGACCAAGCGCGACTGTGGACGCACCAACAGAAGTAACCAGCTCATCCTGACAATCAGCCCGCACAGTTGTGACGTCTGAAGAGCTTTCGAGAGGAACGTACGGCGCCGAGGGCCCATACCATATTCCCGCATGGTGGTTAGCGCGTAAAGGCCAGAGGCCTACTCAGATCAAACACCCAATCCGTTAACGTGTTTAGTAGCTCGCGGAGGCGATCAGGGTTCCTGTCGCCCCGTCTCGGTAATCCGCGGTCCAGGGACGAGGCCCACCTCTCTCCTAGGTGGTCTCCGCCTGATCCGTCGAGCCGCCACCGTAATACTCGCGGGTACCCTTGGGGGCGAACCGACTTGTATCATTATCTCGCGGGTACCCTTGGGGTCAACCCGTCTTGTAAAGGGGAAGGTAGTAACTTAGGTCCATACCATCAAGGTGAGATCCGAGGAATCACCCTCGGTGGATCCACACTTGATACACTGCACGACAGAGGCATAATCGAGCTATAAGGTATCACCCTCAGAAAGTCACACTGAATGTGGTTCGCTACAGAGTCATCGTCGAGAGTGATATATGAGGAATCACCCTCGGTAGTATCACACTTGTTTCAACTATGCAGAGTCGTACAGTTGCATGGGCCTAAGGCGGTCTCAGGTCTCGGTACACCAACCCACTGGTTTGGTCAACCCGGACAACAAGCATGGCAACAAGGACAAGGTTGTTGGGCCACTGATGGGACACAAGTACTCTACACTAAGCAATTGGGACAACAGATAAGTATTAACAATAGTTACAAAATCCGACTATGCATCAGAATAGGAGCTATCGGAATAGCAACATAAGCAATTCTAATGCAAGAATAAGAGAGAAAAAAATAGGTGATATAGGCATGGTCAAGGGGGTTTGCTTGCCTGGAAGCTCTGCCGGGAAAGAGGGGTCGTCGGTGGTGTAGTAGTCCTCAGGGGCCTCGGCAGTCTCTGAATCTACCGGAGGGGAAGAGGGGGAAGAAACAGAGAAATACAAGCATACAATTGCAATCATAATGCATGACATGACTATATGAAATGCCGGGGTGATCTAATGCATCCCTAGATGTCTTTAGAGGAGAGGGGAAAATATTTGGAATTATTTTCCCAAAGTCATGTACTATTCATTTATCGAAATCAGGACAAAAGTTCCATGTTCACCCTCTTATAGGATTCTAACATGAATGCAAATGACATATTTGGATTCGTTAGATTTTTCTGACCATTTTCATATATAAAAGTTTTTCATCTAAGTTACGGTTATTTTTCTATGAATTTTTGCAGTTTTAACAATTTTTCTGAATTTTACTGATTTATTTTGATGTCGAAAATACCAGATTGAAATTGTTAGGTGCACCCGGTGCAGTGCACCCAGAGTGCACCAGAGGGGCTGACAGTGGGCCAGGGGAGGTGCTGAGTCAGCAGGTCAACGTTGACCTGTTGACCAGTCAACTGGGTCAACTGGACCCACTGGGGCCCAGTTGCCAGCGACTCTAGAGGGGCCACGTGGCGGCCAGGTCAGCGCCGGCGCCAGAGACAACTCCGACGACCAAAATCGCGGCGGGGGGCTCGGGTCCGCGTCGGAAATGCGCTACGGTGGACCAAATCGGGCGTGGTTACATGCGTTCGAAAGCTAGTGATCACGCGCGTCCAGAGAAATGAACGACGACGGCTGGGGTGGATGGTGCTCGCCGGAATCAAGCTCGCGGCCGCTGCCGGAGTTCGGGCTTCATCCGATTCGCCGCTACGGGGCGCAGGAGGACAAACAGGAGACACGGGCAGCACCAGTGAGGTCTCCTGAGCGCGTTCGTGGGTTTAGCGGGGCATGGCAGCAGTGGTAGTGATGGCAGTGAGCTCGACAATGGAGGCGGGCTCCGGCAATGGCGACAGCGGCGGTGGAGCTAGCTACAGGCACGGAACCGAAGTGCAAACGGAGGGGGATGGAGTGGGGCTCACCTAGGGAGCTCAAGGAGGCTCGTCGGAAGCTTAGGAGCACAGTACGCCGGTGAATCGTAGCGGCGGAGCTCCGGGGTCCGAAGGAAGAAGACGACCCCGATCGAGCGCTGTGGTGCTCCTCGGCTTGCGTGTGTGGTCGGAGAAGAGGTAGCAGACGGCAGCGGGTCTCCCAGACACGGTGAGGCGACGAGGGGAGCTCGGTGGCCGATGTTACGCCGGCGGCATGGAGACGGCGACGCTCGAGTGAGGCTGGGAGAGAGTGTGAGCGATGAGGAGGGGGAAGAGAGTGGTTGTGGTGTCCGAGGGGGGCGTAGGGCTCATCCTTATCCCCAAGCTCAACCACTCCGTCGCCGTGGCGAGCTGTGGCCGGAGCGGCGCGCTCTCGGCCATGGCGGCGTCGACAGCGAGGCGGGAGCAGGTAGGCGATGCTGTAGATGGGCTGGGCTGGTGCACTGTGCACTCGAGGCCCAACCACAGTGGCCTTTTCCTTTTTCCCATTTTCATTTTTCTGTTTTAGTTTATAGTTTCTGTTTAGCAATTCTTTTCACACCATTTGACTTTTGCAAAAAGTGAAACTTGTGGCAATAAATACTATGCAATATATTGTACTGCCACAAAAAGTTTGAGAGCTAAATGAATTCATTTGAATTTTGATTAATTGAAAATGATTAAATAGGGCTGATTTGGTCACTGTTTTTGGTTGATAACTTTTAAATGAGCAAATATGTGATGTTGTTTTCGTCAACATAAATTATCTATGGAATATTTGCAAAATGATGAACTATTTTGCTGGCTTATTTGTGTAACTTTTAATTTCACTCAAACTTTGAATTTTGAATTTAAGTGGAGTTTGAAATGAGATATGAAATTAGGAATGATCAAGCACTATTAACCATGATGACTTGTCATTAACAAAAGTTGATTACTATGCTTAATTACAGGGGGTGTTACAATTCTCCTCCTCTAAAAGAAATTCTCCTCCCGAGAATTAAGAGGTAGAAGGAAAAACATCGGGGTATTCTTCACAAAGACAATCTTCGCCTTCCCAAGTGGCTTCATCCTCAGAATGATTCGACTACTGAACTTTAAGGAACTTGATTGCCTTCTGACAGGTCCGACGTTCTGATTGATCGAGAATGCGGATCGGACGCTCTAGATAGGAAAGATCATCTTCCAATTCAAGCTCTTCATGATCCACTGCTCGGATAGGATCTTTGAAGTAGCATCGGAGTTGCGACACATGGAAGACATCGTGAACTCGAGAAAGTTTAGGTGACAATTCCAATTTGTATGCCACGTATCCATGACTGGCGAGGATACGGAATGGGCCGATGTAGCGGGGAGCTAACTTGCCCTTGATCCCGAAACGATGAGTGCCCTTCATCGGAGTTACACGCATGTACGCTTGTTCGTCAGGCTGATAGACCATTACCTTGTGTTTACGGTCATAATTGCTCTTCTGACGGGACTGAGCTATCTGAAGATGTCCACGAACAATCTTGGCTTGCTTTTCAGCTTGTTGGATAATATCCGGACCAAAGAGTGACCGTTCCCTAGTTTCTGACCAATTCAGAGGGGTTCGGCACTTGCGTCCATAAAGAACTTTAAATGTTGCCATCTTCAAGCTAGCTTGATAGCTGTCGTTGTAAGAGAATTCAGCATACGGAAGAGAATCCTCCCATTTCTTGCCAAAGAAGATGACACAAGCTTGAAGCATATCTTCAAGAATTTGGTTGACTCGCTCAACTTGACCTTGGGACTGGGGGTGATTACCTGTGCTAAAATGCAGATGAGTTCCCATAGCTTCTTGGAAACTTTCCCAGAATCTTGAGGTAAAGAGGCTGCCACGGTCTGAACTGATCTCCATCGGAACTCCGTGGAGTGACACAATTCTGGAAACATACAAGTCTGCTAACTGACTAGCAGTGATTGTCTCCTTGACAGGCAGAAAGTGAGCAACCTTGGAGAATCAGTCGATGATGTCAAGAATAGCATCATGACCCTTTTGCGATCTGGGAAGACCAGTGATGAGATCCATTTCAACCTTGTCCCATTTCCATTCAGGGATAGAAAGTGGTTGTAGAAGTCCGGCAGGTTTCTCATGTTCTGCTTTGATGCAACGGCAAACGTCACACTCAGCAACATAACGAGCAATGTCTCGCTACATATTAGGCCACCAGAATCTCTGACGGATGTCTTGGTACATCTTGGTACTACCCGGATGAATAGACAGAGCCGTGTCATGAGCTTCTTTCATAATATCCGGGGTCAAGTCCCGGTTGCCCTTCGAAGAGACAACAAATTGACCCTTGAAGAATAGGGTATCATCATTATCGAGAGAGAAGTCTGGGGCTTTACCAGTTGAGAGATCGTGCTTAATCTTGTCGACTTTCGGGTCAAGCTTCTGATTAGCCTTGATGCAGTTCTCAAGATCTGGTTCAATGACCAGGGTATTGAGATAACCCTGAGGAACAATGTGAAGGTTCAACTTGTGAAGCTCTTCATATAGACGGGGTTGAGCTTGCTGAACCATGAGGTTATTGCAATAAGACTTGCGACTCAAGGCATCGGCCATTACATTAGCCTTGCCAGGGGTATATGAAATATCCATGTCATAGTCAGCTATTGTCTTGAGCCATCTTTGCTGACGGAGGTTCAAGTCCGGTTGAGTATACAGATACTTCAGACTTTGATGGTCCGTGTATATCTCGCAATGATTACCGAGAAGGTAATGTCGCCACAGCTTCAGGGCATAAATAACGTCGGCAAGTTCGAGATCATGTGTTGGATACTTATCTTCATGAGGACGCACTTGTCGAGAGCCATAAGCAATCACTTTGTGCTCTTGCATTAGGACACAACCTAATCCTTGATGAGAGGCGTCGCAATAAATCACAAAGTCCTTGCGAGTATCCAGGGGAGCAAGCACTGGTGCCGAGGTAAGCTTGTCTTTGAGTGTCTGGAAACTTTCCTGACATTTGGACGTCCACTCAAACTTCTGACCCTGGTGGAGCAAATTAGTCAACGGCTTCGCAATCTTGGAGAAATTCTCGACGAAACGGCGGCAATAACTAGCAAGCCCGAGAAAACTCCTGATTTGTTTGACATTCTTCGGAAGAGTCCAGTCAAGAATAGCCTGAACTCGTTCTGGGTTAACAGCAATACCATCTTTGGAAATCACATGACCAAGATAGGTCACCTTGGATAACCAGAATTCACACTTGGAATATTTGGCATATAGCTGATGCTCTCGAAGCTTCTCCAATACAAGCCGAAGATGTTCGGCCTGTTCTTCTTCATTCTTGGAATATACAAGGATATCATCCAAATAAACCACGACAAATTTGTCGAGGTAGTCTATGAAGATATAGTTCATCAACCGAGAAAAAGTTGCTGGAGCATTGGTTAAGCCGAAAGACATGACTGTGTACTCGTATGAACCATAGCGAGTAACGAAGGCTGTCTTCGGAATATCCTCTTCACGTACTCTAATCTGGTGGTAACCCAACCTCAAGTTGAGTTTAGAGAAGACAGAGGATCCAGCTAGCTGATCATAAAGATCGTTAATCCAGGGAAGTGGATACTGGTTCTGGATGGTGGCTTGATTAATAGGCCGATTGTTCTGGACCAACCAGTTAGTTCCATCCTTCTTCTTAACGAAGAGAGAAGGTGCTACCCAAGCAGAGGAACTTGGACGAATGAAACCACTGCGAAGGGATTTGTTGATCTCCTCTTTAAGCTCAAGGAGTTCATGCGGCGGCATCTTATAGGGACGCTTCGCAATAGGAGTGGTGCCTGGTTTGAGGTCGATGACAAACTCGACAGCTCGAATCGGGGGTAGTCCTGGAAGTTCTTCTGGAAAGACATCTTGAAAATCATGAACGACTGGAACGTTCTCGATGCCCTCAAGAGGTGAAGCGTTCAATGCATTCAAAGCATATATTTCGGCTTCAACATTTCGGATGATCTGGGCAGAGTAGTTTACTATCTTATCGGAAGGATGTAGGAGTTGGACTGTTTTTGTGGCACAGTCGATTGAAGCGATATGAGCTTTCAACCAATCCATTCTGAGTATGACATCAATAGTGGAAGTCTTGAGTGTGATGAGGGAAGCACGGAATTCTAGTCCTTCAATTTCAATGGGGACATCCGGGCTGAACATGGTGACATGACAATGGGCTCCCGGTGTATTAACAACTAACGGGCGTTTCATTTCTTCATGTGGAATGCCATGCATGAATGCAAAATCTTCAGAGATAAATGAATGCGATGCTCCTGAATCAAATAAAACAGAAGCTGGTACTGAGTTAACGAGAAGAGTACCCATCACAGTAGCTGGTTCATTCAGAACTTCATCAAGATCGACGTGGTTAGCCTGACCACGACCATAAGCAGGAGCCCCGGTATTATAGTTGCGAGGCTGGTTGTAACCACGGCCATTGCCACGGCCAGTAGAAGGAAGTGCCAGCTGATTCTGATTCTGGCGGCAATCGATGGCACGGTGATCTGGGTGGCCACACTTGAAGCACCTTCCGTCATTGGGACGGGGAGCAGTAGTATTGAGTGGTGGAGCTTGGACTCTCGTCTGTCTCGGTGATGGAGGAGGCAGACGAGGTGTAACATAGGACGGCCTTGGTGCAGGGGCAGCTGGACGGTACATGCTGTGGGGAATCCATATGCGACACTTCTGTGAAGACGAGCCCGAAGATGGGCCAACGTCGCGGTGACGCTTCTGTGACTCCTTATGCTCCATCAGACCTGTCTCAACCTGGATGGCCTTGTTCACCAGGGTGGCAAAGTCGGGGAAGTCATTAACAAGGAGCGCCAGTTTGATATCCGGGTGCAGTCCATCGCGGAACTTTTCCTGTTTAGGGGCATCAGTGGCGATGTCTTCTTCAGCATAGCGGGACAGATCAATGAACTCCCGCTGGTAAACATCTACAGCCTTGTTGCCTTGGGTGAGGTTGCGGAATTCTCGCTTCTTCCTGTGCATGATTCCCTGAGGAATGTAATGGGCACGGAAGGCGGCCTGGAACCTAGCCAGGTAATGACTGTTCCAGCAGGTAGTGAATGCTTGTGGGTGTCCCACCATTGAGCAGCGGGGCCCTTGAGGAAGTATGACGCGAATGTGACAAAGTTGGCAGGGGGAACATTTGCGGACTCCATCTCAAAAGTGATGTCACGGAGCCAATCATCAGCATCTAGAGGCTGGGCTGAGTTGCGGAAAGTGGCAGGGTTGAGGCGCACAAAGTCCTGCAGAGTTATTGGGGCTGGCTGCTGCTGTTGAGCATTCTGGTTCGGTTGTGGGAACTGAGCCATGATTGCAGTCATAAACTGACGATTCAGCTCGAATTGCTGCACCGTACCGGCCATGTAGTCTGGCGGCGGTGGATTGTTCGCACCACGGCCACGACCACGACCACCGGGTCTAACCATCCTGCTAAATTTCAACAGGGGGTAGTTTAGTAAAAGCGATTGCAATCGTTTAGAGACAATCACGATGTAACACGATCAATGAACAAGAGTGCAATAGATACATAACAGTAGTCACTTAAGACATACAGATCCATACACAGAGTCGGTTACAACCGGATAGTACGAGCTCAGAAAAGAAAAAAAAACCTAGACATACTAGCTAGGCGGCACGCAGGCATGCGGTGGAGTCATACAACAACGGGACATAGCAAATGCTACATCAACGTCGGGGAAAACCACTGTAACCAGGCAGGTGCAAGTGACGACGCTGGGTGCTCCCGACAGCGGGATCCTGCGCTCCGTGAACACTCTGGTGCAGAACCTGGTCCCAAACTAGAAGATGAGGTCCAAGTGCTGGAGTGTGACCTCCAACAGCGGGCCAAGTGATGCCTGGGGGCATCTCTGTCCTGCGCGGGTAAAGAATGTACTCTGGATGCATTCCTGCACGGACAGCTGGTAGCAACTATGTCAGTGCATCATAGAGACAGGCATGAGTGGCGTACAACTCGACGGCAAGAGCCCGGGCAGTGCGATCCAGAGCCTCGGTGCACTGAATCAAGACCCGCAGGTCGTATCGACGCCATGAGTAAGGAGTACAGACAGCAGTGTAGTATCCACTCGCCTCTCCAACGGAGGTATACGGGATGTATCAGAACTCAGAGTCATCCAAGCGACTGTGCTCGCCACGAAGTCGTGCGACAACAGTATAGGCAGCATCATAGACTGCCATGTCGACAGTCACTCCAACACCACGAAAGGTGTGCAACTCAGTGATGGAGTTGTCCTGCTGATCAAAGATACGAATATCAGCATGGTACTGCTCCTGGTTGAACTCGCCATAGTCCTCGTAAACCATGTACTCGGGGTACCAGCGGTATCCCAGTCTGGTCAAGAGGCGGACCAGGATAGCAGGAAAACCGGTAGCATCAAGAGCCCAAGTCCGGCGGACAACCTGCGTCGTGGGACGCGATGGGAACAAACGAAGCATCTGAAACACAGGAAATTTCACAAGTGTCAAATGATAGTGAGTGAATGTTGCGTCATTCATTCAAAGAAGTAATTGTAGATAAACAATGCCTTGGGTGGATGTGATCACGAGAACCTAAAGTCAGAGTTAGTAAAATTTTAACCCGAAGAGAAGAGAGATCAGAATCCCAGAGTAAAGGTGCAGAATAAAAGATCCTAATCCCATCCATTTTCGAGGTGGGCCCGTAAGCCACACAACACTGTTAGTAAAATAATTTTTTCAAAGGCTAGACTCAACTTCGACCAAGGAATTGGAATGTGGGCTTCCTACGGGCAGTCGGTTCTGATACCAGCTTGTGATGCCTTGACTCGACCATGCACTAATCATACACACAAACGTGTACGATCAAGATCGGAGACTCGCGGGAAGATATCACAACACAACTCTATGACACAAATTAACATAAAACTTTATATTAAAATCTAGGGGTCACGAGGACCCGAGTACATAAGTCAGCAAACAAATATTATCTGAGTACAGATATAGTTAGACAAGTTTGCCTTAAGAAGGCTGGCAAAACAACGACAACTAGATAGAAAAGGCGCAGGCCTCCTGCCTGGGGCCTCCAAACTACTCCTGGTCGTAGGGATCCACGTAGCAGTAGGCACCTCCGGGGGTCTCCGGCTCCTGGTAGTAACCTCCTGCGGTGATCTCTGGCTCTTGGGCTCCGTCATCTGATCGCAGCAATCGGGTGGGGAAAAAGGGGTAGCAAAGCAACCGTGAGTACTCATCCAAAGTACTTGCAAGACTTACATCAGAACTATACTAAATTATGCATCGGTATCAAAGGAATGGGGCTATATCTTTGGATTGAACTGAAGAATGCCAGAATAGAGGGGGAAAGTCCTAGCCTATCGAAGACTAGCATCTTGCAGCAATCTTGCAGCATCAGAAGAGAGTAGAACGTAGTAGCATATAGTAACAATGACCTATTAGCAATGCCCAGAGATCCTTTCTCGACTACCCTACGATAAAGCGACCTCGGAGCATTATAACATCTTAGTATCATGAAGTATCCATTTCTAGTTGTAGTAGATCAGGGATCAACTCCGAGCGTCCTGTTACCGTGGACACGGCTATTCGAATAGATTAACTTCCCTACAGGGGTGGACTACTGTACCCAACACGCTCGATTACCTTTGGCCAGACACACTTGCCTGGGTAATGCCCGGCCTTGGATGATCGACACGGCGTAGTCCTACCTAGGCTCTTCACAGAGGTCAGCACACCGGTCTAAATCCTAAGTGCGAAGGGGTCATGGACCGATCGCTCGAAGCACTCCTGCACATTGCACGACTGGCCGGGGACCAAGCGCGACTGTGGACGCACCAACAGAAGTAACCAGCTCACCCAGACAATCAGCCCGCACAGTTGTGACGTCTGAAGAGCTTTCGGGAGGAACGTACGGCGCCGAGGGCCCATACCATATTCCCGCGTGGTGGTTAGCGCGTAAAGGCCAGAGGCCTACTCAGTTCAAACACCCAATCCGTTCACGTGTTTAGTAGCTTGCGGAGACGATCAGGGTTCCTGTCGCCCCGTCTCGGTAATTCGCGCTCCAGGGACCAGGGCCACCTCTCTCCTAGGTAGTCTCCGCCTGATCCGTTAAGCTGCGACCGTAATACTCGCCGGTACCCTTGGTGATGACCCGAATTGTATCATTATCTCGTGGGTACCCTTGGGGTCGACCCATCTTGTAAACGGGAAGGTAGTAACTCAGGTCCATACCGTCAAGGTGAGATCCGAGGAATCACCCTCGGTGGATCCACACTTGATACACTGCACGACAGAGGCATAATCGAGAATGATCTATAAGGTATCACCCTTGGAAAGTCACACTGAATGTGCTTCGCTACAGAGTCATCATCGAGAGTGATATACGAGGAATCACCCGCGGTAGTATCACACTTGTTGCGACTATGCAGAGTCGTACAGTTGCATGGGCCTAAGGGGGTCTGAGGTCTTGGTACACCAACCCACTGGTTCGGTCAACCCGGACAACAAGCATGGCAACAAGGACACGTGTGTAGGGCCACTGGTGGAACATAAGTACTCTACACTAAGCAATTGGGACAACAGATAAGTATCAACAGCAGTTACAAAATCAGGCTATGCATCAGAATAGGAGCTATCGGAACAGCAACAGAAGCAATTCTAATGCAAGAATAAGAGAGAAAAAAATAGGCGATATAGGCATGGTCAAGGGGGTTTGCTTGCCTGGAAGCTCTGCCGAGAAAGAGGGGTCGTCGGTGGTGTAGTAGTCCTCAGGGGCCTTGGCAGTCTCTGAATCTACCGGAGGGGAAGAGGTGGTAGAAACAGATAAATACAAGCATACAATTGCAATCATAATGCATGACATGACTATATGAATTGCCGGGGTGATCTAATGCATCCCTAGATGTCTTTAGAGGACTTGGGAAAATATTTGGAATTATTTTCCGAAAGTCATGCACTATTCATTTATCCAAATCAGGCCAAAAATTCCATGTTCACCCTCTTAGAGGATTCTAACATGAATGCAAATGACATATTCGGATTCATTAGATTTTTCTAACCATTTTTCATATATAAAACTTTTTCATCTGAGTTACGTTTATTTATCTATGAAGTTTTGAAGTTTTAACATTTTTTCTGAATTTTACTGATTTATTTTGATTTCGAAAATACCAGATTGAAATTGTTAGGTGCACCCGGTGCAGTGCACCCAGAGTGCACCAGAGGAGCTGGCAGTGGGCCAGGGGGTGCTGAGTCAGCAGGTCAACGTTGACCTGTTGACCAGTCAACTGGGTCAACTGGACCCACTGGGGCCCAGTTGCCAGCGACTCTGGAGGGGCCACGAGGCGGCCAGGTCAGCGCCGGCGCCGGAGACAACTCCGGCGACCAAAACCACGACGGAGGGCTCGGGTCCTCGCCGGAAATGCGCTACGGAGGACCAAATCGGGCGTGGTTACATGCGTTCGAAAGCTAGTGATCGCGCGCGTCAAGAGAAACGAACGGCGACGGCTGGGGTGGATGGTGCTCGCCGGAATCGAGCTCGCTGCGGCTCCAGGAGTTCGGGCTTTGTCGGATTCGCCGCTACAGGGCGCAGGAGGACAAACAGGAGACACAGGCAGCACCAATGAGGTCCCCTGAGCGCGTTCGTGGGCTCAGCGGGGCATGGCAACAACGGTAGCGACTGCAGTGAGCTCGACAACGGAGGCCGGCTCCGGCAATGGCGACCGCGGCGGTGGAGCTAGCTACGGGCACGGAACCGAAGCGCAAACAGAGGGAGATGGAGTGGGGCTCACCTAGGGAGCTCAAGGAGGCTCGTCGGAAGCTTAGGAGCGCAGTACGTCGTCGAATCGAAGCGGCGGAGCTCCGGGGTCCGAAGGAAGAAGATGACCCCGATCCGGCGCTGTGGTGCTCCTCGGCTTGCGTGCGTGGTCGAAGAAGAGGTAGCAGACAGCGGCGCGTCTCCCAGACACAGTGAAGCGACGAGGGGAGCTCGGTGGCCGCGGTTACGCCGGCGGCATGGCGACGGCGACGCTCGGGTGAGGCTGGGAGAGAGAGAGTGAGCGATGGAGAGGGGGGAGAGAGTGGCTGGGGCGTCCGGGGGGGGGGGGGGCGGGCGTCAGGCTCATCCTTATCCCCATGCTTAATCACTCCGTCGCCGTGGCGAGCTGTGGCCGGAGCGGCGCGCTCTCGGCCATGGCGGCGCCGACACTGAGGCGGGAGCAGGTAGGCGACGCTGTAGATGGGCTGGGCCGGTGCACTGTGCACTCGAGGCCCAACCACAGTGGCCTTTTCCTTTTTCCCATTTTCATTTTTCTGTTTTAGTTTATAGTTTCTGTTTAGCAATTCTTTTCACACTATTTCACTTTTGCAAAATGTGAAACTTGTGGCAATAAATACTATGCAAAATATTGTACTGCCACAAAAAGTTTGAGAGCTAAATGAATTCATTTGAATTTTGATTAATTGAAAATGATTAAATTATCTATGTGATGATGTTTTTCTCAACATAAATTATCTATGGAATATTTGCAAAATGATGAACTATTTTGCTGGCTTATTTGTGCAACTTTTAATTTCACTCAAAGTTTGAATTTTGAATTTAAGTGGAGTTTGAAATGAGATATGAAATTAGGAATGATCAAGCACTGTTAACCATGATGACTTGTCATTAACAAAAGTTGATTACTGTGCTTAATTACAGGGGGTGTTACAGAAGTACACGCCGAAGTATTTTTGAATGGTAAACTTACCGAAATACTCCCTCCGTTTCAGAATATAAGGTTTATTGGTTTCCGTGCAAGTCAACCATTTGAATGTTTGACCAAAATTATAGAATAAAATAACAACATCTACATTACCTAATAGATAAAATATGAAACTACTTTTCATGATGGATCCAATGATATAAATTCCGTATTATTGATATTGATGTATTTTTCTAAAAAATTGGTCAAACATGCACTCGTTTGACTTTTGAAAAAAATAAATGCACCTTATATAAAGGAACGGAGGTAGTATATGTACAACTATACATCATGTGTTCGCTTTTTCCCCGTATCCTACATCATGTATTGTCCAACAATGCGGAAATATGTATGTGGGTCGCTGATGATGAGCAGCGGAGTGGCAAAGGCAGAGATGTATATGGGGCTAGCTAGGAAGGCGGCCATGATGGCTCCATCGTGCGAGCACTGTGGAAAAGGTGCTCGCTCGTGCGGGATGGGAGATGAGATGATCGATCAAAGCATGCATGCGTAGCTAGGGTGCACATGCACATGTCTGGTTGGTCGTATGTAGGGCTGCAAACGAGTCGAGTTCGAGCGAGTTGAACTAGACTCAGCTCAACTCATACTAAAATTCGAGCGAGCAAAAAATGAGTGAAGCTCAAGGTCGAGTTGTAGAGAGTGGCTCGTGCTCAGCTTGTAATGATTTCGAGTCGATCTCGAGCTATTTTTGAGCTAAATAAGGTGAGTTTTCAAATAATTTAACGCAAATTTTAAACAAGATAAGCCACAACATAAAAACACTGTAAATTCCATTTATTTTTCTCAACTGAAGACTATTATTTAATAACAAGAGATCGTGGATGAGATAGCAAAAGAAGAAAATGAGGGTAAGTCTGCTCTCAAACTTTGGCCAGAATTACAAGATATTGTACGCATGGCTGGCGACGTATCATATTGAGGCTAAATTTTCTCCACGCTTAATTTTCATGTTTGCTATAGGTAAATTATAGGGGGGAAATCACACACAACATATATGGAAATAAATGATCCTAAATCTTTGTAATATACATGAAGATTATTTAATATACTTATATGATATCGAGCTATCGAGCTAAAATCGAGCGAGCCAATGCTTGCTCAAGTTCAACTCATTTCTCAATCGAGCTATATAAAGAGCTCATACTCAGCTCATTTATTTTCGAGTCGATCTCGAGTCGAGCCAAAATACGAGTCGATCTCGAGCGGCTCACGAGTCTCGAGCTTTTCTTGCAGCCCTAGTCGTATGGATATACCATCCTCTCTTCTTGCATATTGCGTTTTCTGCATGCCCTCTCCATCGCATTCTCTCTCTCTGCTCCATTAGTGAGTTCTCATGCATGTGGCGTAGCTATCTTATGATTATACATTAATTCCAACATCTCATATAAACCACCAAGGCCTTAATATTTTCATCTCCTTCTCTTTTCAACACTACCTCCAGATTTGGATTTCTTCCCCTTTTTTCTCAAACTAACTAGACACGCCAACTCTTCTTTCCCAGATAATCGCTGCTGTCCAAACAGGGCCATACAATGTTGTAAAATGTAGTAGTATTTTGCAACTTTTTTTTTCGAAAAGGAGGATGACCCCGGCCTTTGCATCGATCGATGCATACAACCATTTTATTAAATTATTCACCAGAACCGGACTAAACAAGTACATTGATCAACCCAAAGCCACCATCCTAGCAACCATAGTCGCTACACCTACAATCTTGATGATGTGACCCGACCGCGTGTCAACACACACCATCTAATCCGGTGGCCTCACTAAGCCGCCTGCCGGCAAGCCGAGAGCACCAACCGGTCTAGCAGACCCTCAGCGCGCAACGCATGCACACACTCCAGAATTAGATGCCTCCATCTTCCGCCATCCCACCTTTAGGAGCGACCAACGCACTCATCTTGCGAGGCCATACTGCTGTTGACGCCACCACGACGCTCGACAGCGCCACCACCTGCACATGTCCATCAACAGGCGTCCATCGCCGAGGCTCCGCTGCACCACGCCGCTGAGACCTGACGTCATAGCCGCGGCAGAAGCAACACCGCTCCTCCTCTTGTCCCCTCCAGCCAGCACTAGCTCCAAGACGATGCCCCCAAGAGGGAGAAGGGCCCCGAGGGCCCCGCCAACGTCCGATCTAGGATTCCCAGATCTAGCATTCCCCCCGGAGCAGCCGGACCGACGTGATGACGATTGCAACCAACGATGCCATCGACAAGGAGACGACGCCATATGCGCCGCCATCGTCCGCCATGACCGAGGTCGACACGATTTTCACCGGCAATCCCGTCATCCCGACCACGCCGCTGGCTGGATCAGTGCGAACCATGCCGTGAAGATGAACGTAGCCGCCGGAACGCCGGCAGAGTTCCTCCCGCCGCCCCTCACCGGCCCCTCCACGCCCCGCAGGCCGGCCACAAACCATGCTACGTGGGATCTGGACATGCGCCATATCCACTGCCGCCACCAGCCATCCCCAAGCCAGGCTGCCCGCCGAAGCGCTCATCCGGCCGGCCATGGAGGCGAAGGCCAACGCCGGACCGGCCAAGGACGCCACCCTGACCGCCGCTCCGCTCGAGATCGGACCATCCCGAAGCGAGCACCACCACCACATGGCCGCCAGTCCCACCGGCGCCAGGACGTCGTCGCCGACCGCTCCTGCACGCCGTCGTGTCGCCGCGCCCGTCACCTAGCGCCGCGCCCCGCCAGTCAGATCTGGCCCGCGCCGGATCTCCCGCGCGAGGGGACGAAGAAGACCCCGCCGCCGCCGGTGCAGACCGGGCTTCGCCCGGCCGCACCCTCTGGCGGCGGCGAGGGAGTGGGGAGAGGGAGGGGACCCCGGCGGCGGTGGTAGGTTTCTCCTCCTGGTCGCCCGCGGGAGCGACTCTGGAGGAAGCCCCTTTCTTCTCACGTCCGTCCAGTATTTTGCAACTTATTAGATTTATATATGTACATATATACACGTACAATGCTGCTGGCCGTGCATTAATTCATGGTACAAAAAGAGGCGAATCACGTGTGTCCAAAAGACCAAGAATAATATTTGGCTTTATAGGAGGGGTCCGAGCCTTTTACATCGGGTCATCAGAAACTTTGCCATCGATTGCCAAGCTGAGGAGCAGGTGAGCTTTTTGCACACGAAAGGGAAAAAAATAGTCTTCTCTGGGATCGCCGGGAACCACCAGAGCTGTGGGACGTTCAAAGGTTGCTATGGTCGACCATAAGTGGCCAAATTCAGTGTTTTGACCATTTTACGAAAGTTGAGCAAGATTTGGCCCTACTTCCATAAAATTTCAGGATCTGAACTTTTTCCTACCACCGGGGTCGATGGCGGTACACTAGTAGAAAACAGGGCATTTGTCCCGGTTCCAGAGGGCCTTTAGTCCCGGTTCTGAAACCGGGACAAAAACCTCTCACTAGTAGAAAACATACCTATAGTGCCGGTTCGTAAGGGCCTTTAGTGCAGGTTCTCCAACCGGCACTAAAGGGTGGGGATTAAAGCCCCCCCCTTTAGTCACGGTTCAACACGGCCCGGCACTAAAGGCCCACCACGTGGCACCTGCCGGCGCCGTGGGCTGGGGGACCTTTAGTCCCGGTTGGTAACACCAACCGGCACTAAAGGCCCACCACGTGGCGGGCTGGGGGACCTTTAGTTCTTTTAATTTTGGATTATTTTTCCGTTTAATCCTTTAGGGGTTTATGAATTAATTATGGTTTATTTTTCCTTTTAATTTTGTGTTTTCCATTTAATTATTTTTCATTTCAAACATATATTACGCTACTACATACTGTACACGTTGTGCATATATATATATATATATATATATATATAATCGGTTCTACGAGAAATTCTATTTATATATATATATATATATATATAATATCTCGTAGAACCGGCGGAGCCCTTCTGAAGCATGACGTCGTCGCGAACGAGCACTACTAGGAGAAACCCTACTAGTAGCGCTTGAAAAACCTATAGTAGTAGCGCTGGGTCCAGCGCCACTGCTAAGGCACTACAGCTAAGTTATAGCAGTAGCGTTGGTTGGTGCAGCGCTACTGCTAAGTCTGGTTATCAGTAGCGCTGCAGAGAGGAAAACGCTGCTGATAACCCAGCGCTGCTGCTAGATGGCTTCCAGCGCTGCTGCTAGTATTACTGCTTTCACAGATTCATACCCCCTCTATGTATTTGTGATGTATTCATACAGGCTCTATACAGTAGTTTCATCATGGATTTTATTCATCCAAATGAATCAAAAGTGATCAAAAGTTGAATTAGTAGGACGACGATCCTACTAATTCAACTTTTGGTCACTTTTGATCCATCGACATGAATCTAATCCGCTTTTCTTCCCCCAATGATATAATAACTAATCATGATCATAATAACAAGTTGGTCACTAGTCATAATCACAACTCCTCCTCCTCATCATGCATCATCAACTCTAACACATTGTAGCACATAATAACACATTGTACCTAGGACCTACTCCTCTCTCATAGGACCTACTCTACCCTCTCTTAGGTAAAATATCATAAAACAAGATAGGCCCTGACTTTCCATTATGGAGAATGGAGATCATCCAGTCTCCAATTCTTGGCCTACGCACAATGTTGCTTCCAAGTAGCTCTCTACGATTGACCATACATTTTTTCCAATCTTTGATTGTCATGTCTTCATCAGTTTTGGAAATCCGGTATGGACAGGAGTGATGCGTAGGCTGACCTGGCCGTGCTGGCCGTAAGCTCATAACATCAACGCAACCTCTCGGAAACATCAGATAAGGCACACAATCCTTCGGGATTTTCTGTTAAAAAATATAGTAATAACTTTGTAGTTAGCAATGTTGTTTAGTTTTAGAAGAATTTATGCAAAAGATGCACGGATGTCCTAATAGTAGAAAACATTACCATGCAATCTCAATGGATGTTACCGTAGTTCACCACGTGCACTAGTGGCACGTATTGACCATAATGTGGAGGAGTTTGATAATAGCTATTGTAATTCTCAAGATCATTAATAAATGCGATAAGATGAACTTTCTCCTTATAAGTTAATTCTGCTTCATCATTGTAGTAGTAGGTTCTGTCTACCATCTTCCGTACATTTTTTGAAGAATGAAAATAAGCTGTCAATGGAAATAAGCTGTCAACTATTTTGAAATAAACAATATAAATTACATAATAAATATGTTTAACAAACTCACACGGAGGCAGAATCGGAATCATAATAAATATGGTTGAGAAACTCACATAATGGTAGAACTGGAGGCGTCTGCACATCGACCCAAATGTCGATATTACCTTCAATTTCATCTTCCGGACGAATATCAAAGGTGATAAGCATATTAGGCTCAAATGCATAAGCCTTGCATAGTGCTTGCCAACTTTTGCATTCAAAATAGGAGTAGGTGTCTGCATTGTACAATTTTACGGCAAAAGTATAACCATGCTCGGTCGTCAAGTGAACTCTCTTTACCTCCATACTTTTTTTAGTATTGAAACCAATCTTATCCAAGACATAAATTCTTGCATGGCAGGGGATACGCTAGTAGAATAGTAAAAAATTAAAATTATAAGTTGAAGCAAAAGAAGCAGAAGTCATGCTTAATTACCAAAAAAGACTTGTCGTTGTGACTTACTGTATCCACTTCGAAGGTCTCATCCAGCACGATGCTGAAGCGCCTACCATCAATTAGGTGAGGCTGGTCGCACAGGCCGCGCTCGTCTTCGCATAATTTGCACATAACGAATTTCCTTTCGTCGTCAGACATTTCCTATGTTCATAGTTGAAACATTTAAAATCGATCGAAGGCAACTACCAGGAAACTGATCAACACACAGATCACTATTACTCAATATGCAACGGGTTGACTTTAGGTATGTCGAGTCTTTCCTTCCTAAACTCTCATCTCACGTATATGGTGGGCACTCCCTCTAATATTGCGACCGTCGGTGATGGTGGCTCCTCCATTCGTCCCCGAGTGCATTACACCAAAATGTCTAGCACACGGGAACGAAGGAGAAGCGACCCCCACGACAACAGTCGGGATTCTTCCTCTCTCATATTTCGCCCGTCGGTGATGGTCGCTACTCCTCCTTTCCCTAGTGCATTACAAATATCTAGCACAAGGAAAAGAAGGAGAAGCGACCCCCACGACAACAGTCGGGATTCTTCCTCTCTCATATATATATATGGTGGACACTCTCCCTCACTGAAAGACACACAAGGAGCCGAAACAGACCTAAAGTCAACCCGTTCCATATATCGAGTAATGACATATTAGTTGACTCCGAGAAAAAATTCTTATGAAAAAAAATTCCTATATATGCAATGTCATTTTATTAGGAATTTTTGAGCAAAATATCATCTTTTCAATTATAATGTGCCATTTCCTAGGTTATAACTACACTAATATATTCCTTTCTCAATAAAAAATTCCGAAAAATTTCTCAATTATAATTTCCTATGCAACATTTTAGTATGCAAATTTTTTCTGTAATATGATATACAACATTATATACTTCTAAGCAACATTTTAATAGGTTAGGGACATTATATACTTCTAATTAAACAAAAAAATCTAATTAAGCATATATACTAATTAAACACTAATTATAGAAAAACAACATTATATAAAAAATAGAAAAACAACATTACATAAAGAAACACTAATTAAGCATATAAAAAAAAAGAACTTTTGTGTGTGTGTGTGTGTTCATGCGTGTGTGTGTGTGCGGGATCGACGGGATGGGGCGGCGCCCATGGCGGCAGGGCTCACAAGGGGGCGACGGCGCGCGAGGTCGAGGAGGGGCGGCGATGGCGACGGCGAGGTGCAGGGGCGGCGACGGCGGCGTCGAGGTGCGCGGACGGACGACGACGGCTAGGTACACGACGCGGCGGCCACGACGTCGAGGTACGGCGGCGCGGACGGACGGCGGCGTCGAGGTGCGGCGGCGCGGACGGACGGCGGCGTCGAGGTGCGGCGGGGCGCGGACAGACGAACGACGGCGACGACGAGGGGCAAGGGTAGGGGCGCACGCGGACGACGAAAGGCTGGATTTGGGGAAATTTTCGTAAGTGTGGTATATATAGAGGACCCTTTAGTCGCGGTTGGTGGCTCCAACCGCGACTAAAGGGGGTCTTTAGTCGCGGTTGGAGCCACCAACCGCGACTAAAGGTCTGGCTTCCCGCCGCTTCGGCTGGATGAAATTCACCTTTAGTCACGGTTGGTGGCTCCAACCGCGACTAAAGACCCCCTTATTCGCGGTTGGAGCCACCAACCACGACTAAAGGCCTGGTGCTCGCGCAGGCGCAGTGCAGGGAAAGTTTAGTCCCACCTCGCTTGGCGAGAGGTGCCGGCACCAGTTTATAAAGCCCCGCCGCAGCCTCTCCATCGAGCTCCTCTCTAATGCAGGCCTTCTGGGCCTACCGAACCATCGCTGCCCTGTGGGGCCTACTGGGCCTCGCGGGCCTGCATCCTGGCGCAACTAGTGGTTGGGTTACAAGTCGTATGCATGCCGTGGCGGCCCAGTACGCGGGCATTTTTTTTGTTTTCTCCTTTATTTATTTTCTTTTCATTCTGAGTTTTTTTTGCTTTATTTAGAATTAATGAGTGAATCTTTTTGCGTTAGGTCAAAAAAATTATAAACTTTCTGTTAGTGGCAGTAGTTTTCAAATTTGAATAGTTTAAATTTGAATTATTTGAAATTTGTGTGAATCACTAGTTTGTGAATAACTTTACTTTAAAAATAGATTTTCCAGTGATTCTTTTTTCTGCTGTTTAATATTAGTGTGTTTTATCATTATATTCAATTTGGTAATTCTTAGGTTATTTAAAAAAATGAAATGCCTTTGTAAGAGACGAGTTTTCGTCTGAAACCCTGATACTTCGAAAGAGATTGTACATTTTGTACACGAAGTGGATCCAGTTTTTGCCCTAACCCTCTCAACTTTTTAGCACATGCTATGTGGGTGAAATGATGATACCATGCCAACTTTCAGCATTTTCAGAGTTCATTTATAGTGCTTTTCAATTTCAGGGTCATTTAGCTCAAAAAAATCAGTAAATGCATGAAAAATAGCAAATGAAGCCAGAAAGGGTTGAACATTGATGGCGTGGCTTCGAATGGTGCATACTGAACGCACAAAAATTCTGGAGTTGAAATAAGTTTTAAAAAAAGAAATGCCTTTGTAACAGACGAGTTTTTGTTTGAAACCCTGATACTTCGAAAGAGATTGTCTATTTTGTACAGGAAGTGGATCCAGTTTTTGCCGTAACCCTCTCAACTTTTTAGCACATGCTATGCGGGTGAAATGATGATACCATGCCAACTTTCAACATTTTCAGAGTTCATTTGTAGTGCTTTTCAATTTCAGGGGCATTTAGCTAAAAAAAATCAGCAAATGCATGAAAAATAGCACATGAAGTCAGAAAGGGTTGAAAATTGATGGCGTGGCTTCAAATGGTGCATACTGAACGCACAAAAAGTCTGGAGTTGAAATAAGTTTAAAAAATGAAATGCCGTTGTAACAGACGAGTTTTCGTCTGAAACCCTGATACTTCGATATAATATTTCTTCGCGTTTCAAATGCCAAAACACATAAGTACACTACTATTACAAAGATTTCCTCTGGTTTGTCCGAAGTGGGACTTTCCAGGTATATAAGTCTAGAAACTAACTAGAGAAGCCGGTCACATCCCAGAGTGGGATCTTTGGGTATAAAATTTTTTCTTCGCGTGTGTCCCTTTGCGTCGTAACCATGGACAATCTTCATCGTTTAACTTGATGCTCGGGTCAACATTCACTGTGAAGGGAGCAATTTCATGAAACTTTTCATAATCTTCTGACATGTCTGTCTTGTCCTCCACTCCCACGATGTTTCTTTTCCCTGAAAAAACTTTGTGGCACTTTGGCTCATCGTATGATGTATTCGCTTCCTTATCTTTTCTTTTTCTCGTCTTGGTAGACATGTCCTTCACATAGAAAACCTGTGCCACATCATTGGCTAGGACGAATGGTTTGTCTGCATACCCAAGATTATTGAGATCCACTGTTGTCATTCCGTACTGCGGGTCTTCCTTTACCTCGCCTCCTGTCAGATTGACCCATTTGCACCGAAACAAAGGGACCTTCAAACCAAGTCCATAGTTAAGTTCCCATATCTCCTCTATGTAACCATAATATGTGTCATTTGGCCCATTGATGTTTGCTGCATCAAAGCGGACACCACTGTTTTGGTTGGTGCTCTTTTTATCTTGGGCGATCGTGTAAAATGTATTCTCATTTATCTCGTACCCTTTGAAAGTCAATATAGTCGAAGATGGTAACTTGGACAGCAAGTACAGGTCATCTTCAACAGTGTCGTCATGCATGAGACGTGTCTGCAACCAACCGGCGAAAGTCACCGTTTGTTCATGTGTAATCCAGTCGTCAGACTGCTCCGGGTGTTTGGAGCGTACAATATTCTTGTGTTGCTCGATATACGGAGCCACCAAGGTGTAACTTTGTAGAACTGTGTAGTGTGCTTGCGCCAATGAATGCCCGTCCCGGCATATTAGTGAATTCATTCCTAGCGTGCCTTTTCCACCCAGTCTGCCCTCATGCCGCGATTCAGGAACACCAATCGGCTTAATGTCAGGAATAAAGTCAACACAAAACTCAATGACCTCCTCTGTTTCATGGCCCTTGGAGATGCTTCCTTCTGGCCTAGCACGATTATGAACATATTTCTTTAAGACTCCCATGAACCTCTCAAAGGGGAACATATTGTGTAGAAATACAGGACCCAGAATGGCAATCTCCTCGACTAGGTGAACTAGGATGTGCGTCATGATATTGAAGAAGGATGGTGGGAACACCAACTCGAAACTGACAAGACATTGCACCAAATCATTCTCTAACCTTGGTAGGATTTCTGGATCGATTACCTTCTGAGAGATTGCATTCAGGAATGCACATAGCTTCACAATGGCTAATCGAACGTTTTTCGGTAGAAGCCCCCTCAATGCAACCGGAAGCAGTTGCGTCATAATCACGTGGCAGTCATGAGACTTTAGGTTCTGGAACTTTTTCTCTGCCATATTTATTATTCCCTTTATATTCGATGAGAAGCCAGACGGGACCTTCATACTGAGCAGGCATTCGAAGAAGATTTCTGTCTCTTCTTTGGTAAGACCGGAGCTGGCATGACCCTGAAACTGCTTTGGATCCATGCCGTCTTCTCCGTGCATACGTTGCTGGTCCTCCCATGCCTCCGGTGTATCTTTTGTCTTCCCATACATGCCCAAGAAGCCTAGCAGGTTCACGCAAAGATTCTTCGTCACGTGCATCACGTCGATTGCAGAGCGGACCTCGAGGTCTTTCCAATAGGGTAGGTCCCAAAATATAGATTTCTTCTTCCACATGGGTGCGCGATTATCAGCATCATTCGGAACAGATTCTGCGCCAGGACCCTTTCCAAAGATTACTTTTAAATCCTTGACCACATCAAGTATATCATCACCAGTACGGTGGCGAGGCTTCTTCCGGTGATCTGCCTCACCTTTGAAATGCTTGCCTTTCTTTCTTACGGGATGCCTGCTCTGAAGAAATCGACGATGCACCAGGTACACATTCTTGTTACATTTATCCAAATATATACTGTCGGTATCATCTAAACAGTGCGTGCATGCGTGGTATCCCTTGTTTGTCTGTCCTGAAAGGTTACTGAGAGCAGGCAAATCATTGATGGTTACAAACAGCAACGCATGTAGGTCAAATTCCTCCTGTTCTTTCGCATCCCACGCACGTACACCTTTTCCATTCCACAGTTGTAAAAGTTCTTCAACTAATGGCCTTAGGTACACATCAATGTCGTTGCCGGGTTGCTTGGGGCCTTGGATGAGCACTGGCATCATAATGAACTTCCGCTTCATGCACAACCAAGGAGGAAGGTTATAGATACATAGAGTCACATGCCATGTGCTATGATTGCTGTTCTGCTCTCCAAAAGGATTAATGCCATCTGCACTTAAACCAAACCATACGTTCCTTGCATCCTTTGCAAAGTCCTTCCACTTTCTCTCGATTTTTCTCCTTTGCAATCCGTCAGCGGGTGCTCTCAACTTCCCGTCTTTCTTACGGTCTTCGTTGTGCTATCGCATCAACTTGGCATGCTCTTTCACTACACCACGCACCAGATTTCCCTACCGATGTGTGTTGGGAAAAGTCAATTTTGCGAACAGACTGTTGGTTGGGAAAACTTCTAACCTACCATTGGTCGGTAATACTTGTATATCGTGTCCAACTGTGGGTCGGCAATACTTGGATATTTCACATTAGAGTGTCGGTCGGGAAAGGTTGTGTCTTCATCAGACTGTTGGTCGGCGATTAATGCCGACCAAGTGTTGGTTGCCAATTGGGCCGGCCCTTCTTTGGGCGCGCGTGGCCCAAAATTTTAGCGCCAAGCCTCCCTCCTATTTTTTCATTCAGCCTTCGTGCCAGGACCAAACCCAAATTCCCCAAATCTAAATCCTCTCATGCACTCCTTCCGCCGCCCACCGCTAGCTATAGCAGTGCGCACGCCGCCGACCGCCCGCCGTCTCGAGCACACCATCACCGCGGCAGCAAGGTTGCTTCCCTGTCTCCTTCATCCTCCTGCACCCCCACTGCTTAGCCCCCAAACACTTCTAACCCTAACTTGTGCGCTGGAGTTCGGGGCGAGGATGCAGTCTATGCAGTCTAAGAGCTGGCTACTGCTCCTGTGATTTTTCGATATGAGAGGATGAAAACTTGAGAAGAACAAGCTTGATGCTATGATTGCAAAAAAAGTATATACTACAGGTATTCCTCTCAGTAGTGTTGCAGGAAACCTTAATTAACTACTTTTTTATCAACTAGTTGTGATTGATTTGTGAATTTTAGAGCTTGTGAGTTGTAATTTGTGATTTCGTAGGATGCTTCAAGGTCAATACAAGGGTATTCATCGTATGAAAATTCATTACTTTCTATATATAAACGTATCCACATATCTGTGCTTCAAGATGAGGGACAACCTAGAGAACTAGCTTCAGGTTCCACAAAAAGTCCAAATAATCATACTAATGATTCAGACTTTTAGTTAAGCATTGTAGAATTCTTGCAAACATAGGAGCATATTAAATCTTCATCCTCTGAACCTGGTGAGAGTTGAGACACACGATACACAGGCTCTGCAAGCGGGCGGAAACAGACCTCTTCGTCGATGACTTTTATGCGGACGATATTGACCTAGGCTTTGCTACTCTTTCCGGCCAACAACAAGGTATCATTACTTTTCCTCTCCCCACACCAAATACTTGGTTGTTCCTATGCCTCCTGCTTATTTCTTGCTATAGGGCAGCACACTAAAAGTGTTCGTTAAATTGTTAGTCTCAATGCTCCAATTCTAGCAGAAGGATTTTCGGTAGGAAGACAGCATCAATCAAGGATTTTCAGTAGGAAGACATAGCATCATTTATGGTTGTATAGATTTACTGTTGTATTTCTGTATTTTTGCAAAATTAGTTTTGTAAAGTTTGTAGATTATTTCAGTTCTTAAGTGGTTTTACACTTAGGCCTGTATTAACTTGCAACTTTCTTTCTCAATAATTTTCAGCATTAGTTCTGTAGAACTTAGTACAGTTTTATGGAATAAATATAAAATACATATCTAGCAATTTGTATTTCTACAGTCATGCTTCTAGAGATTTTACAGTTTTATTTTCTCTATAAATTTGCTGCAGTAGTTCTGTAACTTCCAGAATAGTTCAGTTAAGGGGTTTTACTCTTAGGCTTGTATAAACTTACAACATTTTTTATTTGTAATTTTGGAAAATTAGTTCTGTATAGCCTTAGTTTAGTTTCTCAAAACAAGATTAAATACTTATTTTTGCAGTTTGTAATTTACAGTTATGCTTCTACAAAGTTTATAGTTGTATTTTCTGTGAACTTGCTTCACTAGTTCTGTAAAACGTCCAGAATATTCACTTCTGGAATGAAGAGTTAATATTTATTAATTGGTTTTGTAATTTACCTTTTCGCTTGTATAGATTTCCAGCTGTATTTTTTGTAATTTTTCTTCAGTTGTTTTCGAAACAAGACTAAGTATGAAAAGTTGGTTCTAATTTATTCTCAGTCTTTTTCTATAGATTTTACAGTTGCATTTTTCTGTAATTTACACTTAGACTGAATTAAGTTGTACATGAATCCCATATTTTCCTAGGATTCTCTGCATCCCATACACTTAGGCGGAGTGGGAGGCTGCCGCAGCGGTGCTGGACTCTGAGCCCAAGTCGTCTGACGCCGCCAACAACTTGCACCTCTTCGGGGAAATCACCACAAGTTTCTGAATCCTGAGTAGTCAAGTCAGGTGCTTAATGGTGATCTGACCATGCATATAAGCAAGTTAGTTCTAAAAAGATCATTGTTAATTCGCCTGCATCCGTCCCGCAATTGCCACAATTTATCTTGCATCAGTGTTCCTATAAGTTGGTACAAAGATTTGACCGTGGATGGACTTCATACGGATAAAACAATAGTTTGTGCACAAGATATTGCATTTTCTCACATAATCTGAAAACATCAAAATTAACCAGAGAAGTGAATATATCTTCTATCACTGTCCACATGTTCCTCTATCAGTTTGGATCATAACAAGTCAAACTATCAGAAGCACATGGTTTTCCGGCCCCAACAAGCTGATACCCATGGGACAGCCCACATCATTTGGCACCTTACTCGTGGGTGTCCATGACGACAATTTTTGTGGGCTAGGATGTGGGCACCATGGGCATCCATGTGCAGCATGAGTTGCTAGTGCTTAGTGCAGTGAGATCAGAGGATGGTCATCAATTTAATCTAATTTGTGGCACCGAAGTATAGATGCTTTTCTCCGATGCGTTTATGAATATAATAGTCAGTTGCAGTCTAAGTTCAGATGCTTTTTGTTTGGTATTTTGTAGGTCCTAATGTGCTTAGTATAGTTGCATTCTAAGTTCAGATGCTTTTTGTTTGGTATTTTGCAGGTCCTAATGTGCTTAGTACTACATTTAGAAATAATTGCGAATAGGTTCTTCTCCTTGAAATTCATTTTTAACATAGGGAAATTATGTATAACCTCCTGATGTACATGGGTTTTTGAGAATGCTTTTCCCAGGCCATGCTGCACTCATCATTGAAACTCTTAGCTGTGTATTAGACACTAATCATTTTGCCTAATGTATTTCCGTCTAGTGCAGCAAAGTGTGATCTTTTCCACCCTAGAGAAGAAAAAGAAAGAAAACTAGTGCAGTATTTTCTTCAAAAATTACTTTCGTGTGTTCGTTCGTGGATGTGTTGCTCCCAATAATTGGGTGTATGGACATGCTAAATTGCTACCTTGTGGCCAAATGATGCATATTCTCCGTTTCCATTTAATATACTTCCTAGTCTGTGGCTTGAGGAGATTGATACAGTCTATATGGTGGCTCGGTGTGGCATTGATACTTTATTATGTCGAAAACATCACATATTACAATTAGAACATGCCCTGTTTTTATAATACTAAAATCCCAGTTTGTTTTTGCCATTGATGCTATATAACAATTATTATCTTGCCATTACCTCTATGAATACATGAATTCATCGGTGACCCTTTTATCCTTTGTAGGAATGACATACAAGAGGACCAGGAAGGAACCATGAAGATGGCAGTTTGCGTCAGCTAGACATTTTGTGCAATGGAGAAAAAACAATGTGTCTTTTAGTTATCATTTTGTAAACCTATACGGTGTCTTGTCAATTGGGTTGGAGCAAACAATGAATCGTCGGACATGCATCTATCATTTTGTAAACCTATCAGGTGTCTTAGTGATTGAAACTTAAATGTTTCCTCCTTTTTGTTAGTTACCTTTACCTATAAGAATATTCTTCTTTGGTTCTTGTTTAATATTTTGGGAGTACATGCAAGTTGATCTAAGTTGATTGATATTGTGTTGTAATGAGATATGCAACTTGATTAATATTGCTTGGCAAGGCACAAAGCAAATAATGGGTGGGTATTAAATATATCTTGCTCGGCTAAACAAAATGCTATGAACTGTTGGTTGGCAAAAGATAACAACGTCCTACTGTTGGTCGGGAAAGGTTTATGGCAGGGCCGAGAGAAAGTCGGTCGGAAAATGTACTATTGTCCAACTGTCGGTCGGGAAAGGTTCATGGCAGGGCCAACAGAAAGTTAGTCGGCAAAGAAAGTACCATCGAACAGTCTGTCGGGAAAGTTTATCATCAAATAGTCGGTCGGGAAAGGTTCATGGCAGGGCCAACAGAAAGTCGGTCGGGAATGCTTTCCATAGCCGTCAAACAGTCGGTCGGGAAAAGGCTTTCCCGTCTGGGCTTTCCCCAACAGACAAAGTTGGTCGGCAATACTCTTTCCCGACCGACTGTTTGTCGGTGGACGTTGTTTTCCCAACCAACTTGTTTGTTGGGGATGTAGTGTTGTGGTGTAGTGTTTGTTTTGGAACAAACGTTTCAACCATGGTATTATAGGAGCATACCACATCACCTTGGCAGGAATCTTCTTCCTAGGGCGCTCACCCTCAACATAACCAGGGTCATCGTGGCCGATCTTATAGCGCAATGCACAGCATACCGGGCATGCATTCAAATCCTCGTACTCACCGCGGTAGAGGATGCAGTCATTAGGGCATGCATGTATCTTCTGCACCTCTAATCCTAGAGGGCAGACGGCCTTCTTTGCTTCGTACGTACTGTCGGGCAATTCGTTGTCCTTTGGTAGCTTATTCTTCATTATTTTCAGCAACTTTTCAAATGCCTTGTCAGGTACACCATTCTCTGCCTTCCATTGCAGCAATTCCAGTGTGGTACCCAGCTGTTTCTTGTCATCTTCACAATTTTGGTACAACAATTTCTTGTGATCCTCTAACATGCGCTGCAACTTCAGCTTCTCCTTTTCACTTGTGCAGTTTCTCTTTGCGTTGGCAATGGCCCGACCAAGATCATCAGCAGGCTCATCTGATGCCTCTTCTTCAGCTCCTTCCCGCATTGCCGGCTCAGCTTCATCCCCCATTGTTGTACCATCGTATTCATGGAACCCATGGCCAGGATAGCTGTCGTCATCCTCTTCTTCTTCATTCTCTTCCATTAGGACCCCTCTTTCTCCGTGCTTGGTCCAACAGTTATAGCCGGACATGAAACCGGACTCAAACAGGTGGACGTGAATGGTTCTTGAGTTAGAGTAATTTCGATCATTCTTACAGCCAGCACATGGACAATGCATAAAACCACCCGCCCGCTTGTTTGCCTCAGCCGCAACCAGAAAAGTATGCACACCATTAATGAACTGGGGAGAGCATCGGTCATCGTACATCCATTGCTGGCTCATCTTCATTACACAACACCGAAAAGACCAAATTAATACAAGTTCATACATAAAGTTCATAGACACTTGTTCTCATAAAGCAACATACAAACTCTCTAGCTAAAGCATTTAAATGCAACAACAAATGCGTTCAAGATCGCAACTAAGGTAACAAGTGATCCAACAGCATAGTGATACCAAGCCTCACTATCAATGGCATATTTTTTAAATTTTCTAATCATCAAGCGCATTGCATCCATCTTGATCTTGTGATCATCGACGACATCGGCAACATACAACTCCAGTTTCATCTTCTCTTCTTCAACTCTTTTGAATTTTTCTTTCAAATACTCGTTTTCTTTTTCAACTAAATTTAACTTCTTGACAAGAATATCTATGTCGGTTGCAATTTCCGGTTCACATACCTCCTAGATAAAAATATCTATGTCAACTTGATGGGCATATTTGTCATAAACATGAAATGCAACAAATAGTTATAAAAGAGAGTATATACCACATCCGAATCATAAACCGGACGAGGGCCGAGAGGGACGGATATCAAAACCATGCCACTATGTTTAACAAACAACCATATAGGTAAGAAAACTATACAAGTAACTATCTAAATCTTACAAACATGATTTTTTTTAATAAAAAGGATAAGAACAAGAGGCTCACCAAGGTGGTGCCGGCGACGGGACGGTGCGGGCGATCGACGGTGGTTAGGAAGGGGACGGGAAAGCACTAAGTAAACCACATCTATACACATGCAAAGTAAGAAGTTAATTTGAGCTCGAATTGCATATAAATCAAATGAACTACCACATATAAATACTCCCAAACTAAAACCCACAAATCACTATACTTATAGAGCATTGCAAGAGCTAATCTACCAATGAGAGATGAAAGGACAAAGTTGCTAACCTTTGTGAACACTTGGATGGATGGGGTGCCTCCAAATCTTGACAAATTTTGGCAAAAATGGAGGATGAGCTCGAGGAAGAGGAAGAACAAAGGAGGGGAAGAAGGGGAAAAACAGGGAGGAGTACTATGCTCGGGCTGACCGAATTCATATAGGCGATCTTTAGTCCCGGTTCGTGGCACGAACCGGGACTAAAGGTTAGCCTATAGTACCGGTTCGTGGCACGAACCGGGACTAAAGGTTATTGTGGGGCCCCAGGCTGACACCAGCCTGCCACCACCCCTTTAGTTCCGGTTCGTGACACGAACCGGGACTAAAGGTCCGGAACGAACCGGCACTAATGATGCCCGTCACGAACCGCGACTAATGGTCACATTAGTGCCGGTTCAAAACCAGACCGGGACTAATGATGTGAACAAAAGGTCTGTTTTCTACTAGTGGAACCGAGACCAAAGGTGCTCCAGGTGGACGCTGTGGGGTGCCCAGGCAAGGGACCTTTAGTCCCGGTTGGTAACACCAACCGGGACTAAAAGGTAGCCACGCGTCAGCAGCTCCCATGCGCTGGGTTTTTTTTTCTTTGAAAGGGGGGTTTAGGGGTTTCATATTGTGTTAGCTAGCTAATACATATAGAGAGAAGTAATCTCTCTTTCTCCGTGCCTGGTCGACGCTAGCTACTACATATAGAGAGAACTCGACGCTAGCTAGTAAGCAAATAAAGGAACCATTAATTACACAAGATCGTCATGAACA
This sequence comes from Elymus sibiricus, assembly GCA_039707655.1. Classification (NCBI taxonomy): domain Eukaryota; kingdom Viridiplantae; phylum Streptophyta; class Magnoliopsida; order Poales; family Poaceae; genus Elymus; species Elymus sibiricus. Next base: position 14,665,577 of record CM077673.1, on the reverse strand, counting down.
TATATAGAGAGAAGTGACCTCTCTTCATGCTTGGTCGAACAACAAGTTTCGTATATATATCCGAAGCTACTACATATATACAATATAACATCTCTTACGATCCCTGACATCATCTACCGAAAATCCATTTGAATTTTCACATGGAATTCTCGCTTTTCATGTATGACGTGGTCAAGAAAGAATCCCGCCAATTCCTCTTGAATTGCTCGTATGCGATCATGTGGTAGGAGTTCAACCCGTATCATCCACATCTAATTTAAAGAAGGGGTCAATACATATATATATATGAATGAAACTCAACACAATTGATGATAATAAAATAAAATTGTGAATATTGTTTACGTACTTCAAATTGTTTGTTAGAGTAGCCCCACTCAGAGGTCGAGTGGCGCATGAACTCGCAAACGTAGTATCCACATAAATTATTCCCGCCTTCGTGCCACAAGCACTTTACGAGAATACAGTTCAATCAAACTGATAATCAAGCATGATAATGATATTGATGAAACTAGAATCAATGAGAGATGCGCGGAACTAGCTAGTACTACTTACTTTGGGGTGTGTAAATCGCAGCTCCTTCTTTAGACCTGAAACCATTCCGGTGAACTTTTTCCAAACACTGCCCGGCAAAGAAAATGACTACTTCATATCAGCAAATGAACGAAAGTTGCCGATATGGTGCGATAATGATTGAACTTACTTCTGAAGCATTTTAGTCATGTTCGCATACTCCTGTGGATCTTTACGTCTCGAGTCTAAGACAGTTACTACTCCCTCATCAAGCTTAATGGATAGCAGAATAAACTGGAACCTGCGCACGCATAACTCATCAATTACAGTAATTAACCTCGAGTAAGCGAAACCGAATGTGCACAAGACAGTAACACTCACTTGAAGTTGTAAGGAAAGAGTACTTCCCTTTTGTTTTGATGTCGAAGGAACTCTTTTAGCAAGTTTTCCTCGGTATCTTCGACTCTGTTTACTACCGTCCATTCATTTACGGTATTTGGGCTAATTAATGAACCCAATGTCATAGATATGATCTCTCTTGCATTCGACGATCTTCAATCTGCATTATATAGCGAGGATAATTATATATACATGCAATGAACGAGCTGAGCTAGAGACTTAATTACAGAAATAATACTTACAGACACACTACTAGAAAAAGGGCTATAGCTAATATAGACATCAATTCTATGAACATAAAAAATTTGAAGAAAAAAATTCTATGAACATAAAAAAAATTCTATATGCATCAATCCATCCATCCATCCATATATACATACATCAATCCATCCATCTATATGAAAAAAAATTAAGAAAAAAATTATATGAACATAAAAAAAATTATATATACATCAATCCATCCATATATACATACATCAATCCATCCATCTATATGAAAAAAAATTAAGAAAAAAAATCTATGAACATAAAAAACAGTCTATATACATCAATCCATCCATCCATCCATATATACATACATGAATCCATCCATCCATCCATATATACATACATCAATCCATCCATCTATATGAAAAAAATTCTATGAACAGGGGCCGCCGGCGACCATGGAGCAGTGGCAGAGCACAAGGGGCTCGGGGGCACGCGGCGATGGGGAGCAGGGGACCATGGGAAGGGGGGGCTCACTGCGGGGGGGGGGTGCGATGATGGCTGGAGGCCGGCGACGAGGCTGGCGACGAGGACGGCGGGCTCGGGGGGGCACGCGCGCGGCGACGGGGAGGAGGGCGCGTCGGCGAGGGCTCGGGGAGGAGCGACAGTGCGCGGGCCCGGGGGTGGCGACGGCGACGGTGACGACGGGGCAGGGGCGCGGCGACGGTGTCGGGGCAGCCTGGCGGCGTCGTCGGAGGAGAGATCGAAGAAACTGAGACGAAAACTGCTACCAACCGGGACCAATGCCCCCCTTTCGTCCCGGTTGGAGCCACCAACCGGGACTAAAGATCAATTTCAGCAGCCCAAATGGCTGGAAGCAGAGACCTTTAGTCCCAGTCCCAGTTGGTGGCTCCAAACGAGACGAAAGGGGGCATTGTTCCCGGTTGGTTGCTCGAACCGGGACCAAAGGCACCCTTTCGTCCAGGTTCGAGCCACCAACCGGGACCAATAGCCTCACACAACGGTGTGGTGGGAGTTTAGTCCCACCTCGCTAGTTGAGAGAGGGCAGCACTGGTTTATAAGGCGCGCTGCGACTACTCCGTCGAGCTCCTCTCTATTGCAGGCAGTAGATGCCTAACGTTTGCCACCGCCGTGTTGGGCCTGCTGGGCCCGCGGGCCTGCATCCTGGCCCATGTACAGATGGATTTCTAGTCGTATGCAGGCCGTGGTGGCCCAGTAGGCGGCATTTTTTTATTTTTTATGTCATTTTAGTTTGCTATTAAAGTTTTTTACATAAAATACTTTATGAAAATTCTTTTTGCTATTAAAGTTTTTAACAAAAAATACTTTGATAATTTTAGTTGCATAAATGTTATATAATTTTAAGTTAATATTATTTTGAGAATAACTAGCGGTTTATAAAAGCTTTTTAGTTCATTCTTTTTAACAAATATATAATTTGATAATTTTAGTTAATATTTTTTTGATTCTTTTTAGTTCATTCTTTTTAGTTAATGTTTTAGTTGATTCTTTTTATTTCATTCTTTTTAGTTAATATTTTAGTTGATTCTTTTTAGTTCATTCTTTTTAACAAATAAATACTTTGATAATTTTAGTTAATATTTTTTTGATACTTTTTAGTTGATTCTTTTTAGTTAATGTTTTAGTTGATTCTTTTCATTTCATTCTTTTTAGTTAATATTTTAGTTGATTCTTTTTAGTTCATTCTTTTTAACAAATAAATACTTTGATAATTTTAGTTAATATTTTTTTGATACTTTTTAGTTGATTCTTTTTAGTTAATTCTTTTTAGTTCATGTTTTAGTTGATTCTTTTTAGTTGATTCTTTTTAGTTAATATTTTAGTTGATTCTTTTTAGTTCATTCTTTTTAACAAATAAATACTTTGATAATTTTAGTTAATATTTTTTTGATTCTTTTTAGTTGATTCTTTTTAGTTAATGTTTTAGTTGATTCTTTTTAGTTCATTCTTTTTAGTTAATATTTTAGTTGATTCTTTTTAGTTCATTCTTTTTAACAAATAAATACTTTGATAATTTCAGTTAATATTTTTTGATTCTTTTTAGTTGATTCTTTTTGCTATTGAAGAATATTATATTTAATTGATTCTTTTTAGTTCATTCTTATTGCTATTAGAGTTTTATAAAATCTTTTTAGTTCATTCTTTTTGCTATTAGTTCATTCTTTCAGCTAAATGACCCTGAAATTGAAAAGCATTGCAAATGAACTCTGAAAAGGTTGAAAATTGGCATGGTATCATCATTTTACCCACATAGCATGTGCTAAAAAGTTAAGAGGGTTACGGCAAAAACTGGATTCACTTCGTGTACAAAATGGACAATCTCTTTCGAAGTATCACGGTTTCGGACGAAAACTCATATGTTACAAAGGCATTCCATTTTTTTAACTTATTTCAACTACAGACTTTTTGTGCGTTCAACATGCACCATTCAAAGCCACATCATCAATTTTCAACCCTTTGTGACTTTATTTGCTATTTTTCATGCATTTACTGATTTTTTTATCTAAATGACCATGAAATTGAAAAACATTACAAATGAACTCTGAAAAGGTTGAAAGTTGGCATGGTATCATCATTTCACCCACATAGCATGTGCTAAAAAGTTGAGAGGGTTACGGAAAAAACTGGATGCACTTCGTGTACAAAATGGACAATCTCTTTCGAAGTATCACGGTTTCGGACGAAAACTCATATGTTACAAAGGCATTCCATTTTTTAACTTATTTCAACTCCAGACTTTTTGTGCGTTCAACATGCACCATTTAAAGCCACATCATCAATTTTCAACACTTTCTGACTTCATTTGCTATTTTTCATGCATTTACTGATTTTTTTAGCTAAATGACCCTGAAATTGAAAAGCATTACAAATGAACTCTGAAAAGGTTGAAAGTTGGCATGGTATCATCATTTCACCCACATAGCATGTGCTAAAAAGTTGAGAGGGTTACGGAAAAAACTGGATGCACTTCGTGTACAAAATGGACAATATCTTTCGAAGTATCACGGTTTCGAACGAAAACTCATATGTTACAAAGGCATTCCATTTCTTGACATGTAACTGCAGTGATATTCTAGATCAAAGCCATCATCAGAATAGTTGTGGAGAGAAAGTCTTCACTTTTTCTTCGCGTGTGTCCCTTGCTTATTGTGCCGTAACCATGGATAATTTTCATCGTTTAACAGGGTGCTTGGGTCAGCCTTCACTTTGAAGGGAGGAATTTCATGAAACTTTTTTTCATAATCTTCAGACATGTCTGTCTTGCCCTCCACTCCCACGATGTCTCTTTTTCCTGAAAGAACTATGTGGCGCTTTGGCTCATTGTATGATGTATTCGCTTCCTTATCTTTTCTTTTTTTGGGTTTGGTAGACATGTCCTTCACATAGAAAACCTGCGCTACATCATTGGCTAGGACGAATGGTTCGTCTGTGTACCCAAGATTGTTGAGATCCACTGTTGTCATTTCGTACTGCGGGTCTACCTGTACCCCGCCTCCTGACAGATTGACCCATCTGCACCGAAACAAAGGGACCTTAAAATCATGTCCATAGTCAAGTTCCCATATGTCCACTATGTAACCATAATATGTGTCCTTTCCCCTGTTGGTTGCTGCATCAAAGCGGACACCACTGTTTTGGTTGGTGCTCTTTTGATTTTGGGCGATCGTGTAAAATATATTCTCATTTATCTCGTACCCTTGGTAAGTCAATACAGTTGAAGATGGTTCCCTGGCCAACGAGTACAGCTCATCTCCAACAATGTTGTTACCCATGAGATGTGTTTGCAACCAACTGCCGAAAGTCCTGATGTGTTCACATGGAATCCAGTCATCAGACTGCTCCGGGTGTTTGGAGCGCAGAAAATTCTTGTGTTCATTGACATACGGGGTCACCAAGGTAGAATTATGTAGAACTGTGTAGTGTGCTTGAGCCCAAGAATGCCTGCCCCTACATATTTTTGAATCCGCTCCTAGCGTGACTTTTCCAGTCAGTCTCCCCTCATACCAGGATTGAGGGAGACCAATCAGCTTAAGGTCAGGAATAAAGTCAACACATAACCCAATGACCTCCTCTGTTTGATGGCCCATGGAGACGCTTCCTTCTGGCCTAGCATGGTTACGAACATATTTCTTTAAGACTCCCATGAACCTCTCAAAGAGAAACATATTGTATAGAAATACAGGACCTAGAATGGCAATCTCGTCGACTAGATGAACTAGGACGTGCGTCATGATATTGAAGAAGGATGGTGGGAACACCGGCTCGAAACTGACAAGACATTGCATCAAATTATTCTTTAACCTTGGTAGGATTTCTGGATCGATTACCTTCTGAGAGATTGCATTGAGGAATGCACATAGCTTCACAATGGCTAATCGAACGTTTTCCGGTAGAAGCCCCCTCAATACAACCGGAAGCAGTTGCGTCATAATCACATGGCAGTCATGAGACTTTAGGTTCTGGAACTTTTTCTCTGCCATATTTATTATTCCCTTTATATTCGACGAGAAGCCAGACGGGACTTTCATACTGAGCAGGCATTCAAAGAAGATTTCATTCTCTTCTTTGGTAAGAGCATAGCTGGCAGGACCTTCATACTGCTTTGGATGCATGCCGTCTTTTTCCTGCACACGTTGCTGGTCCTCCCGTGCCTCTGGTGTATCTTTTGTCTTCCCATACACGCCCAAGAAGCCTAGCAGGTTCACGCAAACATTCTTCGTCACGTGCATCACGTCGATTGCAGAGCAGACCTTTAGGTCTTTCCAATAGGGTAAGTCCCAAAATACAGATTTTTTCTTCCACATGGGTGCGTGTCCCTCAGCGTCATTCGGAACAGATTGTCCGCCAAGACCCTTTCCACACGAAGCCATTGTCACTTCGAATAACATATATTTTTCTATAAGGGAATACCATATAATTAGATCCTACGGAAGGGCAAAGGAGGATTCTTCGCCTGAAGAAGAAGATCTGTTACATCCTTGCTTGCAAGCGTCCATTGTCAAATAGCAGTGATCCGTTGCTAAACAGCAGCTGAAGCAATACCCTGAGTTAGACAAAACTTCCAAATATAGTAACCGAAATTGAAAGCGTCTAGAAAAATTACTATCGGATTAATTCATCGATCTCCATCTACTCTATAGATATGGTGTGTGGCCAGGATAAAGTTTGCAGTACGAGAAGTCGGAAGAGCTAGTAGAGAAGAAGACATATGTACCTAGTAGCAGTAGAGGTACATATCCTTGCATGACATTCACATATAGCCATGTAGTAACTCCTCTTCATCCTATGAAAAATGTTAAGGTTTGTTACCAATTTTGCTGTGAACTAGTTGTGCCACCAGAAAACATAATAAATTTTGCGCAAAAGCAGAACCTGAAATCTAGCTTGTTCCTTCCAGAGAACAAGAGCATCCATGGCAAGAAAAGATGTGCTCTTGGAGTGAACTGAATATAAGAGCACTAGCATCAACGACCATGGGATCAGAAGCCTTTGCATTTGATCCATGAGAAACCTTTAGCTCCTCCTTGCTGACGCTAGCCTTTAGCGCTTCTTCCTTTTTTATCCGTTCTTGTTCCTCTTCATATGCTTCCAGCTCATCACCAACTAAAGGAATTTGCTTGCTCATAGTGACCTTTACAACTTTGGGAGATGGATCCACTTGAAGCATGCGAGCAAGCGTCCCAAACTGGAAGACGAATATTTTGTAATCAGACATTAATAAATACAGACATACAATGCTAGAATTCTGCTACTAAATCAAAAGAAGGAAGGCATCTAATCACTCTTTTCAGTCAAATCTATGGAACATGGAGGCAAAGATAATGGTAACTTTTATGGAAGCGAGGCTTTATAGGCTTTTCTTTCAGCTCATCACATTTATCATGTCGTCTGATTCCTCTTTACTGAAGAATCTTGTGCTCGAAATAATCGAGCACGGGCTTTTCTGGTCAAAACGTATCCTGTCTTTATCACTTTATCATGAGTTATTTTCCTTGGTTAACAGTTCCTATGATAATTTATTAAAGGTGGGGACTGGGGAGCTACTGAAAATGTGTGAAGATTGAGGAAGTGTTAACATTTGGGGCTGCACAAGATGTACCTGTCCTTTCTCAGTAAAAAGCACTAGATATTTTGCTTCATTTGACATCTCACCAAATATGTCATGAGAAAAGACAACCTCCAAACTTGCCATGGACGCTAGAATCACATGCTAAATATTTATTAGCTTCAAGGTTCCAAAAGTATGGCAGGCATATACATTGTTTATACTAACCTTTGGAGCATCTCTCAGTTTCTCCAGCTCTTCTTTGTTAATTATCAGTGAGACATATCTGTAACATAGAAAGGACAAAAGTTCTAAGCAATAAAACAAGAATCATGTGGATAATTGGACATAACCTAGAAAATATATTTAAAATGGCTCTGATAATAATATTCTAAGAACAGAACTCCGAAGTGAGAACATATGTGTGACTCCACCACTAGGAGCAAGAGGGTGGAAGGATGTTCATGACAATGCAAATGTTATACCTTAATAGAAAGGCATTATCTCTAGTGTGTTCAAAAGACTTTGAGATCGAATCACTCATCCATTCAAGAAAACTCTTGACATAATCAACAGTACTTGTATAAACATTTGTCAGAAAGTAAATAGGATAGACCAAATGTCGTTGGGCCCAGTACTGCAATGCATGAAGATAATAGGTTAGCATATCATGCATGATAGGATAAAAGAGTACAGTGATGATAAAATCAAGATTTCACCTGCTCCATTATTAAAAGAAGTTCTAGCACTCTACCAGCTGTATCAACAGGCAGTAACACGCTAGCACCACTTGATAGAACTTTCACCACTGCAATGCATGAAGATAATAGGTTAGCATATCATGCATGATAGGATAAAAGAGTACAGTGATGATAAAATCAAGATTTCACCTGCTCCATTATTAAAAGAAGTTCTAGCACTCTACCAGCTGTATCAACAGGCAGTAACATGCTACCACCACTTGATAGAACTTTCACCATTGAATCTGCATAAAACAGGATGACATTTCAAGTCTTCAACAAAGAGGTTTTGACATATAATGCAAGTAAAATAACATGCAAACAAGTAGTGATTTGGGAGCTCTAAAACTTTTAAGTTGTTCATCGCATCTGACCATCACACTTCACCATGAATAAAAGTGAGAAAAAAATCCCAAATGTATCGGTGCATCTTCCTGAATTCTAAGTGTAACAGTAATATCAATTGGTACTTCATCATGAGCTGGTAGCACAATCTGAGTATCTGACCAGGGGGGAGGGGACATGGGGTGAATAACATATCTAATGCTAGAGAGTATTGATTGATAACTAGCCCAGTGCTGTACCAATGAAATCTTGATCCTGCTGCCTTTTGTAGACCTGATTGTTCAAGGCATTGTAAGCATCAGTAATCAGAATAGCTGGCCGTACAAAGGATCCAACGGCAGTACCATTCAAATGCCTGAAAAGCACATTAGTGTTAGTTATTCATTCAAGCTAAAGAGCAACAAATCTGTACAGGGCAAACACAACAAAGGCCTAACTTTTCTTTTCGGTGGTTCAAGTCAACAGCATAGACGATGTCATCCCCATCTTTTGTTATCTTCCATACTGTACCCCCCCAAAAGATGCCTAGAGACAAGCGGCACAATAACTATTCCTTCACCTTTATCTGCCGAGAAATAGACAAATGGCTGTTGAGGGAGTACAATTAAGCATACCAAGGTGGTGAACATCAACATGATCGCACTGACCATTAAGAAGGTGATTTTGAGAGTATTTCAGTGTCACGACATTTTGGAATGCAGCATCAATATCATCCAGAGTAAACAAGTCAAAGTCAGCAACTTGCTGCGGAAGAGATATTCAAATGGTAAGAGTCATCCATGAACGATGATGTGTAGGCCAATGTATAAAACAATTGCTGATATATTCGGCCTCACCAGTCAGAGTAAATGAACAAAATAGTAGAGCAACTCGGCACATTCTTGACAAAAAATTATACATGGAGAACACACCCCTTGGCACTACATGATACGGATGCAAATGAGCCTGCGTTCATGCAAATTGGAGCACCTAAACATGTGATTCATTCGACTAGTCAAATTTCCAAACAGCAAAGATCTCAACCATTACAGCAAACAAACAAAAACATAAATACCCAGCGTCCTAATAAACCTTTTAGTCGAGCAGGTGCCCAGCATCCTTTCCCCTCCCCACCAATGTAGGCAATGGGCCGAGCAGAGGGCGCGCACGGCTGCACAGAATGCCTTGACCTAGCCGACACAATTCGTCGAGCAGGTGGCGTGCGTCCGGCGAGGCAGCCAACGACACCCGCGCACGGTGGCACCAGAACAACCGAGTCGACGAGGAATCAAGCTCGCGGGGACGGGTGGTGGCGGGGATAGGTACGTACCTGGCGAGGGGCTGGAGGAGAGGGCGGAAGTCGGTCCAGCCGCAGTCGAGGAGGAAGCGGAAGCCATCGACGGCGAGCAGGTATGTAACAGAGGGGGCCTTCCCGCCAAAAAAAAAAAAAAAAAAAACCGCTCAGCGGCGTAACCTACACCGACGTCCCCATCCCGTCGCCGGCGGTGGCCGGCAGCGGCGGCGACGGTGAGTGGAGTCGGACGAATGTTCGGGAGGGTCCCTTTGAGATTGAAGCCCAGCCGCCTAGGCCGCTCGAGGTGGACCAGTGAACTACAATACTAAGATGGAATCAACAAGAGGTGATTAAGAAAACAGATAAACTATATATATATATATATATATATATATATATATATATATATATATATATATATATATATATATATTACCTTTAGATGGTTGTCTGGCTCCATGATGTAGGGGTCGCTCGTGTATAATAGGTGTCATCTCTTTTCAATGCCTTCAACTTAAAACCTGGTATAAGCCTCGACATGCTAGATATGGCTGAACTTGTCCCACTCGGGGCCAGACTTTCCCAAAGCCATGGAAGCGAGCACCCTCAGGACGCAGCTGAGTCGTGTCTCACTGTAGTGAACTGTCAGCACGAGTCTTCGGAGTGCATTTGTCCCCTGCAGCGACTTGAGCTTTCGGCAGCGATCGATCTCAAGCTTTTGCAGTTTGGGGAAATTGGAGATCCTAGTCAGGTCAGGCAATACAGAGTAAATTGCACAAAACCACCACTTTGAGGGCTAGGTTTTCAGAAAACACTAGGTTACAGTTTCTTGACAAATTGCACCATGTCTTGTATAATCTTTTTGCAAAAACCACTGATTGGCGTATCTGACTCGGTTAAGTGCGTTTATGACAGATGGGGCCCCTATTTCGTTGATGTGGCATAGCGTTTTACCAAAGATAGTGTTAGATGGGTAAAAAAGCGAAAACACCCCCACACTTTTGTCAAAAACTCCTCTCCTTTCTAAAAAAAATCTCTCCCTCCCGATTCAGATCGGGATCTGTCTCCCGCACACCATCGCCGTCCTCCTTCCAGCTCCTTCGATGCCCTGCCGGCCTGCTGTGGATGCCCTTCTCCTTCTCTCTCTATCTTTCTCCCGGCGGATGCCCCGGCGAGCTCGCTGGTGCCCCTTCCCAGCGTGAGCCGTGCGCGCCGCACGAGCTGCACGCCGCACTCACCATCGTGGTCGTCGGGACGGAGGACCATTCGGCCTCGCCCGCGCGCTCGACTCCGACAAGGCCTCCTACACTGACCGGGCCGGCCTGCCGGGCACGCTGGGCTACATCGCGCCCGAGTGCTTCCACACCGGCAGGGCCACCAAGGAGTCGGACGTCTTCGGCTTCGGCGCTGTCGTGCTGGAGATCGTCTGCGGCCGCCGGAACTCCTGTTGCCGACCCGCCTGGTGCAGCCAGCTGCTGGAGGAGGCGTGGGAGCTCCCTGGCGCGGGAAGCGTCCTCGAGGCTGTCGACCCGAGGCTCGCCGGCGCGTTCGACAAGGCCGGGGCGGAGCAGCTCCTGCTGCTGGGCCTCGCATGCAGCCACCCCAACCCTGGGGAGCGTCCCAAGGCGCACGCCATCCTGTAGATCCTGACGCACTCCGCTCCGCCGCCGGACGTGCCGCTGTCGAGGCCCGCGTTCATGTGGCCGGTCGTGCTCGTCAAGGGAGAGATGGGGATCGAAGGGAGAGAAGGGATCGAAGGGAGTGGGGGCTAATTGCATTTTTTCTTTTTGATTCAGGGGTGTCTGTGTAAAATGTAAGGACTAGTTTGTAAATTTAAATTAAAATTGATCTGGCATGAAATGTTACGCCACGTAGGCAAAAAAGGGCCCCACCTGTCATAAGCGTGCTCAAACGAGGCTTATCTGCCGATCAGTGGTTTTTGCAAAATGTTTACGAGAGACATAGTGCAATTTGTCAAGAAACTGTAACCTAGTATTTTCTGAAAACCTAGCCCTCAAAGTGGTGGTTTTGTGCAATTTACTCGGCAATACATACAGATTGAGCTCGACTACAGAAGCAAAGTTCTCTATAGAATGGAGTTGATGGACCTGCCGTATGATTAACTTCTTCAAAGCCCTTGTATGGCTGGCAAGTCCAAGAGGGATACGCCTCAACTTGCAACTTGCGTTTCTAAGTTCCTCCAAGGCCCACATAGCTTGCACTTCCTCCTCCCACTCCCACTCCTCCCATTCCACCATATTCAAGATCAATTTCTGCAGTCTCGGAAACGTAGCCACGGCCTGGGATGAAGGAAGATGATGGTGACTACGGGGTTGCACAAATTCAGGCCCTACATGCTTGACTGCTGGAGCTCGGTAGACCCGTAGGACCTCTAGGCATGGGAGCTGACACAGGCCATCAGGGAGTTGGGTGCAGCAAGCCAGGTGATCCATTGATAGTATCCTCAAGCTATTGAGTGGCGTCATCATTGTTGACATCATCCATCTTGGAAGCCGACGCCCAAAATATCCTTCAATGTGAATATGTTCTATGCAAGGTGGAGGACAAAGCAAATCAAACACCTCCTCAGTTACTCCTTGATCCTTCTCAGATACTCCCTCTTTGACCAATCCATCATCACCCAGTATACTACTGGAGTGTAAGCTCATGAATGACAAATGCACCTTTTCATGAAGCCTGGCCTTCGTGGCAAATGAGGCAGTAGATACATTCTCCACACTCGATAATCCAATCTGCATAAGCTGGGACAGAGGCCCGAGCTCTTTCAAACTGCACCATTCACCATCCATGTTGGCTCGGAACCAATATATTGTTCTCAATTTCGTTTGAGCACGGAAACCCCTAGACATACTATTTACACATGTGCCATCAAGGTCAAGATATCTCAGTTCATGTAACTTTACAACGCTATCGGGAAGTTTCACAAGATTCTCACAACCTACAAGACTAATGTGTTGTAGGAATTTCATCTTGTGAATGTTCTCTGGTAGGCTTTTTATATCATTGAAATTTTGTATTGACAGATACCTCAAGTGTTTGAGATGATAGAGGGATTTAGCCAATGCGGCAAAATTTCTAGATTCTACATGTAGAGTACGTAGACTTGAAAATATAACCAAGGAATCACCTGGTCGAATCTTAAAATTTCCAGTTAATATTAATGTTCTTAGTGATGTCTGCTCTTGTAAACTTCTCCACCCATATTCATCTGATTCCACGCCGTTGGTTTCTATAGACAACGTAAGAAACCTTTCCAACTTAAGTTTACTACTATCACTTTCTCCATTGTGAACTACTAGTGCTTCATCTCTAGTCACATATTGAGCAAATGAACGAACAACATCATGCATGTGGCAAGCATATTGACTGAGGTATGATGTATCTGGCTCTATAAGGTTCCTCAATATTAATTCCTTATGGTACTCAATTCCTAATTCTTCCAATCTATCCGAGTCCCCATGAACAAATCGTTCACCAATCCACATGCCCACAAACTCCGAGTCAACTAAAATCATCTTTTTAGGCTTAAGGGAGAAGTGTAGAAAGCATTGTTTTAAACAAGGGGACAAGTCCTCGTAGCTAAGATATATTGCATAGTTGAGCTCTTCTGGCATCTAAGATACTGACCATATGGTATTATTCAGGACCTTTTCCAAAGCACGTTGTTCTTTCTCCCGTTGGCATAAGAGTCCTCCCACCACCTTGACGGCAAGCGGTAAACCGTCGCATTTTGCTATAATTTGCAATCTAATATCCTTTAGCATGCCAACCTCAGGTTCAATTTTCTCAGTTGTGAGTACCTGCAGTCAGTTTAAACCAATAGAATTAGTAAGGAACACATAATCATTGGCAGTGGTTAGTACCTTTGCTTATTTGCAAATACAGGCTCGCTCATCAAGTAACAAAACTAATGTTGGTGACTATGTACTACCTAAATAAACTGTCAAGCGAAGATTGTCTAATTAGTTTAGGTATGACTATGCAGGCATTTTGATCGATGGATATCCATTTCTCTTTCTTTTCACCATGTAATGACACTAGTGGAGAACGGGGCTTTAGTCCCGGTTGGGAAAGGCCTTTAGTACCGGGTGGACAACCGGGACAAGTAAATCGGGACTAAAGGCCCCCACCCTTTAGTCCCGGTTGGCCACGACCCGGGACTAATGTCCCTCCACGTGGCCGCCAGCGCGCGCCGGCGGCGGGAGACCTTTAGTCTCGGTTGGTGTCACCAACCGGGACTAAAGGGTTTATGGGTTTAGGGGTTTAGGGTTTTAGGGTTTATGGTTTATTTTTTCTTTTCATTTTGTGTTTTCCATTCAATTCTTTTTCATTTCAAACATATTTTACGCTACTACATACTATATACGTTATGCATATATAATATAATTTCTCGTATGACCATACATATATCATATAATTTCTCGTACGACCATGCATACACATATATATATATTCGTATATACAATTTCTTCTACAATTTGCAAACCATTACATGCAGGCATTAGGTGCAATAGTATTCTCCGCTTTGAGATATGACCTCGTCAAGAAAAAATCCCGCAAATTCCTCTTGAATTAATCGTATGCGGTTATGTGGTAGGAGCCTATCCCGTATCTCTTGCATCTTTAAAGAAGGAGATCAATACGAATATATTAGTTGTGTGTATATATATTAGATCATGATAAAAAAATGAATAGTGTTTACATAGCCGTTATTGTCTTACATCTCTGTGCCATTCGGTCGTCATGCGAATGTTCTCGCAAACGTAGTATGCACATAAATTAGTCCCATGTTCATGCCTCATGCACTTTGCGAGAATAGAATTCAATCAGATAATAATCAAGCATGATAATGGTATTGATACTAGAATTAAAGAGGTGCGCAGACCTAGCTAGTACTACTTAATTACCTTTGTCCGTCGCCATGTCAGCTTCGGTTTCCATTCACCGACAACCTCTTTGATGAACCGTTTCCAAACCCTGCCCGGCAAAGAAAATGAATAAATGAGTTATTAATTACTTGATATCAGCAAATGAACGAAAGAGGCCGATATAGTGTGATACTGATTGAAATTACCTGTCGAGCATCAAAATCAGGCTGGTGTATTCTTTAGAGTCTTTACCTAGTGAGTCAATGGTTTCAACAGTTCCAGCGTCAACTTTAATGTTCAGCAGGATCCAGTGGAACCTGCGCACATGTTTATATAATCAGGCATGCATAACTCAACTACACATAACATTGAGTAAGCAAAAAAGAATTTGTAGTACAAGATAGTAACACTCACTTGAAGTTGTAAGGAAATAGTACATCTGTTTTGGTATTTTGTGTCTTCAAAAACCTTAGCAAGTTAGCCTCGGTGTTATCGGGGAAGTCTTTTATCATTATTTCATTAATGATATATGGGTCAATGAACCCAATGTGAAAGATTCTCTCTTTTTTGCATTCGAGAATCTTCATTCTGCATAATAGTGAAGTGTAGTCCATCACCTAATCAACAGCGGTCTCGGAGTCTACCGGAAAGGAAGTAATGCGGAAAACAATAAACTATAGAGCAAACGAATGCATCATAAAATGTTTGTCACGGCAAAAATGTGGTGTTGATGTGACCTAATGCATTACTAAGCATTTTAAAAGAAGAAGGAAAACATCTGTCAATGTTTAACAGATTTTAAGTGTGTGTGGGTCCCAATTGCTACTGACTCATTTTATTTAACAGATTTTTAACTAAATTTAATTAGTCTAATTAGGGGGGTCTGGGCTAAACTAATTAGGCCTACCCCTAATTATCAGGAGCCGGGTCCCAGGTGGCAGTGGCCCAGCCAGCCACTGTGTGGCTGTGCTCACGCACGAGCACACACAGGGACGCCGGCGGCCATGGCCAAGCAGCAGCAGCAGCCGGCGGCGGCAGTAGCAGTAGCAGTACAGAGCAGCAGCGGAGCAACAGCAGCGCAGCTAGGAGCAGCAAGCAGTGCTAGCAGCATAAGCAGCAGCAGCGGCAGCAAAGCAAGCAACGGCAGCTAGGAGCACCATGCAGCAGCTAGCAGTGCTAGCAGGGAGTAGCGGCAGCGGGCGCTGGGAGGCTGCGACTAAACTAATTAAATTTAGTTAAAAATCTGTTAAATAAAATGAGTCAGTGACAATTGGGACCCGGCCCCTGATATGGCAATGGATCGAGGGGGAAAGGGGGGGGGCGGAACGAGGAGCTCACCGCGAGCTCGGAGGTGTGGTCGGGGAGGCCGGAGGTGGACCGGAGCCTCGGCAAACGACGCTGGACGCTGGTGACGTACGCGATGAAGATGTTCTCGATGGCGAGCGTACGGGGCCTCCTAACTCGAACCCTTCGGCGTGGTGATGAAGCCGACCATGACGGAGCTCCCGGACATGGTCTCAGGGAGCGGGATGGCCATTGGCCGTGACGGCCATGGCGAGAAGAGCTCGGGCGCCAAAGAATCGAATGAGGCGACGCGAGGAGAGGGAGGAAGGAGGACTAGGGTTGTCCACTGCGTCGGGGAGGGCTTTATACTCCTCGGGGGCATGCTAGATGTTCGACACGAGCGCATCGGGCACGTGGACGGCGTGCGCCGTGGCCACGCCATGGCTCTGCCTTCCTCTCTGTACGTGAGGAAGGAGAAGGCCAGTTGTAGGCTGGGCCGTGCTACTGTCGCACTAGAGCCCAAAGGCACAGTGAGCGTTTTCCTCTTTTATTTTTCTTTTCTGCTTTGCCTTTCCTCCACCATTTTGCATTTTATTTTCATATCAAATGATTTTTGTTGAACATGAAATTTAGCACATTAATATCAGGCAATGTTTTGAGTTAGCCCAACATGTTTCAATTTATTTTGAGTGGTTTAACTATTCATTTGATTTGAAATGGCATGCTTTAATGCTGTTGACTCTATTTTAAATAGGTTAAGGGCATTTTAATAATTTCAAATGGTGTTGGTTCCTGCATGCAAATTAATCAATGATTATTTGCAAAAATATGAACAATTGTAGTTAAGTGTTTGAAGAAATATTTTCTGCACTTTAATTCGAATTTTGAATTAATTCCTTAATTCCAATTCAGTTATGACAATAATGATGACATGGAATACTTACTATGTTAATGACATGATTAAGGCCTGTGGATGTCACACAACTATCAATCTGCATACTAAACACACTTTTTCCCCTCATGATAACATCCACTTTTTTCCTTTTATGATAACATCCACTTCTTGCAGTCTTGCAACTTGCAACGCAAAAAAAAAAGAAATAATGGAAACGACAGTTACATGAACTTAGCATAGCAGTCTGCACTTGTCCATTGCCCAATCTGCTCCAGGGGTTTTGTTTTTGTAACATCCCAAAATTCTAAATTTTGGAATGTTATATTAAATAAGTGATTATTACTGCTTGAATGATTGTTGTTTGAAATGGAGTGGAATTTTAAACTTTTGAAAACTTAATGAGAGGGAATAAAAGGACTTTCCCAATTCTTTCCGTGATAACAATTTGAAGTTCGTTTGAAAAAAAAATCAAGTAAAAAAAACTTTATGCCATTCAAGGATTTTCATGAGAGTAGATAATATCACTTCTTCAAGGTATGAAATAGAGTGGAGAGTTCTGAAAAAAAAATCATTTCTGAATTCCATTTGAATTCACTTTTGGAAAGTTTCCATTTTGAGTTTCAAATTCATTTCCATTTAAGGAAATATGACTCCTTCAAATATCATAAATAAAATATGGAAAATGAATTATGAAACCAACAGAAACTTATTTGAAAAACATTTGAAATCCAATTCAAACTCATTTTTTGCAATTTTCAAAAATATATTTTCAAAAAGTATTTTATTTGGACATAAACAAAATGTTCACGATATAGGAAATTTTATTATAAATTTTGTGATATATCATATTCTTTACCTAATAATAAAGCACGGATCGCTTCTTACCACCATAATTCCGTCCGTCCGTTCACCTTTTTC
This sequence comes from Elymus sibiricus, assembly GCA_039707655.1. Taxonomy (NCBI): domain Eukaryota; kingdom Viridiplantae; phylum Streptophyta; class Magnoliopsida; order Poales; family Poaceae; genus Elymus; species Elymus sibiricus. Next base: position 14,648,029 of record CM077673.1, on the reverse strand, counting down.
GTACGTCATCGTTTGGCTCATGGACTCCTCTCTGGTTCACAAAAAAAAAGGTTATTTTTTTGGGCCCATTGGAGAGCAGCGAGCAGCTAAAATAAAGGGCTCATGTGAGGTTCGAACTCACAATCTGGCCTGCCGCAATGAAAGCTGCAGCCAACAGAGCTAAGGTGCACTTGTGTCATAAAACATGATTCTTTGTCTAATAGTCCCACCTTGAGTTTTTGCACCAAATTCCACCAATTTATATATGTTTACAAAGTTGCCTCAAATACCAACAAAGCCATCTCAAAAAACAAGAAACAGAGGGAGCGACATGAAGAAGACTTGATAAAGGAGGAGACATGTACGCATGGCATTGCTGATTGGCTCTAATTAAATGAAATCCTTGGGAGGGAAGACATAATAAAGGAGGACATGCAACGCATTCATGCTGGCTGTTGATTGGCTCTAATTACATCACCAGTACATAAGAGTGCTTTGGTCCAGGCCGGGCCAGCCCATTAGTCCCGGTTCACTCACGAACCGGGACCAATGCCTTCGTGAGGCCAGGGGGCCGGCCGGGCCTCGTGGGGCATTGGTCCCGGTTCGTATGACCCCTTTGGTCCCGGTTCCAGACACGAACCGGGACCAATGGGCCTCGCTCCTGGCCCACAACCATTGGTCCCGGTTCGTGGCTGGAACCGGGACCAAAGGGGATCTTTTAGTCCCGGTTCGTGGCCCTTTGGTCCCGGTTCCAGCCACGAACCGGGACCAATGAGATGCCTATATATACCCCCTCGATGCCTATATATACCCCCTCGCCAGCGAGCAGAGCACTCCACACTGCTCTGTTTTTCTGGCCGGCGAGGGGAGAGCTTTGTGATGCTCTAGCTCACCTCCTATGCACATGAGGTGTTCGATGAAATGCCCGAGCCACACTTAAGCTTTCTGCTCTCGAAGCTCCTTGTCCAAGCTCCATTTTTCTCAAGATTTGTTTAGGTTTGGCGGTCCATCCTGTCCCGTCCCCGTCCTCACCGCCGTCGATCGCCCGCGTCCATCTCGGCGCCGGCACCACCGTGGTTAGCCTCTTCTTCTTATCTTCTTTCTAAAAGAAAAAAGTTCTTACTTGTATCATTTAGATAGATACTTGTGTAATTTTCTTACTTTTATTATTGTTTGTTCTTATATAGTGCCATGGTCATGGTATCCGCCCACGTCGGCCCTCGTCCGGTCTATGATTCGGATGTGGTATATATTATCTTTTATAACTATTTGTTTTATTTAGTGTTTATGACAATTATGCCGACCAACGTGACATAGATGTGTTTATCTAGGAGGTATGTGAACCAGAAATTCCAACCGACCCTCTTGTCGAGAGGTTAAATTTAGTTGAAAAAGAAAACGAGGATTTGAAAGAAAAATTGAAAAGAATTGAGGAGCAGAAGATGAAATTGGAGTTGCATGTTGCCGATGTCGTCGATGACCACAAGATCAAGATGGATGCAATGCGCTTGAAGATTAGAAAGATAAGAAAATATGCCATTGATAATGAGGCTTGGTATCATTATGCTGTTGGATCAATTGTTACCTTAGTTGCCATTATGATCGCATTTGTTGTTGCATTTAAATGTTTTACATAGTTGTATGTTAGTTTCAATTTATGTTTTAATTAGATGCTCTAGAGAGCTGTATGTTGTTCTATGAGAACTATGTGTGAACTTTATGTATTTATTTTTTCAATAATAACATTTGATCACTTCTCTATTCACTTCTCTATTAATTTGCCCTCGTCCGGTCTATGATTCGGATGTGGTATATATTATCTTTTATAACTATTTATTTTATTTAGTGTTTATGACAATTATGACGACCAACGTGACATAGATTTTTTAATCTAGGAGGTATGTGAACCGGAAATTCCAACCGACATAGAAATTCTTGTCGAGAAGTTAAATTTGGTTGAAAAAGAAAACAATTACTTGAAAGAAAAATTACAAAGACTTGAAGAGGAGAAGATGAAGTTGGAGTTGCATGTTGCCGATGTCGTCGACGATCACAAGATGAAGATGGATGCAATGCACTTGAAGATTAGAAAGATTAGAAAATATGCTCTAGAGATCTATATGTTGTTTAATAATGAGAACTATGTATGAACGTTATGTATTTATTTTGGTCACTACTGTACTTTGGCTTTAATGTGATGATGAATTTCTATTAATTTGGTCACTTCTCTATTCATGATATGCACGCAGATGAACCGGCAATGGATGTACGGTGACCGACGCACCTCCGAGTATATTGAGGGCCTGCATAATTTTCTCGAAGCGGCTGAGACAAACAAGCAGAATGGTTTTATGTATTGTCCATGTACTATCTATGAGAATACGAAGGCTTTCTCCAACTATAAAACCCTTCACTTCCACCTGCTTCAGAAGGGTTTTATGCCACACTATAATGTTTGGACCAAGCACGGAGAAAGAGGGGTTATGATGGAAGACAACGAAGAAGAAGAGGATGACGACAACTACCCGCCCCCTGAATACGGTGATGCTGCAATGGGGGAAGCTGAAGATCAAGAGGAACCAGACGATGTGCCCGATGATGATCTTCGCCGGGTCATTGTTGATGCACAGAGAGAATGCGAAAGTGAAAGGGATAAGTTGAAGTTCGATCGCATGTTAGAGGATCACAAAAAAGGGTTGTACCCAAATTGCGAAGATGACAACAGAAAGCTCGGTACCACACTCGAATTGCTGCAATGGAAGGCAGACAATGGTGTATCTGACAAGGGATTTAGTTCGCTTCTGAAAATAATGAAGAATAAGCTTCCAAAGGATAACGAATTGCCCGGCAGTACGTACGAAGCAAAGAAGGTTCTATGCCCTCTAGGATTGGAGGTGCAGAAGATACATGCATGCCCTAATGACTGCATCCTCTACCGCGGTGCGTACGAGGATTTGAACGCATGCTCGGTATGCGGTGCCTTGCGGTATAAGATCAGAAGAGATGACCCTGGTGATGTTGAGGGCCAGCGCACCGGGAAAAGGGTTCCTGCCAAGGTGATGTGGTATGCTCCTATAATACCACGGTTGAAACGTCTGTTCAGAAACAAAAAGCATGCCGAGTTGATGCAATGGCACAAAAAGACCGTAAGAAAGACGGGAAGTTGAGAGCATCCGCTGACGGGTCGCAGTGGAGAAAGATCGAGAGAAAGTGGAGCGACTTTACAGGTGACCCGAGGAACGTATGGTTTGGTTTAAGTGCAGATGGCGTTAATCCTTTTGGGGAGCAGAGCAGCAAGCATAGCACATGGCCTGTGACTCTATGTATGTATAACCTTCCTCCTTGGTTGTGCATGAAGCGTAAGTTCATTATGATGCCAGTGCTCATCCAAGGCCCTAAGCAACCCGGCAATGACATTGATGTGTACCTAAGGCCATTAGTTGATGAACTTTTACAGCTATGGCATGGAAGAGGTGTACGTGTGTGGGATGAGCATGCACAAGAGGAATTTGACCTACGAGCGTTGCTGTTTGTAACCATCAACGATTGGCCTGCTCTCAGTAACCTTTCAGGACAGACAAACAAGGGATACCATGCATGCACACACTGTTTAGATGACACCGACAGTATATATTTGGACAAATGCAGGAAGATTGTGTACCTGGGGCATCGTCGATTTCTTCCGACCAACCATCAATGTCGAAAGAAAGGAAAGCATTTCAAATGTGAGGCAGATCACCGAAAGAAGCCCGCCCTCCGTACTGGTGATCACATACTTGATATGGTCAATGATTTACAAGTAATATTTGGAAAGGGTCCTGGCGGACTATCTGTTCCGACTGACGATGCGGGACGCGCACCCATGTGGAAGAAGAAATCTATATTTTGGGACCTACCCTATTGGAAAGACCTAGAGGTCCGCTCTGCAATCGACGTGATGCACGTGACGAAGAATCTTTGCGTGAACCTGCTAGGCTTCTTGGGAGTGTATGGGAAGACAAAAGATACACCGGAGGCACGGGAGGAACAGCAACGTGTGCATGAAAAAGACGGCATGCATCCAAAGCAGTATGAAGGTCCTGCCAGCTACGCTCTTACCAAAGAAAAGAAGGAAATCTTCTTTGAATGCCTGCTCAGTATGAAGGTCCCGTCTGGCTTCTCGTCGAATATAAAGGGAATAATAAATATGGCAGAGAAAAAGTTCCAGAACCTAAAGTCTCATGACTGCCACGTGATTATGACGCAACTGCTTACGGTTGCATTGAGGGGGCTTCTACCTGAAAACGTTCGATTAGCCATTGTGAAGCTATGTGCATTCCTCAATGCAATCTCTCAGAAGGTGATCGATCCAGAAATCCTGCCAAGGTTAAGGAGTGATTTGGTGCAATGTCTTGTTAGTTTCGAGTTGGTGTTCCCACCGTCCTTCTTCAATATCATGACGGACGTCCTAGTCCATCTAGTCGACGAGATTGTCGTTCTGGGCCCTGTATTTCTACACAATATGTTCCCCTTTGAGAGGTTCATGGGAGTCTTAAAGAAATATGTTCGTAACCGCGCTAGGCCAGAAGCAAGCATCTCCATGGGCCATCAAACAGAGGATGTCATTGGGTTTTGTGTTGACTTCATTCCTGACCTTAAGAAGATTGGTCTCCCTCAATCACGGTATGAGGGGAGACTGACTGGAAAAGGCACGCTAGGAGCTGACTCAATAATATGTAGGGACGGGCATTCTTGGTCTCAAGCACACTACACAGTTCTACAGAATTCTACCTTGGTGACCCCGTATGTCGATGAACACAAGAATATTCTGCGCTCCAAACACCCGGAGCAGTGTGACAACTGGATTACATATGAACACATCAGGACTTTTGGCAGTTGGTTGCAAACACGTCTCATGGGTGACAACACTGTTTCTGATGAGTTGTACTCGTTGGCCAGGGGACCATCTTCGACTGTATTGACTTACAAAGGGTACGGGATAAATGGGAATACATTTTACACGATCGCCCAAGATCAAAAGAGCACCAACCAAAACAGCGGTGTCCGCTTTGATGCAGCAACCAATAGGGGAAAGGACACATATTATGGTTACATAGTGGACATATGGGAACTTGACTATGGACATGATTTCAAGGTCCCTTTGTTTCAATGCAAATGGGTCAATCTGTCAGGAGGCGGGGTACAGGAAGACCCACAGTACGGAATGACAACAGTGGATCTGAACAATCTTGGGTACACAGACGAACCATTCGCCCTAGCCAATGATGTGGCGCAGGTTTTCTATGTGAAGGACATGTCTACCAAACCGAGAAAAAGAAAAGATAAGGAAGCGAATACATCATACGATGAGCCAAAGCGCCACATAGTTCTTTCAGGAAAAAGAGACATCGTGGGATTGGAGGGCAAGACAGACATGTCTGAAGATTATGAAAAGTTTCATGAAATTCCTCCCTTCAAAGTCAAGGCTGACCCAAGCACCCTCTTAAACGATGAAGATTATCCATGGTTACGGCGCAATAAGCAAAGGACACAAGCGAAGAAAAAGTGAAGACTTTCTCTCCACAACTATATCATTGCAGTTACATGTGAAGAAATGAAATGCCTTTTGTAACAGATGAGTTTTTGTATGAAACCCTAATACTTCGAAAGAGATTGTCCGTTTTGTACACGAAGTGCATCCAGTTTTTGCCGTAACCCTCTCAACTCTTTATAACCTTGGGCGGTGAAGGTCGTACCAATTCAGGGATGTGGGTGGGTGAAATTATGTGAAATTATGATGTCATGCCAAATTATGATGTCCGGAGTTAAAATAAGTTATTAAAAATGGAGAGGCGTAATGCTCACCTACACGTTGCTTAGCTTCAGGCCTTGAGAAACTGCAAATATATAGCTCCGTGCAGTTTAGACCATTTCCTCAAGACCTGAAGCTAACGTGCAGGTGAGCATTGCGCCTCTCGCTTCATCGTCTCTGCACTCAGGGCTTATAAACCGCTGCGAGTCCCTCTCGCTTGGCGAGGTGGGACTAAATTTTAGCCACTCCCAGGACTAAGGTCATACCATTCAGGAAGAAGCACACGGATCGTGTGTTTCTTTCTAGCGCTTGTGAGCTGTTGGATCAGCACTATAACTAGTCCCGGTTCGTGCTAGCAACCGGGACTAAAGAGGCACACGACCCTATATATAACTCACCTCTCGGACATGTTCGACACTTAGTATGCAGGGGAAACCGTGTGTTTTGTTGATCTATCTAGAAATCCTTTAGTTCATTGACCGAATACAAATCATTCGGATTCCCTGCATACGGTCCGACGGTGCATTTCATATGCGGGCACTCACGAGCCACCGTCGGGCTGTATGCAGGGGAAACAGTGTGTTTTGTTGATCTATCTAGAAATCCTTTAGTTCATCGACCGAATACAAATCATTCGGATTCCCTGCATACGGTCCGACGGTGCATTTCATGCGGGCACTCACGAGCCACCGTCGGGTTGTATGCAGGGGAAACCGTGTGTTTTGTTGATCTATCTAGAAATCCTTTAGTTCATTGACCGAATACAAATCATTCGGATTCCCTGCATACGGTCCGACGGTGCATTTCATATGCAGGCACCCACGAGCCACTGTCGGGCTGTAACACATGAGTTTTCATCCGAAACCCTCATACTTCGAAAGAGATTGTCCGTTTTGTACACGAAGTGCATCCAGTTTTTGCCGTAACCCTCTCAACTTTTTAGCACATGCTATGTGGGTGAAATGATGATACCATGCCAACTTTCAACCTTTTCAGAGTTCATTTGAAGTGCTTTTCAATTTCAAGGTTATTTAGCTCAAAAAATCAGTAAGTGCATGAAAAATACCAAATGAAGTCAGAAAGGGTTGAAAATTGATGATGTGGCTTTGAATGGTGAATTTTGAACACACAAAAAGTATGGAGTTCAAATAAGTTCAAAAAATGAAATCCTTTTGTAACACATGAGTTTTCGTCCGAAACCCTGATACTTCAGAAGAGATTGTCCGTTTTGTACACGAAGTGCATCCAGTTTTTACCGTAACCCTCTCAACTTTTTAGAACATGCTATGTGGGTCAAATGATTATACCATGCCAACTTTCAACCTTTTCAGAGTTCATTTGAAGTGCTTTTCAATTTCAGGGTTATTTAGCTCAAAAAAATCAGTAAGTGCATGAAAAATACCAAATGAAGTCAGAAAGGGTTGAAAATTGATGATGTGGCTTTGAATGGTGCATTTTGAACACACAAAAAGTATGGAGTTCAAATAAGTTCAAGAAAATGAAATCCCTTTGTAAGAGATGAGTTTTCGTCCGAAACCCTGATACTTCGGATGAGATTGTCCGTTTTATACACGAAGTGCATCCAGTTTTTGTCGTAACCCACTCAACTTTTTAGCACATGCTATGTGGGTGAAATGATGATACCATGCCAACTTTCAACCTTTTCACAGTTCATTTGAAGTGCTTTTTAATTTCTTTCAAAACATCGTGGGAGTGGAGTTCAAAAAATAATCAACTAAAAAGCTTTTATAAACCTCTAGTATTTTTGAAACTATAATTATATAAAAATTATGCAACTAAAATTATCAAAGTATTTTTTGTTCAAAACATTAATAGCAAAAAGAATTTTCATAAAGAATTTTTTCGCTCAGCTAGCGAGGTGGGACTAAACATCCAACCGCACCGCGGCTGCAGGCCATTGGTCCCGGTTGGTTCCACCAACCGGGACCAATGCCTACCTTTGGTCCCGGTTGGTGCCACCAACCGGGACCAAAGGTCCCTGTTTCCCGCCCTTTGGGCTGACGGAAAGAGACCTTTGGTCCCGGTTGGTGGCACCAACCGGGACCAAAGGGAGGCATTGGTCCCGGTTGGTGCCACCAACCGGGACTAAATGCTTTGCTATATAAGCCAACGCTTAGGAATTTTTCCCCAAATTCTCACATCTCCCCCGACGCCGCCCGGCTGCTCCTCGTCGCTGTCGCCGTCGCCGCCCGCTCCTCGTCGCTGTCGCCCTCTCCCATCGTCGCCGTCGCCCTCTCCCATCATCGCTGTCGCCGTCGCCCTCTCCCATAGTCGTTGTCGCCGTCGCCCTCTCCCATCGTCGTTGTCGCCGTCGCCGCCCAGCCCCATCGCCGCCCGCTCCTCGTCGCCGCGCCTCCTCGTCGCCGTCGCCCTCTCCCATCGCCACCCCCAGTGAGCACCCCGCCTTCCCCCGAGCCCTCGCCGTCGCGCCCTCCTCGCCGTCTCCGCGCGCGTGCCTCCCCGAGCCCGCCGTCCTCGTCGCCGGCCTCAAGCCATCGCCACGCCCCCCCAGTGAGCCCCCTTTCCCATGGTCCCCTGCTCCCTGTCGCCGCGTGCCCCCGAGCACACCTCGTCGCCGGCCTCAAGCCATCTGCCACTGCTCCATGGTCGCCGGCAGCCCCCGTTGCTATGTTTTTTATGAGATGTATATTTTCATGTGGAGATAGATGATGATGTTGATAGATAGATAAATGATTTTTTTGATATATATATATATATATATAGTTCATTATGTTAGATAATTTGATGAAATGATGATATATATAGATAATATGATGATGTATATATGATGCTCTGTTGGAAACAATTAATTTTTCTGTTGTTTATATGATGATATATATATATATATATATATATGATATGATGATATATATATATAAATGAGATGTATGTTCATGTGGAGATGAGATAGATAGATAAATGGTCATGTGGAGATGAGATGTATGTTCATGTAGAGATGAGATAGATGTATGTCCTCGTCGCCGACCTCGTCGGACATGACATGAGGGGGAGCGTCGTTGTTGTCTACCCCCTCCCCGATAACTTCGACATGAGGGGGGACGTCAGACATGACATGAGGGGTGAGCGTCGTTGTCGTCTACCCCCTCACCGATAACTTCGACATGAGGGGGGACGTCGGACATGACATGAGGGGTGAGCGTCGTTGTTGTCTACCCCCTCCCCGATAACTTCGACATGAGGGGGGACGTCGGACATGACATGAGGGGTGAGCGTCGTTGTCGTCTACCCCCTCCCCGATAACTTCGACTTGAGGGGGGACGTCGGACACGACATGCGGGTGAGCGTCATTACCTTGGTTTTCTTGAATCCTTTGACACTAGACAACGTGACATATAGAAGGGTAGATGAGATCAGGAAAAATATGGACCATTTTCTGCACATTCAGAATCGCGCCATTTTGTTAAATCCCTTAAAGGTTAAGAGAGTCCCTTGTTTGACATTCATGAGAGAGGCGGTCCGGACGTCGGACATTCATGAGAGAGGTGGTCCGGACGTCGGACATTCATGTTTGTATATTAATTGCCATGTTGTAATATTTGCAGAAACTATGGATCAAAGAGACTTGGAACAAGAACAATTGTTGGGGGAGATAATCCTCGCCGGACGTGATGTCTTGTCGTTTCTCAACGACACCGATGGTCTGGAAGGAGAGGATGACGGTTCCGGTGATCGAACAATGGAGGAGGAAGGACATGATCGTGATGGCTCCGGTGACCGAATGCCGGAGGAAGAAGGAGACCATGATGACGGCTCCGGTGACCGAACGGAGGAGGGAGCTGTTGCAAAGTCCGGCGAGGTATATATATTAATTAAGCCCGTGCTGACTAGCTAATTGATGCATTAATTGTTTTGGTATGTACATATATTAATTAACTCTTCTTTCTTCTTTTATAGCCCTCCAGATCGAGCCAAACTTCGGTAACGAGACGAGGCCCGAAGAAGAGGTTGCGCAAGGAAGAAAGGTTCACGATCACAGCACTCGCGCGGGATGGCCATCCGATTGAACCCAAGCGGACCAAGGACGCATTTTCTGCTCAGTGCGGAGCTATTGTTAGGGACTACATCCCGATCAGCATCAAGCAATGGAATAAGCCTAAGGACGGCGCCCCTGATGGTGATTATGTCACCGATAGACAGAAAGATGATCTTTGGACCGCACTGAAGGCAAATTTCACCCTACCGCCAGAGGAGGGTCCGAATAAGCCAGTTATAGAGCCACTGGTCAAGGCGTGTGCTCTTAAGAAGATGGCAGATCTATTCAGGAGGTGGAAGAATGAGTTGAAATCAAAGTTTGTCGACAAAGGGAAGACTCCAGAATTCACCGGCTGATTTGAGAAGATAGGTGATCACTGGCCCGCATTTGTGGCCTACAAGACATCGGACAAGAGTAAACAAATGTCAGAGACAAACAAGATCAATGCTACAAAGAAGCAGTATCACCATCACACGGGGTCAGGTGGCTACCTCAAAGCCCGACCGTTGTGGGACAAAGCTGAGAATGACCTGATGGCTAAAAACGTCGTACCACAGACATTGAACTGGCTAGACCGTTCAAGGACTTGGTTCTTCGAGGTTTGGGGAACTTTGGACCCTGAAACAGGGAAGTGCCGTTGGACGAACGAGCAACTTGCAATACCCATGAACAAGCTTCAGGAGTATATCACCGCAGCGCAGGAAGGGACGTTCATTCCCGACAGAGAGAAGGACGAGCTGACTGAGGCACTAGGGAATGCTGAGCACCCTGGACGAACACGAGCACCAGGCTCTGTTCCGTGGAAGGTTGGGTTTCCCGATGCAGGCGGTTACAGAAGCCGGGAGAGAAAGAGGAAAGTGGAGCTGAGCGAAATTCAGAAGCTGAATGCAAGACTACAAAAGCTAGAGGAAGCTGAGAGCCAGCGAGCTGTCGACCAACCATCTCAGCGGCACGAAGCTACCCCAGAAGCTACCCCGCCATCTCAGCGGAGAAGCAGCGTCGCTTCCACGGAGCCCGTTCAGCCTGACTTCACGGCTCCTATCTACTCCGTGGATACTATCACGGAGGCTCAACATTGCGACCTCATGACGAAATGGCGGAACCTCACTTTGAAGGCGGCTGTCGGCTCTGTTGCACCTCCTCAACCCAACGGAACTTTTCACTGCTCACCGATTCCACATGGCTATGCTGTTGTGATGGTGGATGAAGTAATTGAGGGATTTGAGGAGCTCAAGCTTGACCGGCCTACAGGTGAAGGAGAGAATAAGCTGGCTCGTGCTCTGAGGAGTACATGTCTATGGCAGAAGGAGTACATCAAGCTTCCAAACTGGACGCCACCGCCTCCACCGCCTCCTCCTCCTCCTCAGGTGAATCAGGGCTCTCCGCCTCCTCCTCCTCCTCCTCCTCCGGCGAGTGATCAGGGCACACCGCCTCCTTCTCCGGCTCCTCCGACGCGTGAGGGCACTCCGCCTCCTCCTTCGCCTACTCCGGCACGTCGGAGCAGTACGCCTCCTCCTCAGCCTCGTCGACAACGGCAGAAGACAGACGCCGCCGCTCCGGCTCCTCCGGCGCGTCGGAGCACTCCGCCTCCTGCTCCGCCTCATAAGCAACGACGGAAGAGAGACGCCGCCGCTCCGGCGGGTAGCAGTACAAGAAGAGGCGGTAGGGAATACAGATACGGTCCATCTCTCAAGCCTCTGGAAAAGTTACCATATGAGAGGACCGAGTCTGAAAACGAGGAGATATGTCAGGCCGAATTGAGGGCCCATTTTGCAAAGAAAACTCCACCTCCGAAGGAGATGCTAGATCCGGTGAAAGTGATGCGCACTATCAATGCCCTGAAGCGACCACCACCGCCGCCGCCGGATTCCAACTATGACCGCTGTGTTAAAAAGACATATCAAGACGCGCGGCGGTCGGGAAGTACTTCCAGTGATGCAAGGTTAGCAAAACGAAGAAGTGGGAAAAAAATTCCCCAGCTCGGCGAACAGGCGAACCAATCGTGCCCCCCGCTCAAGGTGTCTAGCGATATCGTTGCTAATCATCCGGGGATGGTGCCCGGTACCAATCCTGGTGATTACCTGAGCGATGATGTACAGTTGGAGCCGTTGGAGGTGGACGAATTCAGTTACCGGTACGGGCGGCCTCTCGTCAAACCTGATCATCCTCCTCTAACAACGATGATGCGAACATTGCATGAATGGTACATGAAAACCTGCCGCGAGTCAGGGAGGGATTCTTTGACGCTGAAGATTAAAGAGGAGCACGACCTTGTTGGAATGGATCAGTTGAATGTTGAATTTGAGGAGATATTCCAGTTATACAATCAAAAGGCCATCGACAAAACAATCGTGACTTGCTACTGTCTGTAAGTACTACTTCTGTAATTAAGTCTCTCTCTATATATAGCTCGGCTCTTTCATTGCATGTATATATAATTATCCTCACTATGTTATGCAGATTGAAGATCGTCGAATGCAGGAAAGCACAAATGTATGACATTGGGTTCATTAACCCAAATATCATACAGGAGTATACGGTTAAAAACAATGTCACAGAAACCGAGGACAACTTGCTACAATCGTTGCTTAAAAATCAAAACAAAGGGACAATACTCTTTCCTTATAACTGCAAGTGAGTGTTACTGTCTTGTGCATATTCGGTTTCCCTTATTACTCGAGGTTATAGTAATGTAATTGATGAGTTAGGCATGCGTGCGCAGGTACCACTTTATTCTGCTAGAGATTAAGCTTGAGCGGGGAGTAGTAATCGTCTTAGACTCGAAACGAAAAGATCCCCAGGAATATGCGGGCATAACTGAAATGCTCCAGAAGTAAGTTCAATCGATCATTATCGCGTCATATCGGCAACTTTGTTCATTTCCTGATATCAAGTAATTATTTTGTTTGTCTGGCAGGGTTTGGAAAGAGTTCACCGCAATTGTTCCGGCACTGCCGAGGGAGCTGCGATTTACACACCCGAAAGTAAGTACTACTAGCTAGTTCCGCACATCTCCCATTGATTCTAGTTCCATCAATACAATTTATCATGCTTGATTATCAGTTTGATTGAACTCTATTTCTCGTAAAGTGCTTGTGGCAGGAAAAAGGGAATGATTTTTGTGGATACTACGTTTGCGAGTTCATCTACAACGCGACGACCCCTAAGCGGGGCTACTCTGAAAAACAATTTCAAGTGCGTAAGCAATAATATTCACAACTTTATTTTATTACCATGATTTGTGTTGAGTTTCATTCATATATATGTATTGACCCCCTTCTTCAAATTAGACGTGGCAGATGCGGGATGAACTCCTACCACATGATCACATACGAGCAATTCAAGAGGAATTGGCGGGATTCTTCCTTGACCACGTCATAAAGAAAGCCTGAGAATACCATCTGGAATTTGAAATTAAATGTTAGGGATTGTAAGAGATCTTATATTGTATATATGTAGCTAGTAGCGTCGGATAGATATACGAAAACTTGTTGTTTGACCAATCTCTCGGAGAAAGAGAGGTCGATCAATTCTCTGTGTATATGTTCATGACGATCTTGTGTACTTAATGGTTCCTTCATTTACTTACTAGCTAGCGTGTCGAGTTCTCTCTATAGTAGCTAGCGTCGACCAAGCACGGAGAAAGAGAGGACACTTCTCTCTATTAGCTAGCTAACATAATATGAAACACCTCAATTAACCCTACAACCCCCCCCCCCCCTAAACCCCCCTTTAAAAAAAAACAAAAACCCCAGTGCCTTTTGGTCCCGGTTGGTGTTGCCAACCGGGACTAAAGGTCTTGCCTTTTGGTCCAGGTTGGTGTTACAAACCGGGACTAAAGGTCCTCCTGCCCGGGCTCCCCGCGGCGGCCACGTGGACGGCCTTTGGTCCCGGTTCGTAAGCGAACCGGGACTAAAGGTTTTGGGCTTTAGTCCCGACCCTTTAGTCCCGGTTCCAGAACCGGGACAAAAGGCCCTTATGAACCGGGACAAATGGGGGTTTTCCTACTATTAGTTTTGTATATTGTTTTCTTCCGTTTATTTCGTTGTTAAAAAAAACAGCAAAGCCCACATGAAGTTGGGCCAACCAAAGGAGGTCGTCCCCAACCTCCCGAGAGCTCCAGAACGGGAGCTCGAGATCGCCATGGACGCCGGGATTCCCGCACCCCCTGCCTACCCTTGCCTTCCTCGCCCCGGTAGTCCCTCCCCAGAGATCCCTCTCCTTCCCCGCGTTCCTCCTCGCAATAAAGATGCCATTTAATGCCGGAACCGTCTCGCCGGAGATCTCGCCATTGCCGGATACGGCCACCACGTCCACTGCACCTAGACACCGTCCCGAGCCCTATAAATACCTACCCGGGATGCCCTTGCCTCCCTCGTCCAATTACCCTCCTTTAGTAGTTCTTCCCCGATCCTCATCTCCGCAAATTGCTCGCCGGAGTTTGGCTACTCCGGCGGCCGCTCCTCGTCGCCCGGGGACGATCCCGACGCCTCCACGGTTCTTCCCGGACTCACCTCGGACTTCTACTCCCCGTCCCATCCTTGCCTTCCTCTGGGAGTCACGACATCACCGGACCCGAGCAATTTCCTGTCATCTTCCCCAACTCCGGTGAGATCCAAAAAAAATAAAAAATCCCGTAACTTTTCATTTCAGAAAAATAGCAATCTTAGAAAAATCATATCTAATAGCCTGCTTATCGAAATTGAGTTATATCAATTGCTACGGTTTCACAAAAATGTGTAGTTTCTGTAGATCCAAAAACTTTTCATGTTTGAAAATCTTAAATTTGCATTTTCTCAAATTTGCTCAAATCACTATTTTGTGAATATCTTGAGTTCAAAAACATATTTTTGATTGATTCTTTTTGCTGCTATTTTCTTAGTGTTTTTTTTCTGTATTAGTACTTAGTGAGTTATTTTTAGTATATTTTAAAATTAGGTTTTAGTTAAAACAGTACTGTTTTACTTTTATAGTTGTTCTAGTCATTTAATTGTTGTTTTTAATAATTTTAGTTAGTTCTTTTTGTAGATTTTAACATGTTATGATATACTTCTGTTAGAATACAGTAGATATAATTTTATAATTTTTTATATATATTGTTTTGTATTTTGTTTGCTTAGCTCCTAATTGTAGTAATATAATTAGTGTTATTAGTTTCAAAAGTAATTCTTTTTGCCATGTTAATATAGTTAGTTGTTATTCTGTCAAATAGCAATAATTTAGTTCTTGATTTTGATTTAGGGTTATGTTATTTGTTCTCTTGTTGTTATACTTGAATTGGTGATAACTAGATAGTTATGATAGTTTTTAATTAGCTCATTTTTGCTAGTTAATAATTTTGTACATTTGCTTGCTGTTGTCTTATTTAGATTGTATTTTATTTACTGTTGAATAGTTATTTAGATTAGTTTAGTGTTGTTAGGTGAGTATTGATTGCTATTGTGTGAGTTGGTTTCTCCTTCGATCTTTATTTGGTTTTCTTTGATTTCATTGTTATTTTATTGTTTTTGGATTGTTATTTTGTTTGGCAGAATTGCTTGCTAGATGTGTTTATTTATGTGAATGCAATGTTTTGCTATATAGATTTCATCGGAGAGTGACGAATAGTTCTATCAAGTTTTTCTGAGAGTGATTTATCTTCCTCAACATTTACCAGGCAAGTTCACTTTGATCATATTTTGAATACCTATGATTTTATTGCATTAGTGCCACTTTTTCATCTTGCATTCAATAGGAATATTAAAACTTGTAGCTTGAGTAGAATCATGAGGTAGGAACCCACACCCTTGTCACCAAGCCCCGGGAATCGTTGTTAAGTTAGTTGCAGCTATGCTTCCATAGACGGGGATTGGTATGAGTGTTACATGTGAGATGTGAGTATGATTATAATATATGGATCAACCTCAAGACTACAAGATTTCAAGATTTCAATACACCTCTGGGTGGACTGCCTGCAAGAAGAGAGGATCCTAGGGACTGACTAGTGATCACCTGGTTCTATCGACTCAAGAGGGGATCCTAGGGATTGACTAGTGATCACCCAACTTTATAGACTCAAGGGGGGATCCTAGGGATTGACTAGTGATCACCCAGTGCTACACACTCAAGAGGGGATCCTGGGCTTGACCAGTGACCACCCAGTTATACTAGGGGATCCGAGGGATTGACCAGTGATCACCCAATTTTACGAAAGGCCACCCAGGCTCAAAGAGATTGATGGATCTTTCAAGACCAGAAGCTTCCATGTGCAACCGCAAGCTATTATGTGCTCTAGCATAGTTGAGTACTTCGGAAAGACTGTGTCTCGGTCATCCTGTTCTCAAACACTAGGCAGTGCGAGGACTTCAAAGGAGGCGATCGAGTCTTGTGGGAAAAGTGCGCAAACCTCTGCAGAGTGTTAAACTAATCGATTAGCCGTGTCCCCGGTTACGGACAATTTGAGCGACTGGAATTGGATTATCTGGATATTCTCAACATCATTACTGATTAAATGAATTTGGGATTAATGACAACTTTGGGATATGAGAATTTGGTTGGCGGAACCATCTCATTAATGACATCGACTTTGTAGGATGATTTGATTAATTTCTAGTTAGGGAAAAGTCAGCTTTATGCAAAAACTCAGACATATAGCCTTCATTGCCATATTGCATATAGTGATAGACTTATTTTCATTTCCCTTCATATGTGATCTTGCCAGTACATTCAATGTACTGACCTACACGGCTGCAACGTATCATGTTGCAGGATTTCTACGATGAGTAAGAGTTACGTTGTAGGGTTACGGTCTACACTCAACTTGCCGTTGGCGTTGATGGGACTCCACACCCTTATTGATTTGTTTCCGCTATGATAAATAAGGTATACTCTGGATCTACGGTATTTCTTTTACATGTGATGTTATGATATTTCATCGAAGTACTGTGTGTGCCAGTATACTGATCCAAGGATGGCACAGAAAGCACAGAGACTTGACCATAGTGGGTCGGGTCGCTACAGTTTTGTCCTTCCTTCACAACCACAGTAACAACGGGTCTTCGTGCTGCCCTGCCGTGGTCCGAGGTCTGGCGAAGACACACGGCCAGCAGTCAGAGCGAAAAAAATAAAAAATCCCGTAACTTTTCATTTCAGAAAAATAGCAATCTTAGAAAAATCATATCTAATAGCCTGCTTATCGAAATTGAGTTATATCAATTGCTACGGTTTCACAAAAATGTGTAGTTTCTGTAGATCCAAAAACTTTTCATGTTTGAAAATCTTAAATTTGCATTTTCTCAAATTTGCTCAAATCACTATTTTGTGAAACCAACCCCTGAAGGGTAAGGAATCTGATATCAGTCGATCCATCGGGAACATAAGCCTACCCGTGAGCCCTCCCTTATTCGCTAGCAAGAACTGACTTGTGGGCTGATGAAGGGCATAACAAAGCAAGCTTCTCATCCACCTTCCCGACTTCTGCATCGACCCAACTACGCACAGAAAGCAGTAGCATTGGAGCCGGTGCTCTGTTATAGGAAAACAACTTGGTGCAGTAAACGAACGACAAAGCGAAGAATTAAACTAATAACCAAATGAAACCATATATTTCATACCTTCTTAGAAACGACATTGCTCATTGACTTCTCTCAAAGCTGTACCTGAAATTTCCCACCAGCACAAAAATTCCAGAATTAGCAAGTCAGTGTATGTATGATTGGTTGCAAAGTGACAGGCATGCAACTAAGTAGCAATGGACTAAAACACATGCTGACTGCTACGGCTTTGCCTAACCATCTGTAGCCTTGCCGAATTATGGCCCTATCCAGAGGTATTCACGTGCCCCGCGACGGCCTACCACCATAAGTGAACTTAACCACAGCCTATGTTTAGAACTTCCCTGCAAAGGGGCTAGACTTAGGAATCAACCATACCGGTTTAACCAGTACTGTGATAGTGCCTATTTAAACAGATTCAATACCTTTGCAAATGGTGTGCAACTTTGTCCACAAGTTGAGTTACACTTACACATGCCCTGCCTTAGGAATACACACTACATGCTGTGTCCCGGCCAGTCATGCAACATATACGTACCATATTTATGTACAAAGGAAGATGCCACTCAATATATGATATGAGAACCGTGTGTGGTTGGTTGATTGCAAAGAATTCTACAAGGCTGGAAGAATTTACAACTCTTTTTTAGAAGAATTTACAAGGCTAGAAGAATTTACAACTCTGTCGCAAAGCCCTGAACAATAGATTGAAACAAACGTTGTTCAGAACTTCAAATTATTTGTGGATGATATTCTCATATATAGCAAGTCCTTATCTAAGCACTTGGAACATTTGCAACTAGTATTCACAATTCTGCACAAACATAAATTCTATGTTAAACTCTCCAAGTGCTTCTTTGCTCAACAACACCTAGAATATCTAGGACATGTGATTAGCAGAGAAGGAGTGTCTACTGACAGTATAAAGATAGAGGCTATACAGAACTGGCCAACACCTAGATCTATCAAACAAGTTAGAGCTTTGTTAGGCCCGGTTGGGTATTATAGGAGATTCGTAAAGAATTATGGGGTGTTGAGCAGGCCCTTGACTGAGCTAGTAAAAAGGGGACGAGTGTTTGTTTGGAGAGACATAACGTAGAATTCTTTTGGAGCCATTAAACATGCTTTGGTCTCTGCACCAGTTTTGAAACTCCCTGATTTTGCAAAGCAATGCACTGTAGAGACTTATGCCTGTCACAATGGCAGTGGGGTTGTGTTAATGCAAGAATGACATCCTATAGCATTCCTTAGTAAATCCTTAGGGATCAAATCTCAGGCCATGTCGACATATGAAAAAGAATGTTTGGCTATTCTCCTAGCAATAGATAGATGGCGATCCTATGTGCAACATCAGGAATTTATCATTCGAGCTGGTCATAAAAGCATGCCCACTTAGTAGAGTAGAGATTAATATCCTCTATTAAACACAAAAAATTTGTCAAGTTGATGGGCTTACAACACAGACCAAATACAATAAAGAGGCTTGTAATCAAGCAGCTGATTCGTTGAGCAGATGATTTGAAGAAACTGACAATTGTGCTCCGATTACTTGTGTGTCTACATGGACCACCAATCTCATAGCTAGATATTGATGATCCTACAGCTCAAAAACTGATTACTGCATTAGCAGTTCAGCCTGCTACAGATGGCAAGTACACATTACAAGAAGGTGTGCTCAGGTACAAAGGTTAGATTTATGTAGGAAACAACGGTGAAGCCCGGCGGAATATTCTCCATTCCTTGCACTCGAGTGGCATTGGGGGCCACTCTGGAATCACAAGTACTTACCAAAGGGTCAAGTCCTTGTTTGCTTTGCCAGAACTCAAGCAAGCTATTAAAGACTATGTGAGGAATTGCACCATCTGTTAGCAAGCTAAAGTGAAGCACACTAAATTGTTTGGACCTCTTCAACCCCTGCTTGTCCCTAACCAGGCTCGGGAGATTATCAACATGGATTTCACTAAAGGGTTGCCCAAATCATACTCCCATTATTCCATTTTGGTAGTCATTGATAAATTCAGTAAGCACATTCACTTCATTCCACTCAAGCATCCATTTACTGCCTCTCAGATTGCTCATTTACAAACTGCATGGCATGCCCTTGAAGATCATATCTGACAGGGACAGAGTGCTCACTAGCCTTTTTTGGCAGCTGTTGTTCAAGCTCACAGATACTCAGTTGGATATGAGCAGTGCTGAAAACCCTGAGACAGATGGATAGACTGAACTCCTCAATCAATGTCTGGAAACATATTTGAGGTGCTTTGTTCATTCTTGTCCCACCAAGTGGCATCATTGGCTGGCACTGTCGGAATTTTGGTATAACACAAGTTATCACTTGGCTTTGAAGAACACACCATTCATGGTCCTATATGGAGATAACTGGGCATTACAGATGTGTCGCCTACGTCAGTGCCTAAACTCGAGAAGTGGCTTCAGAACTGAGCCGATATGATTGTTGCCATCCAGAATCAGCTGCACCGTGCATGCCAACGTAAGAAAGCCCAGGCCAATAAAGGGTGAATGAAACGGGAATTCTCTTTGAGCGATCATGTTTATCTGAAGTTACATCCATATGTGCAGATGGCGGTCGCGTGATGCCAAAAATGAGAAGCTCTCTTTCAAGTACTTTGGGCCATTTGAATTATTGCAGCGGGTGGGACCAGTGGCTTACCAGCTTCAATTGCCGGAGAAGAGCAAAATTCACCCGGCTGTCCATGTATCGGTCCTCAAGAAAGCACTCGCCCCTGACATGCAGTATGTCTTGATATGTCAGACATTTGCTTGGACACCGACACTAGTGCTATCCCTGAAGAAATTCTTCCGCGCCACCTCGTCAAGCTTGCCAATGGTACATCGATGCAAGTGCTAGTTAAAAGGACAGGTTTACCTACTCATATGGCAACATGGGAGTCCCTCCAGGATATGCAAGACCAATTCCCTGCTTTGGTGGCTTGGGGCCAAGCCGATTTTCAAGGGTGGGGGACTGTCACGAAGTCTACCGTGACTTGACACGAGGGGTTCACCATCTCAAGCAATCGTGCGTGCAAACGGGTCGTGCGGGACTAAAGCCCATGGTCTCCCGCAATGCCCAACTTTAGATTCGGCCCGAGCTACCAACAACTACCTACTACTACTGTCTTCGTTGTCTGAGAGAGGGCAACGAAGAACATGCCAGTCTCCTTTGCACCTGCGTGTGCTCATCCCCTCCTCCCTGTAACCCTATAGGATTCACCCCGCTTCTGATTAAATTCTTGTATCGGATTGGCGTCCAGTGTATCGCATGATGCGGGATGCCAGCATGGACGAGGAGCTTGCACAATTCATACACACACACACGTCGCTTACAAAAGACTACTCGTAGTGGTTTGGAAAATTAACAGTCACCATTACCGTCTTGGGGCGTGCTTGGATTGTCGTTTTTCCATCCAATACCAGTGTAAATTACGGAGCCGATTTCTATTCCAAACCGAGCGCTTGGATTATCGTTTATATTCCACCCCACCCGTAAACTTTACAAGCCGAGCGAGGCCAGGAAACAAAAACGAATGAGTCTTGGTGACGAGCTAGGCGGTGGAGACTTGAGCGGTTGAGCCGGCCGCCCTGATTGGCCTCGCTGCCACACCATGTGGATTTATTAAAAAGAGAAATACAAGGGCATTACATGTGGAAAAATAATCCAGTTGTCTTTTACTAGGGTCCAGTAATATACAACTGTAATTATAAACCGTTGTACAGTTTTTACAGGGCTTCCAATCGGGGCCTTACTGTCGACGATATGTTGTCTACCACCAAAAAGCGTTGAAGAACATTTCTTTATTAGTGATTACACGTTGAGAACCAAACCAAAACATAGGATTCGATCCACGCAAGTAGCTAGATTCATTTCATGTTCTTTTTTTGGGGAACTTGATACTAGCAGATAGATACACCCTCTGTTCCTAAATGAGTTGAACTAAAAAACGTCTTACATTTAGAAACGGAGATAGTACAGGTTAGTGTTTACGATCTCTCTCTATCATGACAACGCAGCCAAGACTCAGTGAATATAATTGATGCCAAGCCGGTCACGACAGCAGGTCAACCAACTGGATTAGTGGTTTTGATGAGAATGTACGTGGCGCGCCTAAAACCACGAAAACAGTGGTCAGCAGGGCAGACACATCACAATAAATGCTCGATGGTCACGTAACCGGCATAACAACGTGCCTACGGATGGTTGGTAGACACATCTCTGAAATCTTTTGTTAGCAGTTGGTCAGTAGCCATCTTGTCGATTAATAGTTTGAAAACTGTACTGTATACCTATGAAAAGATGCCAGTCAATACGAAACGGTCCAACCTGTAGACACACGAACAAAGACGAACGAAGACCGAATCCATGTGAATCCACCGAAGACAAACGCCGACCGAATTCCATGAGATCCGACGGAGACAAATCTCCACACGCCCTCCGATGATGCTACAAGCATCAACGAAACGGGGACCAGGCGGGAAGAAGCTTATTCCATCTTCAGAGAGCCGCCGCCACCTCGCCTCTCCAATCAGGACACAAACCCTAACAAAATTAAAAAACACACCTAAAAACGAAGCCCTCCCACCGGCAAGCGTCAAGATCCACCACACCTCCATGGCCCTAAGACCAAAGGAGACAAGGTAGGTCGGCGGCGGCGCCGGCGGGAGGCACGAGAAACCCTAAGCGGCTGGGTGCCCTTGGTACGAGCGGAGGGGTTGATGTCGAAGAGGTTAGGATCGTGTACTAGTCAATCGTTGTTTTAGATTGATTGCTAAGCTAATTAGCTAGCTTACTAGCGCCGAAAAAACGCGGCGCACGCCGCACCCGTGTCCGATCTCGTCTGTATTTTGCTGAAATAAGCAGGAAAACAACATGTGCGGGTTTATTATTTTTGTTGTTCTGATTTATTCGGGTGTATTGTTCTGGGTAACAATTTAGGTACTGTTTCGGTTTAAAGTTTGGGGGGGCTAATGTTTTTGGTGTATTTGGGTGTTGTTCCGTTTCACTGGTTTTACTGTTCCGGGTCGAGGGAGGAGGAGTCTCAGTTTTTTTTGGGGATTTTTTGTTTGCACTTCTTTTGGATCACTGTTCACGTGAATGCATAGTGTTGGCTTATTGTTTTTGTTGTTCCGGTTTATTCGAGCGTATTGCTCTGGGTTACAATTCGGTAATTGTTTCGGTTTATGGTTCGGGTGGGTTAATGTTTTTGGTGTGCTGTTTCAGTTTATTTGGTCTATTGTTTCGTTTAGCAGTTCTGGGTATATTCGGATACTGTTCCGGGCAATTGTTGGTGCACTGTTTACCGATGGCGTGATGTAAAAATGGACATTAATCTGTCGGGAACTTATTAATTTTTTCCAATGGGTTACTATTCACACAGTATACTGTTCTGGATTATTGTTTTGTGCCCCGGTAGCAACATCACCGGAAAGGATCGGGAAACGATTTGAAACAACTGTGCATCGGTATGCCGGTGGAGAGAAATGGTATGCCGGTGGAGAGAAATTATTGTTTTCTGGAACACTGCTCTCCGGACAATTGTTGGTGCCCTGTTTACCAATGGCGTGATGTAAAAATGGACATTAATCGGTCGGGAACTTATTTTTCCAATGGGTACTGTTCACATAGTATATTGTTCTGAATTATTGTTTTGTGCCTTGGTAGCAGCATCACCGGAAATGATCGGGAAACGATTTGAGATGGTTGTGCATCGGTACGCCCGTGGAGAGAAATTATTGTTTTCTGAAAACACTGCTCACCGAAAGGACGGTTCATGCTGGACAATACACTTTCAATAAAAATTTAAAAAACCCAGAAAAAGCAGAAGCTTCCCGCTTTAGTATAGTAGTATATTACGTGGGACTTTGGCGGAAGTATCCAGCAGGCTTCTTGCTAGCTTCTACGTACTGCTTCGTGTGTGCTCAGGCGTCTTTCGATCAGAAAGTAATCGGTCTAGACGCGAGTGCATCATCGACCTCGTCGGAAAGTACGCGATGAGTCGGGGGTTCGCTAATGGTGTGCAACCAACCATCAATGCGAAAATAATTATGCAACCACACTCCTATTAAGTAATTAGGTGAGGCATTCATTAACAGTATTGATTTCAATAGTGTCATGAACTGTTGTCTGATTAAGGTAGCTCAACAAACATATGTTGCTAATTAAGCTAGGTAGCCTCTCGATTCTATTATAAGTATTCATCACAACATAAACTACAGCCACGTCCTGGCTGATCGATAGAGCCCAGTTTTCTTCAAAGAGAAAACAAATATCTTCTATATTAAGGTTCACCGATCTTGATCGATAGATTATAGCTCGCAATGGATGCCGCTGCGGTGGCTGGGTGCTTCCGAGACAAGACCATTCTCGTCACCGGCTCAACTGGATTCCTCGGAAAATGTACCCACGTACTATATATACACACACATATATAAACATCGTTATATATGCATATATATCTATACATGCAGTGCTGGTGGAGAAGATACTGAGGGTTCAGCCGGACGTGAAGAAGCTCTACCTGCTGGTGCGCGCCCCGGATGCTGCCTCCGCCAAGCAGCGTATCATGTCCCAGGTAAGTGATCAAAACTTGTCATTATTACTTTCGATTCCGCAGCTACACATGGTCTAACCTTAGATGCATAGTACATTCCGCGCCTCCATCAGAAATAAGAAACTCATGGCACTGCAAATTCATAGTTGGTCTTGGTATTCCGCCTGCAGGTGCTGGGGAAGGATCTGTTCAATACCCTGCGAGAGACGCATGGGCTTGCTGGCTTCCAGAAGCTCATCAATGAGAAGATAGTTCCTCTCGCCGGAGACATCATGGATCGCAACTTCGGGCTCGACAGCTCCAAAGTTGACGCCCTGTGTGAGGAGATCGATGTTATCATCAATGGGGCAGCAACAACTAACTTTTATGAACGGTACAATTCCTAGATCAACTGCACGAAATGCAAGTAAAAGTTTTTTTTTGTGGTGAATTCCAGATTTTTACAAGAACTAATTAACGACAGATAACTACAGATTTTCAATCACAAGCACCTCTAAATATTTATACTCGTTACTTTTAATAATTTAAGTTGAGAACCGTGTCATTGTATGGTATCGACAAGTAAAAAGAGCAAATGCTATTTAGTACCAAGTACATATATAATTTATATATACATGTCCTGCTATATAAGTAACATGTGATTTATTTTTTCTCTAAAAATCAATCAGCTTTTGCACCCATCCAAATTGAATTTCTTCAGATTGAATAGCCATACTGATCAAACCTGCATGTTCATGTGTTTTCTACTTAGTTATAATGTAACTTGTGATCTTAACCTGTACCTTTTTAGGGACCGGTTGTACCAACACAAACACTAAAACAAATAATTGTATTAACCTAGACACAAAAAAAAAGAGGGGGGGGGGGGGGGGTGTTAATGAACCTACAAACGACATAAGACAGAATAAAGTCTAATCAACAAAAAATGTAAATCTAGCTGAATCATTAAAATACAGAAAAGGGTCAATAAATAGTACAACAAATCATCTATTATCTATTATATATTAAAAGCACAATACATAAGAAAATAAAGAGATGTGCTAGAAATTTAAAAAAAAAAAACATTCGGTCATTGATCTGGTGGACCAACTCTTTATTAGTAGATCACAACCGTTAGATCGACATAACTGTACCCGTTAGACCTACATAATCGTATCTAAACAGACCGCATCTATTACATCTTCATAATTGTACGTAAACAGATCATAACCATTAAATCTACATAACTGTACCTAAACTGACCGCCTCCGTTAGATCTACATAACCATACTTAAATAGATCACATCCGTTAGACCTACACAGTCATACCTAAACAAATCAGATATGTTAAATCTTCATAAGTGTATCTAAACAGATCATAACAATAGATCTTCGTACCTCAAAAAAAAATATCACAACCGATAAATCATCACAGTTGCACTTAGACAGATCTTGCACAGTTTTTTTAAGTGCACATGTTAATTATTAATTGAACTATAAATGACAAATACATGTTATGGCTAATTTAAACATGTTAGTCCTGACGACATACACCAATGCTAATCAAATGCAATGGATAGATTCACGATTAAAACCCTATACAAAATAATAGCCAATGGAAAATTTGCTCTTACCATCTTATGCTATATAGATAACTAGTACTATGGATAACGTACAATTAAAATTCTTTCGAGACAATACCTAAAAGAAAAAATGGTCGAGGACTGATTAGGTACCAACATGAACATCGATGGAGGAGTATGTAAATGAGCGTTGATTACTGGAACCGAAGGCTTGAGGGTGTGTTGCTCATTATGTGTGTGTGTGTGTGTGTGTGTGTGTGTGTGTGTGTGTGTGTGTGCAAGGAAAAACCACGTGAGGAAGTCGGATAGGAACAAAACCGGACTACACTACAGAGGGGCGTATAGTTCTAGACCTACACTACAGACCATACGACAACAGATCTATAGGGCATGCATATTGCGGGTTAGTTTGGTTGTTGTCCTCACAGCTCCATGCCTGACTGAATAATTACATTTATCAATAACATTAGATTTTTCTAAAAAAAAATTCATAATTCTATTTTGCTATTTATTAGCAACATAATCGTATATTTATATGCAAAATAAAGGTTAAAGATACACCTTTAGAAATGCATTAATGTCTATAACGTCATGTATTATGCAATGAAGGGGGTTAATGGGAGTAAAAAAATGTCTGTAAGAGATAAAAATAATTACTTAACACTTCCGACGCACTAAGAATGATGCCTTCGCATTTGTGAGGGCCACCGTTCTAGTTTCTAAAATTAGCTAGTTTCTAAAAATTGCACATTACTTGGCACTTCAACTAACTTTGTGTGGAACATGCACCGGCGAGTTTATGCTGTTCATTCGTGTACAGTCCGAAATCATCAAATCTCACAAAACTACAGAATGGAAGTAACAGTACATAAAATCACAGACAAAATAGTGCATAAGTATACAAGCATACATACATATAGCAAGAGCAGAGATACCTGAATCAGATATGAACTTTTGGGGCGTGCAGCGCCAAACTTTTCCCTGAAGGGACCTGGTGAACACCGTTTCAAATCTTGAAATATATTCAGCGGATGCCCATTTTCACATGATACGTTGATATACGCTGCCTACATACATGCTATCTCTGTAAAAGACAGCAGGTTGAGGTGCTGGGACGACAAACAATTATACTATTCCAGCTTTTTTTATTAATTGTTTTGCATGTTTCTTGAATTTTATTGCATGTACAGGTACGATGTTGCTTTGGCATCTAATGCGTTAGGAGCCAAATATGGATGTGAATTTGCCAAGAAGTGTCCTAATTTGAAATTGTTGCTTCATGTTTCCACTGGTATGTACGTGCTTATTTATGTACCTAGTCATCCACACAGTGCTTAATTCATCCGAAATTGACCCACGTGAGTTTCACATAAGCTAGGAAGTATCTAGCATAACCGGGAGTACGGAGCGGTAGTATGAGAGTATATAAGACCGCCTAGGTATCATACATACTACTTTTTTGGTGATTTGTGCAATTTTTTCTATTTTTATGTGCAAATATGAAGGTGTTTCAAAAATACGCCAAAACTATGGGCTCACTTGTAATTTTTTCATGTAGTTCGATTTGGAGCATCTTAAAAATAGTATATGAACATACTCAAAATGATAAAGTAGTATATATACTACCCCATGGTAGTACATGAGACGTGGGTGTGTGTGTATATATATATAATATATATATCTTTGTTTTTTGTCTTTATTAGCTTTTGTAGCTGGAATCCAGGAAGGACTTTTACTGGAGAACACGCTTCAGATTGGTGAAACACTACGGCAAGGTTACCACTTGGACATTGAAGCTGAGTTGCAGTTGGTTGAGAAGGTCAAGACTGAA
This sequence comes from Elymus sibiricus, assembly GCA_039707655.1. Taxonomy (NCBI): domain Eukaryota; kingdom Viridiplantae; phylum Streptophyta; class Magnoliopsida; order Poales; family Poaceae; genus Elymus; species Elymus sibiricus. The sequence continues at coordinate 14,620,750 of CM077673.1, read as the reverse complement.
CTCACAGCGGCTAAGAGTGGTAGCTTTGACCAATTGAAGAAAGGCATGAAAGAACTTGGCTTCAAGAGGTCTGACCAATTTAAATATGTTACTCCTTTAATTTAAGAAATTATTGACCTAGATTTTATGAGGTCTGACCATGTGGTGATCCTGGCATTCGCACATTCTTCAACATGCAACTTTGAGAGCTAATTTTTTTCATGACTATTGTCGACGACCGATGTTACGATCTCATAGATACGTGTACAAAATAAGAATACTCAGAGCGATGCGAGTACCGCGTGAACGATCTTCGAAGACAACGATGTGTATAGGTTCAGGCCCCCTCTTTGGTAATAGCCCTACGTCCTTTGTTTCTTTATTATCTCGAGGAAAATAGCAATGGAGGTGCTAGCTAATCTAGATAGGATCTAAGCTAGCTAGATGAAGTTGTCTATCTCCTTTGCGCGCTCCCTCAGATGATCTTTGGTTGCTTGAGTTGTTCTCTCTTTTCGAGTTGTTGCGATGTATTGCTTCATCTTCTGCAGGGGCCTCCGGTCCTTTATATATGCGCCTTGTTTTGGTGGGCAAGGCCTGCAATCCTCTGTGAGTTGGCCTCGTAGATGGCACCGACTAAGGGTAAATCTCCCTAGTCAGTTTGAACACCAAATTCCCAGAGGCAACTTGCCTTATCTGTTCCGAGTCCCTCCCATGCTCGATTGGGCATTGGCATCTCGAAGGCCCTAAGGTCTCATAGGCGAATACGGCCATCATACAAAATATGGTATACTTCATAGTAATTTTCCACTACTCATCACCAAATATAATTGTAAAATTTATAAAATCTACTGATACCATTTTTGCATGACCAATGTAAATAAACCTTTTATGTGTTAAGAGTCATCTGAGAGCATGCTTTCTAAAACATCTTATATTTTGATGGGGTGAGAATGTTCAGGTAGAGCCGATAACAAAATTTAAATCAAATAATTGAGATAGTAATGTCATACTATTAAACACTGCCACATTCAGAACCACTTGTTTTGACCATTTTAGATCATGACCCGTGCCAACTTAAAGAAATGTCAATTTGTTACGCCACATCTCATTAAAAAAATGGTTGAATGGGTCTTATAGGATTTCCCCTAGATTTATGACACACACACACACACACACACACACACACACACACACACACACACACACACACACACACACACACACACACATATATATATATATATATATGATTAACATACTATAGCAAACCCGGAACATTCACCAAAATTTACACGGCTCTAGATGAACTTTATCCGTTGACTAACCTAGTTGACGTTGTTTCTTTTAGAACATATTGATGAAAAGCTATAGGAATGTAATATTATCAAAATGAATATTTGATAAGCAACTCCACGTATTATTATCATATTGTCGATGTAGATGCGCTCTGAAAACATTGTTCATGTGTAAGCGGAGAGAGTACATGATGTATGAGAAACCAGCTTGACACTACCTAAATTATTTTAAATTGTTGAAGGGCTTGCCATTTTGGATGGCCAAACGTATATACATTTACGAAGGCTATGGGGGAGATGTTGCTTGAGCAGAAGAGGGGAGACCTTCCTATCGTCATTATTCGACCTACCATGGTAACCAGCACTTTTCAAGATCCATTTCCTGGCTGGATAGAAGGGGCGAGGTATGCTCAAGATCTATACATACTAGCAATTTATATATCAAAATGGTGTGAGATTAATTTCTTCCATAGAAGTACTATACTACATATATAATCTAGCTGAACATCCCACAATAGCAAATGAGTTTTGCTACCATTTTATCTCCAGGACAATTGATGCTATGATTGTCGCCTACAATGAGCAAGCATTCCCATGTTTCGTAGGTGATCGCAAAGACATAATGGATGCTGTGAGTAATAACGATATTCATGTGTACTAGCTATATTAGGGATGTAGACAGATTAATAGAGTAACCTGATTAAGTTTATTATATTCTTAAACTTGGAAGATAATAATAATCTGTATTTATAGGTTCCTGCAGACATGGTAGTAAATGCAACGCTGGTAGCCATGGCTGTTCACTGGAATGAAAAAGGAAAAGTCATTTACCACGTGTGCTCAGCACTCCGAAATCCATTGACCGGTTACCTCTTAGAGGATGCATGTGAGGATTACTTCTCCATCCATCCTCGTGTACAAGAGAACGGGAAACCCCTCCAAAACAGAAGGCCATATGTGTTTAAGAGATTCGCTTTCTTCCGTGCATATCTGATCCTGGTGTATAAGCTACCACTTGAGGTACATAATCATATGTTTCATAATTCTTATATACATGCCAATTAGTGTTTATATTATGAAGTGACTCATATTTTCTATCATATCTTTAATTTCTGCCAAACAGATGTTGCATGCCATGAGCCTATTATTCTGTGGATTATTTTCACAATATTACAATAAGCAAAACCGAAGATACAATTTCTTAATGCTCTTGGTCAAGCTGTATGCACCATATGCCTTCTTCAAAGGATGGTGAGATGCATTTTCTGGTTGTGTTTCATAAATTACATTACTTTTTAACTTGTGGACATCGACACAGTCTCCAGTAACCCCGTTTGACCACGAACTTGTCTTATTCCTATGTTACTGTTTGACCTTATGCACGCAGCACGCAGATTAGGGCGGTACTAGTAGATATGATTCTTATTAGGATTTGCACAAACTAAAGAGTACTATGGGATCGTATTGCACAAATATGCTAATCGCTTCATTTGATTCCCAACAACTGATACTTACTTAGTTATTCATGTACATAATATTAGTGGTGCGATTTCATTTCATTTATTTATTGTAATGTATATATGTTGATCCATTTTTTTCATTGATGTTCTTGTCTCTAAAGCTTTGATGACACGAACATGACAAGGTTGAGGATGGAACTAAAGATGGATAGCAATGGTAGTAGCATATTTAACTTTGATCCAAAATCTATGGACTGGCACTCGTATCTGTTGAATGTACACGTCCCAGCTGTGCTAAAGTATGGCCGCAAAAATAAGGGAAGCGTATAGAAAAGAGTGGAATCTTTCTATCCTTGAGATAAAGGACACGCATCTTCTCCAATAAAAATGTATATCATACTGCTAAACATCATAATTTGTATGAAGTGAAGCACATTTGTGTGTATATATATAATATATGAATAAATAAATACTCATAGATCCAAGTTTTGTTTTGATGTGATACGTTGATAACATATGCTAGTCAGATCAATGTTGTGGAAATAAAGTCTCAGATCCAACTGAAGAATAGATGATAGGATTTAGCGCCCTACATGTCACCGGGAAAAAGGATGCTATAGCATGCCACGTCAATAATAATTTGGGGTGGTAAATAAAACTATGTATATTTTTTATTCATTTCAGTTGAAGGGTACCAACCTGTTAGATCAAGTAACCTGATACAAAGTGTTGTTCTTGAGCATGATGCATCCACCATGGGCAGTTTCTTCTTCGAATTTCTTACTCTAGCCAAGGTGTGCCCTGTTGTAATGGAGCGAGTGCGTGATGAGGCGCTCAACTTTTCCCCTTACGTTTGGTGGGCCTGCTCTATGCTAACCTGCGTCACCCATTTCTCTTGATCGCCTCCTTCCCAATTCGTCTCTGGTCCTTCACCTCCCTATGTGCGCACTCCATTATTCGCCTACGACACTCTCTGTATAAGATTCCGAAATCAGAAAGATGGGTCTCATACACCAAATTGAACACAGAAAAAGTAAATCCATAGTCTTGGACAGGCCAAGGAGACCTAGGCTGAATATGTGATACTACTATTGTAGATCAAAGCTACTTGGTATCAGAAATCACTGCTAAGTTTCTAATATTGCAAAACAGTTATTACTATATTGTTTATGGCGGTAAACCTTTTGTAATAATTTCAAGTGACATAATCTTGCTGGATATCAGTTTGTCTATTCTTACAGTATCAAAAGATTTCAATAATAACACTAAAAATACTGAAGGAGTACAATGACCGTGACACAAATAAGGATTTTGTTTTTAATCTTTTAGTGCATAGGCAATGTTGCTGCGTTTCAAAAAGATGGCAGCAGTCTCTGATCCACATGATCGAACAAGCAGCGCCAGCGGTACTGGATCCAGATTTTTTGCACTAAGGAGCACGAGGCATCAAAGGAGGTAGGTAAGCATGAAGGTGTGGAAAATGGGGATCAAGGGAATGAGAAATTATATTTCTCCGCGCAATATTTTTTTTGCAGAGATAAATTCTCTACAAATTGATGTTATAATCACCAAAATCTTCCTACAAGTAATCTAACCGACAAAGTAGATGCGAATTTCTACACAGTGTTGTGAGGGTAGGATATGCCAACCTAGCAAAGCAACCCCAACCAAAAACCAAAACGAGATGCGGATGACGAACACGCGAAACCAAACTTGGATGGTCTAGGGTGCATTGCAGTACCCGAAGCGCCAAGGCGGGAGAGGGAGGAGAGCCTCCAATAGGGGCGAGGCCCACGGCGTCGGCGACCGTGCCGCGGGAGGCCATTCGCCCGCAGCCGATCTCCTCCGCCTCAACCTCCGCGGCGAGGCGGAACTGAGCCTTTCTTTTTAGGACGTGGCTAGGCAGCGCCCGTGCGCTCGATGAGGTGCTTAGGTGCTCTTCCCATAAAAGGCAGGTACAGTTTAATCACACCTCACGTACTAAAAGAAAAAAAGCACCTGGTTCCCTGTGTCTGCTCGCGTCCTCCCGCCCAACAATTCCTCAGTAAGATTCTCGTGCATTCATTTATTTGTGGTTTCAAAAAATTGAAAAATCCATAACTTTTGATTCGAGTGTTGGAATTCAAAACCGTTTTCACCATTTGGTTTCTTGCGACGAATGGTTCAAAACTAGATCCCATATGGGTATGTTTTGACAAACTTTTTAAATGGGCAACTTTGGGTGCAATGGAGGCAACTTCAGTGCTATAGTGAAGCAACTCCTTCTTTTTGGTCTAGTAGGGCTACCCGTTAGGTTGGTTTGTGTACAAACGAGAAAATCACATGAAACATGAGTCGCCTTTAGTGCTACATGCAATCAACTTCACTAGGCTATTTGTACTTGTGAATTTTTTCTAATATTACCCCAACCTGCCTATTACGGCTGCTCAATTGCCTATCATTGATCGTGAGTTGCCTATAGTTAAGCCACCATTGCCTACAAAGTCTTTGAAATTGCCTGGTATGGACGCCTAGTTGCTTGCTATTGGTAATTAGTTGCCTAGCATTGCTACTTAGTTGCCTAACTTTGTAAATTAGTTGCCTAAAATATTAAGAAGTTGCTTATCTTTGTTTTTTGAAGTTGCCTACAAACATTATGAAGTTGCCTGCTGGTGATGCTTAGTTGCCCGCCATTACTGTTTCAGTTGCCTACAAATACATTATCCCAACTTGCCTATCATGGCTGCTCAATTGCCTACGATTGATGCTCAGTTGCCTATAAATACTATGAAATTGTCTACCATTGATTCCCAGTTGCCTGCTATTGGTAATTAGTTGTCTATCGTCGCTGCTCAGTTGCCTATAAATAGTTAAATACTATGAATTTCCTACCACACGGTTGCGTGCTATTGATAATTAGTTGCCTACCATTGCTTATCAGTTGCCTAATTTTGCAAATTAGTTGCCTACAAATATTGTGAGGTTGCTTATCATTGTTTTTCTAAGTTGTCTATAAACACTCTGAAGTTGCCTACCGGTGATGCTTAGTTGCATGTCATTACACTTTCAGTTGCATAAAATACATTGAAAAGTTATCCATAAGTGTTGCTAAGTTGCATACCTATGAAACTAAGGTGCTTACCATATCGAAAATTATTTTATACAACCAAGGATGATGCTAAGCTACTCACTAGTCATGGCTGGCATCTTAGGATAAATGTTAGCCTACCTCGAAAACTAGGTTGCCTACAATACTATCAACTTGGAGGCGAAGCTAGTTATGGTTGGAATCTTAAAAATCAAGCTAGTTAACTTGGTAGTCATGGCAGTTAACTTCGAATGGGATTTTCGACGACACACAGTCATCCTACACAGACTAATAATAAGTAGCTCTCCTATAGCACTAAAGTTGCTTCCGTTTCATCCAAAGTTGCTCATAAAAAAGTTAGTCAAAACATATTCATATGGGATCTAGTTTTGAAGAGCTCATCGCGAGGAACCTAGCGATGAAAACAAATCTTAATTACGATGGTCGGTTCAAAAGTTATAGAATTTTGAAATTCTGAAAATGCAAATTAAATGCATGCAACGTGATATCTTGCTGGGTAATTAAAGGATGGGTGGAGACGCAGAAACGTGGTGGACATGTGCTTTTCCTGCGCGTTAATTCCATTCTGTGGGTTGTCTATTAGGAACCACATGGGAGAGAGTGAGGCAGGAGACAAGAGCATACCATCCCTTGTCGTGTAGCGCGTGCGCCAGCCACAACGAAATCGTGCAGCTGCACGATCTAGCATTTAGGTTCTTTTTAATCAGGCAGCGATTCGTTGAGGCCATGGATTATCTGCTGGGCCGGCTCACGGAGTACTAATTTTTCCCGAATCTATTATTTTTATCTACTTAGAGCAAGTCTAGCAATTCCCCTAAAACTTCTTCCCTATATATATTTAAAAACCGGGGACTTCCCTAAAATTTGTCAACTCCAGCAGCTACCCTAAAACACCTTCCCCATATTCCATTCATTTACAACCCATGCTTGTTGGGACAAACCCCGGACCAATCCTCCCCGGCGACGCACGCCGAGCAGCCTTCCGGCGACACAAACGCCGGGCGAAGGTAGACGAAGGAGACACCATGATTTTTCCGGCGACGAACGCCGCGGCACACCAACGCCTGTATCTTGGCTTTATTTCTCTCAACGAACTCGAACACACACATGATGTACACACGCACGCACGCGGCACAACCCGAAAGAACTCTCACGTCGACCGGGCACACACCACGGTCCCGACGGAGACTACATCTTCTAGGCCCCTCACACTTGACTCGGCTCACACCGTCGCTCGGCAACACACCGGAGCACGGCAACCCACCGGCGCCCGGTGGCACATACCACACACCTAGAACAGTGCCTAACACTGCTCCTCTACATACACGAGCACGCACACACGAACTACATCTTGCATGTACTACCTACAAGAGACAAGCACTGAGCAGGCCCTTTAATAGGCACGCAGCAGCCCATGCGAATAGCACGTCCCCGGGCACACGACTCGCACGTTCTGGTGCCTCATGCACGCACATGCAAGACCGTTCTACTCCACTCAGCTGGAGACTCGGCCAACACGAACGCACGTCTCACCTTCAGTTGCTGGATCCACGCGATAACTCGGCCGCCCGCACGATAGCTCGCCGCACGACGTGGTGGTCATGATTAGTGCTTTTTTTTTTTTGAAATTGGTCATGATTAGTGCTAACAATGCTCTTGCACGGGCTAGCTAGTTTTAGGAATATATTGATATTGAAATTTCAACAACATCCAGTGTGAGCGAATGTTTTTTCAGGAATTGAAATATATGAAATAATGTATAAATATACTATTGAAATATCACAATACAAAATGTAGCTATAGGTTGCGAAAAAAAAGCGTAGCTATAGGTTGTAGTCTGAAACCTTAGGTTATCGGGGAATACGGTTGTCGATCTAACCACAACCAAATCCTTGGTGAATTCATCAAGTTTGAATATATAAATCACATACGCTAAACTACTCACAGGGACCTAGTAGGATATTATTGTTATGGTATAATATATAAATTTACTAATAAAAAAATAGCATCTTAATTACCAACATCAACATACATGAGGCAATTGTTCAAGAAACATTTTATGCTTAGTGCAAAGATCAGGTTGATTATTCAATGGGACAATCATCTGGTTCCCTTACTAAGAGAATAATTATTTACAATAAACCCATAAGAAGCATGCATTCTCCACACATTTTTAAAATTTTGTAAATAAGTTTTTTTCCTATGATATCGAGTTAACGGAGCTTAAGAAGAAGTGAGGAAGAAAAGAACTCTGTACGTCTAAATATGAAGAATCAAGTTTATGATGACACTACCTGCACCACCTTCTTTTTCATTCTTCTGGTACGGCGGGTTGACAACGTGAAAAAGGAATATATGCGCTCAAATAATTGTGATAATGTAATGGTTACCTTTTTCAGGAGTACCACCGATTGCCATAGCGAAGAAGTTTACTAACATACATGAAGAACAATAAGGCGCAAAGGTAAACACATAATTAGATCTTATTACACAATTTATGAAATATTAAGAAGGCGGTCAATATCTAATTTTTTTATTTGAGTCAAATGTGCGGAAAAGCTGAACAAATAAGATGTAAGTGTACATGTCAAAATATCAGATAAGTAACTGTGTGCATGTTCTATAAGTTAGAAGTCTACATACGGTACTCTTCAAAGCATCCATGGTGTACTCTCTTTAATTAGTGGAAGATAGAATTATGTTCCAGACCGGACATGTATGCATAGCACAAATGAATAATTAAATATACATCCTTCATCATTCTGATAAGTAATAGCTTGCGAATAAAGAACCCTTTATTTCGGGCATCCTAATTTTTTATATTTCCCGAATGCAGTCCCACAACTCTACATAGGATAGGATAGGATACATGACAGTGGGCATCAACACATCATGATACCAAAACAAAGGAGAAGAATAGAAGAACATAAAACGTTGATGTTTGAGTAATTACTACCTGCAACTATTGTGCTGCTAAACTTTATGGAAGGAGAGGAATGATCGGGCCTTATATACACTGCCTGCACTCCTTGTCAAGTCTTTCAAAAGGATATATCGCGGCCTGACTCTTTGTTTTCGTTTAGCCTGTAGCCGTTTTGTACCTTTTCTCCCTATGTTTCAACGAAAATGCAGCATTGACTGTGTTCCGTCAAAAACATGTAATGTACTACTGAGCCTACTGGTGGGATGTTGGTTTAGGGTTTCATTTTTACCATCACTCTTATGAAATGGAACCTGGGAGGGCCCCTAGATTGTTGATTAAAATCTTTAATTTCATTTCTTCTTGATTGTTGATTGTTGATACTCCCTGGAATTCATGGAAAAACCACAAGCAAGATTTCAGATTCTGAGACTGAAACAGTGTCATACACCATGTGTCATTAATATTCAGACTTCGATGCCTCATAGCAATGTATTCAGATTTGAGAATTGGTGGATGGAGCATGAAAAATTCCTGCCCATGGTGGAATTAGTGTGGCAAAACTCCATTCACTATGCAGATGCAGCTAAGAGAATAAATGCCAAGTTCAAAATTTTGAGGAAGCATTTAAAGACATGGGCCAAATCCCTATCTCCTATCAAAGAGGAAATTTCAAATGTAAACAACTTTGTGGCTTTTCTGGATGCTATTGAAAATCTTAGAGATTTAACTAGCATTGAGCTCACTCTTAGGGAGGATCTTAAAGCTCTGTTGACATCCCTGCTGAAAAAACAGAAGTTATATTGGCAGCAGAGAGGGAAAATCAAGTGGGTCACACTTGGCAGTGAGAACTCCAAAAAATTTCATGCTTGTGCTACTGTTCAGCATAGGAATAATAGCATAGCACAGCTCACTTCCCATACTGGGGAAACTCTACAAAACCATTCAGAAAAAGCTTCTCTGCTACTTGAATCCTTCAAGGAGAGGCTGGGTATTTCTGAGCATACTGCAATTTCCTCTGCATACTTGAGCCTCATAACTCCAAATAATAATCTCTCAATATTGGAGGATCCATTTACAGAAGAAGAGATTGATACAGTTGTGACTGAGTTGCCATCCAACAAATCTCCTGGCCCTGATGGCTTTAACACAGATTTCATTAAGAAATGTTGGAGCATTATTAAGAAAGATTTTTATGAGCTCTACTCACAGTTCCATTTTGGGAATCTTTGTTTACAGAGCATTAATAGTTCTTTTATTGCTCTCATTCCTAAAAAAGAGGGTGCTGCCACAGTCAATGATTATAGGCCCATTTCCCTTCTTAGTTGCACAATCAAATTGTTGACCAAGTTATTGGCAAATAGACTACAGAAAATTATCCTGCAGCTGGTACATGTCAACCAATATGGTTTTCTGAAAAATAGAACTCTCCAAGATTGTGTGGCTTGGGCTTATGAGTACCTATTTCAATGCCACAAGTCCAAAGAACCATGCTTTGTGCTCAAACTGGACTTTGAAAAGGCTTTTGACAAAATTGAGCATGAGATGATATTGAAAATTTTGGAAGCAAAAGGATTTGGATCTAGATGGTGCTCCTGGATTAAACAAATTCTCTCTTCAGCAACATCAAGTGTTCTCCTAAATGGAGTACCTGGTAATGTTTTCAAGTGTAAAAGAGGTGTCAGGCAAGGGGACCCTCTGTCTCCTCTATTATTTGTTTTAGCTGTAGATTTTTTGCAGACTCTGCTCAACAAATCCTTACAGGAAGGGAGACTGCAAGCACCAATCATTAGGCAATCTTGCCCTCATTTTCCTGTCCTTCAGTATGCTGATGATACCCTTATTATAGTCAAGGCCTGCCCTGATCAATTAACTCACCTTAAAGAAATTGTTCAAATCTTCTCTGAATTCTCAGGCCTCAAAGTGAATTTTCAAAAATCAACCATAGTGCCAGTTAATGTACCAGATGAAGATGTCCAAACTATGGCTGCCATCCTTCAGTGCCAGATTGGGTCTTTCCCCTTTACATATTTAGGAGTGCCCATGAGCCTCACCAAGCCAACGATGGAATTCTTTATGCCCCTAATTGACAGAATTCTCAGAAGACTTAGCTATTGTTCCCAGTTCCTAAGTTATGATGGTCGACTATTGATGGTTAATGCATTTTTATCATCTCTGCCTACTTTCCTTATGAGCTGCATTAAGCTTTGCAAAGGTATTATTACAGAAGCTGATAAATATCGTAGGCATTGCTTTTGGAGAGGCAAAGATTTGGATAGGAAGAACCCACCACTTGCAGCATGGAAATTGCTATGTAGACCAAAGCTACAAGGAGGCCTGGGTATCATTGACCTAGAAGTTCAAAATGACAGCCTACTCATGAAGATGATTCATAAATTCTATAACTGTATGGATATCCCATGGGTCAAACTTGTTTGGGAATCATACTATCAACAAGGACTACCACCAGCACAATTAGCTAACTGCTCTTTTTGGTGGAGAGACTGTCTAAAGTTGATACCCAAATTTAAGGAAATAGATGCATGTGTGCCAGCCTCAGGGCATTCCATTCTTTTTTGGAAGACACTTGGAAGGATCAGGCTCTCAGATTTACTTGGCCACATTTATACTCTTTCTGCAGGAGTCCTTCTATTTCAATGAACATAGTGCTCAATACTCCTGACACTTCCTCCATGTTCCACTTGCCACTGTCCCTAGAGGCCTTTGAGCAATTTCAGAAAATGCAAGACCTGATCAACACCTATGATATCAATCCTCAGAAAGATCAATGGCAATTTCCAAAGAATTCCTCAAAATTCACTGTCAAAGCTGCCTATAATCTACTTCTGGGCAGTCAACAAGTTATTCCTGCTATTACTTGGCTCTGGAAATCATGCAGCCAACTTAAGCACAAGATCTTTTTTTGGTTGCTGATCATGACAGGTTAAACACCAGAGAAATGCTCCTGAGAAAATCCTTTTTTATTCAGGATTACACCTGCCCCATGTGTAACACTTTCACCCTGGAAAGTAGAGACCATCTCTTCTTCCATTGTAGGTTTGCCCAACACTGTTGGCACTACATCTGCTCACAGTGGAATCCAGTTGATTCTCATATTCAAGGGCAAATCCAAAATCTACGCCAGCAACTCAATCTTCCCTTTGCAATGGACATCATTATTCATGTCTCTTGGGCTATCTGGAACACAAGGAATGATTTCATCTTCAATACTGTGCCACTACTAGGAAAAACATTATAGGCAGGACACTATTAGTAGCGCTGGAAAATAACAACCGCTGCTGGTAAAAAGCAGTAGCGCCGTCTTGTGGAAGCGCTACAAGTAAATTCTTAGCAGTAGCGCTGGAAACATAAAGAGCGGTACTGCTAAGCGGGACCCGACGAGCCCACCGCCACTATTTGTAGTAGCAGCGCTCCCCGCAAAAAAGCGCTACTGATAAAATCTTATCGGTAGCGCGCTTTTACTAAAAGCGCTACAGCTAATGTACCCTATCCTCTTCCCCTCGCCCGCATTGCTCACTCTCCCCTGTGCACACACACTCTCTCTCTCTCTCGCTCGCCACGCCGTCGCCCCCGTTGCCGCGCCGCCGTCTCCTCCATTGTGGTAGGCCTCCTCCTCGTCCCCACCCTCGTCTCGCCCTCCTCCCCCGACCCTCACCCTCCTTCCTTCGGCCACCAACCCTTCTCCTCCTCCGGCTACCGACCCTTCTCCTCCTCCGGCCACCGCCCCTTCTCCTCCTGCGGCCACCGCCGCTTCTCCTCCTTCGGCCACCGCCGCTCCTCCTCCCCCGGCCCTCACCCTCCTCCCCCGGCCCTCACCCTCCTCCCCCGACCCTCCCTCCATCCCTCCCTCCCTCCCCTATTGCATTGAATTTAGTTTTAGTAACTAGCTAGGGTTAGAACTAGGATGGATGGATAGATGTTAGTGTTAGATCTAGGATTTTTTTGAAATGAAAATGTGAATTGAAAATGAAAATGTGAATTGGAAATGAAAATGAAAATGTGAAAGGAAAATGAAATTGTGAATTGATTCTAGGGTTAGGTTGTGAATTGATGCAAAATATGAATGTGCCCAAGTGCCCAAGTACTTTGAATTGTTCGATAATTGTGCCCAAGTGCCCTATATAATTGTGCCCAAGTGCTCTATTAGGACAGAAATTTAGCTAGGTTTCAAACTAGGACAGAAATTTAGGTAGGCTGAATTTAGTTTCAAATATTGTGAAGAAAAACCTTATTGCATTTTCTTCAAGTTCTATATTTTTCTTACTGTTATATGCAAATGATCCGAGTGGCCTATGTTTCGCCAGAATGTTGATTCATTTCCATTCCGGTGTATTTCAGGCGCTTGATATGTCCTGTTTTTTGTAAAGGTCATGCCGATTTTTTTTCATGAATTTTAGCATGACTTGTGCTACAATGTAGGACATATCGAGTGCTTTTCATTGCTCGATATATGGAACGGGTTGACTTTAGGTCTGTTTCGGCTCCTTGTGTGTCTTTCAGTGAGGGAGAGTGTCCACCATATATATATATATATGAGAGAGGAAGAATCCCGACTGTTGTCGTGGGGGTCGCTTCTCCTTCTTTTCCTTGTGCTAGATATTTGTAATGCACTAGGGAAAGGAGGAGTAGCGACCATCACCGACGGTCGAAATATGAGAGAGGAAGAATCCCGACTGTTGTCGTGGGGGTCGCTTCTCCTTCGTTCCCGTGTGCTAGACATTTTGGTGTAATGCACTCGGGGACGAATGGAGGAGCCACCATCACCGACGGTCGCAATATCAGAGGGAGTGCCCACCATATACGTGAGATGAGAGTTTAGGAAGGAAAGACTCGACAGACCTAAAGTCAACCCGTTGCATATTTTGAGTAATAGTGATCTGTGTGTTGATCAGTTTCCTGGTAGTTGCCTTCGATCGATTTTAAATGTTTCAACTATGAACATAGGAAATGTCTGACGACGATAGCGAAAGGTAATTCGGTATGTGCGAATACTGCGAAGACGGGCGCGGTCTGTGCGACACGACTCACCTAGTTGATGGTAGACGCTTCAGCATCGTGCTGGATGAGACCTTCGAAGTGGATACAGTAAGTCACAACGACAAGTCTTTTTTCGTAATTAAGCATGACTTCTGCTTCTTTTGCTTCAACTTATAATTTTAATTTTTTACTATTCTACTAGCGTATCCCCTGCCATGCAAGAATTTATGTCTTGGATAAGATTGGTTTCAATACTAAAAAAAGTATGGAGGTAAAGAGAGTTCACTTGAGGACCGAGCATGGTTATACTTTTGCCGTAAAATTGTACAATGCAGACACCTACTCCTATTTTGAATGCAAAAGTTGGCAAGCACTATGCAAGGCTTATGCATTTGAGCCTAATATACTTATCACCTTTGATATTCGTCCGGAAGATGAAATTGAAGGTAATATCGACATCTGGGTCGATGTGCAGACGCCTCCAGTTCTACCATTATGTGAGTTTCTCAACCATATTTATTAAGTAATTTATATTGTTTATTTAAAAATAGTTGACAACTAATTTCCATTGACAGCTTATTTTCATTCTTCAAAAAATGTACGGAAGATGGTAGACAGAACCTACTACTACAATGATAAAGCAGAATTAACTTGTAAGGAGAAAGATCATCTTGTCGCATTTATTAATGATCTTTGAGAATTACAATAGCTATTATCAAACTCCTCCACATTATGGTCAATACGTGCCACTAGTGCACGTGGTGAACTACGGTAACATCCATGGAGATTGCATGGTAAGATTTTCTACTATTACGACATCCGTGAATCTTTTGCATAAATTCTTCTAAAACTAAACTACATTGCTAACTACAAAGTTATTACTATGTTTTTCAACAGAAAATCCCGACGGATTGTGTGCCTAATCTGATGTTTCCGAGAGGTCACGTTGATGCTATGAGCTTACGGCCAGCACGGCCAGGTCAGCCTACGCATCACTCCTGTCCATACCGGATTTCTAAAACCGATGAAGACATGACAATCAAAGAGTGGAAAAAAATGTATGGTCAATCCTAGAGAGCTACTTGGAAGCAACATTGTGCGTAGGCCAAGAATTGGAGACAGGATGATCTGCATTCTCCATAATGGAGAGTCAGGGCCTATCTTGTTTTATGATATTTTACCTAAGAGAGGGTAGAGTAGGTCCTATGAGAGAGGAGTAGGTCCTAGGTACAATGTGTTATTATGTGCTACAATGTGTTAGAGTTGATGATGATGAGGAGGAGGAGTTGTGATTATGACTAGTGACCAACTTGTTATTATGATCATGATTAGTTATTATATCATTGGGGGAAGGAAAGCGGATTAGATTCATGTTGATGGATCAAAAGTGACCAAAAGTTGAATTAGTAGGATCGTCGTCCTACTAATTCAACTTTTGATCACTTTTGATTCATTTGGATGAATAAAATCCATGATGAAACTACTGTATAGACCCTGTATGAATACATCACAAATACGTAGAGGGGGTATGAATCTGTGAAAGCAGTAATACTAGCAGCAGCGCTGGAAGCCATCTAGCAGCAGCGCTGGGTTATCAGCAACGCTTTCCTCTATGCAGCGCTACTGCTAACCAGACTTAGCAGTAGCGCTGCACCAACCAGCGCTACTGCTATAACTTAGCTGTAGCGCCTTAGCAGTAGCGTTGGACCCAGCGCTACTAGTAGGGGGAAAACCAGCGCTACTACTAGGCTTTTTCCTAGTAGTGTGCAGCCAAGTCTATACGCCTGTCGAAGACGGTTAAAGCAGGAGCTGAAGCTTCTCACATACAGGGCAACTAGGAAGTCGATGGCAGATCTTCCACAATTGGTGGAATCATTTCGATGACCAGCTCAGTCATCAAGTCATTGTTGTATTTATGATCTGGCCATAGCCACTTCATGTTGTTGTTGTATTTGTATTTACTTATTTTCTTGGACCTTTATTTTTTTCTTTTCTTTTTATTTGTAATGGACCATGTATTATTTTTTAAAAAAAAATCAATAAAAATGCGCAGCAGAGTCCTGCTGTTTCCCTCAAAAAAAAAGGACTGAAACAGTGCAAAAAACATGAAGTACACACGTAGCCCGGTTTCCACTTGCAAAGTCGTAACTGTATTTTGTATGTCATGCTGTGTTTCACAATACATAGGCGAATCTGCATCATGCCAGTTAATGATGTGATGTTTAAACCTGCTAACATTAGTAGTATCTTTGAAATTCAGAGAGGCTATTCAAGATGGGATTCATCATCAACTGCATTAATTTTTCAGGAAGTGTATCATACATGCTCACAAATTTAGAGATGTAAAGTTCGTGGTAGGCTAGCTGGTGAAGAAACATGGTGACCTTGGCAGGCTGTTCTTTCTGCAGTGCAAGCAACCAATGGAGTTTAGGCTACTCTGCTCTGCTCGCTGAAAGCACCTCAGGTTGCAGCTACTCTGAAGCAGCCGCACTGGTTATTTAATTTTCGCGGAAGAGTGACCTTGGTTCTTTAATTTGGTTCTCTTAACAACTACGATTCTTTTGGATAGATCAATCAATAGTATACAGGTAATTCAGCTGTTGTCTCGCAGCAACACAAATGACTGTCAGTAAAGTGGAACTATTCAGGCACCCCGCTGCTGAATTGTTACTGTATGTCATAGGGATTTTTCCAGAGTGATGTATACAGGTTCAATCAAATGACACGGAAGTCTTGGTTAAGATGGTCGAATCCGTGGCACGTTGGTCCATGGCGAATACGATGATGGGACCTGCTGGCTGGATGGTCTAGCTGTCTGTTGTTTCTTCAATACAATCAGGTTGCTCTGTTCTGGATGGAAGCAACTAACTTGGGTTTCAGGTTCTGAAACTGGAGTACTGCCTACTGTAAAACTGAGCAAAGGCCCAATCAAATTGTAATCAGTGTTGTATTATTCAGTCCATCCAACTAAGTCGGATTTATTCCAGGTCAGACCATTCTGATCTTTTCCAATGCCCGGAATGCATCGACATCACTGTTTTTCCAATACTAACCACGGTAATTTTGATGTTTTACAGTATTCACTCTGGACCTCTCTTTTCATAGCTACAGCTCTAGCTGACTTGTCTTATTTCTTATTCCCTTTAAAAAAATTCTTACCAATGAATATTCCTACTAGGTAAACAACTCGGTCGTCGTGCAGGCTGAGCGTTGGATGGCCCGTGTGGAGTCTCTCCAAGATCGTCTCGGATTTGCCTTCATCATCTAGCAGCGGCGGCATAGGCAGCAGCTCGAAGTTTGGTACTTCATTTGTGACAGAGATCTGAGAAGTGTCAAGTTTATAGTCTTGGCGCCAACAGTATTTCTACCAAGGACCAGTAGCGCTGGTGCTCCACACGGCGACGGTCCAGCCATCGGCGAGGTAGCCGCCCCTGCTGGCCGAACCGGGCCTGATGCGGATCTGCAGCTCCACGTATCTGATGCGGCCATTGACGAGCGCAATGTCCCCCGCGCCTTCCTTGGACAACCTCATCTACCTGGCAACAGCGGCGGTGGCAACTGAACATGATAGCAAAGTGCCAGCCGGTTGGATGGTTAGGAGCAACTAACTCCCCACAACCAAAAAGGCTATAAAGGTACGCAATCTCCTATTGAAAACTTGTCCATATTAATTTGAAGACCTGCTATGAGAGTGCATTATTCAACATCAGAATGTTTTTGAACTGAAAATCAGATTTTTGGTCACAAAAGTGAGGCCTATAAAATGTGCTCCTACTCGCACCACGTCCCTCCCACTCACACGACACACAACACAACCACGTTAAAGTAATCTCAGCTCACGAGTAGAGTCAGTCATAATGTTTCTCCAAAGAACACGTAGACTCATTTTAGGATGATTTTTTTACATTGGTAGTGCTCAAGACTCTTCGTGTGCCAATGCAATATGACGGCCAGTGTGACCACGCATGATGAAGTTGCCAACTAAATGCATTCGGAGTGGTAGGCACTGGGAAAATCTCCGGCACCGTACTGCTCGAAGTCTCGAGCGTACCTGAAGTGCCCAGCTTTCTCTCTACCATCTGCGTACAAAAATCTGTAAAATTCAGAATGCTAAAGAGTCCACTGTGCAAGTACTCATAGCTCGCATGCACCTCGGTAGACGATCCCCGGAACAGCCCGCGTGAATCCATGAAGCTGCCTCATCGCTGCACCTCCGAGCTGCTGAGATCCGCGCGCCACGCGCCCAAGCGAGATGCCCCGCCGCCACCCTCCCTGGGTCCCTGTACGGCTTCGCTGGAGGCAGCCTCAGGCGGCGGCGAGATGAGGGGGGGGGGGGGGGACGGGAGTTGCTAGGGGCGGTGCCGGGATGGGTTCCCCTGTGTCGCCGTTGAGGGGCGACGCGATGTTGCTGTTTTTGGAGACACAAACTTGGAACTACTTCTCATATGCCAAATGCTGCTATATGACGGTATGGCATGATCCGCTAAGTCTTGTACAGCATTCTGACACATAATGTATCAATGTTTCCAAGTGGTTGGCATCATCAAGACGAAGTCCTTGATTAAAGAACTAGTTGTTGCTTCCCATGATGAGTGTGTAGGCGCTGGAAATAGCTTCTGCAACTCCAGAGAAAATGGGAGGAGGTATGTATCCCGTTCTTCTCTAAGATCTTCAGATGTACTGCCATTCTTTAAAAAATAAATATTGTTCAACTTATATTAGGCATTCCGAATTTGTTCCATTAGAAACTGCCGCTCTTTTAGCACCTTGACCTTGCCTTGCTGAATGTGACTCTCTTGTCACTTGTCAGGTCGTGTTCAAGTCACTTGGCTGTGGGATAACTGAACTGAAGCCGCACGGGCTGGGCTTAAATCTTTAAACCCCTAAAGGCAATGTTATCATGTTCTCTACATTTGTTCTGTTTGTGCCATCAGTTCCTCTCTCCTTCGCTTTTCCCTAATCTTATTGCTTCTTATCCAGCACTTATTTATTATGCTTACAATTTTCTGTAGCAGCTTCCAGCCAACCAAACCATTGGTAGGGGAGGGCCGTATGTCTTGCCAGCGATGTATAATTTCTCTGCGGACAAGTTGTTTCTTGCTGACAATACTTTCTTCAAACATGTTGAGGCTAACTATCAATCTGCATTTTCCCTTCATTTCGTTTCCAACTAAACACACTTCTTTCCCCTCATAATAACATCCACTACTTGCAGTTGCAACTTGCAACACAAACATAAAGAAAGATACAATGGAAACGGCATCTACATGAACTTAGCATAGCAGTCTCCACTTGTCCATTGACCCTTCTGCTCCAGGGATTTTGTTTTGCCCTTCCTTGGGTCGGCGACAACGAATCTTCGTGCTAGGCGCTCGATCACCGATCTCCTGAGAATCCATGCTGCCCTGCCGCGGTCCGAGGTCCGGCCGAAACAGGTAGCCATCGCCGCCCCGTGGTGCGCCACCAGCAGGTTGCCCAACCTGCCAAGGATTTTCTTAGCGCTGTGTTTCGACAGACAGTCTCAGGATGTAGTATAACCAGAGGCAATGCACATGGTGAAACCAAACAATGAAGGGTAAGGAATGTAATACCATGGATCCATCGAAAACAGATACGTACCTGTGAGCCTTTATTCGCTAGGAAGGAAGGAACCTTGATGCCTGCATTGGCAACTTGAAAACGTGCTTCGATTCTAAGAGGCTATAAGAATGGCAGTAAATTTGATGAACTGAACAAAACAGAGACAGACTTTGATGCTTCAGTGGTTATAGTGCAGGAGGTAAAAGAATTCACATGTATTTACCTGATTTATGTCCAGAAAGATTCCACAACAGAAGCTCGTGTGCTAGATGTGCATGGATGGATAGAATTTTACAAGGCTAAAAGAATGTACAACTCCAAGACAGAGAGCCCTGCATTGTAGCTCAGAATTCAGATTATGCGGTCATGAGGTAAACCAAGCCAAAAGAAAAATGAGTTGACATGTGTGTATTAGGAAGAAGAAGGAAGGAGAATACCATGGATAAGAGGAAGAGTACAGAAGAATTCTACCAAAGAGTAAAATGCTCTTACATATACGTACCTTATTTATGTACAGAAGAGGAAGATGCCACTCAATAAGGCTATGATATGAGAACTGTGCGTCGTTTTATGAATGCAGAGAATTCTACAAGGCTAGAAGTATTAACAATCCGAGGCAAAGCCCTGCACGGCAGATGGAAACAAACATTGTTCAAACCTTTAAATAATCCGATAACAAGGCAAACGAAACCCAAAAACAAAAAGACAAATGATTTGGGCATGCTATCGTTTATGGAACCATGGGTGTATGAGACAATAATGCCCAGTTTTATGTACTGATGGTAGATGCAAACTACGACTTTTTGATGCTTGCATTGGCAACTTGGAAACACTAAGAGGCTAGAACAATGTACAGTTACCTGCAGAGTAGAAAAAAACAATTGGGTGGCAGCTCAAGCTCAACCTAGATGACACAATTCGTAGAGCAGGTGGCGTGCGTCCGGCGAGGCAACCACACGCACGCACAGTGGCACCGAG
Source organism: Elymus sibiricus (assembly GCA_039707655.1). Classification (NCBI taxonomy): domain Eukaryota; kingdom Viridiplantae; phylum Streptophyta; class Magnoliopsida; order Poales; family Poaceae; genus Elymus; species Elymus sibiricus. Next base: position 14,600,452 of record CM077673.1, on the reverse strand, counting down.
GGAACCGGGCCGACGAGAAAGAAAGCAAGCAAGCTCGCGGGGGTGACGGGATGGCTGATGGAGCAGGGAGGGGTAGGAGCAAGCGGGGGTAGGTACGTACCTGGTGATGGCGAGGGGCTGAAGGAGGGCGGGGTCGCACGCAGTGGTCTGTCGGTCCAGCCGCAGTCGAGGAGGAAGCAGAAGCCGTCTACGGCGAGCAGGTAGCAGAGGGGGCCCTCCCTGCTCAGCGGCGTCACCTGCATCCCTTCACCGGGAAGCGGCGGCGAGTGGAGTGGGTTGGATTGAAGAGCGAAGCTGTGAACGAGAGGAGGCCCAGGCGTGAGTGAAACTGAAACTGGGTGTGGCAATTCGGCCCATATGGCTCGATTAGTGTACCTGCTATATATATCCACCTGTCCAGCTGATCTTGCTATCCACTAGTCTCCATTTACTGGATCCATCGAGCAGCACGAGACTCTATCCACTCCTGCCAAGCAAAGCAAAACAGCAGGAAACGTATATATATTCAGGCTCTAACACATCATTGAACTACAATACTAAGGCGGAATCAACAAGTGGAGATTAAGAAAACATATTAACTCCATGTATATTCGAAAAGAGAGAAACGAATTAACAGTATATATTATTACCTTCACATCGTTGTCTATCTCCATGCTGTAGGGTTCGCTCGTGTAAAATAGGTGCCATCTCTTTTCAATGCCTTCAACTTCAACATCGGTGTAAGCCTCGACATGCTGGATGTGGCTGAACTTGTCCCACTCGGGGCCAGACTTTCCCAAAGCCATGGAAGCGAGCACCCTTAGGCCGCAGCTGAGCAGCAAATGACTTGGCTTTATAGTCCGCAGGTACACCGGGAGTCGTGTCTCACTGTAGTGAACTGTCAGCACGAGTCTTCGGAGTGCATTCGTCCCCTGCAGCGACTCGAGCTTTCCGCAGCAATTGATCTCAAGCTTTTGCAATTTGGGGAAATTGGAGACACTAGTCAGGTCGGGGTTGCCACCTAGGCCGAGCTCGACTATGGAAGCAAAGTTCTCTACACACTGGAGTCGCTGGACGCTGTACATGGTTAACTTTTTCAAAGCCCTTGCATGGGTGGCAAGTCCAGGAGGGATACACCTCAATTTGCATCTTTGAATAAAAAGTTCCTCCAAGATGGGCATAGCTTGCACTTCCTTCTCCCACTCCCACTCCTCCCATTCCACCATTTCATTCAAGATCAACTCGTGCAGTCTTGGAAACGCAGCCACAACCTGGGATGAAGGGTGGAGATGGTGACCGTGGGGCTGCACAAATTCAAGGCCAACATGCTTGATTGCTGGAGCTCGATAGACCGATAGGAACTCCAGACATGGAAGCTGACATAGACCATCAGGAAGTTGGGTGCAGCAAGCCAGGTCAATCATATCCAGTATCCTCAAGCTAGTGAGTGGCGTCATCATTGTCGACATCATCCATCTTGGAAGCCGACGCCCAAAATATCCTTTGATGCGAATAGTTTCTATGCAAGGTGGAGGATCAAGCTCATCAAACACCTCCTCGATTACTCCTTGATCCTTCTCAGATACTCCCTCTTTGACCAATCCATCATCGCCCAGTCTACTGCTGCAGTATAAGCCCAAAATTGACAAATGCGCCTTTTCATGAAGCCTGGCCTTTGTGGCGAATGAGGCAGTAGATACATTCTCAAGACTACATAATCCAATGCATCTAAGCTGGGAAAGAGGCCCGAGATCTTCCAAACTGCACCATTCACCATCCATGTCGGCTCGGAACCCAGCTATTGTTCTCAATTTTGTTAGAGCACGGAAACCTCTGGGAATACTATTTACACATGTGCCATCAAGGTCAAGATATCTCAGTTCATGTAACTTTACAATGCTATCGGGAAGCTTCACAAGATTCTCACAACCTCCAAGACTAATGTGTTGTAGGAACTTCATCTTGTGAATGTTCTCTGGAAGGCTTTTTATATCATTGCATTTTGTTAATGTCAAATACCTCAAGTGTTTGAGCTGATAGAGGGATTGGACCAATGCGGCAAAATTTGTGGATTCTACATGTAGAGTCCGTAGACTTGAAAATATAACCAAGGAATCACCGGGTCGAATCTTGAAGTTTCCAGTTAATATTAATGATCTCAGTGATTTCTGCTCTTGTAAACTTCTCCACCCAAATTCATCTGATTCCACTCCTTTGGTTTCTATAGACAACCTAAGAAACCTTTCCAACTTAAGCTTACTACTATCACTTTCTCCATTGTGAACTACTAGTGCTTCATCTCTAGTCACATATTGAGCAAATGAACGAACAACATCATGCATGTGGCAAATATATTGACCGATCTTTGATGTATCCGGCTCTATCAGGTTTCTCAATATTAATTCCTTATGGTACTCAATTCCTAATTCTTCCAATCTATCCGAGTCCCCATGAACAAATCCTTCACCAATCCACATGCCCACAAGTTGTGAGTCATCTAAAATCATCTTCTTAGGCTTAAGGGAGAAGTGTAGAAAGCATTGTTTTAAACAAGGGGACAAGTCCTTGTAGCTAAGATGTATTGCATAGTTGAGCTCTTCTGGAATTTGAGATACTGACCATATATCATCATTTAGGACCTTTTCCCAATCATGCCGTTCATTCCCCCTCTGGCATAAGAGCCCTCCCACCACTTTTACAGCAAGCGGTAAACCATCACATTTAGCTATAATTTTCAATCCAATATCCTTTAGCATATTAACCTGAGATTCACTTTTCTCATTTGTGAGTACCTGCAAGCAGTTGAAATCTACAGAGTTAATAGTGAAGACATAACACATTAGGAGTGGCTAGTGCCGCTGTTCTTTTATTACTAGTAAGTTACATCGTCGACAAAAGAAGAGCACTACCAAAATTATATTGGAAAGCAAAAACGCCGAGTTGTCTGTTAATTAATAATTATTTAAAGCTGCGGTCATGAAGACATCTTGGTTGATCCACCATCTTATCATCGAGAACTACAAAAGCATTATTACACATATAAGACCTCCCCCAACTAGACGCAGCTGGCCAATCTATACCTACTATTAAAGCAAGGTGATATTCTTGGTTTCGTCCCGCTTAGATGATTTTATATTTAAGATATATAAGCGAGGTGGTACTATTTGTAGAAAAATCCAAGCAGTCCATTAAAAATTGTTTCATACATCGCTTGGAGCCTGAGCCTAGCCCGTTTCGTAGATCACCTGGGCCAGAAGCCTCGACGTGGCTGGGCTTCCCAGGCGATTTTATATTTAAGATATAGGCTAGCTGGTGCTTGTGAGAAAAAGAGGATTATGTCGTTATTAATAGTCTCACATCGCTCCTTCACATCAAACCACGCCAATATATATAGGTGAAGACTTGCGTGGTGAATCAAGTAGCTGACTCAATGGGTGGCTAGATGAAAATTGTGTGACCGTGCACGTGGGAAGACAGTGTGACTTAGGTGGTAGCGGCGACCAGACTCAAGGAACGGCGGTGAGCTCACAACGGGAAGGCGAGGACCGTGTTCAATGTCCTCACGGCTGAAGCAGAGATGACGACGCTGGGCGACACAACGGAAGGACGAGGTAACGCCGGGTACGCGAGATGGGTGTAGACTGCAGAGGACCGGATTCTAGGCCCGACAAGGTCGGGTGCTGCGAGCTCGCGGCTGGAGCCAGCTCATGGTTTTCGGTAAGCGAGTCTTGGGTTGCAGTCGTGCAGTGGGCCAATAGTGGCAGCCGCTCGCGGTCCATGCAGGGCGGACGCCGCCGGAAGCAGAGCTGGGAGAGCCGGGTCAGCCACTCCGCGAGAGGCACTCATGAAGGGCGCCACGAACTCAACACCCCCCGCACTCCGCACCGGCATCGAGGTCCAGCTAGCATGCTACTCACACTTCTGCAACATCCAAGTACGTAGCGTTCTATCGATCGGACAAAGAGAAAAACAACAAGTTACATGTACCTATAAATTGTTTACATTAGACATGGTTGAATGATAGGTGGATTCCACTTTCTATATTCCAAACAAGTTTGCAATTTTTTCCAGTGCTTTTCAATCATGTGCTTCACACAGGGTTTCCTTTCTTCTTTCTATAAACGAGTGAGACTTAGTTATCTCTCAGTCAATGCTATATTCCTCTGATCTCGCATGGAGATTCATACACAACTTTGTTTTCATTTTTTTTATTTTCTCTTTTAATATACTATGTCACTTGACTAAGACTTGGTTAAGTGGTGATTGTGATTGTGATTGTGTACGTGTACACACACCCACGTACAGGAATGCTGGAGACGACTCAGATGGAGAGGACGGGCACGTGTAAGGTGACCGTTGGAGAGGACTCTCGCGACGGAGATGGCGATCCAGATCTTGTGTCACCGGAATCGCCTGCCGCGGGCAGCGCTGCCGATGGGTCGGCGTCGTGGGTTGCTGGGAGTAGGTTCTACCTACTCGCCGGAAATTCCACCGGCGATTCGGATGACGAGGACGCTGACAGAACGGCGTCGCCGTTGTCGATGAGGTACATCTGTCGCTCGCCGTCCCCGGTGAGCGGCAGAGATCTCCCCGAGGACGGACCTGATGCTTCTCATCGCGTGGCAAAACGTTTTGCGAATCGGCAACGTCAGAGGGAGGCGGCGATCGCTTCGTTGTCGACGTCTCTTTCCGCATCCGCATCGTCAGACAAGGTACGTACATGTTCAGAAGTTTCAATTCAAAAATCCTTGGCAAGGGCCAAGCCACTTTCTCTTCCACCGATCGAACCAACATCTTTTGTTGATGATGGCGTCGGGGAGTGGACATTAGTTCGCCGGCATCGCCGTGCTCGCACGATCCAGACCGGAGTGCTGGCTCCGGTGGATCTGAAAGTGTCGGCAATTTCAAAATCTTTTGTTCGTCGATCCAAACCCAGAGGCCCACAGGCTTATCATGGGCCATTGTTTCCTGAACCAAAACGGGATGGGTTCGATGATCGTCAGGCCCGCAGAGCGTGGCGCGTGCAAAACCGATCTGCACCGTCCGCAAAGGCATATCCTGGTGACCTGAACCCTGTCGCTGGACAGGTTTTTAGGTATCCCCTAGGGTTTTCCTGGCGCAAAAAACAAACAACATCTGCAGATCTGCAGCGGCCAGCTCCTGCTGCGATGAACAGAGGCGGTGGGCGAACTCCTGGTGGTGATGGCGGCGGCCCCAACCGAGGTCGTTTCGGCGGCAATGGAAGGGGAGGTGGCCGCAACCAGGGCTTCACTTTTGGCCGGAATTTCGTTCAAGGAGAGGGCAGTGGCTACAATGGCAATCGCGATGACTTTGACGGCAACAGATTTGAGCAAGCGAACGGCCGGGTCTACGGTAATGTCAGAGATCAAGGGTACAACAACAACAATTCCCAACACCGTCAAAGCCAGAATCAGCGCCGGGGTGGCTACCAGAATCGATACCAAGGTGGAAACAATGCTGGCCGTGGCGGTTATGGTTACAGGAACGGTGGTGCTACACGGAGAGATGATGGTGGCATCGACCAAAATCTAATTCAGAAAACTGTCGAGGCGGTAGTGGCCGCCGTGACAGCGGCGTCTGGAGGATCTATCATCAAACCACCGCCGGTGGCGGCACCGGTCGGTCCAGTGGTGGCTCCTCTTCCGGTGGCAGACGTGGGGACTAAAGTTGATGACCAACCTCAACCGATGAAGCAAGAGCCGGATGCGCCTGTCGCTGTTGGGGCCGAGGAGATCAATCAGGCGAAGAAGAAGAAAACCGATGTTTGTTTTAGATGCAAGCAAGCAGGGCATTTTATTGATGATTGCACTGTTCCAATATGTGATATATGTGAGTCCATTCACCATGCTACAACTGTCTGTAATTTGTTGCAAGCTCCAAAACCAACTGTGACGATGTATGGCTATGCCAACGAGGCGCTAATGTTTTTTGAACTTCCTCTCTCGGGTTCATTTCGGCCCAAGGTGGAAAATGCCAAAATGGCAAAGGTCACGGTGGAAGGGGATGCCATGACAATCCCAGAGATTATTGAACAGCTCAAATGGATTGTGCCGTCAGAGAACTTCCAATGGGAGGTTATGCATTATCATGGCAATGTGTTCAAGGTCAGGTTCCCGAGCAAAACTGAAGTACAGCGGATGAAACACTTCAAAACATACCCTGTGCCCATGAGAGCTTCTGATCTTATTTTTGATGAGTGGGCAGTGATGGAGGAGCCTGATTACATGTTACCTGAGGTTTGGATCCGTGTAGGAGGCCTCCCAGCTGATGTTAGAAAGGATTTTCTGTCTCTTTGGGCGCTGGGATCTCTTTTTGGAAGCATAAAATACTGAGAACAAGAATAGGTTGTATGGATCACACTCTCATTCCAGCCACAATGGATGTCATGATCAAGGGAGGTTTCTACAGACTTCATTTTGAAGTAGAAAGTGTGACTCCTAACGCTCAGGGGCACAAAACTTTGAGAGATACTGATAATGACAATGGTGGAGGAGGTGATGGACATGATGACAAGAGAGACAAGGGTAAGGATGCTGCCATTGATATGGAGGTGGAGAATAGTACCGCACCAGCTATGGTTCAAAATCCCACTGCTCTGGCCGAGGGGAATGGGAGCGCCGGCAATGTTTCAAATACTCAACATACTTCTATCATCTTTGGAGATTTCCCTCCGTCTCCTGTGAAAATTGTTGAAGGGATTACTGTGGGCAGTAGGCAGACAACTAAAGGGGACAAACGTGGCGCGGTCGTCGAAACTGATTCGGCACGTGATCCCACACAAGCGCGTGTTCCCACGCCAATGATTACCACCAGGGAATCTGCCCCGGGTTTGGAGGCGATCCGCGTCGGCGGAAACCAGCTAGTGGCGCGCCAGGGAGAGCTGCTCCCACACTCTACCGCCCAATACCAGGCTGCCGCGTGTGGGCGAGCTGATGGCGCGCTGGTGGGGTTGGCTGTAGCGGTTGGCCCTGCGGAGAGCAGCGTCATGGTGACAGGATGCCAAGCCGAGGCCGGCGAAGCTGGTTTCGACGCGGGGCTGTCGACACAGCAGCCTATGGCGGGATCGGAGGTGATTTCAGAGACAGGACTCTCTTCAAAGCGAGATGGTGTGGAGGTGCATGTGCCGCAGTCGTCGGAGAGGCTCACGGGAGCGTTTTCTGCACCACGTGATGACGAGGTGCTTTTTGTCTCCGAGAAGTTGAAGGCAGTAAACAGGCCCTCGCTGGAGGAGGTTATAGCATTTGGAGGAATCCCTCAAGCGGCTAATGCTGGGGTGCGATCGAGCCCACGCATTCGTGCTCAACCAAATGCTGATGACACTCAGATGGCAAGGGCGATGCAGCAAGCTCAGCATCGCGCTGAGACAACCTTCTCAGGTACTAAACAACCCTCCAAACTTTCTTTTATTCACATGCCACATGCGGAAATTATTGGTAGAGCCTCTCGCATAGGAGTTTGTCTAGGGAAGGATTTTGAGGAAGCGGTCCAAACAGTTGAAAACATTAAAGGGGTTGAGGAGTCTCGAAATTTGCATTTTCTGAAAAAGAATTTAGAAGAAACTACGGAAAAGGATGAGGGTCCTTCAAATCTAATGATGTCTAATGTTTCAAATTTGTGTGAGGATCTTGTAGCTGATGAGTCAGATGATCTTGAGTTAAATGAATTAATGAACAATCCATTACCTCCGATTAAAGTTAAAGAAAAAAAATCTAGACAGAGAAAAGCCTATGATACTATGAATATCCGGAAAAGCAACCGGAAGAGAACTAAAAAAATCTATTCATAATGCAGAATCTAAGGGGCATGACATGGAATAGTGCAGGTTTTGGTGACCCCTCTAAGCATATTTTTGTTAAAGAATCAATCCGTGAGTATAGATTGGATTTTATTGCCTTGTTGGAGACAGGAAGATCTAATTTCACGGTTGCTTTTTTAACTCAACTTGCGGCCGGTTTCAATTTTACGTGGTTTTGCCTACCACCCCATGGCCGATCAGGTGGTATTTTAGTTGGCATTAATTCAGACACATTGGATGTGCTGAACGTGACAACAGGGGACTACTCGGTGCGCATGCACATGAAATGCAAGAGGGACGGTTTTGAATGGATTTTTGTGCCGGTCTATGGGGCTGCCCAAGAGGCACATAAGCGAGATTTTTTACTTGAGTTGGTCCGCATGTGTGAGCTACAGTCGCTTCCTATGTTGGTAGGAGGGGATTTTAATATTATGAGAAATCCTAATGAAAAGAACAAAGAAAACTTTAATGCACACTGGCCTTTTGTTTTCAATGCTATCATTCAAGAGCTAAATTTGAGAGAGATTGCTCTCTCAGGTAGACAATTTACTTGGGCAAGTAGAACAGACAACCCAACCTTCGAGAAGCTGGATAGAATTCTAGCAAGTGTGGACTGGGAACAAAAGTTCCCACTCGTTACTGTACGAGCTCTTTCTCGGACCGGGGCTGGGTCAGACCACACACCTCTTTTAATTGATTCCGGGATCAAAGCCCATAATGGAAATCAGCCACGATTCTCCTTTGAACTTTTTTGGTTTAGACAAGAAGGTTTCTATGAGATGGTAGCGGCTGAATGGGCTAAGGTAACGGAAGGTAGGAATCCTATGGAGAGATGGCAAAATAAAATTCGACATCTGCGTCGTTTTTTGAAAGGGTGGGCAAAAAACATGAGTGGAAAATATAAGAAAGAAAAAGAAAGACTTTTGCTAATCATTGATGAGTTAGATATTAAAGCTGAGACCAATCCCTTAAGTGAAGCAGAGAGAGCCGTTTTAAAAAATGCTAATGAGCATATTTCTAAGTTAAGAAGGGATGAGGAGACTAAATGGGCACAACGAGCAAAAGTTAAAGAAATTCAGGAAGGGGGAAATAACACCAAATACCTTCATTTGATTGCTAATGGGAAGAATAGGAAAAAGAAAATCTTCCAATTAGAACAACAAGAAGGAACTATAACTGGAGAGGAAAATCTGCGGGTGTATATCACCGAATTTTATAAAAAGCTTTTTGGGAAGCCTGCGCCATCTAATGTTTCAATGATGGAAGAGGTAAATCATGCTATACCTCAGCTATTTGTTGTGGAAAACAGTATCCTCACAGCTCCTTTTACTGAGAAGGAGGTGCATGATGCTATTTCACAGATGGAACATAATAAGGCACCAGGCCCGGATGGTTTTCCTGCTGAATTCTACCAGAAGTTCTGGGACATTCTAAAGGGAGACCTCATGGCATTGTTTGATCAATTACACAAGGGAGAGTTGCCTCTCTTCAAATTAAATTTCGGTATTATCACCCTCCTGCCTAAGAAGGAAAACGCAGTTCAAATCCAACAATACAGACCGATTTGTCTGTTAAATGTTAGCTTCAAGATATTCACCAAAGTTGGAACTAATCGCATAACGGGTTTTGCTCCAAATGTGATTAAGCCCACCCAGTCAGCATTCATGCCTGGGCGAAATATTCTTGAAGGGGTAGTCATCCTCCATGAGACTATTCATGAGCTTCAGTCTAAAAAAATGGATGGCGTTTTATTTAAAATCGATTTTGAAAAGGCATACGATAAGGTCAAATGGTCTTTTCTCCAGCAAACTTTGCGTATGAAGGGTTTTGCACCTGAATGGTGCCGCTTTATAAAAGATTTTGTGCAAGATGGGAGTGTAGGTGTCAAAGTCAATGAGGATATTGGACGCTATTTTCAAACACTAAAAGGTTTGAGACAGGGAGACCCCCTGTCGCCGATGCTTTTCAATATTGTAGTAGACATGCTTGCTATTCTTATTGAGCGTGCAAAACAGGATGGTCAAGTGGGTGGGCTCATACCTCACTTGGTGGAGGGAGGCCTATCAATACTACAATATGTTGATGACACCATTTTATTTCTCGAACATGACTATCAGAAGGCACTCAATATGAAACTAATCCTTTGCATTTTCGAACAACTATCGGGATTGAAAATTAATTTTCATAAGAGCGAGATCTTCTGTTTTGGAAAGGCAAAGGAGGATGAACAGCAATACAAACACATTTTTGGATGTGAGGCTGGTTCATTTCCTTTCCGGTATCTTGGGATACCCATTCATTATAGGAAGCTTAGAAACTCAGATTGGTACCCAGTTGAAACCCGCTTTGAAGGCAAATTGGGCTGCTGGAAGGGCAAAATGTTGTCATATGGTGATAGACTGGTCCTTATAAACTCTGTGTTAACTAGCTTACCAATGTTTATGCTATCGTTTTTACAAATACCAAAGGGTGTTTTAAAACGGCTAGACTATTATAGATCTCGTTTTTTCTGGCAAAGTGATGAACAAAAAAGAAAATTTAGATTAACCAAGTGGAATATTATTTGCCGTCCTAAAGATCAAGGAGGCCTTGGAATAGAAGTTTTGGAATTAAAAAACAAATGTTTATTGAGTAAATGGTTATTCAAGCTGTTGAATGAGGAAGGTGTATGGCAAGAACTCCTCCAAAATAAATATCTAAGCCAAAAAACATTATCTGAGGTTCAAGTCAAACCAACAGACTCTCCTTTCTGGAAGGGACTCATGAATGTGAAAGATGAGTTCTTTTCTAGGGGCCATTTTCAAGTAGGAGATGGTACTAGCGTTAGGTTCTGGGAGGATGTTTGGTTGGGTGACACTAGTCTAGCGCGGCAGTATCCGGCCCTCTATAACATTGTGCAACATAAGAATGTTACTGTTGCAAGTGTGTTGTCTCAATCGCCCCTGAATATTAGTTTCAGACGGTTACTAAATGGGAATAAATGGACGGCTTGGTTGAATCTTTGTACGCGCTTAATGACAATCTCTCTTGATAGTGAACAAGATAAGTTTGTCTGGAATCTCACTACCTCGGGTATTTTCTTGGTCAAATCAATGTATGAAGACCTAATGAATGACCACACACCTTATTTGAGAAAGTATCTTTGGAAACTTAAAATCCCTTTGAAGATAAAGATTTTCATGTGGTTCTTAAGCAACAAAGTCCTTCTGACTAAGGATAATCTAGTTAAGAGGAAGTGGAAAGGCTATACAAAATGCGTCTTTTGTGGGGAACAGGAGACAGTAGAGCATCTTTTCATTGAATGTCCTTTTGCTAAGATTTTATGGCGCATCGTTTATTTCTCTTATGATCTCCCTCCTCCAACGAATATTACTAATATGTTTGGCAATTGGTTGAATGGAGTTGACAAAAATTCTAAGGATCGAATTCGCATAGGTGTTTCGGCCTTGCTATGGTCAATATGGAGATGCAGAAATAATCTAGTGTTTAACAATCAAAAATCTTTTAATATCTTGCAGGTTATCCATATGGTGGTTCATTGGGTACAGCTATGGGCACTCCTTTCTCCTCAGGTGCAGAGGGATGCTATGGATTCTGGATGCACCCATCTCCTGACGGTTGCTCAGGATATCTTGTCCCGGGCTGGATGGCGGCATATTAGTCGACTACAGGATGCTTAGTTTGCTATATGTCTACTTAGCCTCTTTGTTTCGCTGGTTGATTTTGGTCTCAACTTTGAGCGATCCTTGATTTGTAATACAGTTTACTATGTTACTCTGAGACTACTTTAATAAAAGGATGTGTGCATCGTTATGATGCAGAGGCCGGGGTTTCTCCCCTTTTCGAAAAAAAAAAGACTTGGTTAAGTCTCAGTCGACTGAGACCTTGCCATACCCTTCTTTTTATTCCCGTGTTTTTCCTATCTACAATGTGTATTATTTATTTTCAAAATGGGAATTCACTGTCCACTTCAGGTATGCACATCTATTTGATTATTATTTTTTCGAAACGGACACATCTATTTGATAATCATGAACATATTGATCACTCATTTATTTGGATAACTGAAAGTTTACTAAAAGTTTTGTCTGTGGTGTATGGTTTGCAAAAGGGAAATTCACAACAAACGCAAAGAGGTTAGCTTGTCATGGCACGCTTTGGTGATGTTGTAACAAAACTGTATTCCACATCATTTCAAGCTAGCAGACTAGCTATTGAAACAACATTACTCTGTCTTTATCATGCCGGTACACTAATGTGGAGAAGTTAGATAACAGAGGAAAGTTAGCAAGTCATCAGCTGTGTAAGCATACAAAATAAATCAGTTTTTAGGCTACTACTCAATTTTGAAGAGTGATTTGTGTGCACTTTTTACAAACTATGGGACTTGTCGAAACATTCTAAGTAGGCATTAATTATTGTTTTTTTTACTTCCTTAGTATATTTTGTACATTCGGTTGTCAAGCATGACAACTGAGCAACCTCTATAAATATGAGATTTTTTCAAAATATGGTTAAAAAAATTCATAGAACAGTTTCAGCTCCCGTGAACTTAAACATCACTCGCTTTCTTCAACAAAGGACATGAATGTGGCTTCTTGACCTGTACGATTTATGGTTCGGACAACCCGTAGCAACGCACGGGCATATTTGCTAGTAGTACTAATCTAAGTAGCAGTAGTAGTTTATGTTAATTGTGATTAGTTTCCGGCCATTAGTACCATCATTCGTTCTTGTGATTAGTACTAATCCGAGAAGAGTAATTAGATAACGCCTCCGGCATGTACACACGCGCACAGTCGTTCATATTGAGCTCTAGGAGAATAGATTTCCTGCCGGTCGAGAACGACGCGAGTGCGCGCCTGTACGTTCCCCTGTGGAGTTATGTGTTGGATTTTGCTGGTATGGTTGGTTCTACTTCCGTGATCACTGCTTTGAGTGACTGACTGCGGACCTATCGTGACTCTGGACCCGTGTAACAGTGAGAGGGTGGACTGCTGGTCCACCATAGCAAAGCGAAAGGGGAACGAGTGAAACATAGTAGATAGAGGTCAGATGAGAACGGACGTTTGGATGCCGGGCTCCATGGAGCCGGGAATTTTTGAAAAAATTAAAATTCAAACTTCCCGATTTTAAAAAAATCTGAAAACAAATATGCAAGTATGCAAGGATGAAATGTATTGTGTAAAAATTCAGGACGAAATATATTGAAATGCGATATGTACAAAAAAGACAAATTCATGACCTGGGAGGATGAATAGTATCATGTGTTAAAACGCCTCAGATTTGTCTTTTTTGCACAACACTCATTTCAACGTATTTCATTGTGAAAATTTACACATATGTGCATGATGCCTCCATGTATATCTATGTTTTTTTTCAGAATTTTTTGAAACGTAGAAAATATGAAATTTGAAATTTTCAAAACCGAGCTCCATGGCAATATCCGGAGGTCAGATGCGGTGAAAAATGTTGCCTTCTCCCATTCCCTTCTCTACTCCTCGCCTCCTCCCACCTGACTTTGCAGCTTGCAGGGTGGAATTAATGTGCTACTGCTGCACATATTGATAATTTGACATGGTAGGGTGAGTGATTGACGGACGAACCATAAGGAGAAGAAGAGCAGGTCAAAAGACCAGTTGAGCAGGTGACTTATTCCTTTTTTTTTTTAGCGGATAGGCTCTTTTGATAATTTTCCAGAAGAAAGAGCAGAGGAAAATGGAGAGGATGCTGAGATGACTTAAATAGAACTACGAAGTCTCCGTGCTAGCAAGCAAGGCATGTTCGAGGAAATAATACGATGCAGTATATTTTGTTTATATGCCTAAGTAGACTGACCAGCAAAGTTTATCAATGAAGGCCTTGGTAGATAGACAGCATACATGATAACGAATATGTGGATAACATCTGAACATGGGTGTATTTGTTTGAACTATGAGCTGCAATTGTTTTTGTTCCCTGAAAGAGAAGACGAAAAGGAGGACGCGGCTGTTCTGATCCCGAGCTCATGTGAGCTCCGGTGAACAGTAAAATCAAAAAATAGTAAAAAAAAACTGAATTTTTTTGTGAGAAACATTGATATTTTCCACATGCGTGCAAAATTTCATTACCGGATGACATTCGTGGAAAATGTGAACAAAAAAACAAAATCGATGCTCCAAAAAGTCTGTTTTTGTAGCATTTTGGAGCATCATTTTTTTTTGCCACATTTTCCACGAATGTCATCTGGTAATGAAATTTCGGACGCATGTGGGAAAACATCAATGTTTCTCACAAAAAAAATTCAGATTTTTTTGAATTTTTTTTACTATTTTTTTGGATTTTACTGTTTTATCAAGCTCATGTGAGCTCGGGATTAGAAGAGCACTTTCGGACGAAAAGTGTCTTCTTAGATAGTAAGATTTATTATTGTCGTGGTCTTTCAATGCGAGATGAAGCGTCGACGAAGGAGATGCAAATGTCCATTCGTACGTTTTCATTTGATTTTGTGCAATGCATCGATGTTGTAAGGACAAAGATGAATTAAAAAATGACACCATGTAGAGAAGTAGAGAAAGCTTATGAAAATTATAAGTGGGTGGCGGCAGACGTGTTTAACAAATTGACCGGGGGCTCCTGTGAATTCTGGAGTTGCGGCTATATACAATGATTTAGGTAGATAATTTATAATGTTGGTAAAGTTTGTTTGTTTTTTCTTTTGATCCGAATGGCATGGAAAATGTTGATTCATTTCATGTAGTTATTTTATTTTATTTTTCTATGCTGCTCAGTAAAGATTGCCTTTGTTAATTAAGCCAAAGCTTCCATCCCTCCTATAGAAAAGAAAACAAATACCTTGATGTATGTCTGTGAATGTGTCAAAATGGCCGCACAGGAAGCGAGCTGAGGCACTCACAAGTGCGCACAGCTCCGCATCAATGGCGTGCCCCAGCCCCCAGTTTTGTTAACGCAAAACTTAAGGAAAACGTTCTAGATCGGGCGACCATAGAAAACGTTCTGTTCCACGATGTTAGTGGCAAGGGCTGGATCCATGGCTGGGTGGGAAGGAGGCAAGGTCGAAGACAGAGCTTGCACTTGACGTGGAAAAGAAAAACGATCGAGTGGTTTAAATCAATGACTGTTGCCGAAGCGAGTAGTAACATCTTGCATGCATGCATGCGATTAAATGTGCCGGCAACCGAAGCAATTAAATCAAGGGAAGTTGAGCGGGGCGATGCGGCATGCGAGACGAGAGCGTGCGATGGAAAATCCGGCCCTAAAAATTTGGAAAACAGAGATTTCGAAATCAGCCCTACACACCCGGATGGAGGGAGTACTTTTTATGGATCATGACTTGGAAAGTGAAGAACATCATACGTGCGTTCGAGCAACTATCCGGGCTGAAAATTAATTTCCATAATAGTGAGTTATTCGGCTTTCGAGAGCCCGAAGACACAGGAGATCCATATTCCGAGCTATTCGGCTGAGAGATGGGCCAATTCCCCTTCATTATCTGGGGATTCTGATTCACTATCGGAAGCTTAGAATGCGGATTGAAAACGTGTAGAAGAGAGACTAGAAAAACAGCTCAGCAACTGGAAAGGAAATTAAGCATCTGTCATCAGGTGGGTGGCTTGTTCTTATTAATTCTATGATGAGCAACATGGTTTTGTAAATGGTGTCTTTCTTTGAAATAACAAGAGGGGTCTTGCAGCGGATTGATTACTTTCGGTCCAGATTATTTGGCAAAGTGACAGCGAAACAAAGAAATACTGCCTACTGAAATGGAGTGTGCTCTGTAGGCTGAAATAACAAGGGGGCTTGGGGACTCTGGATTTAGATGTCAATAACACATCCATTCTTAGTAAATGGTTGTTTAAGCTTCTTACTGAGGATGGGGTATGTCAGAATCTCCTCCGTAACAAATATGTGGGCTCCAAGGCTATCTCTCAAGTTTATTGGAAACATGGGGACTCACACTTCTGAGTTGGTTGGATAATGGTGAAGCGATCTTTCTTTCACTTTGGAACCTTTGCTATCAAAGATAGCTCGCAGATAATATTCTAGGAGGATAGGTGGTTGGGTAATGCCCCTCTCCGAGACCAATATCCAGGATTTTTTCACATTGTGCGTAATAAACACGACACAATTGCGAAAGTCCTAAGTACTTCCCTTCCGAAAGTCACATTCAGTCGGGACCTACTTGGACCAAGATTAGTGGCGTGGGACGATTTGCTCTTCACCCTTGCTAATGTCAACTTGTCATAGGAATAAGACGAGTCATATTGGAATTTACATCAAAATGGGCAATTCTTGGTTAAAACGATGTATCTTGATCTTATGTGTCATTCGAGTAGGAGTTTGTGCCATGCTTTGGGCTATGTGGAACTCGAGAAATGATATGATATTTAACAAAAAGATGTTCAATTTTTTTTTGCAGGTTATCTAGAGAGCTACTGCTTGGATCCGTATGTGGTCGTTACTCACACCTGCGGAGTCCAGGGAGACTATGGTTACTGGGTGTAGCCGGTGGGAGACGGTAGCACTGGATATCTTCAACCGATATGGATGGCGGCACACTAATAGACTAGGTGTTTACTCATCGTGGTCTATATGTTGCTGGCCAATTGAGGCATGTAATTTTTATTGTTTTCTTTCGGCACTATTTGTTTTGTCGGGATTGTGAACCTATTACACACATTATTTGATTAATAAAATGGCTGCATGCATCATTATGATGCAGAGGCCGAGGGAAATCCTCCTTTAAAAAAAATGAGTGTTATCCCAATTAATAATAAAATTATCTGGAAGCTCAAAATCCCACTCAAGGTTAAGATTTGCCTTTGGTATTTGCACAAAGGGATGAATTTAACCGGGGCAATCTAGCTAAAAGAAACTGGAATTGAAGTAAGGAATGTTATTTTTGTTATAAGGATAAAACGATTGAACATCTTTTCTTCAAATGCTAGTTTGTTCGTACTGCATGGTCTATAATTAAGGTTGCTTCTAATTTATATCCGCCATGTAGTGTACCAAAGGTGTTTGTTGGCTGCCGGGTATTGATATGAAACTAAGAGCTCAAATCCTGGTGGGGGCGGCTGCACTTTGCTGGTTGCTCTCGCTATGTATAAATGATGTGATCTTTGATAAAAGAAAATTCTCTTCTCCATTGCAAGTTATATACCCACGCACGCACTGGCTTTGTATGTGGTCCTTGCTTCAGCAGCCAGAACACCCGGAATTGCTAATGGCAGCATATACGCAAGTGGCGCGGGCAGCCAAGGAGGTTTTTACCTAGCATGGATGATGGTTTAGTCTTCGAATTGGACCTTCACCGACTTAGGCTATTTTTTTCCTTTTTGATCGAGACCGTCAAAGACTATCATTATACTCTTGTTTTTATTTTTGTGGCCGATGTGCATCTTGTTATGCAGAGGCTGGGTATGAATTATTTTTGGTTGTATCGTCTTTGTGCGACACTTTAACTCAATAAAAACTCCCTTAATCAAAAAATATACAAGAATAGGTAGACCTAACGAGAAATTTCAAGGCACACAAGCATTGAAAGTGCATGAACTTTAGTGAGGTGGACATGTACTTGTAACATGCAATGTGAACTTGCTCAATCTTCCCGTTCATAATGTGTATAACCAGCAATTAGTTGCTCTCATCGCAAATTTATGGATTTGACACTCAAACACCAAGTGGGGTTAGAGAGAAATTCAATGGAGACAAGTATTGGGACATTGGAAGTGCGTCAAGTTCACTACGATGAACATACTAATCCACTCCTAACAAGCAATTAGTAGACTGACTTGTTTTTGTCTACCTATTCAAATAGTTTATAACAAACAAATGCTACTATGCTACCGTGTTGATGAAACAACGGTGGACATATCTAATAATATAATAACACACAAAACAATATGTAGAAGGAACAGCGGCAGTAAGTATTGAAGCTTTTCATGGAAGTATGGCTAGAGCCCTTTAGTGATTTCATAGATTATCACTATTATTAACTTAAATTAGAGTTAAACACTGACCTGCTTCTTGAGCAATGACCAAGCATCTTGGTCCTCTAATTTGTCAACATGATGGTAGGGATGCACAGCTTTCATGCCCCGCGCAACGGTATCATGTCTTGTGGTGATGAGGACTCGGCTACCGGGGGCGCCGTGGCTAAAGGGAGCTTTTAGCAGATTGTTCCATGCAGTGTTACCCCACATGTCATCCAACACAAGAAAAAACTTCTTGTCCCGGATGGCGCTGGCAAGAGCCGGCCTAAGCAGGGCCTCTTCTCCCCGCCCACCCCTAAGTTTGGGCAGGTCTCCGTCAATGGCAGCGATGGCACTCGTAAGCAACTCAACCTCGTTGAACTCCTGTGTGATACTTAACCATATCTTCTTGGCGAACTTGCCTTGGATGGCCTCGTCGTTGAAGACTTTCTTGGCAAGGGTGGTCTTGCCGATCCCACCCACACCCACGATGGCGACCACCATGGTATCATCAATACCATTTTTGTTACAGAGCTTTTCCACCAGGGCTCTTGTATCATCTTCAATCTTCTCCCCTACCACACCCGACCGCTCCAACACCGGATCTGTCTTCCGGTAAGCAGTCGATCGGGCCATCCTTTGATCCTCATAGGAACTGATATTGAGGAAGCTCAAGGCAGCGCTTCGCTCCTTGATGGAGTCAAGCGTCTGGTTGAGCTTCTTGATGCGTCCACCTATTTCGTGGGCGAAGCAGGGATTCCGCAGGCAGAAGAGCAAAGGGTTGAAGCATCCCACGTCTGGCGCGGACGAGCCCCGCTCCATGATCTTGAGCTGGCAGAGGTCAAGGATGTCGGTGGCCTCGTACATGGCGCGCTTGAGCTCGGCCACCCACGCCTGCACGCTTATGTCGGTGATGCGCCTCCTCTCGGCGTCGGTGAGGAAGTTCTTGAGGTCATTGAGCTTTACACCCATCTTGTCGATGTCGCCGGAGACGCCGAGCATCATCCCCAGCTCCTCCTCCGCCACCTGCTTGAGCAGGTCGCCGAGGTAGGACGCGAAGGCGTCCAGCACCATCGCCATGATTTCTCTTTCTTGATGTTTGTTTGGTTCAGAATTACAGGGGACTTGAAAGGCGTGCAGCTGCAATGCAGCGGTGGTACATTTTTGTAGTTGGATGGATTGATGCTAAGGGTGGCTAGGGAGCAAGGTGGATTCTTAGCTTGGACAAGCCAAAAGACGATGTCTTTCTTTTCTTGAATTAAATGGTTGGCAACGCATGCATGCCCATGGCTTCTTTTCCTTTTTGGCCGGGCAAGAAAGGAATCCTGAACAAACTGGGATGGGCGTGGCACTTTGCTTCATCCTCTGATCTGCACTTTTGCTTTGCCGGCAGCTTCAGAACCTGAGAATAACCTGGCTATATTCATGTTTCACTTTTGTCATGGCAAGAAAGGGATCGAGCCGAGCCAGAAATTGCTTCCTTCCCGCCTTTGTGATTGGGTGAAACGATGATGCCTTTATTATTGTGGGGGAAAGCCAGTACTTAGCTTGAACAAGGCAAACGATGATGCCTTTCTTTGCATTGATCGCTAGCGTTTGGGATTGGTGGCGCAAGAAAGGTATCTGCGAGCTGGGCAATTTTGTCCAGCGCGCCACCGTCTTGCCACGCGCAGAATCCGGCGGAGAGGGAACGGGGATAGATATATAGATTGTGCGAGTAAAACTGGGATAGATAGATTGATCACTTGTACTACCTCTGATCGTTTTTGCTGACTGGTTGTGACTTGTCATGCACTGAACTGAACAAGTGCGCATGCAGTTTCAGAATCTGAACTTCCGTTGCACTGCACAAGAAAAACAAGGTCATCCATCCATCCATCCTCATCTCCTTCACCTGACCGACACTCCACGTACGGTAAAATCTCTGAATTTCAAATATACTAGTAATACCGTCGCAAGTTAGTGTTAGCAGGCTTAAACATCACATTAACTGATGCAGATTCGCTTATGCACTGTGGAGCACAGTGTGACAGATTGAGGAAAGAAATAAAGTTACCCACAAAATCCTTGACTGACCCAGCAATAATAAGTGACCAAAACCCCCCCATGGATTCTCTGCTTGGACAAGACAAAAGCTGATGTCTTTATTTTCTTCAATGGCTGGCAATGTATGACCATGGCTTCTTTTCCCTTTTGGCAGGGCAAGAAACGAATTTCTTCCTCCTCTGATCTGGACTTGGCTTGCTCAGTTTTTGCTCACTGATCATGGATCGCCTGCAGTTTCAAAACCTGAAACTAACCTGACAGGATAGCCTGTTTTCTTCTAGAATCCAGAGAGCCAACTTCATTTGACTGACACGCCACGCCGCTCCATGCCACGCAACGAGTTTTATCATCTCTGAAGCTCGGCATCATCTGAACTTCCATGATATATAGTTACAAATCAGTGCGGCTCTGAATTACTGCAGGTTCTTAACTGATAGCCAGAGTATACAGTGCATGCAGCTGTTTGGCTCATCTTTGGCGGTACTAGGAGTCAGATCAAATGATGTCAAAGCTATATACATGTGCATAAGTAAATGTAGTCAACTTACAATTAAACACAGGTGCTTTAGTACAGCTAACTCAAATCCTGTGATGTCGCTTCACATCACAGACATAATGTAGCACCGCCACTTAGTATCATGTTATCATGTCACAATAAAACACTTAAACGCTCAACAGTTTTTGCTTCGTTACCAAATTGAAAGGTATTTATCATATGCCACAACTCCGACATACACCATACTATTTTTTATTTTTATTTTGCCATGTTGACAGGCTTAAGCGTCACATCATTAACTAACAGTGTCAATACGTTTTTTCGTTTTCTTGGGAGCAACGCTTTCCACAATCTCGTGTATGTATTATGGCTTCAAAAAAAAAAATCTCGCGTATGTATTATGGAAGAAAGAAATTTAGCGAGCAGCAGCGGGCGAATGCCCTCTTGTGAACTGAGACAAGGCCCATATGACTGTCTCGACGAATTACTTCTTCTACCTCTGATCTCTCTCTACTCTGCTTGCTCAGTTTTTGCTCACTTCGTCACTTGACTTGAGTAATTTACTGAACTGAAGAACAAAGTATGCAGTTTCAGTACCTCTCAAACCTGACTTGTTCTCAATTGGACTGAACTGAAGAACAGACCATGCGGTTTCAGTAGCCCAAGCCTGACTCGTTCTCACAGACCAAAGATCAGCCATTGCACAGCATAAGAATAGCCGAGTTTCTTCAGAAAAAGAACAGTCAGTGGGTTCTGAATAGCTGCATGTACTATAGTTAAATGACAGTCATGTAGTATGTGTTTGTTTGGTTCAGTCATCAGTATCATCAAGTAAATTACCAGCTCACAAATCACAGTAGATTATAATAGCAAAGCAAAGATCGACCCAACTCTTGGCTATCTGATCGTACAAATTGCCGGGTTCGTAGCGAATTCTGGACGCAGGTTCACTCAACTCACACCTCTTCTGTTCTGTTCCCCACACAATCAATCTGCATTTTCCCTTTAGTTTTTTTTTCCAACTAAACATACTTTTTCTCATAATGGCATCCACTGATTGCAGTTGCAAGCTGCAACACACCTTCATACAAATAAAGAAAAAATGGAAACAACAGCTACATCAAGAATGAGCAGAAATAACATTTAGCAGGACAAGCTGGGATCCCCCACCTGGAACTAGCATAGCAGTCTCCACTTGTCTATCTGCTCCATGGGATTTTTGCCCTTTACGAACCACTGCAAGAACAACCGGTGACAAAGGAGCTCACGGATCTTCGTGCTATGCCCTCGATCACCATCTTCCGAGAACCCGTGCTACCCTGCTGCGATCCAAGGTCCGGCGAGAACACGTGGCCATCAGTCAAAGCCAGCGTACGATGTCCGTGGTGCACTCGCCAGCAAGCTGTTAGATGTTAATCCATACTTACGTGTAAGAGTAAGAGTTGGAAACGTGTTTTTCCTAGAGTCGTGGCTTGCATGCCACTTATGTTTACGTGAGCGTGTAGTATTGTGAGTCCTAGTTTGAATCAGTTTAGGATTGCTAAGCTAGCTTCAGGTCGGTTTAGTCCCATATATATATGTGGACATATACGTTGTAAAAGTGTGTCAGATCAATAGAGATAGAGAAAATAACCAGGTACGAGACGTGCCTGTTGCAATATATCGGCGTGTCCGCGTGAGATCGATCTGAGGAAAGGCCGGCTAGAAGTGCTCGTATACGTACGTACTATTAGTACACATCCACGTCCAGGAGCATCGATCAGGTGGATCGATCTGGCGAGGAGCTAGATTTGCACGTGTGTGTTCGAGAAATCTAGCCAGCTTCGTGTCAACGTTATCGTGGAAAAATACTTGACGTCTTGGCAGGGCCAACAATTGGTATCTAGAGCAAGGTTCAAGATCGTTGGGTGAGCGTCGTGACTGCGTGGAGCGACGATCAATATCATGGCTGAAAAAGGAGGAAGCGTGTTTGTCCAATACCCGATGCTGACGAAGAGCAACTACACGATTTGGGCAATCAAGATGAAAGCGTTGATGCGCGCACAAGGAGTTTGGGATGCGGTGGAGCCGGCCGTCTCCGGCAAGGTGGACGACATGATGGATCAGAAGGCGTTGACGGCTATCTATCAAAGTATCCCGGATGATGTGTTTGCCTTCATTGCTGAGAAGACGACATCACATGAAGCTTGGGAGGCGATAAAGACGAATCGTCTTGGAGACGATCGCATCAAGGAGGCGAGGTTGCAAACCCTCAAGTCCGAGTTCGAGAGGCTCAAGATGAAGGACACGGAAACAATCGATGACTTTGCTCTCCGGATGACAACAATCGCCAATGGGATACGAGGGCTTGGAGAAAAGTTTGAGGAGACAACTGCGGTCAAGAAAATCCTTCGAGCTGTTCCGTCAAAGTTTCTCCAGATTGCATCTGCCATAGAGCAGTTTGGCGATTTCAAAACGATGACTATAGAGGAAGTCACGGGAAGGTTGAAGGTTCATGAGGAACGACTGCGCGGCTATGTCCAGGACGACCAAGATGGCGAACAACTTTTGTTGACAAGATCGGAGTGGAGAGCAAGAGAGCGTCGCCGTGATAAATCGAAGGACAAGTGCTTCAATTGCCAAGACCTAGGACATCATGCTTATGACTGTCCTGAAAAGAAGAAGGGACAAAAGAAGAAAAATCTGGTGGATTGCAATCTCATCCAGGATGATGAGGATGATCCGAGATTGTTCTAAAAAAAAAAAAAAAAAAACAGAAAAAAAGAAAAAAAAGAAAAAATAGTGTCATCATGTTTTTCCGTTGTCTAGTCAAAGGAGTCACAGGTTGAAGCGGTGTGCACGGTGTTCCGTGAGTCATGTCCATGTCCTCGTGGAGCGTCCTGGTTGCGGCCAGTGTGGATTCGGTGTGATGCCGAAGGCGGATGATGGTAGGCGAAGCCATCATAAAGCGAGGAGGTGTGCGAGCAGTGGAGAGTGGATCTATTGCAAGCAAGTACAAGAAGTATGGTGCGAACCGAGTGCAAGGCGGCGGCCAAGCAATGGCGGTGGCACAACATAGCAGGGCAAGGAAGGAGCACTGCATGTTTCCAGACGGGTCATACTTAATGTACGGACACGACAGTTTTAGTTGAGTCGTCGATGTGGTAAGTTTGGATTAGGGAGAGATTGTTAGATGTTAATCCATACTTACGTGTAAGAGTAAGAGTTGGAAACGTGTTTTTCCTAGAGTCGTGGCTTGCATGCCACTTATGTTTACGTGAGCGTGTAGTATTGTGAGTCCTAGTTTGAATCAGTTTAGGATTGCTAAGCTAGCTTCAGGTCGGTTTAGTCCCATATATATATGTGGACATATACGTTGTAAAAGTGTGTCAGATCAATAGAGATAGAGAAAATAACCAGGTACGAGACGTGCCTGTTGCAATATATCGGCGTGTCCGCGTGAGATCGATCTGAGGAAAGGCCGGCTAGAAGTGCTCATATACGTACGTACTATTAGTACACATCCACGTCCAGGAGCATCGATCAGGTGGATCGATCTGGCGAGGAGCTAGATTTGCACGTGTGTGTTCGAGAAATCTAGCCAGCTTCGTGTCAACGTTATCGTGGAAAAATACTTGACGTCTTGGCAGGGCCAACAATTGGTATCTAGAGCAAGGTTCAAGATCGTTGGGTGAGCGTCGTGACTGCGTGGAGCGACGATCAATATCATGGCTGAAAAAGGAGGAAGCGTGTTTGTCCAATACCCGATGCTGACGAAGAGCAACTACACGATTTGGGCAATCAAGATGAAAGCGTTGATGCGCGCACAAGGAGTTTGGGATGCGGTGGAGCCGGCCGTCTCCGGCAAGGTGGACGACATGATGGATCAGAAGGCGTTGACGGCTATCTATCAAAGTATCCCGGATGATGTGTTTGCCTTCATTGCTGAGAAGACGACATCACATGAAGCTTGGGAGGCGATAAAGACGAATCGTCTTGGAGACGATCGCATCAAGGAGGCGAGGTTGCAAACCCTCAAGTCCGAGTTCGAGAGGCTCAAGATGAAGGACACGGAAACAATCGATGACTTTGCTCTCCGGATGACAACAATCGCCAATGGGATACGAGGGCTTGGAGAAAAGTTTGAGGAGACAACTGCGGTCAAGAAAATCCTTCGAGCTGTTCCGTCAAAGTTTCTCCAGATTGCATCTGCCATAGAGCAGTTTGGCGATTTCAAAACGATGACTATAGAGGAAGTCACGGGAAGGTTGAAGGTTCATGAGGAACGACTGCGCGGCTATGTCCAGGACGACCAAGATGGCGAACAACTTTTGTTGACAAGATCGGAGTGGAGAGCAAGAGAGCGTCGCCGTGATAAATCGAAGGACAAGTGCTTCAATTGCCAAGACCTAGGACATCATGCTTATGACTGTCCTGAAAAGAAGAAGGGACAAAAGAAGAAAAATCTGGTGGATTGCAATCTCATCCAGGATGATGAGGATGATCCGAGATTGTTCTAAAAAAAAAAAAAAAAAAAAACAGAAAAAAAGAAAAAAAAGAAAAAATAGTGTCATCATGTTTTTCCGTTGTCTAGTCAAAGGAGTCACAGGTTGAAGCGGTGTGCACGGTGTTCCGTGAGTCATGTCCATGTCCTCGTGGAGCGTCCTGGTTGCGGCCAGTGTGGATTCGGTGTGATGCCGAAGGCGGATGATGGTAGGCGAAGCCATCATAAAGCGAGGAGGTGTGCGAGCAGTGGAGAGTGGATCTATTGCAAGCAAGTACAAGAAGTATGGTGCGAACCGAGTGCAAGGCGGCGGCCAAGCAATGGCGGTGGCACAACATAGCAGGGCAAGGAAGGAGCACTGCATGTTTCCAGACGGGTCATACTTAATGTACGGACACGACAGTTTTAGTTGAGTCGTCGATGTGGTAAGTTTGGATTAGGGAGAGATTGTTAGATGTTAATCCATACTTACGTGTAAGAGTAAGAGTTGGAAACGTGTTTTTCCTAGAGTCGTGGCTTGCATGCCACTTATGTTTACGTGAGCGTGTAGTATTGTGAGTCCTAGTTTGAATCAGTTTAGGATTGCTAAGCTAGCTTCAGGTCGGTTTAGTCCCATATATATATGTGGACATATACGTTGTAAAAGTGTGTCAGATCAATAGA
Organism: Elymus sibiricus; assembly: GCA_039707655.1. NCBI lineage: Eukaryota > Viridiplantae > Streptophyta > Magnoliopsida > Poales > Poaceae > Elymus > Elymus sibiricus. The sequence continues at coordinate 14,574,995 of CM077673.1, read as the reverse complement.
GATAGAGAAAATAACCAGGTACGAGACGTGCCTGTTGCAATATATCGGCGTGTCCGCGTGAGATCGATCTGAGGAAAGGCCGGCTAGAAGTGCTCGTATACGTACGTACTATTAGTACACATCCACGTCCAGGAGCATCGATCAGGTGGATCGATCTGGCGAGGAGCTAGATTTGCACGTGTGTGTTCGAGAAATCTAGCCAGCTTCGTGTCAACGTTATCGTGGAAAAATACTTGACGTCTTGGCAGGGCCAACAATTGGTATCTAGAGCAAGGTTCAAGATCGTTGGGTGAGCGTCGTGACTGCGTGGAGCGACGATCAATATCATGGCTGAAAAAGGAGGAAGCGTGTTTGTCCAATACCCGATGCTGACGAAGAGCAACTACACGATTTGGGCAATCAAGATGAAAGCGTTGATGCGCGCACAAGGAGTTTGGGATGCGGTGGAGCCGGCCGTCTCCGGCAAGGTGGACGACATGATGGATCAGAAGGCGTTGACGGCTATCTATCAAAGTATCCCGGATGATGTGTTTGCCTTCATTGCTGAGAAGACGACATCACATGAAGCTTGGGAGGCGATAAAGACGAATCGTCTTGGAGACGATCGCATCAAGGAGGCGAGGTTGCAAACCCTCAAGTCCGAGTTCGAGAGGCTCAAGATGAAGGACACGGAAACAATCGATGACTTTGCTCTCCGGATGACAACAATCGCCAATGGGATACGAGGGCTTGGAGAAAAGTTTGAGGAGACAACTGCGGTCAAGAAAATCCTTCGAGCTGTTCCGTCAAAGTTTCTCCAGATTGCATCTGCCATAGAGCAGTTTGGCGATTTCAAAACGATGACTATAGAGGAAGTCACGGGAAGGTTGAAGGTTCATGAGGAACGACTGCGCGGCTATGTCCAGGACGACCAAGATGGCGAACAACTTTTGTTGACAAGATCGGAGTGGAGAGCAAGAGAGCGTCGCCGTGATAAATCGAAGGACAAGTGCTTCAATTGCCAAGACCTAGGACATCATGCTTATGACTGTCCTGAAAAGAAGAAGGGACAAAAGAAGAAAAATCTGGTGGATTGCAATCTCATCCAGGATGATGAGGATGATCCGAGATTGTTCTAAAAAAAAAAAAAAAAACAGAAAAAAAGAAAAAAAAGAAAAAATAGTGTCGTCATGTTTTTCCGTTGTCTAGTCAAAGGAGTCACATGTTGAAGCGGTGTGCACGGTGTTCCGTGAGTCATGTCCATGTCCTCGTGGAGCGTCCTGGTTGCGGCCAGTGTGGATTCGGTGTGATGCCGAAGGCGGATGATGGTAGGCGAAGCCATCATAAAGCGAGGAGGTGTGCGAGCAGTGGAGAGTGGATCTATTGCAAGCAAGTACAAGAAGTATGGTGCGAACCGAGTGCAAGGCGGCGGCCAAGCAATGGCGGTGGCACAACATAGCAGGGCAAGGAAGGAGCACTGCATGTTTCCAGACGGGTCATACTTAATGTACGGACACGACAGTTTTAGTTGAGTCGTCGATGTGGTAAGTTTGGATTAGGGAGAGATTGTTAGATGTTAATCCATACTTACGTGTAAGAGTAAGAGTTGGAAACGTGTTTTTCCTAGAGTCGTGGCTTGCATGCCACTTATGTTTACGTGAGCGTGTAGTATTGTGAGTCCTAGTTTGAATCAGTTTAGGATTGCTAAGCTAGCTTCAGGTCGGTTTAGTCCCATATATATATGTGGACATATACGTTGTAAAAGTGTGTCAGATCAATAGAGATAGAGAAAATAACCAGGTACGAGACGTGCCTGTTGCAATATATCGGCGTGTCCGCGTGAGATCGATCTGAGGAAAGGCCGGCTAGAAGTGCTCGTATACGTACGTACTATTAGTACACATCCACGTCCAGGAGCATCGATCAGGTGGATCGATCTGGCGAGGAGCTAGATTTGCACGTGTGTGTTCGAGAAATCTAGCCAGCTTCGTGTCAACGTTATCGTGGAAAAATACTTGACGTCTTGGCAGGGCCAACAATTGGTATCTAGAGCAAGGTTCAAGATCGTTGGGTGAGCGTCGTGACTGCGTGGAGCGACGATCAATATCATGGCTGAAAAAGGAGGAAGCGTGTTTGTCCAATACCCGATGCTGACGAAGAGCAACTACACGATTTGGGCAATCAAGATGAAAGCGTTGATGCGCGCACAAGGAGTTTGGGATGCGGTGGAGCCGGCCGTCTCCGGCAAGGTGGACGACATGATGGATCAGAAGGCGTTGACGGCTATCTATCAAAGTATCCCGGATGATGTGTTTGCCTTCATTGCTGAGAAGACGACATCACATGAAGCTTGGGAGGCGATAAAGACGAATCGTCTTGGAGACGATCGCATCAAGGAGGCGAGGTTGCAAACCCTCAAGTCCGAGTTCGAGAGGCTCAAGATGAAGGACACGGAAACAATCGATGACTTTGCTCTCCGGATGACAACAATCGCCAATGGGATACGAGGGCTTGGAGAAAAGTTTGAGGAGACAACTGCGGTCAAGAAAATCCTTCGAGCTGTTCCGTCAAAGTTTCTCCAGATTGCATCTGCCATAGAGCAGTTTGGCGATTTCAAAACGATGACTATAGAGGAAGTCACGGGAAGGTTGAAGGTTCATGAGGAACGACTGCGCGGCTATGTCCAGGACGACCAAGATGGCGAACAACTTTTGTTGACAAGATCGGAGTGGAAAGCAAGAGAGCGTCGCCGTGATAAATCGAAGGACAAGTGCTTCAATTGCCAAGACCTAGGACATCATGCTTATGACTGTCCTGAAAAGAAGAAGGGACAAAAGAAGAAAAATCTGGTGGATTGCAATCTCATCCAGGATGATGAGGATGATCCGAGATTGTTCTAAAAAAAAAAAAAAAAAAACAGAAAAAAAAAAAAAAAAAATAGTGTCGTCATGTTTTTCCGTTGTCTAGTCAAAGGAGTCACATGTTGAAGCGGTGTGCACGGTGTTCCGTGAGTCATGTCCATGTCCTCGTGGAGCGTCCTGGTTGCGGCCAGTGTGGATTCGGTGTGATGCCGAAGGCGGATGATGGTAGGCGAAGCCATCATAAAGCGAGGAGGTGTGCGAGCAGTGGAGAGTGGATCTATTGCAAGCAAGTACAAGAAGTATGGTGCGAACCGAGTGCAAGGCGGCGGCCAAGCAATGGCGGTGGCACAACATAGCAGGGCAAGGAAGGAGCACTGCATGTTTCCAGACGGGTCATACTTAATGTACGGACACGACAGTTTTAGTTGAGTCGTCGATGTGGTAAGTTTGGATTAGGGAGAGATTGTTAGATGTTAATCCATACTTACGTGTAAGAGTAAGAGTTGGAAACGTGTTTTTCCTAGAGTCGTGGCTTGCATGCCACTTATGTTTACGTGAGCGTGTAGTATTGTGAGTCCTAGTTTGAATCAGTTTAGGATTGCTAAGCTAGCTTCAGGTCGGTTTAGTCCCATATATATATGTGGACATATACGTTGTAAAAGTGTGTCAGATCAATAGAGATAGAGAAAATAACCAGGTACGAGACGTGCCTGTTGCAATATATCGGCGTGTCCGCGTGAGATCGATCTGAGGAAAGGCCGGCTAGAAGTGCTCGTATACGTACGTACTATTAGTACACATCCACGTCCAGGAGCATCGATCAGGTGGATCGATCTGGCGAGGAGCTAGATTTGCACGTGTGTGTTCGAGAAATCTAGCCAGCTTCGTGTCAACGTTATCGTGGAAAAATACTTGACGTCTTGGCAGGGCCAACAATTGGTATCTAGAGCAAGGTTCAAGATCGTTGGGTGAGCGTCGTGACTGCGTGGAGCGACGATCAATATCATGGCTGAAAAAGGAGGAAGCGTGTTTGTCCAATACCCGATGCTGACGAAGAGCAACTACACGATTTGGGCAATCAAGATGAAAGCGTTGATGCGCGCACAAGGAGTTTGGGATGCGGTGGAGCCGGCCGTCTCCGGCAAGGTGGACGACATGATGGATCAGAAGGCGTTGACGGCTATCTATCAAAGTATCCCGGATGATGTGTTTGCCTTCATTGCTGAGAAGACGACATCACATGAAGCTTGGGAGGCGATAAAGACGAATCGTCTTGGAGACGATCGCATCAAGGAGGCGAGGTTGCAAACCCTCAAGTCCGAGTTCGAGAGGCTCAAGATGAAGGACACGGAAACAATCGATGACTTTGCTCTCCGGATGACAACAATCGCCAATGGGATACGAGGGCTTGGAGAAAAGTTTGAGGAGACAACTGCGGTCAAGAAAATCCTTCGAGCTGTTCCGTCAAAGTTTCTCCAGATTGCATCTGCCATAGAGCAGTTTGGCGATTTCAAAACGATGACTATAGAGGAAGTCACGGGAAGGTTGAAGGTTCATGAGGAACGACTGCGCGGCTATGTCTAGGACGACCAAGATGGCGAACAACTTTTGTTGACAAGATCGGAGTGGAGAGCAAGAGAGCGTCGCCGTGATAAATCGAAGGACAAGTGCTTCAATTGCCAAGACCTAGGACATCATGCTTATGACTGTCCTGAAAAGAAGAAGGGACAAAAGAAGAAAAATCTGGTGGATTGCAATCTCATCCAGGATGATGAGGATGATCCGAGATTGTTCTAAAAAAAAAAAAAAACAGAAAAAAAGAAAAAAAAGAAAAAATAGTGTCGTCATGTTTTTCCGTTGTCTAGTCAAAGGAGTCACATGTTGAAGCGGTGTGCACGGTGTTCCGTGAGTCATGTCCATGTCCTCGTGGAGCGTCCTGGTTGCGGCCAGTGTGGATTCGGTGTGATGTCGAAGGCGGATGATGGTAGGCGAAGCCATCATAAAGCGAGGAGGTGTGCGAGCAGTGGAGAGTGGATCTATTGCAAGCAAGTACAAGAAGTATGGTGCGAACCGAGTGCAAGGCGGCGGCCAAGCAATGGCGGTGGCACAACATAGCAGGGCAAGGAAGGAGCACTGCATGTTTCCAGACGGGTCATACTTAATGTACGGACACGACAGTTTTAGTTGAGTCGTCGATGTGGTAAGTTTGGATTAGGGAGAGATTGTTAGATGTTAATCCATACTTACGTGTAAGAGTAAGAGTTGGAAACGTGTTTTTCCTAGAGTCGTGGCTTGCATGCCACTTATGTTTACGTGAGCGTGTAGTATTGTGAGTCCTAGTTTGAATCAGTTTAGGATTGCTAAGCTAGCTTCAGGTCGGTTTAGTCCCATATATATATGTGGACATATACGTTGTAAAAGTGTGTCAGATCAATAGAGATAGAGAAAATAACCAGGTACGAGACGTGCCTGTTGCAATATATCGGCGTGTCCGCGTGAGATCGATCTGAGGAAAGGCCGGCTAGAAGTGCTCGTATACGTACGTACTATTAGTACACATCCACGTCCAGGAGCATCGATCAGGTGGATCGATCTGGCGAGGAGCTAGATTTGCACGTGTGTGTTCGAGAAATCTAGCCAGCTTCGTGTCAACGTTATCGTGGAAAAATACTTGACGTCTTGGCAGGGCCAACAATTGGTATCTAGAGCAAGGTTCAAGATCGTTGGGTGAGCGTCGTGACTGCGTGGAGCGACGATCAATATCATGGCTGAAAAAGGAGGAAGCGTGTTTGTCCAATACCCGATGCTGACGAAGAGCAACTACACGATTTGGGCAATCAAGATGAAAGCGTTGATGCGCGCACAAGGAGTTTGGGATGCGGTGGAGCCGGCCGTCTCCGGCAAGGTGGACGACATGATGGATCAGAAGGCGTTGACGGCTATCTATCAAAGTATCCCGGATGATGTGTTTGCCTTCATTGCTGAGAAGACGACATCACATGAAGCTTGGGAGGCGATAAAGACGAATCGTCTTGGAGACGATCGCATCAAGGAGGCGAGGTTGCAAACCCTCAAGTCCGAGTTCGAGAGGCTCAAGATGAAGGACACGGAAACAATCGATGACTTTGCTCTCCGGATGACAACAATCGCCAATGGGATACGAGGGCTTGGAGAAAAGTTTGAGGAGACAACTGCGGTCAAGAAAATCCTTCGAGCTGTTCCGTCAAAGTTTCTCCAGATTGCATCTGCCATAGAGCAGTTTGGCGATTTCAAAACGATGACTATAGAGGAAGTCACGGGAAGGTTGAAGGTTCATGAGGAACGACTGCGCGGCTATGTCCAGGACGACCAAGATGGCGAACAACTTTTGTTGACAAGATCGGAGTGGAGAGCAAGAGAGCGTCGCCGTGATAAATCGAAGGACAAGTGCTTCAATTGCCAAGACCTAGGACATCATGCTTATGACTGTCCTGAAAAGAAGAAGGGACAAAAGAAGAAAAATCTGGTGGATTGCAATCTCATCCAGGATGATGAGGATGATCCGAGATTGTTCTAAAAAAAAAAAAAAAAAAAAACAGAAAAAAAGAAAAAAAAGAAAAAATAGTGTCATCATGTTTTTCCGTTGTCTAGTCAAAGGAGTCACAGGTTGAAGCGGTGTGCACGGTGTTCCGTGAGTCATGTCCATGTCCTCGTGGAGCGTCCTGGTTGCGGCCAGTGTGGATTCGGTGTGATGCCGAAGGCGGATGATGGTAGGCGAAGCCATCATAAAGCGAGGAGGTGTGCGAGACGTGGAGAGTGGATCTATTGCAAGCAAGTACAAGAAGTATGGTGCGAACCGAGTGCAAGGCGGCGGCCAAGCAATGGCGGTGGCACAACATAGCAGGGCAAGGAAGGAGCACTGCATGTTTCCAGACGGGTCATACTTAATGTACGGACACGACAGTTTTAGTTGAGTCGTCGATGTGGTAAGTTTGGATTAGGGAGAGATTGTTAGATGTTAATCCATACTTACGTGTAAGAGTAAGAGTTGGAAACGTGTTTTTCCTAGAGTCGTGGCTTGCATGCCACTTATGTTTACGTGAGCGTGTAGTATTGTGAGTCCTAGTTTGAATCAGTTTAGGATTGCTAAGCTAGCTTCAGGTCGGTTTAGTCCCATATATATATGTGGACATATACGTTGTAAAAGTGTGTCAGATCAATAGAGATAGAGAAAATAACCAGGTACGAGACGTGCCTGTTGCAATATATCGGCGTGTCCGCGTGAGATCGATCTGAGGAAAGGCCGGCTAGAAGTGCTCGTATACGTACGTACTATTAGTACACATCCACGTCCAGGAGCATCGATCAGGTGGATCGATCTGGCGAGGAGCTAGATTTGCACGTGTGTGTTCGAGAAATCTAGCCAGCTTCGTGTCAACGTTATCGTGGAAAAATACTTGACGTCTTGGCAGGGCCAACAATTGGTATCTAGAGCAAGGTTCAAGATCGTTGGGTGAGCGTCGTGACTGCGTGGAGCGACGATCAATATCATGGCTGAAAAAGGAGGAAGCGTGTTTGTCCAATACCCGATGCTGACGAAGAGCAACTACACGATTTGGGCAATCAAGATGAAAGCGTTGATGCGCGCACAAGGAGTTTGGGATGCGGTGGAGCCGGCCGTCTCCGGCAAGGTGGACGACATGATGGATCAGAAGGCGTTGACGGCTATCTATCAAAGTATCCCGGATGATGTGTTTGCCTTCATTGCTGAGAAGACGACATCACATGAAGCTTGGGAGGCGATAAAGACGAATCGTCTTGGAGACGATCACATCAAGGAGGCGAGGTTGCAAACCCTCAAGTCCGAGTTCGAGAGGCTCAAGATGAAGGACACGGAAACAATCGATGACTTTGCTCTCCGGATGACAACAATCGCCAATGGGATACGAGGGCTTGGAGAAAAGTTTGAGGAGACAACTGCGGTCAAGAAAATCCTTCGAGCTGTTCCGTCAAAGTTTCTCCAGATTGCATCTGCCATAGAGCAGTTTGGCGATTTCAAAACGATGACTATAGAGGAAGTCACGGGAAGGTTGAAGGTTCATGAGGAACGACTGCGCGGCTATGTCCAGGACGACCAAGATGGCGAACAACTTTTGTTGACAAGATCGGAGTGGAAAGCAAGAGAGCGTCGCCGTGATAAATCGAAGGACAAGTGCTTCAATTGCCAAGACCTAGGACATCATGCTTATGACTGTCCTGAAAAGAAGAAGGGACAAAAGAAGAAAAATCTGGTGGATTGCAATCTCATCCAGGATGATGAGGATGATCCGAGATTGTTCTAAAAAAAAAAAAAAAAAACAGAAAAAAAGAAAAAAAAGAAAAAATAGTGTCGTCATGTTTTTCCGTTGTCTAGTCAAAGGAGTCACATGTTGAAGCGGTGTGCACGGTGTTCCGTGAGTCATGTCCATGTCCTCGTGGAGCGTCCTGGTTGCGGCCAGTGTGGATTCGGTGTGATGCCGAAGGCGGATGATGGTAGGCGAAGCCATCATAAAGCGAGGAGGTGTGCGAGCAGTGGAGAGTGGATCTATTGCAAGCAAGTACAAGAAGTATGGTGCGAACCGAGTGCAAGGCGGCGGCCAAGCAATGGCGGTGGCACAACATAGCAGGGCAAGGAAGGAGCACTGCATGTTTCCAGACGGGTCATACTTAATGTACGGACACGACAGTTTTAGTTGAGTCGTCGATGTGGTAAGTTTGGATTAGGGAAAGATTGTTAGATGTTAATCCATACTTACGTGTAAGAGTAAGAGTTGGAAACGTGTTTTTCCTAGAGTCGTGGCTTGCATGCCACTTATGTTTACGTGAGCGTGTAGTATTGTGAGTCCTAGTTTGAATCAGTTTAGGATTGCTAAGCTAGCTTCAGGTCGGTTTAGTCCCATATATATATGTGGACATATACGTTGTAAAAGTGTGTCAGATCAATAGAGATAGAGAAAATAACCAGGTACGAGACGTGCCTGTTGCAATATATCGGCGTGTCCGCGTGAGATCGATCTGAGGAAAGGCCGGCTAGAAGTGCTCGTATACGTACGTACTATTAGTACACATCCACGTCCAGGAGCATCGATCAGGTGGATCGATCTGGCGAGGAGCTAGATTTGCACGTGTGTGTTCGAGAAATCTAGCCAGCTTCGTGTCAACGTTATCGTGGAAAAATACTTGACGTCTTGGCAGGGCCAACAATTGGTATCTAGAGCAAGGTTCAAGATCGTTGGGTGAGCGTCGTGACTGCGTGGAGCGACGATCAATATCATGGCTGAAAAAGGAGGAAGCGTGTTTGTCCAATACCCGATGCTGACGAAGAGCAACTACACGATTTGGGCAATCAAGATGAAAGCGTTGATGCGCGCACAAGGAGTTTGGGATGCGGTGGAGCCGGCCGTCTCCGGCAAGGTGGACGACATGATGGATCAGAAGGCGTTGACGGCTATCTATCAAAGTATCCCGGATGATGTGTTTGCCTTCATTGCTGAGAAGACGACATCACATGAAGCTTGGGAGGCGATAAAGACGAATCGTCTTGGAGACGATCGCATCAAGGAGGCGAGGTTGCAAACCCTCAAGTCCGAGTTCGAGAGGCTCAAGATGAAGGACACGGAAACAATCGATGACTTTGCTCTCCGGATGACAACAATCGCCAATGGGATACGAGGGCTTGGAGAAAAGTTTGAGGAGACAACTGCGGTCAAGAAAATCCTTCGAGCTGTTCCATCAAAGTTTCTCCAGATTGCATCTGCCATAGAGCAGTTTGGCGATTTCAAAACGATGACTATAGAGGAAGTCACGGGAAGGTTGAAGGTTCATGAGGAACGACTGCGCGGCTATGTCCAGGACGACCAAGATGGCGAACAACTTTTGTTGACAAGATCGGAGTGGAAAGCAAGAGAGCGTCGCCGTGATAAATCGAAGGACAAGTGCTTCAATTGCCAAGACCTAGGACATCATGCTTATGACTGTCCTGAAAAGAAGAAGGGACAAAAGAAGAAAAATCTGGTGGATTGCAATCTCATCCAGGATGATGAGGATGATCCGAGATTGTTCTAAAAAAAAAAAAAAAAAAACAGAAAAAAAAAAAAAAAAATAGTGTCGTCATGTTTTTCCGTTGTCTAGTCAAAGGAGTCACATGTTGAAGCGGTGTGCACGGTGTTCCGTGAGTCATGTCCATGTCCTCGTGGAGCGTCCTGGTTGCGGCCAGTGTGGATTCGGTGTGATGCCGAAGGCGGATGATGGTAGGCGAAGCCATCATAAAGCGAGGAGGTGTGCGAGCAGTGGAGAGTGGATCTATTGCAAGCAAGTACAAGAAGTATGGTGCGAACCGAGTGCAAGGCGGCGGCCAAGCAATGGCGGTGGCACAACATAGCAGGGCAAGGAAGGAGCACTGCATGTTTCCAGACGGGTCATACTTAATGTACGGACACGACAGTTTTAGTTGAGTCGTCGATGTGGTAAGTTTGGATTAGGGAGAGATTGTTAGATGTTAATCCATACTTACGTGTAAGAGTAAGAGTTGGAAACGTGTTTTTCCTAGAGTCGTGGCTTGCATGCCACTTATGTTTACGTGAGCGTGTAGTATTGTGAGTCCTAGTTTGAATCAGTTTAGGATTGCTAAGCTAGCTTCAGGTCGGTTTAGTCCCATATATATATGTGGACATATACGTTGTAAAAGTGTGTCAGATCAATAGAGATAGAGAAAATAACCAGGTACGAGACGTGCCTGTTGCAATATATCGGCGGGTCCGCGTGAGATCGATCTGAGGAAAGGCCGGCTAGAAGTGCTCGTATACGTACGTACTATTAGTACACATCCACGTCCAGGAGCATCGATCAGGTGGATCGATCTGGCGAGGAGCTAGATTTGCACGTGTGTGTTCGAGAAATCTAGCCAGCTTCATGTCAACGTTATCGTGGAAAAATACTTGACGTCTTGGCAGGGCCAACACAAGCCCAACCTGCGATGGCATTTTTTTAACGCTGAGTTTCGATGGTCTCAGGATTTACGACCAGAGACATCTGTTCGATGCAAAGAGTGAAACAAAACCATGAAGTGTAAGGGATGCAATATCACAGATTCAGCGCTATGAAAACGGAGGCCCACCTGTAAGCCTTTAATCGCTAGGAAAGAACTGACCTGTGAGCCGACAGAGCTGATGAGGGGGTACCAAAGTAAGCTTCTCATCCACCTTACGGACTTCTGCATCGACCCGACTACGGAAAGCACTAGTGTCAGAGCCAGTGCTTTGTTACAGACAAAGCCTCTTAGCGAAGTAAATGAATGACAATGCCTCTGAGATCGGTGTACCTGCTATATATATCCACTGGCAGGGTGGCCCTCGCAAATGCAGGGCATCATCTTTAGTGTCTTGAATGCATTTAAAATATACCTTTTAATGGATATTCATATTATACGATTACAAATAATAAGATTTAATTCTGAAATAGTAGTAGTAATAATAATATCTTATAGCCACCACGCATGTTAAGCTGAATAGTATACCACTTGGAACGAAGATATCTTTAATCATCTACTATAATATATGAACTATTGATTATATATTATGTCACTAATCGAGAATCTCATTGGTCCCCATGAAGAAACGCAGTAATGTAGAATAAGCTATTCTGCATAGTCCTTAAATAAACTGCAAGAAAATGATGTAAGCAAACAATATATAGAAGCAAGCACTATAACTTTCAACACAACATCACATCGAAACCACTTCATAAATAGAAGTAGTTGCAAGAATCATACTTGAACATGTATTACTGCAATAAGAATAACACAATAACTGTCCGGACCTTCTAGCTAAGAGAAATGAATCAAAGCCTACCTCATCAAACACCTAAACGCAATAAGTCGGAGAAGCACAAAGAACTTGGAGAAGGTACATGTTTCCATGAATAGAGCTTCAGATCTAATATGAATGGAACATCCATTAAATTTGAAGAGTGTGATGTGTATATATTTCAAAATATACCATCTATCAAGAAAGATGCTACTTTTGTCAGTTGATGTTGGAATGCAAAATTTGTTTTATGCAAGCTGATGAATAGGAAGCTCTGAAACTCCGGCCTTTCTCTACCAGCACTACTTCTAATTCTGCACCCCCGCTGGACCGACCACCACTCCGGTCTACATCTTGCTGAAACAATTGTATGTTGAATTGACCTTGTTCTGATGTCTCAATTTAGTTTATAATCAATTCCTATAAGTTACTATTTATTTTTATAACCAATTCCTATAAGTTCTTGAGATAAAGCTTTCAACGTAAATACATGCAAGATAGTGTGTACCACTCAAGACCGTGGAGTCAAAACAAATGGTAGACGTCAAATGAAACATTGTATCAGTGTTACTAAATAAAAATATAAAAAGAAGGAATAACATATTACATTCGAAGACGTCATGCATGTACCATAGAATGCAGTGAAACAAATGGGAGACATCAAAATTTAATTTTGTACGAGTGTCACTAAATAGAAAAAAATAAAAAAGGTAATAAAGAATTCACTAATGTTTCCTGAACTGTACTAAAAATATAGACTACTCCCTCCGTCCAGGTGTATAAGTCATCTTAGATTGTGCACCGCGACCAAGGTGAGGGAAAAACGAGAAAACTTGATGTTTATTTGCTAATTAATGACATTGCATGCAGAGAATTGACCACTGCATGTTGTGCTAAGTTGTCTCAAGTAATTGAATGCATACACGCCTCACGTCTCCTATTGGCTAATTTCTTTTTCCGTGACAAAAAACAGAAAACGAGGTGCGTAGTTAATGCAGCGTGCCTTAGAGTTTTGGGATTATTTGGTTTTCGTAATGTGACTTATGCACCGGTACGGAGGGAGTATGTCTTTTGTATGTTCATAAAACCAAAACCCACATATTGTCGCAATCTTCTCTTATACTACCATTGTTAATTTGATGCTAATAAATTTTGGACTTGCACATCTTATTTTCAAAATGTGTTGTCTTCATATAGTTAGCAGCGAGCCATTCAATTACTGTAGTCTTCTCTTTGTGCGCTTTAATTACGTTAGTCTTTTTACAAATACAAGTTCCAAAAAATTTAATTATTCAATGTGCTCTTTCACTAGAGAACACTAATAGTTATTGTAGGTTTTTCCAAATTGTTCCACCAAAAATCACCATGATATAGCCACTGTTTCCTGGAAATGTTATGTGGAAGAACTCATTTCTGCTTTTTGCTATTTCTGAATTTGTTTTTCTAGCATGCATACTTGTAGTCTATGGCACCATGGTTTTCGAGTCGCGACTCATGCGAGTCGCTCAGTGGTAGCGACTCGGAAAAAGTCGAGCCTGCAGTTGCGACTAGTCGCGACTCGCGACTCGAGTCGACACTAAGCTGAGTCGACATTTTCTTGCGACTCATCGACTAGTCAACGACTAGTCGCAACTAGTCGCGCGACTCGAAATCCATGTATGGCACTGAACACAATGACCTTTAGTTTCTTAACTTCCTTTTTGCACAACTTACCAGCTAGTGAAATGATATGGGCGCAACCTAATGTACGAATCCATTACCATAGTCCTAAAACTAGTAATTGGCATCTACAAGTCGAGCAAAGGTAAAATGCACATGACAGAACCTATGAAAAAAAGAACAAGAAAGACTTCCGATTGAACACATACAAACTGGGCAAAAAGATATTACAATCTGAGTAATAAGCTTGTAGTTTAGCTATTCCCACAACAACTAAATATGGGGATGAAATCAAAATCAAAGACATAGTATTTTCTTTTTATTCTGTTTGTATATATCCATTTTTCTCAAAGTATAATGTTTCTTTGTTGTTTATGACATCAAGGTTTATGCTAGAAAATAGCATAAGCGATGTTGTTCAGGACCTGTTACAGGGGCCCAAATCAGAGAGGCAACCCCTAGCCCCCGCGTCGCTCCGCACGAGCGACACGGGAGGAGAACCCAGCCGCCGCCAAACCATCCCCCTCCTCCGCATCCTCCACTTGCTGCCGCCGGTGGTCGCCGCCAGGCAAAGCCCGTGCGGCAGCGGCGGCGGTGGGGCATCCCTTCTCTCTCGTGAGCGGGTGGCGGCGCGCGGCCTCTGCCTCGGTGCTTCGGTCGTGGATCTGGCAGGCGGCGGCGCGCGGCCTCTGCCTCGGTGCTTCGGTCGCGGATCTGGCGGGCGGCGGCACGCGGAGGCAGGGGCTCGGTGCGGCCTGCCGTGATGGCCAAGGCGGGGCGGCTTGCGGGGGCCTCGTGTCGAGGACGCTGGGGCGGCGGCTCCGGGCGGGTGGCTTGGCGGCGTGGCGCACGGTCGGAGCGCTGCTATAGGGCGGTGAGCGGCGATTTGGCTGGCGCTAGTTGCTGCAGCGGGCGGCGGCGGTGACCCTACCCGCGGTAGCTCGGGTGCTCGGCGGCGGCACGACCACGAATGGTGGTCTGCAGCAAGGGCCCAACCCTCCTCCCTCCTTGCTGCGTCCTCCCCGTCCTGGCGGCCCCCTCTGGCGCCGTGGTCATGGAGCAGGCGGGCTCGTCCCCTGCCTCCGGTTGGCATGCCTCTTGTTCGGGTCCGGCTGGGTCGGTGGCATGGCCTCGGCCATGCGGCAGGGTTGGTGCGTGGTGTAGCTGCGGGAGGCAATGTTTGTGGCATTGCTGCTGGGAGTGGTGGATGCCGGGGCAACAACCCCGAACGGTGGTTCTTCTCGGATCTATGGAGGTGGAGGCCGGGGTGGCGACCTCGGAATGCATCCCGGTGGTGGTTCTATGTGGGAGAGCCATGCCACGATGCCTTGGAGTGTTTGTCCGGGCCGCGAGGGTGGTTTGGAGGTCGGCTCGGCTGGCCCGACTCACGGAGTCGGCGGCATGGATGCCGGGGCAGCGGCCCCGGATCTTGGTGCAGCAGTTGTGGGTCGCGGCTAATCGTCCGGCATGGTCAGGGATGCAGGACGGTCGGTTCGCGTGGCGTTGCAGCTCACATGTGGGTGGTGGATGTCGGGGTGGCGACCCAAGGTGGTGAAGGAGGATCCGCATGGCATGGAGGTTTGCTGGATGCCGGCCCCAGATTGTTGCGGTTCTTCAGATGCTCAGAGGCGGTGTTCGGTCAGGGTGGACACGGTCCGGGCCGGTCCAGTCCCTGACTGAGCCGCGCTTTGGATCGGCCGCGACCAGTCCGAACCGGACCGGACCAAAGTGCCCAGCGGGCCTGTTTCACTGAACCGGACCGGCGAGGCAAAAGCTCGGTCAGGACCGAGGGACCGAGCGATGGCAGAGAAGCGTGAGTAGGGATGGCACCCACAGGGTATGGGTACGGGTGGAGCCACCCCATACCCTTACCCGTCCCCCGTGAGCTTACCCATCACCCTTACCCATACCCGCCAACGGGTACGATTTTTCCCCATACCCATTACCCGACTTGGTAGATGGGTACCCGCAGGTAAAATTACCCATGTTTGCAAAACATCAATTTAAACAACTTATAGTCATAAACAACAACATATAATCATAGTTTACAAAAATATATTATAACAATAACATATACTTATAAACAAAATCATATAGTCATAGACAACAACACATAATCATACATTTTCACTTCACAAATTCTTGACATAGTGTAGAATGTTGAGATAATTTTGAGTTCACATAGATTTTATATGAGTACATGGGTATGCGGGTATGGGTTATATGATCCCATACCCGTACTCGCTTTACCCGATGGGTTTCAGATTTTCATATTTATATACCCATGGGTAAATTTTTATCCCATACCCTTACCCTAATAGGGTTTTTACCCGCAGAGTACGTGGGTAATGGGTACCCATTGCCATCCCTAAGCGTGAGCTGCGTGTGTGCCCTGCGCCTGCGTGCGTGCGTCTGTGATGTGCCCTGTCATAAAGAGCAACTCCTCCGGCTGCAGACGAAGAGGCAGTTCATCTATGGTAGCGTAGCATCTCTACTCAACGTGTGCGTGTTCACCGACGTGTTTGTCTGCACCCGAGGTGCCTTTGGAACGAACACACGCGAACGAGTGATTGCTCGAGGAAGAAGGAAGACACAGGTGTTTTGCGCTGCACAACCTTCAGAGCTTCTCTGTTCTATTTTTCAGTTATTTATTCAGTCTTACAGAATGGGAAACAGGGTTTCGTGGCCTCTGACTTTGCGTCGTCGTGATCCACAACACTCGTGCCATCTCCACGAGCAGATCAAGGAGGCATGAGACTCGCTCCAGGCAGTTAGACTCGCAAGCTAAACTAGCTAACAGAAAGAAAGTGTTGAAGCCTAACCTGACGAAAAACCAAACTGCTAACTGAACTAACTGAAAACGTGACAGCGGCTTGGGACGTGGGAGTGGGGTGCGTCGGTAGCGCGGCGTGGCGCGTCTATGCGTGCACGTATAAACCCCTTGCCCCCCTGTGTATTGCGCTGGGCAGATCGAGTTCGAGCTCGAGGTGAAAAACAGAAAAGCCGTTCGCGCGGCAAGGTGTTCGAGGGCCGGAAAAACTTCTGTGTTTGTCTCCCTCCCCTCCGGTCGTGTCTCCAGCGATCACCGTCCACTCGCGATTCCATTTTTGCGCCGAGCTCGCCAGCAGCCTCATGCAGCTGACCACGGGGACAAGCTGCCGAGCATGTTCCCGAGCTGGAAGAAGAAGTGGAATCGGTCAGGGAAGAGAGAATACGTGCATCGTACAGGCGGCGTTATGGATCAATTCATCGCGCAGGCAAGAAGAAGGCGATGCGGCGGTGCTCGGAGACGCAGTGGTTCACTCGGGGGTTACCGGTGGCCGCGACCACGAGAAACAGCAGCCACGGTGACTGCGTTTTGTCGGTCCTTCTCGGGGGCTCGGTCAAAATCCGAACCGGACCGAGAGTTTGTCGGGCCTAATTCCTGAGCTCGGCCCGACCGATTTTTTTAGCGGTCCAGGACCGTACGGTCCGGTCCATAACGGGCCGCGAGCTGGGCCAAAAGCCCGCTCGTCACGTCCAGGCTGACGCGCAGGCGCCGCCGTAGGCCGCGAGCCCGCGACCACCCTGTCCCTCTAGGCGGAGCGGCGGGCGGCGGCATGGAGCAGTGGGCGGTGGCGCAGAGGCGGACGGCGGAACGCCAACTTGAAGCGGCGGACGGCGGCGCAGCAACGGCGTGTGCACACGGGGAGCTAGGGATTTGGAGAAAGACGAACATGAGCGAGAGGATTCGATTTTCGCCGTGCGCACACTACTGCCCGTGCGATTCTAGCCTAATTGGGCTTTTCTTAAGTGTAAACATGGCCCAGTCCAGCCCATTTCTCTCCCGAGCGTACCCCTTCGTCCAGTCTTCCTCCTTCGACGCAGAATTATAGATACAGCGCCGCCGCCGGACTGAACTGGCTGCTCTGCTCGTCGCCGCTGCCTGCCGGAGGAAGGATAGGTAGGGAGGGGTGCCTGCTCCGCCGCAGGCGACCCGGGGCGACCGCCCCTGCTCGCCCCAATGGTGGATCCGCCACTGCTTTTATGTGTAGCGCCTTTCATCTAGGCGTCACACATGGTAGTATGACGCCTTTTGCCTAGGCGCTGCACAATCAGGAGTAGGGCCATGCGGTGCCACGCTGGCCAGACGTGCAGCGCCTGTCAGTCAGGCGCTGTACAGTGTAGTGCAACGCCCTGCTGTCGGGCGCCACCCAAAACGGTCAGTTTGTGATTTTTTTTTGAACACAGTATTGATTTTGTTCACAGGTCAAATATGTGTTTTTTTGCCTCCACGCTCTGATCGACGCGCGCTCTCTGTCGTCTGTGTTTTGTGTCCGAGGCTGTCGCTCATCCGAGTTGGCGGCCAGTGTTCCCTTTTAAAATCTGCATCTTGCGTGCACAAAGGAAGGGAAGCACGTGGATCGCCATGAGCCTATGACAGAGCCAGAAACTTAATGTACGCGATTTTCAACGCACATGCAGTCGTGACCTTTTGCGGTGGTAGTAGCAAAAGCTGCCTCCAAAACGTACAGTAGTACGCCATCTCCAAACAGAGTTTTTGAAGGACCACGGCTATCTCGACCATGGCTACATCACCCTACACTCTCGGCTACCTCGACAACGTCACAAAGGGCTACCGTCTTTCTTGAGGAACCTCGTCAGTTTTCACTCCAGCCACGACTTTCGCGATGCATCGACCGTTACGACTATGGGGGGGGGGTCCGTCGGCCTGCCTTCGGATTCTTCTCCAGTCTCACCGTCTGCGTCGCTACTGCTGTGACTGCGGGGGGATGTTGAGTATTATGTTTAGTTAGGAAATACGAGATAGACTAGGATTTGTTCAAAGCCGTCTGCGGCAGCGGGGTGACAAGACGTGCGAGAGGAGGACGAAACGACACGTACACATACGGTTAATAAAAAAAAACATTTGTGATTTAATTATCTACTACCTCCGTCCTGGTTTATAAGTCCACTTTGTATTTTTGTGCCAAATTTTGACTAGAGGTTTAACTAATAAAATACAAACGCATGTCGCCAAAGATTATATCGTTGGATTCGTATTTGAACATAGTTTCCAATTATATTATTTTTATAACGTGCATTAACATTTTGTTAGTTAAATTTAAGGTCAAAATATGGCACATAATATAAAGAGGACTAATAGACCAAGACCGAGGTAGTAGCACACGGCCGCTCTCTACGCAGCGTCGCGAACGATTGTTCGACCACCGTGTGATGTGGAATACGACGTAATTTCACATCATGCCGCCAGCTCGCAACTGCCGGCCGGCTTGTAGACAACCATTTCCTACGTGTTTAACCGCTCTATGCATGTGATTGCTCGCGGTTGAGGCGGCCGCGGCGTGCTCTGCTCGCGTCCCGCCACGCGCGCTCTACTCTCGCGTCCCTCCGCGCGATGCGCCCGCGTCCCTCCACGCGTCCTGCCAGTGTTTGTGACCGGCGCACGATCACGTACGTTCGTGCTGCCATTATGCATGTGGTTGCGCCGGGCGCGGCGCCATGATGCAGTTACCCGCTGCAAAAACTGCCATGCGGATGTGCCGAGAATCCAGGCCGCCCGGCCCCCATTTATTTTCGCGGCCATTTACCTTCATCTCTTGCGCCACACGACACAATAATCACACCCACGACGACACATGCAGAGAGCATATCAAGCGGTTCAAATGACGCTCTCCGTGGCTCCAATGGCGCTCCCAGTGGCCGACGACGACACCGGGGGGCAGTTCACCACGCATCACGTAGTGGACACCCATGTGAGGGGGAAGGACGTCTCTGTGGTGTGCACGAATGAGCCGGTCTCGGTGGAGAGCTCCATCCAAACTAGGAAGCAGTTCCTTGCTGAGGACAAGTACCAAATGGTCGGCTTCGACCTTGAGTTCACCAGCGGTCGTGTCGGGCATGATCAGAAGGTTTTCGTCGCCCAGGTGTGCATGCGAGATGACGTCCTCGTCTACCACTACCACCTAGCCACAAGGCCTTGCGAGCATTTCGCCAGGTTTATCAACAGCCCTGACTACAGTTTTGCTATGGTGAACACCACCAACGATCGAAAAGCGCTCGAGGTTTCAGGCTTGGCCTACCAGAATCTTGTCAACATCCGTGACAACTACAAGGTCTGGGGCAGCACCAAGAACAAACACAACTCCCTGGTTGACCTCGCCTCGGCCATCATCGACCCCTACTACATGAAGATGAAGGATGAGAGCAAGAAGGACAAGAACGCCTGGCATAGTGCCTGGGATCAGAGACTGGATGAAGAACACGTCAAGTAAGCGGCCAAGGACGCGTACACAAGCTAAGAGATGTGCAGGAGGATCGTTGACATGAGGAAGTGTCTTCGTCCTGCCCCAGACAAGGAATCGACCCACAGAGTAGTGGCAGGAGGGTCACAAGAAGTAGATGACTGGATGATCGTTTCTCCTAGTTTAGAATGCATGCAATTGTTTATTGAGTTGTGTGCGAATGATTTGTATAGTCACTTATGTAATTGGATGCTTATTTTAGTTATATATATGTTGTTCTTCGGTAGACATAGCAAATCACACGGCTTATTAGCAGCAATCGTCTGTGTTATTATCGGTCTTCGCACACATTTCTGATTACGGACCTGTTTGCCGCGTATCACACACATCTTGTTCAGTTGAACTGTTTCTGTTGTCTTGGCTCATCGCAAACTGTTCATCCGAGTGAACTGTATGCCCTCCATCGCACACACCTTGATCTGGCTGACCGTTTCTGTTGTGTTTCCTAATCACACACAGTTCATCCCAGTGAATTGTATGTCGTATATCGCACACACCCTCATCTGGCTGACCGTTTCTATTGTTCTAGCTCATCACAATCATTTCGTATGGATTAATCGTATGCCACACATCGCACACGCAGCTCTGATCTGAATCGTGTTTGATCTATGCGCCATTGCAAACAGTTCGTATCATTTTTGACGGTTTTCTTACACCATCGTTTGCGATTAATGCATCGCACACAGTTTCATCGAAGGGTCTCTGATTGTACTGTCGCGTTTGGACCATCCTGCAGTAGTGATAGGTTTGTCCAAAGTGCCGTGAAGTTGGCAAGGCTTGTCGAGGATCTTATCCAATGTGGATGAGCCGTCCCTGTTCCCTTTAAAGGGATTCTTCTTCCGGCCATTCTGCTGATTGCTCAATCTAGCATTTATAATTGCCTCGTCTTTATTGTTTCTGTTGTGTCGAGGCTTCCCATTTTTGTCGAGGCTTCCCGTTTTCGTCGCTCACTTCTGAGGTGTCGGGGTTGCCGTTGTGGTTACTACTATGGGCCAACCAGCTGTCCTCTCCTGCGTAGAATCGGGTCATGAGAGAGGTGAGGGATGCCACAGTCTTCGGCTTGTCTTGTCCTCCCTTTGGCCCGTCCCATCCACGAGGAGGACAGTCAGGCTGATCGGCTCGATCATTCTTAGAAAGCGCATGTTGTCGACCTCATCATCAAATGCTGGAACAAGACGACACCGTGGGTAGAATTTGGTTTGGTTCACGAGCCCGTTGCTCAAGATCCTGCTCGGCTGCGAAGACTTCAACCCACTTGTCATTTAATGTATCCTGATCGGCTTTAAGCTTCTCACACCCTTTTTTGATACTTCGGGCGGAGCTGATGAGCCGTCGTCGAAAGTTTTCCAAAACAAGGAAGTCCTCAAGAACATCAAAGTCATCGGGACCAAGACTGATTTCCTCTTCCGATTCTGGCATGTAATTGATGTCATCGGGATCATCGAGATGTTCCATCCTTTCAGCGCCATTGATCTGACCGGGCGCAACATCATCGCCCTTGTCCTAGTCCTCAGCCCCATCCGGCTTGGCATCGATATTGGAGGCGTCATGATTGGTGTTGTAACTGGCGTTCCCCTTACCGGTGCGTTTAGAACGTTTACCACTCCTTCGGTGTTTGGGGGGATCCTTTATCTCCTCCTCGTCTTCGTCCTTGGGGGTGTCAATCGTGTAGACATCGTAGGTGGAGGTTGTTGTCCTGTTGCCAGTGTTCGAGGTGGCGGCGGGTGGTGCCACGCCAGATAGGTCATCGACATCTTCATCCATGTCGGTTGCCTCCTCGGAAGCGTAGTCAAGTACGTCGGTTAAATCCTCAACTGTAGCGACTAGGTGGGAGGTGGGTAGTAAATTTAGCTGTCATCGGCTTTACATCTGATATGGTCATAGACCGAAGAAGAAATTCTATGGTTTTGGATCCGATCAAACATCTCGTTTAAAAGCGAGAGGTCAGTGATACGTCTCCAACGTATCTATAATTTTTTATTGTTCCATGCTATTATATTATCAATCTTGGATGTTTTATATGTATTATTATGCACTTTTATATCAATTTTTGGGACTAGCCTATTAACCTAGTGCCAAGTGCTAGTTGTTGTTTTTTTCTTGTTTTTGCCTTTACAGAAAATCAATACCAAACGGAGTCCAAACGGAACGAAACTTTTTGACGATTTTTCTTGGACCACAAGACACCCTAGAAGCTTCGGGAGGAGGCCAGAGGAGCCACGAGGTGGCCACAAGCTCGTAGGGCACGCCCCGGGGGGGCACCCCCTGAGCTTGTGGGCCCCTCTAACCCTAATTCTTATTCTATAAATACCCAAATATGCCCCGTAGACCAGGGGGCACACCAAAAATAATTTTCCGCCGCTGCAAGTTTCTGTTCTTGAGAGATCCTATCTGGAGGCCTTTTCCGGTACTCTGCCGGAGGGGGATTTGACCACGGAGGGCTTCTACACCAATCTTGCTGCCCTTCCGATGATGTGTGAGTAGTTTACCACCGACCTACGGATTCATAGCTAGTAGCTAGACGGCTTCTTCTCTCTCTTTGATCTTCAATGCAATGTTCTCCTCGATGTTCTTGGAGATCTGTTCGATGTAATCTTCTTTTGCGGTGTGTTTGTTGAGATCCGATGAATTCTAGGTTTATGATCAGATTATCTATGAATATTATTTGAGTCTTCTCTGAACTCTTTTATGCATGATTGTTATAGCTTTGTATTTCTCTCCAATCTATTGATTTGGTTTGGCCAACTAGATTGATTTGTATTTCTCTCCAGTAATTTGTTTACCCACAGTATACTTTCTTTCAAGAGAGAAGCCTCTAGTGAAAACTATGGCCGCCGGGTCTATCTTTTATCATATTATTTCCATATCTATAAAACCAAAAACACAAAAAATACCTTGCTGCAATTTATTTACTTTTACTTTACTTTGCATTATCTTTTATATCTATCACTATCAGATCTCATCCTTGCAAGTAACCGTGAAGGTATTGACAACCCCTTTATCGCGTTGGGTGCAAGTATTTTTTTGTTTGTGTAGGTGAAACCATTGGTGACTTGTGTGTTCCTCCTACTGGATTGATACCTTGGTTCTTAACTGAGGGAAATACTTATTTCTACTTTGCTGCATCACCCTTTCCTCTTCAAGGGAAAAACCAACCCAAGCTCAAGAAGTAGCAGGAAGAATTTCTGGCGCCGTTGCCGAGGAGGATCTACATCAAGCCTCCCAAGTACCTATCATAAACTCTCATCTCTTGCATTTACATTATTTTCCATTTGCCTCTCGTTTTCCTCTCCCCCACTACTAAAATGTTTTTACAAAATACAAAAATATTTGCCTTTTCCCGTTTGCCTTTACGGCTTACTTGGTTTGTTCGCTTGGCATAATTGTATGTTTATTCCAAATCAGAATGCAAAAAGTTTATGGATCCTAATCCACTTGCTAGTCTTTTTAAAATACCAAATTATGATGAACCAATTGCTAGTGAGTTGAGTGCACAAGATTATCTTTATGAAGTTTTGCTTGAAATTTGTGAATCTGAAAATTGTGATGAAGTGTTAAAAGAAGAAATTTATAAAGTGATTCACGATAGCTCCTTTAAAGAAAAGCATGATTGCAATGATGTTATTATAAATTCTAATAATGTCAATTGTGTTAATGATATGCAAAACCCCAAGCTTGGGTATGCTAATTTTGCTATGTCCACTACTTATTGTAATGATCATGATTGGGGTGATGCATCTTATGATCTTAAAAATTTGTTTAAGCCTCATGATGAATATGATATTGATAATAATGTTTGCAATAATATTGAAAGTGGGTTTGAAAGAGTGTCAACTTTAGGTAATAATAATCCCACTATTTTGGAAGAGTGTCAACTTTGCATGCATGTGAAACAATTAGAGTATATGTTATGTGATAGCTATATTGTTGAATTTGAGTATGATCCCACATGCAATTATTTTGAGAGAGGAAACTATGGTTGTAGAAATTTTCATGTTACTAAATTACCTCTCGTCATGTTGAGATTGCTATTGTTTCTTTCTTCTTCCTTGCATATGCTAGATATTTGTTGTCTTGATAATTTGGTTGCCTACAAAATGCCTATGCATAGGAAGTATGTTAGACTTAAATGTGTTTGTCACATGTTTTATGATGCTCTCTTTGTGCTTCAATTCTTGTCTTTCATGTGAGCATCATTAAAATTATCAATGCCTAGCTAAAAGGCTTTAAAGAAAAGCGCTTGTTGGGAGACAACCCAATATTTTTATTTTCTGTTTTTATTAAAATATGCAATTATACCTCTGATTAGATTGTGTTTTATGTTTTAATTAGTGTTTGTGCCAAGTAAAGCCTTTGGGATGATTTGGGTGATAGTTGATTTGATTCTATGAAAAACAGAAACTTTTGCGCTCAGTAAAGAAAATCCTAAAAAACACTAGAACGTGATAAAATTCTGAAGTTTTTACAAAAGCTTGATATACAAATTGCCCATGTTGTCCTAATTTTCATAATTTTTGGAGTTATAGAAGTTTGGCTAAAGTTCAGATTACTACAGACTGTTCTGTTTTTGACAGATTATGTTTTCATTGTGTTGTTTGCTTGTTTTGATGAATCTATGTGCCGTATTGGGGGGGTATGAACCATGTAGAAGTTAGAATATAGTAGATATAATGCAAATATAAAATTGGAATAAGTTTATAACAGTACCTAAGTGTGGTTATTTGCTTTGTTTCACTAACGGATCTCACAAGTTTTCTGTTGAGTTTTGTGTTGTGAAGTTTTCAAGTTTTGGATGAAGTTTCGATGGACTACGGAATAAGGAGTGGCAAGAGCCTAAGCTTGGGGATGCCCATGGCACCCCAATGTAATATTCAAGGAAAACCAAGCATCTAAGCTTGGGGATGCCCCGGAAGGCATCCCCTCTTCTGTCTACAATCCATCGGTAAATTACTTGAGGCTATATTTTTATTCACCACATGATATTTGTTTTGCATGGAGCGTCTTGTATGATATGAGTCTTTGCTTTATTTGTTTTTTAGTTTGCCACAATCATCCTAGCTGGACACACCTTTTGAGAGGGACACACATTAATCGTGAATTTGTTAGAACACTCTATGTGCTTCACTTATATTTTTTGAGCTAGGTAGTTGCTCTAGTGCTTCACTTATATTTTTTTAGAGCACGGTGGTGGTTATATTTTAAAGAAATTGATGAACTCTCATGCTTCACTTATATTATTTTGAGAGTCTGATAAATAGTATGGCAATTTTCTCAGGTTATGAATTTAGTCCTAATATGATGGGTATCCAAGAGGAATATAATAAAAACTTTCATGAAGATCATTGAATATATGAGAAGTTTGATTCCTTGCATTTGTTTTGAGATATAAAGATGGTGATATTAGAGTTATGATAGTGAGTAATTGTGGTTTAGTAAGAACATTTGTGTTAAGGTTTGTGATTCCCGAAGCATGCACGTGTGGTCTCTCGTTATGCGATGATATTGGAGAATGATTTACTATTGATTGTCTTCCTTATGAGTGGCGGTCGGGGAAGAGCGATGGTATTTTCCTACCAATCTACCCCCCTAGGAGCATGCGTAGTAGTACTTTGCTTCGAGGGCTAATAAACTTTTGCAGTAAGTATGTGAGTTCTTTATGACTAATGTGAGTCCATGGATTATACACATTCTCACCTTTCCGCATTTTGCTAGCTAGCCTCTTCGGTACCGTGCAGTGCCCTTTCTCACCTTGAGTTGTGGTGCAAACTTCGCCGGTGCATCCAAACCCCGTGATATGATACCCTCTATCACACATATGCCACCTTATATCTTCCTCAAAACAGCCACCATACCTACCTATTATGCCATTTCCATAGCCATTCCGAGAAATATTGCCATGCAACTTCCACCATTCCGTTTTATGACACATACCATCATTGTCATATTGCTTTGCATGATCATATAGTTGGCATAGTATTTGTGGCCTGGCCACCATTCACTTTTTTTATACATGTCACGCTACATCATTGCACATACCGGTACACCGCCGGAGGCCCATTCTTGAGTTGTAAGTAAATAAAAGTGTGATGATTACCATTATTGGAACATTGTCCCATGTGAGGAAAGGATGATGGAGACTATGATTCCCCCACAAGTCGGGATGGGGCTCCGGACGAAAATAAAAAAAGAGGCCAAAGAGCCCACCATAAAAAAAGAAAAAAGAGAGCCCAAAGAGCCCAAAAAGAAAAAAACAAAATAAAAAAATGAGAGAAAAAGAGAGAAATGACAATGTTACTATCCTTTTCCACACTTGTGCTTCAAAGTAGCACCATGTTCTTCATGATAGAGAGTCTCCTATTTTGTCACTTTCATATATTACTAGCGGGAATTTTTCATTATATAACTTGGCTTGTATATTCCAGTGATGGGCTTCCTCAAAATGCCCTAGGTCTTCATTTGCAAGCAAGTTGGATGCACACCCACTTAGTTTTCTTTTGAGCTTTCATACACTTATGGCTCTAGTGCATCCGTTGCATGGCAATCCCTACTCCTTGCATTGACATCAATTGATGGGAATGTCCATAGCCCATTTATTAGCCTCGTCAATGTGAGACTTTCTCTTTTTTTGTCTTCTCCACACAACCTCCAACATCATATTCTATTCCACTCATAGTGCTATCTCCATGGCTCACGCTCATGTATTGCGTGAGAGTTGAAAATGCTGAAGCGCGTTAAAAAGTATGAACAAATTGCTTGGCTTGTTATCGGGGTTGTGCATGATAAATACTTTGTGTTAAGAAGATAGAGCATGACAATACTATATGATTTTGTTGGGATTCCTTTCTTTAGCCATTATATTTTGAACAGACATGATTACTTTTTAGTATGCTTGAAGTATTATTGTTTTTATGTCAATATTAAAATTTTGTTTTGAATCTTATGGATCTGAATATTCATGCCACATAAAGAAAGATTACATGATAAACATGTTAGGCAGCATTCCACATCAAAAATTCTGTTTTTATCATTTACCTAATCGAGGACGAGCATGAATTAAGCTTTGGGGATGCTTGATACGTCTTCAATGTATCTATAATTTTTTAGTGTTCCATGCTATTATATTATCAACCTTGGATGTTTTATATGCATTATTATGCTATTTTATATCATTTTTTGGGACTAACCTATTAACCTAGTGCCAAGTGCCAGTTGCAGTTTTTTCCTTGTTTTTGCCTTTACAGAAAATCAATACCAAACAGAGTCCAAACGGAACGAAACTTTTTGATGATTTTTCTTGGACCACAAGACACCCTAGAAGCTTCAGGAGGAGGCCAAAGGAGCCACGAGGTGGCCACAAGCTCATAGGGCGCGCCCCTCGTAGCCCCTCTAACCCTAATTCTTCTTCTATAAGTACCCAAATATTCCCCGTAGACCAGGGGGCACACCAAAAATATTTTTCTGCCTCCGCAAGTTTCTATTCTCGAGAGATCCCATCTGGAGGCCTTTTCCGGTACTCTGCCGGAGGGGGATTCGACCACGGAGGGCTTCTACATCAACCTTACTGCCCTTTCGATGCTGTCTGAGTAGTTTACCACAGACCTACGGGTCCATAGCTAGTAGCTAGATGGCTTCTTCTCTCTCTTTGATCTTCAATAAAATGTTCTCCTCGATGTTCTTGGAGATCTATTTGATGTAATCTTATTTTGCGGTGTGTTTGTTGAGATCCGATGAATTCTAGGTTTATGATCAGGTTATCTACGAATATTATTTGAGTCTTCTCTGAACTCTTTTATGCATGATTAAGATAGCTTTGTATTTCTCTCTGATCTATTGATTTGGTTTGGCCAACTAGATTGATTTTCCTTGCAATGGGAGAGGTGCTTTGTAATGGGTTCAATCTTGCGGTGCTTTTTCCAAGTGATAGAAGGGGACATGACATGTATTTGTATTGTTGCCATTAAGGATAAAAAGATGGGCTTTGTTCATATTGACTGGATCTATCCCTCTACATCATGTCATCTTGCTTAAGGCGCTACTCCATTCTTGTTAACTTAATACACTAGATGCATGCTGGATAGTGGTCGATGTGTGGAGTAATAGTAATAGATGCAGGCAGGAGTCGGTCTACTTGTCACAGGCGTGATGCCTATATTCATGAGCATTGCCTTAGATATTATCATAATTATTCGCTTTTCTATCAATTTCTCAACAGTAATTTGTTTACCCACCGTATGCTTTCTTTCAAGAGAGAAGTCTCTAGTGAAAACTATGGCCCCCGGGTCTATCTTTTATCATATTATTTTCAGATCTATAAAACCAAAAACACAAAAATACCTTACTGCAATTTATTTACTTTTATTTTACTTTGCATTATCTTTTATATCTATTACTATCAGATCTCATCCTTGCAAGTAACCGTGAAGGGATTGACAACCCCTTTATCGCGTTGGATACAAGTATTTGTTCGTTTGTGTAGGTGCAACCATTGGTGACTTGTGTGTTCCTCCTACTGGATTGATACCTTGGTTCTTAATTGAGGGAAATACTTATCTCTACTTTGCTGCATCACCCTTTCCTCTTCAAGGGAAAAACCAACACAAGCTCAAGAAGTAGCAGTCAGTTGGGTCCATCTCTTGAAGGTAGGCAGGGCTAACCTGCAGTATGCTCAACGGGGTGTGTGACACAATCTCAGAGCATTTATCAACTAAGGCCAAGGCCTGGTCTGACGAGGAAGTGATCGAATCTGATCTCGAAGTTGGTTCCGAGGTAAGACCTGACCGAGGTTCTAATCTGAGGTCAGATCCGGGGTTAAGTTCATGGTGTCTGTGGGGTCCTCTAGCCAATCTGGCCTCCAGCTGGAGAGAGCGAGATCGCCATGGGAGTCAGCGCTATACTCCAAACTCCCAAATCTGATGATCTGATTTGGGCCGAAGCTTTCGACATGGCCGAGGTGGCCGGACGGGTCGGCTTGGAGGACGACGCTGCCGAACGCGAAAATCTGGTCGGGAACAAAGATGTCATCGTAGCCCCTCTAACCCTAATTCTTCTTCTATAAGTACCCAAATATTCCCTGTAGACCATGGGGCACACCAAAAATATTTTTCCGCCGACGCAAGTTTCTGTTCTCGAGAGATCCCATCTGGAGGCCTTTCCGGTACTCTGCCGAAGGGGGATTCGACCACGGAGGGCTTCTACATCAACCTTACTGCCCTTTCGATGCTATGTGAGTAGTTTACCACAGACCTATGGGTCCATAGCTAGTAGCTAGATGGCTTCTTCTCTCTCTTTGATCTTCAATAAAATGTTCTCCTCGATGTTCTTGGAGATCTATTCGATGTAATCTTATTTTGCGGTGTGTTTGTTGAGATCCGATGAATTCTGGGTTTATGATCAGGTTATTTATGAATATTATTTGAGTCTTCTCTGAACTATTTTATGCATGATTAAGATAGCTTTGTATTTCTCTCTGATCTATTGATTTGGTTTGGCCAACTAGATTGATTTTCCTTGCAATGGGAGAGGTGCTTTGTAATGGGTTCAATCTTGTGGTGCTTATTCCCAGTGATAGAAGGGAACATTACATGTATTTGTATTGTTGCCATTAAGGATAAAAAGATGGGGTTTGTTCATATTGACTGGATCTATCCCTCTACATCATGTCATCTTGCTTAAGGTGTTACTCCATTCTTGTTAACTCAATACACTAGATGCATGCTGGATAGCGGTCGATGTGTGGAGTAATAGTAATAGATGCAGGCAGGAGTCGGTCTACTTGTCACAGACGTGATGCCTATATTTATGAGCATTGCCTTAGATATTGTCATAATTATTCGCTTTTCTATCAATTGCTCAACAGTAATTTGTTTACGCACCGTATGCTTTCTTTCAAGAGAGAAGTCTCTAGTGAAAACTATGGCCCCCGGGTCTATATTTTATCATCTTATTTTCAGATCTATAAAACCAAAAACACAAAAATACCTTACTGCAATTTATTTACTTTTATTTTACTTTGCATTATCTTTTATATCTATCACTATCAGATCTCATCCTTGCAAGTAACCGTGAAGGGATTGACAACCCCTTTATCGCGTTGGATGCAAGTATTTGTTTGTTTGTGTAGGTGCAACCTTTGGTGACTTGTGTGTTCCTCCTACTAGATTGATACCTTGGTTCTTAACTGAGGGAAATACTTATCTCTACTTTGCTGCATCACCCTTTCCTCTTCAAGGGAAAAACCAACGCAAGCTCAAGAAGTAGCAGTCAGTTGGGTCCATCTCTTGAAGGTAGGAAGGGATAACCTGCAGTTTGGTCAACGGGGTGTGTGACACAATCTCGGAGCATTTATCAACTAAGGCCAAGGCCTGGTCTGACGAGGAAGTGATCGGATCTGATCTCGAAGTTGGTTCTGAGGTAAGACCTGACCCGAGGTTCGGATCTGAGGTCAGATCCGGGGTTAAGTTCACGGTGTCTGTGGGGTCATCTAGCCAATCTGGCCTCCAGCTGGAGAGAGCGAGATCGCCATGGGAGTCAGCGGTATACTCCAAACACCCAAATCTGATGATCTGATCTGGGCCGAAGCTTTTGACCCAGCCGAGGTGGCCGGCTGGGTCGGCTTGGAGGACGACGCTGCCGAACGCGAAAATCTGGTCGGGGACAAAGATGTCGTCGTAGCCGATGTCACTGTTGATCTGAACAGCCAATGATCCTTTTTGACCACACAACGGGACCTGTATGGGCCACCAATGTCAGTGCTAAAACCGGTGGATCTTGGGTAGGGGGTCTCGAGCTGTGGATCTAGGAACAATAGTAACAGGGTATGAAGGGAGACAGTATTTACCCAGGTTTGGGCCCTCTCGAAGAGGTAATACCCTACATCCTGCTTTGATTATATTGATGTGATGGAGTACAAAATACAAGATGATCTACCTCGAGATCGTATGATTGTGTTCTAAATGCTAAGGCTGTTAATCGTGCCTCTATAGACTAAACCCCTCGGCTTATATATGCACCAGGATTACCTAGGTTGTACACATGGTCGGTTATCATTACGTTGGCTACAGGGCAGACTTCGGAGGTTTCCGTCTTGATCATGCCGGGGTCCGCTGCTTTGGTAGTCATTCCTTTTGATGATAGGAAGGCCAAAAGCCCGACCCATGGACTGTGGGCCATACAGTTTAGTACTCCTTAGTCTAGGACACCGTCACACGCGCACATGGGTAAACATTCAGGTAGCAGTGCTTACGCCACCTCTAAAAGACACCAGTTAGTACCAGCAGAAAACTAATCTAGACTATGATCGAACGTAAGACCAAAAGACCTAGAACACTAGATCATCTACAAAAGATACTTCACACTTCCACCGTTGCTTGATCCTGTTCAATCCAACTCGCAAGCCATGGATCGCATGGAATACCTCACTGGCTATTAGTTCGAACATTCCTACTCCCCACTTCAGCAATTCTTGATTTCCCTGCTTTTTCTGTAAAATAGTCCAATCGTTAAGCAATCTCGCAATCATATTAACAGGGACACAAGGATCATTGATTGTAGGATTATCAAACACCACAATCTTCCTTAATTTATGAATTGTCCAAAAAACAACAGACACTCCTGCCATTATTATCTGCTTTTCATGCGAGTTAAACATGACAATCCAGTTGTCAAAAAGAGCTTGCATATTATCACGTACATTTAAAAGGTTAATAACACATTTCATTATGTTCCAAAGCATCAAAGCTATAGAAAAGTGTAGGAAAAGGTGATGATGTGAGTTATCTTTGCCACAAAAGGACAAGCTAATTTACCTATCCAACCTCTCCTGATCGGATTATCTTTAGTCAGGATGTTATTTCTAAGAACTAGACAGAAAAAGATTCTAACCCGTGGAGGAATCTTATTTTTCCAAAGAAATTTATGAGGAAAGGAAATTACATCCTCAATCAAGCTATAATGGGATTTAACTGAATATATTCCATTTTTGATTAGTGTCCATTTGATAGTATCATTCATGTTAGAGAGTTCTACCCCCTCACACACCTCTTTAATACGAGTCCAAAGCTCCAGAGATTCACCCCAGAGGTCTCTTGTAAATTTTATATTGTCAAGCCTTTCGTTAAAAACTTCTGTCACTCGGATGCTTTTTATCAACAATAATATTATTTAACCTAGGAAGTTAGCTTTGAGGGATTTGTCTCCTGCCAACCAGTCTTCCCAAAACCTCACTTTCCAGCCATTTCCAATTGTGAATTGATAGAGTGAGGAAAAATGAATCCAAAATATGGAATCTCTCAGTAGACAAGCGATACTTTTTTTATTGGATTCTTCCTGCCAAAAAATCCTGGCTCTAAAAAAATCCGTTCTTTTTATTAACCTCCAGAATGAGTCCATAGAAGGACATCATCAAGTTAGGGATACCATTCAGGGAATATTGTATTAAAGTAACCCTACTCCCATTGACTGGAGCTATTACATTTCTTTTCCATTTTATCCTCAGAATTCTCCCAATGTTTGTTTCTTGTTCTTTTTTCAGCAGTATGTAAACCAAGACATCTCATAGAAAGAGAACCAGCAGGACAACTAAGAATATCAGCATAATGTGTTGCTTCATTCTTGGCACCTCTAAAATGGAACAACTCGCTTTTATGGAAACTAATTTATCTTCAAGCCAGATATTTGTTCAGACAAGGACTGTGCTAATGTCCAATCGATCCGAATATAACAATAGCTCCGAACGATTTTAGAAGCGAGAGCGTCAGTGCGAGAGCAACATACGGCCGGTTTCCAATTCATTTCTAAGTCTTGCATGCATGCATATAAAACAAGATTGATGACATCAGCAAAGATTCCAAAGGAATTCAAAATAAAAAATTGTTTTCACATTAAAGAACCGTCGCGATGAGATCTTCAAAACTAGATCCCATGTTGATATGTTCCGACGACTTTTTTTTAGGTAAAAAAGTTATCATGCCTAAGGTATGTAAGTTATCATGTCTATGGCACATAAGTTACCACGGTGTTTGCATAGGCGAATTCTGGACATGAAAATAATTTCCTCCAATTTTCTCTCCACATGCAAATGCTCTAAAAGGGTAGAAAACCTAATGTCATCGTAGATTCTCCCTATTTCAAAACTTTGTAATGTTTTGTAACTCAAACCGTCTGCCCGACTCAAAATGTGTTTTCACAAAAAGAAATCCGCCACGGCAAGACCTTCGAAACTAGATCCCAAGTTGGTATGTTGCCATGACTTTTTTTGGGGTCAAAAGTTATCATGTCTGGGCTAAGTAAGTTATCAACTCTGCTATGCGTATATTACCATCTTATTTACACAAATGTTATCTGGGGATTTGTTTTCAACAATTTTTTTCCTAGGTCAAAGTTACCACGGTGTTTTGTACCTAAGTTATCTGGTCTGCAATGCTATTTACATAAAAGTTGTCGCAGGTATGTTTTCAACAAATTTCCCCCCTGGGTCAAAGTTATCGTGGTGTTTGTACCTAAGTGATCAGGCCCCGGTGCGTATATTACCATGCTATTTACATAGAAGTTACCGGTGGTATGTTTTCAACAACTTTTTTCATGGGGCAAAGTTATCGTGGTGCGTGTATTACCATGCAATTTACAGAGAATTTACTATGAGTATGTTTTTAATAACTTTTTTTTTTGAGAAAAGTTTTTAATAACTTTTTTCGTGGGTCAAATAGTTATCATCTCTATGGTGCCTACATTACCATGTTATCTGCAAACAAGTCTGGTAACCACAAGATGAGCAGCTAGATAGCTTGAACATGAACAGTTTGGTAACTATTACATGAGCGTGCTGATAACTATATAAAACAATGATGATAATTGTACCTTTAGGAACTTGATAACTATTCCGCGGGCTAAAACTTAACTACAAAATTATCAGCACCGAACAAGTCAGAGAAACCACGTGATAAAATTTTCGTTGAACGAAGGTTGGCTATTATAGCATAGATGAACCAAGTTAAAATAGTACGATTATCCTATAGTCACCACAAAACAAGCAGTAGGTGAGTTGGTTGGTTGCCAAATTTCTCTACCAAGGCAATGGGTGATCGATTCCCACATAGCTCTTATTTTTGCATTAAAAAACAACTTCCTGCTCATTCTAAAACAAATCGGGGGCATGTACATCAGGAGATCGATCTCCCCCGCCTATCAGGTTCACGATCTCTAAAAATCCAAGCGAAATCATCGGGAGCGAGCGCAAAAACTGCGGGCGAGAAAAAGGAAACACAGGGTCGCGCACGACCGTAGGATCTAGAACGAACGAGATCCAATGCGTTTGGATCTGTTGCAGAAATCCTGCCGTCAGGATTTTAGCTTTTCCGTTCAGACAAACATAGGATAAGCTTAAGATTGTGAGCAATATCACAATCATCTTGAAGCAAAGTGGGACGGGTTGATGCCTATTGAGAAGAATTGAGAGGCTGCTGAAGCCATGAAGCTTTTGTGAACACAAAAAAGGTCTCTTCCTTGGATAAATCTTAATCCACAGAAATGAAGGTGATACATCAAGAATCGCAACACAATTCGATTGATCATATGGTCGGTTTACAGCACTCGATCAGACATGACTGATGAATAATTAAGTAGTAATGAGAAAAAATGACAAAGTAAAATGGTGAAATATTAACTTGGTGAACGCAAGACATGATTAACGTGAGTAGTACTACCTAATAAAGATTATTAAGGAAGACAAGAATCAACTACTGCCAGCGTGCGGCATTAATTCTTCATTTGGCGGCATGGCGGGCGATGAGTTCAGCGATGTTATACGCCATGCCGGACACCAACTGGTTTCCACTGTTCTCGTCCGACATGGGGTCCTTGTCGGTGTCGCTTTCCATCATCGCCAGTTCACAGAAGTCCGGCTGAAACGAAGCGTCCCTGAGCTTGGGCGACGCCACGTCAAAGCGGCCGGCGTTCAAGTCTTGGAGCGCCCCGGCGATTGATGCTTGCATGCTTTGGTAGGTGACGAGGCAGTTGTAGAGGGCGTCGATTAGCCTGTTGATGGTTAGCTCCGTCGACGTGACGTTGGTGGCGGTGAGGTTGGTCGCCGCGATGGCGAGCCCGCGGGCGTCCTTGGCGGCTGCGGCCGCGGGGTCGGCCGAGAGCGTGCGAACGCAGTATCTATAGGGCGTACCCACGGTGGCATTGGTCACCGCTGCGCACGTCGTCTTGATGACGTATGAAGGCCCGGCCGATGGCGTTGCCGCCGCGAGGAGGAAGGTGAGGAGAAGAATAGGGATCGCCGCCGCCATGGATTCTACTTGTGCGGGCAGATGCAGCCTGAAGCGCCCCAGTTTCTTTATATATACTACTGTGCATGCATCCGCGAACAAGTCCTCTCTCTAACTACTTGTGCGTGAGGGAGTTGTTGGTTAGTTGGTTGGGAGCGATTTATATTTTATTGGCGAACAAGTCAAGTGATGAACGGATCAGAACATTAGTTTGTTATACTACTGGCTAGTGCCGCAAGGGCCGGCGACCACAACCTATGATGCATGTCCTTTTTTTTGGGACATGTCTCCTGAATGAATCCTCAATTAAATTAAAACAATTACCGGCCGTGCGTGTCATGCATATACGAGTAATTCGATTTTCTTTTCTTGAGTAGGTGTGGAACCAACCAAGCACGGGAAGATGGTGCCCATTGCCAAACCGTTCGTGCACTTTGTCCAAATAAACAAATCTCCGAAAATCTAGTACTATATATAGTCAATAAACAAATCTACGAAAATGATGTCTGGTGATTCACCCAAAGCATGCTTGGCAACCTAACGCAATATTTACTAGATCGGCCCGTGGTGCCTGGCTGAACGTTTTGTCCCAGCTTTTAAACAAACCGCAATATTGTTGCTACTACTTGGTATAGGATCATTTGTCAAAGTCATGGAAGAAGGCAAGGCAATCACATGTGCCAAATGCAAAGCAACCATGAGGTATTTTGTAGTAGAACCATTCGTCTCAAAGTTCATAAGGAATGTAAATATATATTTTTCCAAAAGCGAGACCGGACGATCAATCCACATCAAGTTTGCTACAATGTACTTCTCATACAGCAAAATCAAGCCACAACAGCAATGCGAGACGAAGAATCTATGTAGTTCCACGGAAGCATATTTTTTGGATAGATCCACCTGATCGTCTTGATCGTCTTGACATTCAACCTTTCATAGGGCCATGAGCAAAAGGAAAAAAAGCACAAAGATATAGTTAGTGGCAACAGGAGGATAAAGAAGTAAACTGTACTATTGGTAGCTACTACAATGTCCAAATCGAATAATCTAACGATCAGATCCACTTGTACATATTTGGGCCCACTGTTCAATATGTACCATATAAATCAGTTACCATATAAATTAGGCGTCGCCCAATCCGGGCGATCGGGGGGAACCCAGCCGCCGCCGGCTCGCCACCCCTCCTCGTGCCTGCCTCCGCGTCGCCGTCGTCGGATACTGATTTATATGGTTCTTCTATGGCATAAAGTGATGCAATCTATTTCCAAAGTAGGAATGGTTCATAGCAGAACCATATAAATTAGGCGGCAAATGAGTAAGAACATTAGCCCTCTGTTCTAGTCAAATTAAGGAGCTCGCTAAGGCATGGTGCTGCACAATCTTCATACCAATTTTCCCTGCTACAATTTAATGAAGCTTTGAAACTAGATATACCAAGATATTCGCCAACCCATTCATAACATATACCTATGTAATGAAGAGGGAACAGTTAATTTTGATACAGAACATGCACTTGTGAATTGGCAGGTAATATGAAGGTGCTGTATTGGAATTTTACCTTCGCTTTCAGTGACACATATCAGATAATCTTCCCTCGATCCTTTCATGATATGGTTGTTGCCGGTGCTCTAGGAAGAACACCGTTTTGTTAATAGTTATTTTGAAATAAGAAAACCTTATCATTGTGGAATATAAACAAAAGAAAAAGCAAATATATGAAAATTGTTAAAGGCTGAGGGAAAATTTAGAAACTGAAATGGCATGTGAAATATATTTTTCTCTACATTCTTCATATAAGCATCGTAAAGAGAAATGTAACCATAAACTTGACCTATTGGATACATCCTATATATTTTCTAAAATAGAGTATGTATCAAAAAAAAGTCAGAACAAAGGGAATATGCATCAAATATGATTTCACCTACATTCCTCCTGTACACTTCACGAAAAAATAATTTGGCTTGCTTTTCATAAAAATAGCAGTGGGGCCTTACCCTACTGTACAACTAAAAAATATATACGAATTCACCCCACTCAAAGAAGTACACCTTTTTTTAGGAATCGAAGTGGAAATCAACCAAACCTATAGGTAAAACAGAATTGAAGATTACATAGCAGAAAGAGTTCCATGATAAAAATTGTGGAATAACATTAGGACATGAATGAAAATTAGACACCATTACACAACTACTACTATAGTTGACCAAAATAGAGAATAGCCTAAAATCCACTGGTCCAGCTCTATGAGAAACACAAAAATGAGAACTTGCAAAGTGAAGTTGTCACCTGCTGCGCCATCTTCGGATGGACCATCTACTTGTGCATCATCATCATCATCGGCTGGTGGTGGTGAGGATTGAGCTCCAGGAGCCCCGCCATTGCTAAGCTTTTTTGAATCTCCTGTAACAAAAATGGGAAGGTTATTTAACATCAAAAAATATACAACAGTGCAAGGAGCTTCCAAGAGAAGGATGACATGTGAGATTCAGCAATCCATGTAACCAGAGTAGTTGGCATCATTTGTAGGACTGTTGTAATCACATATCACTTTCTAACTCAGTTACATGAGAAGTTAGAAAGTGATATGTGATGACAAAAGAATACATGGAAATAAAAGCATTTTAGTAATTGGTTAATAAAAGCATTTCTCTTTTTGTCTACAATCTACCTGGGTCTAAGAATACAAAAGAAGTTTCAAAGTCCTAATTAAAGTTTCCCCTGAATGAGTAGTCCTTCAGAAAAAGCTGCAGAAGTAATTGGTTAATAAAAGCATTTTAGTAGTGTATATATGAACGTATATGTGGTATATCTGTACCAGAAACATAAGAATTAGCTCTCCTGTAAGGGAGAAGATGGACATTGTAGGTTTATAGTTGTTCTGTATGGCACGACCTTGAAATCCAGAGAAGGAAAATATGGCATATACACAACACATCTTCTCTGTTTATCCACTCCGCATCAGACAATTATCCTGTTAAACTACTCTGTCAAACTTCCTTTTCCACGATTTTATCATACAATCATAATTACTTATTTGCTTAGTGGGGTATATGCAAGAGAAAGTCAGAAAACATATGTGTAATTTGTAGAAAGAAGCAAAACCACCTTGCATTGAGCCTATCTAATTACCTAAGCTGATCCAAAAACAAACTGAACGACTGTGAACCAACTTAAATAACATAGACATAAGCCTTTTAACAGAAATTAGTTCTACTAATATAATGTGAAAGTGGAATGGAGAGATAATACGGAAGTATTGTTTAAACAAAGCAACATGATGCAAAGTTCTCATCCTTGGAGGGGAGTTCATACCTGCAGAGGCGGATCTCAGGTCGGCGTGGGTAGCACGAATCGGTCCGGTGAGCTGCGCGCTGCTCAGGGGCGGGGCATGATCCGGCGAGCCGCGTGGTGCTCACGGGCGGCGAACGGCTAGGGAGAAGAGAGGCAGCTGGAAAAGCAGTGTGCCGCCGGCGGGCAGGCTGGAGGGGCGGCGACTCAAATCGTAAATCAGAGACCAGTATCAACTATGCCACCGCTCCAAATAGGAGTCCAGTTACACGCTACTAACTATAGTACCCCATATAATAAACAGTCGAATTTCTTTTGAAGATGTAGATCTCAAAATACACACATTGAGTACTCATGTGCTGGGTAGAGACAGTGACTCGTTTCATGTGCAATGAAAATTCGGAGGTGTTCTCCAAATAAATGAAAATAGCATCTTTCTAAGAAAGAAAGAAAAATGTGCATACACAAAGGCACAAACTATATGCACTGAATACTCGAGTTACATGTCAGGCACCAACTATATGCATGAATACTCGAGTTACATGTCAGGCACCAACTATATGCACTGAATACTCGAGTTACATGTCAGCTATAGTGCTTGTTTCATGCAATGAACTGACTAGAGGAAAACCAGCTGAACACAAGACAGATAAACACATGTGTAAATAGCATAAGAATGCATGAACACACTCTGTTCTAACGGATATGCATATTAGCCATATAAAGCCCGATAAAAGAAAATGTTGATCTGACTAATAAGACCACCACATCTAGAATAAAAACAGTAAAGAATCCCAAGGCCAAAGCACACCCTGAACATTAACTTGCATATTGTTGGCAGCAAAAAAGTAGAACTACCAAAATCAACCCAATAACTAATTAGGCAAAACACTATAGGAGGAAAACATGTTTATAGCTAACAATAGTTTGCATTCACAGGGACAACTGATCTCTAACTTAGTACCCTATATTGTACAACCATGCATCTCATCTCAAAGACCATTCAAGTTTATTCATGTCGTGCTTGAAATATATATCTGTTACTACATGGACCAAACATTGGTATGAGAAAGAAAAAATCTTTACATAAGAGAGAGAAGAAATCCTAACTAGACTAAATCAAGGACCAACAAAAACAATAAAAGATCAAGAACAACTTATATGCAATAAAGGTATAAGAGAGAAGAAATCTTTACATAAGACGGCTATAAACACTGGAGCATAAATAAGCAATGCCTTTAAATACAAATAAAAAGGATTCAGTGTTCATTGCATAGTGGGCTCAGATTCACCTTTCCTCGATCATATAACCTACCCCCGCCATCTCTTATCACCAGATCAATCTGTTTATACAATGGAGCTGCCCTGGTTATTACTCAACAAGAATGACCATCCAAGGACCGAACAACAAGTATCACATGATCAAAAAGGATTCTAGGGATAAGAGGGAGGATCCAACTTGATACCCACAGGTGCCTCGATTGCTCAAAGGAACACTTATTTCAGTCAAGGTTAATCATCATCGCCCTAGCACGAACACTACTGATCAATTCAGTAAATCCAGGAGCATAGCTATACGACCAGGGCATCCACATGTAAACCAGATCATCACAGGAACTCCTATGATAGAAACCAAACATGAACAACAGCCTGCAAACCCTAGAATAGCATGCATTCACAACTACAGAGCTCAAGTAGGAACCGATGCATGAGTAGGGCATAGAGCATCAACCAGACGAGCACCACATCAATATAGCCACGGCCATGTCCAATACAGTAGCCGAAGCAGATGATCAGGAGGAAGATGGAGCTCACCAAGGGAGATTGTAGCCGCCGCAGTACTCAGTGGGCACCGGGGTTGCGCCTGAACGTCGTCCAACCGGCGAGGAACCGCGTCGGAGTTGCGCCTTGCACTGCCCCGCCGACGAGCACGAACGCATCAAACAACCAAGTGACTATGTGCACGGAATACATGTCAAACAATATAAACAATCAGATATGCTATCACAACAGGCGAATAAACATCTAGTATAACAGAAAAATGTAATTGAAACGAGGCTAGGCAATACATAAAGCAATGCATATTTGATAGACCAGTTCATCTATCACTGGAACTGTAGAGTATTTAGATGACTGCTAATAATAGTATGTCACTGCAGATATATTTGTAAGTCAAATGGAACGTGTTTTGTTAAAAACCCATTTAATGGCCTGACTTTGATAAAGCCACAGGATGCTACAGGGTTAAAGGAGACGACGCGAGGGCTACAGACTTATACATAGGTTAACCGACGTGGTGTACTGAACCTCAGTTATAATTTAAAAGATTCATATTGTGGACTATCGAAGCATCCTACTGCTTATTTTGCTAGAAGAATATACAATACAGTCTAGATTTTAAGACATGACCAACAAATGCACAAGGTAAGCATGTACCTAGCAGGCATTGACATGAATATTACATAGTAGCACAAGTAAGCAGAGCATAAAGTTAGATGTCAGTCCTAGTGCTTGGTTCATGTTAAGATGTAGACCTTGGAGGTACACGGACTGAATACTCAAGTCCCATGGTAGTCACAATAACTCTTTAGATATAAAAAATATAGGTGTTCTATTAAGAAAAAAAGAGGTGCAGACCACAAACTTTACACCGAATACTCCAGTTACACGTCAGTCCTAGTGCTTGGTTCATGTAATCAAAATTGCTAAAGAAAACAAGAAGGGCATTAATTGCCAGCAACAATAAACCATAATGACATGAACATAAGGATAGCTCAAATCAGAGTTGCTTCAAACATATGTAAAGAAACACTGAAATACTGAAATTAGTTGTAATTTAAGTATTTGACATTAAATAAACTGGTCCGTTGAAAGTAGCACTATGTATCAAACAGACTAATTGGCAAATAGAATCAGCAGCTATCTCCCCTGGAAATATACAATATTTTACTTCATTGACCTTGTGTTATGCTCAAGCTTACAGTAGAGCTGACCTTCCTCCACATGAGTACATAGCTTCATCAAGACCACCGCATTAGAACCTCCTAAACTAAAAGCAAAGTAATCTATCAGTCATTCTTATTGTGTTCCCATTCCCTGTATGACATTCCCTTTTTTTGTATCTTTTGTCGAGATATGTATCTTCTGACACCTTGCTAATCTACAAACGAAAAATCCCCTTTTGCCAGACTAAAAGAAGGCTATTCTGAAACTACATCGACGGAATCCATTTAGTGTCACCGTATACACAAAGGTGCCATTTACACGAAGTGTCACCGTATACATCACGATATGCACCCACAAGCTATTTTAAGATCACAGTGCCACTGTCAAAATTCACAAAGTGCCAATGGTGGTTAAGTTATGTATAAATTAATAGAAAGTTCTAAACACATTTATCCTAAGATCAGACTGCAGCTCATACAAAAGTGTCTTCCAGTCAGAAAGGAATTGGCAAATAACAAAATGCCAATGTCAATGAATGTGCCAATGTAGTTCATACAACAAGGTGCTACAATGAACAAAATACATATCTGCTGACCAAAAATTTTGTTAACTGCTATAAAGTTCATTTAAGTGCTAAGGGGGGAAACATGATTCACAGATGGCTTGATGAACTGTAGGAAGTGCGTGTAGATCTTTCATACAAGAAAGAAAAGAGAGATCAGGAGAAGAGATAGAAGTTCATACCTGCAGAGGCAGATCTCAGGTCGGCGGGGGTGGCACGAATCGGTCCGGTGAGCCGCATGGTGCTCAGGGGCGGTGAACAGCGAGGGAGAAGAGGGGCGGCCGTGCTGCCTCTGCCGAGCACCGTGGAGGAGGAAGGGGAGAAGCGAGACCAGCGAGGAGAGAACCGCACGCCCTCCCTAGCTCGTAGAGGAAAACGCCGGAGACTCGATCTGCCGGTGCTCCTCGCCTTCCCCGAGGGGTCAGGAGCAGCTTCGAGGGGCGACCTTGACAGGGGCGGAGATGACCGGAGCAACGAGCAGGCGGCCGTCGGAGGTGAGGTCCACCTCCACCACCGAAACCCTAGCAAGGGAAATCGAAGCGGGCGACCACAGGAGGCGAGGAAAAGTAGATCGACGCGGTGAAGGTGGTAGAGCTCGTTGAGGAGTAGCCGTGCGTGTGTTGGGCTGCGCCGGAGCCCACCGGAGCGGTCGGAATCGGCCGGCGACCGAGGCGTTGTGCGAGTGCGGGAGAGAGGCAGCTAGGTCATCTCCATGGGAGCGGCCACCTTTTATACGCATAAGCATGAAATGACGAAAATGCCCCCGGCAGGGCAGTCTATTTACGCGCGGTGGCACGACCGGGGTGAAACTATTCATTGCTACAGGAGCCCCACTTCGATGCGACGGGCGAGGTCGTCCCAGGGCTCGATCCGACGGCCCAGATCGCATCAAGCAAAACGATCCAACGGCCAGGAAGCTCAAATCGCTGAGGAGCCGGGTTCCTGCCATGAATCTTCTTTCTGGATACATCTAGCATATGCATGTTTGGAGTAAGCTTTTTTTTAGACTCATCATGCGCGCTTGGCTCCTTAAGACCATATATATAAACATTAAGTAAGCTTGAGCAAGCATTCTTCGTGCCTTATCTGTGCATGCATGCATATATATATATATATATATATATGTATATATATATATATATATATATATATATATGTATATATATGTATATATATGTATATACATACATATATATATACGCATAATTAAAAGAACACCGGCCGGCGACCGGTGATTAAAAGATACTCTCTCAGTAAACAAATATAAGAACGTTTAGATCACTTCTTTAATGATCTAAATGCTCTTATATTTTTTTACGCAGGGAGTAGATATATAGAGAGGCTGCCACGCCACCGGATGTAGAGTATAGTTTGCTTGATGCTATCGTATAGTGGCACGTACAAGTGTGTTTCTCACAATCTAGAGTAGGTACGTACATGCCAGGAGCAGCGTAGCTATTTTCTCGTAAATAATAAATAGTACGTATATAGTACTCCCTTTGTGATCTTACATATTTTTTTTCATTGACGAAGTACTAGTATATAATTACGGAAGCAGCAGAAGAAACTAACTAGCTAGTGCGGCTGCGCCCCTAGCCATCCATCACCGGAGACGTAGTTTATGTCGGTGAACCTGGCGACCTCTGTGCCGCTGGCTACCCTGGACCAAGGGACTCGGCCTGTCCTGTTGGATCCTGGCCCCGTGCACTCCGACTCCAGCATTGTCAGCGTGCTCCTGTGATAATTCCAACACGTTGGTACATTAATTAGTGATTAAGGCTGTAATGCATGCAAACAGTAGATCATACAGTACGTATATATATGTATACTCACTCATGACCCTTGGCTTTCCAGGCGTCCCATCCCTGGGGGACGATGATGTTAGACAAAAACGTTCGATAGAAGATCACCCTGGAACAGAATCGCCACCCACGCCCCAAGTAGACCGGCGTGACGCCATCTACGGTGCACTCCTTAAAAACGAACCCATTGTCTTCACTCAACAATTCGCGCCCCTGAGCCGTGAGGAAGCCATGATACTTCCACGATGGTAGCTTGCATGTCCACAACGTGCAACCCTATATATATATATATATATATATATATATATATAGAAAGTCTATTTATCATCCAGGGTGAAGAATAAGTTATTCTTCACCCTAGTGTAAACTCACAAAACACATGATTTTTTTGGATGTAGTAATTTTACCTCACACACGTCGTAATCTTACCTCACCGTCATGTTGTAATCTTACCTCACATGCATTGAATTCTCATCCGCCATGTCATAATCTTACCTCACCTCACACATGCATGTCGTAATCTTACCTTACATGCATGACACATTTGTTTCTCACGGTCAATTTTAAGAGCCCTTAGCTACACATCGTAATATTACCTCACATGCATTTGGGTTCTTACGGTGACTATATGATTGGTGAGGAGGTGGGGTGAGGAATAAGAATTCCTCACCCAGGGTGACGAATAGTCGATCCCTATATATATATATATATATAACAACATGCATGCAGGGTTAAGTCTTGCGGTTGGTTTTGATATAGGTAGACCAACACGTACGCATGCATTAATTGAAAGAGATTGCAATTATG
Organism: Elymus sibiricus; assembly: GCA_039707655.1. Classification (NCBI taxonomy): domain Eukaryota; kingdom Viridiplantae; phylum Streptophyta; class Magnoliopsida; order Poales; family Poaceae; genus Elymus; species Elymus sibiricus. The sequence continues at coordinate 14,530,698 of CM077673.1, read as the reverse complement.
GTTTTCTAGTACTACCTGAAAGATTGATCTTGCATGGCCGAAGATAAAATCTACCGCACCCTCAAGGTAGCAATTTTCGTAGTAATGGCGACCTTGCTGGTCATTCAGCGTGTCCTGGACCCCCACGAATCCACAGTTGTAGAACGCGGAACGGTCTCCTGACACTTGAGCAGCCACGGCTGGCACCGTGTTGTTATCAATTGTATAAGTGTTCTGCATGCGTCAAGAGAACAACACGTAGACAGCTAGTTATTCCCTTGTGGCTCTCAAAATTACGGAAGTACTCCCTCTGTAAATTAATATAAGAACGTTTAGATCACTAAAGTAATGATCTAAACATTCTTATATTATTAATTAGTTTACGGAGGGAGTAGATCGCTAGCTGGTACCTAGTGCACGCGGACATGCATGGAAGAGATCTTGGTGGGAGGAAGGCGGGAAGCATATGGAAGAGTAAGGTAAAGTTGAACTAACCTTGAATGTTATACTCCGTGCTTGGAAATCGGAGGCGTCGCATCGAAACGTCGCTGATTCGAAAGTAGGCACTCTGTTGAAACTCCGATAATAGTGATCCGGCCATTCCATGGCCGTCCGATCTCGGCCCTCCCCTTCTAGAACTATATAAACGGCTTGTTTGATGGTATGCGCACCTTTTCCCTTAATAAACAATTAATTAAACATACACATACACATAGGATACATCGTCAATATTAATCTCCGATATGATTCTACAAGCAATGGAAAGTACATACGCCGACTGTATATATCGTACAAGCTAGTACTTCAGGTTACCTGTACGTCCCCGCTGCAACGTGGATACGGATCCACTCAGAATTACCATCCGGAATGGAATCTATTGCTTGTTGAATATGCTTGAAGTCACCACGCCCGCTGTGATTAACGGAAATCGTCCTCGATATTGGCGCTGCCAAAATGTAACGATGTATGCATTACACTCCACTTCTTGGAGCTTGACTTTCTAGTAATTTTTTTTACTGTTTTTTAATAGGCAAACACAAACACCTCTGATTTGCATGCAATGCAATATGAACATGCAAAATACAACACAGAATAACTTTTACCAGCCTTTAGCAAAATTCTTAATTAGGTTGCATTTTAACATTGTTGTGGATTCACATACATTATCTCTTAATTTTTTTTCCTATTTTTTTTATAAAGAGGGCTCCCCTCCGATTTCATTTTTAAATTCCTACACCAATTCACTCATGGCTACAACTAATAAGGAAGATAGAGGAAAGCAAATCTTTTCCTGACTAAAACAAGGTTAAAGCCATACATGCATCAAGTATTTACCTGGAGAAGACAAACTCGGCGAGGTCTGCTTGTTGATAAACGTGCCGGACCGTTGCGCCATGATTCCTACCAGGAGCTGTGCCATGGCACTGATGATAATATAAAATTGTCCTCCTGCACTGGCCATGGTGGGCGCCACAAGTTGGTTTTGGTTCGAAACACGAGAGCTCGTGAACACTGCATTTATGAGAAGTATGAAATCAACCTACTTCCAAAGTTGATGACCTACCCTACCTCGGTAAAATGGTGTGGGTCTCATTTTCTGATGGACTTCTTTTTGCCATCCGAAACCTACCTCTAAGTTTCATAACCTGAAACTAAACGTCTTTGATGGTGGAAAGTAGGCAAGTAGTACTAGCAAGAGACGCTTCTGCTCTGCGTGGGCATTAACTATTAAAATGCAAGATGTGTGCCATCTTTATTGGCAAAAAAATGTTAGCTGATGCTCTTCTTCCGGAGTACCATCTTTCTTGGACTGTTCACCCAAACGCCAACGAAGTTGTTGCCACCGTGACAAATAAGGTATGATAATTAGACTTTTTTCTCCTATATACATATAGTTGATACAACCACACAGAGCAAATGCCCGACCTCTGCATAACAAGATATATACAATCAATAGTTGCAAGAAAAATATAATAAAGACCTGCCTAAGATAGAGGAGGTCCTATCTGATGGTGTTCCGGACTAGAGGGTGCATATTATCCCTTGTTGTAACCGACCTACTTGTAACCCTAGATACCTTCGGTTTCTATATAAGCCGAGGGGTTTAGTTTGTAGAGGCAAGGTTTTTAAAGGTTAAAACTCATTCATATAATCTCGATGTAGATCATCCTGCACTTTGTACCCCATCCACAATCAATACAATACAAGCATGACGTAGGATTTTACCTCTTCGAGAGGGCCCGAACCTGGGTAAAACTGTGTCCACTTTACTTCATATTAACCATCGTGCCAAGATCACCAGCTCAGGACTCCTACCCAAGATCTGCCGGTTTTAGCACCGATATTGGTGGCTCATACAGGTCCCGCTGTGTGGTCGTAGAGGCTCGATGGCCCGTCTTCAGATCAATGACGACGTCGGCTGCGGGATGACTTTTTTCGGCGGCCACCTTATTGCCTTTGGGAGCATCGTGCTGCATGCCAACTCGGTTGGCCATCTCGGCCATGTCGAGAACATCTTCGCTGGCCAGACCATCAGGTTTGGAAATCTGGAGTACGCCGCGGATTCACGTGACGAGCTTACCTTTTCGGGTTGGGTGTCAGACCAGCCCGAGGTTCCTACAGGCGCCACCGTCTTAGCACCAGATTCAATCTTAGAGCAGGACCATGAAACAATTTTTATCTCGGATCTGGCTTTAAGCTCGAATCCGAACATCGTACCGTTGGATAAAACCTCAAGCCCGACCAACGAGAATCCCGAGGCCGCGTCTAGTGGTACCTCGGGCAAACTTCAGGTGAGCCTCGCCTACTGTCAAAAGATGGGCGTGGCCAATCTCACGATCCTGAACGAGATGTTAGATCGAATTCAGAGCCTTGGAATCTCAGACGATCAGACCTCGGTTTATGATTGCATCGGAGGTCAATTCGGAGAAGCTGAAATTTTCAGCCCCACCCTCCACTCACCTAGTCGCTACCAATGAATACTTAACCGACGTATTGGACTACACCTTCGAGGAAGTAGACGACATGGATGAAGGTGTCGATCACATGTCTTATACTGCATCACAACTCGCCACCTCCAATACTGAAAACCCGGCCGCGCTTCTCTGGGTCGTCGTCCTTACACTGCCGCCGTCACCGGATGCGCGTGCTCCCGGTGCAGCCACGGCGGCACTATCTACGCCGGGAGGCAGCTGCGAATAAGGGGCTCAAGAAGATGGCGTTCATGGCGCTACCGAAGATGACGTACGAGGACGCCGACGGCCGGCGCAGAGCGCGGCCGCTCGGCTCCGTGGAGGCCAGGGAGGAGGAGAAGAACATGATTGAGTGCGGCATACCGGGGCCGTGGGAGCGCACGTCGCCGGCGTGTCGTGGGCGCTGCTGCAGCGGTACGCCTCCACGCCAAACGTCTCGCATGCGCTCCAGGTCCAAGCATGCTACCTTCACGTCGGCCACGACGACTCGGATCTCCGGTGGGCACGGCCCGTTCAGGTCGGCGGGGTAGCCCGTTTGCTCGCAGTTCGCAACCACCATCGGCATGTTGTAGCCAACCACGAGGCTCACGTTGTAGAAGTCGTCGGCCCTGTCGGAAGTGAGAATTAATCGGCCAGTGTGGCCGGTGGTGCGGCGCCGCGGGCAGAGCAGTCGTCGGTGGCGTGTCCCCAGATGCGGCTGGACCAGCCATTCGTGACGGCCATGGTGCGCGACTGGCCCGGGGAGAGCACGAAACCGGTGGTGGTGAGGATGCCCGGTCACATTGTGTAGCTGCAGTTGTTCGTCTCATGGTGAGTGTCGCCTGCCGTGCTCCTGCTCGCCATTACCAATTGTCCACTGATTATCATAAGCTGTACTAATAGTAACCGGATATTTAACAGTCCCAATATTGAGCAAGAAGTATTTACATTGCGAGCGTCAACTGCAGGATGCTGAGCACAGGACGGCTGCATCCTGCTCGCTCTCTTGGCTCTGTCGTGAAACGCTAGGTGGATGTGTGTGCGCGTGCTTGATGCGGGTGCAGGTTTGTGTGCTCTACAATGCCAAATCGAGGCGATATCTTGTCCCTTTACCTCTCTCGTGCACGTTCCTCCTCAGCTCTTCGACAGTCCATCGACGACGCCCTGGCCAGCCTGACCCGACTCCGAGGCGGGACATGCCCGAGCCTTATCAGTACTTTCATGTTGCCGTACCCGGCCGACCGAGATCATCATGCACATGGAGAAAATGTTTTTATTTTTGCGAGAGGTGCAGGGAGAAAATGTTTATATAGTTCCTGATTAGTTAGAGAGTCGGAGTCTCGGAGATGCTGTGCTGCACTGCAATGGTGCATGGATTGGCTGGTCTGTGATTCGCTTCTGCTGTTCGCATGCACCGGCACGGTTTTTGGAGCGAAGCGGTCTTCTGCATGGGATTAGTTGTGACGTGACTACGTGCATGCACCCTTGCATGATTTTTTTTTACGGACCGTTCCTCCGGCCATTTTGCATGAACCACTACTGTGTTTGATGCGTGGGTTTACCATTGATGTGTCACGTTCTGGTACTCTCTTTTTTCCTGTTATGAGTGTCGTGCCGGTGTTTACTTGTGTTTACCGCTGAGCCATCCGGAAATCTCTCTGAGTCTCTCCCTCTTTTTGGAGAACCCCGTCGAGTTATGTGTACGGCTCATCACCGCCTTGCCGCTATATGCTTCTATAAGATGCCTCTCCTCCCCCCTCCACCCAACATTCGGTCACCTCCACTGCGAAGCTTGTTATCTCGCCATCCCCACTCTTTTTTGGCGCAAAATCTCGCCTTCCCCACCACTCCTTCGTCGTCGCTTGCTGGAGCTCCTGTCGTGGTTGGGCGCACCACTTCGGTCATTTCCTATGGCCACTGTGGATGTGGAGGAGGCGCCAACAGAGCAATTCATTGTAGCATGGGCAGTGTCTTAGTTATTTTAACTCATACTTTTCTGGTCTCTATACATTAATTACTAGCATCATTTGTCTTGAAATCATCTTACTGCTGTCATTATCTTTCGAGAAACAATAAAAAAAAAGATCTCTTTTGGATATACAATAATGCTAATTGTGCTTGCTTCGTATTGTTTATGTCTAATGTTTGAGAGGATGTCTCATATCTAAAAAGATTCTCTCATTTTCCATAGGGAGGTAAACCGACTTAGTAAAAACGAGGTGAAGAATTTTCCGCATTCAATCCAAACAACCTAATTATTGTGGTTCTAGAGGGAAGAAGGCAGCTATCACATTGCAAGATATTCGGTAAAGGGACACTCCGATAAGATAGATGCATAAGTGGTTTAGTTACGAGGGTACATTCCATTAGTAGCTCCATTATTCATGCTGCTACTTATTTCCCTTTTCGTAACTATCTATGCTGCTAACCATATTTATTTCTTTTAACTCATTCATGCTGCTAATTTGGCACGCTGTCACTAGATGAGGAACTGAAATGCCAAACAACACAAAATGGTAGTAGAATCTTGCACTCTAATTGTAAATCTGCATTTAGATCAGACCAACAACTAGAAATGTACACAGTGTAAATTAGAGCTCTGATTGTCATGCTATGTATCTAATGAACTTGATTGATATTCGGCCTGCATTTTGGATGGAGAAAATCAGATCTAGAATTCTGTAGATGTGATTTGTATTTGTTTTTTTTGTTTGTTTGTAAAATTGTAGTGCAGCTCTGATTTAGATGTGGTAACGAATCTTATGAAAATTTCCTAGCATTAGTGAATGGTTGATGTTGCGTTGTGTTGATACCAATAATTTTATTATGTAGTACCAATTTCCTAGCTCATTTATTGGAGGACCACTATGTCTTCTTTGCCGTTTGTCACTTCCTAATTCCATTGAGAAGTGATTTGATTTTTTATGTTTGCAAAGACTTCCCCTAAAAAACATTCTCAGAAAATTGATTATGGTTCCAAATGGATTGATAGGTTTAGCCACGGTCACTGAGCAAGGGAGTAGAGCAATTTGATATTTTATCTCTTTGAAAGAGTGTGATTGTAGGTAATCATTTCATGTGTATTTTCTGTTCGTTTTTAAGTTTTCAGGTGTAAAAAAGTTGTTAAAAATCATTTCATTTTAGTATTACTAGAATGTCGGATTTATAAATTTCCATCTTTTTTTTTGAATGAAAGGGGTTCCCCCCTGCTCCACTTTTATAATTTCCATCTTGGAAGATGTAGCACTCATGGTGACAATAATGTAGCATTTCCAAATTGTTCTTGTCCATAGCTTGCTTTCTTGTGACTACAGATTATAACTACAAACTTATACACATGGATTTGTTACCTTTTATCACACATGAGCCAACAAAAGCGTATACAAATGTGCCGTATCAACGGGGCGCGGCGTGCCGCCGCGCGGGCATGGCTAGTTTCATACCAAATGACAATAGCTACTAAAAATTCAAAGATCACTAAGTTTATTATTTGCAATCATCGCCTCCTGCAGGAAGCTCGGCGCTTGGAGCTCTCCTCGTCATGGTCGCAGTATGACCCGGCTGTCGACTCGTCGCTTAAGAAGCTCTCCCCGGAGAACATCACAGGCGACGTCTCCTTCAGGGTCATGTACCGCGCCATGCTTCTGGACGGCGGCCCCTCGAGTTTTGTGCAGAGCTGGATGTGCTCGGCGGCCTCTCGACACGCGTGGTGCGGCTGGTTGCGTTTCAAGCTGGCGCGGGCCGGCATGCGTGTGTTTGTGTGTGGGTCATCTCGTCTGCAGGATGCTATATCAATACTCAATGTTGCGCCAGTAACCTGCAACGCTGCGTCAGACAAAAAAAAGGGCCATGTGGGCAGTATTAGGAAAACCAGGTCCACGTCATATACTAAAACCGCCCCAAGAGTTATCAGGTACGTAAAAATATCCAATTTGATTAGTTGCGGGACTGAGTTTTGCAGTTTTCGGAGTTAAAGGACGATTTCTAAACATTCCCGAGACTTGAAGGACGTAAAAAATACTTTTCCCAACACATTATTCTGTCAACCTTCTCAGATACTTCCTCTTTTTTGACATTACTGATAATAAGTAGCACTAGTAATGTTCGGTTGGCTCACCATCGCCATAATTAATTTCTGAGCCAACGCGACGTTTGGTTGGCTCACACAGATAGGGGTGCGGATCTAAAGCTGGACATTAACCTGCAATGCATTTGTCAGTTGGATCGAGTACTAAATGTTAAGGGCTAGCTCTGATATATATACTTCAGGCGCTTGAACCTGCCAACAGAAAAGAATCGATGATGCCTTTCTTTTCTATAAGAATAAGAATAGCCAGTAACAGACATAGGGTGGTAACAAAGGGATGGAGCCAAGCTGGGAATTGTTCATAAGAACTAAATAGTTAATTATAACAAGAGTACAACACTAGTACAATGCAACATTTTTCGTTAATATATAGTACAATTTGGTTGCAATTAGTTTGGGCTTTTGCTCAGTTTTACAGCAGTCACCTAGTTTCAGGTTCTGAAACTGCAACTGTACAGGATGCGCTCTTCTTCTATTCATTCAGTCTAGCAAGGAAGGAAGATGCTACTAATCGAGCTGTATGCGGTTAACCTATCACAACCCAGCCCAGCCCAACCCAGCCCAACCCAGTCCATCCATCACTCGACTTTACTGAACTGAAGAACAGAACATGCAGTTTGAGTACCCCTGACTTGTTCTCACTTGGACTCAAACTGAAGAACAGAGCATGCATGCGGTTTCAGTACCTCTCAAACATGACTCGTTCTCACAGAGCAAGATCAGCCATTGCACGGCACAAGAATAGACAAGGTTTTCCAGAAAAAGAACATTAGGTGGATTCTGAATCTCAGAATGTACTGTAGCTAAATGACAGTCATGTAGTATGTGCTTGTTTGGTTCAGTCATCAGTATCATCAAGTTAATTACAGCTCACAAATCACAGTAGATCAGAATAGCAAAGCAAAAAACCATCCTACTCTTGGCTATTTGTTTATACAAATTGCCAGGTTCGTAGCGAATTCTGGATGCAGGTTCACTCAACTCACACCTCTTCCGTTCTGTTCCCCACGCAATCAATTTGCATTTTCCCTTCAGTTTTTTTTTCAACAAAACATACTTTTCCTCATAATGGCATATACTAATTTCAGTTGCAAGCTACAAATAAAGAAAAAAAAAATGGAAGCAACAGCTACACCAAGAGTGAGCAGAAATAACACTTAGCAGGACAAACTGGGATCCCCCACAAGGAACTAGCATAGCAGTCTCCACTTGTCTATCTGCTCCAGGGATTTTTTTTGGCCTTCCTTTACAACCACAACTAGAACAACCGGTGACAGGGGATCTTCGTGCTAGGCCCTCCATCGCCATCTTCCGAGAACCCGTGCTGCCCTTCTGCGGTCCGAGGTCCTGCGAGAACGCGCGGCCATCAGTCGAAGCTGCTGCTAATTAAAGCCAGCTTACGATGTGCCGTGGTGCACCCCCCAGCAAGCCCAACCTGCGATGGGATTTTCTTTGGGCTGAGTTTTGATGGTCTCAGGATTTATGACCAGAGACATCGGTTCGATGCACATAGTGAAAGAAACCCATGAAGTGTAAGGGATGCATTATAATAGATTCAGCGCTATGAAAATGGAGGCCCACCTATAAGCCTTTAATCTCTAGGAAGTAGCTGATTTGTGGACCGACAGAGCTGACGAGGGGGTGCCAAAGTAAGCTTCTCATCCACCTTCCGGACTTCTGCATCAACCCTACTGTGGAAAGCACTAGTGTCAGAGAGCCAGTGCTTTGTTACAGACAATGCCTCTTTTTTTCTCGAAAAGAGGGGACATCCCTCGGCCTCTGCATCGAGTGATGCACATAGCCTTTTATTTATCATATCAAAGTTCATCATCCGACCATAACAAAGTTCAACCAATAAATTGTCGCAGATGATTGCCCCAAGGGTAAATTAAAAAATAAAAAATCTTAAGAAAATAAGCCTTGTGCATCACAAATCCTACTAGTAGGCCGCCAACCAAATCGGTTGAACAACAGACAATGCCTCTTAGCGAAGTAAATAAATGACAATGCCTCTCAGATCGGTGTACCTGCTATATATATCCACTACTAGTGCAGCGGAGCTTGCTATCCACTAGTCTTCCTTTACTGCATCTGAGGAGCAAAATAAGACTCTAGCCACTCCTGGCAAGCAAAGCAAAACAGCATGAAATGTATAAATATTCAGGCTCCAGCACACCAGTGAACTACAATACTAAGACGGAAGGGAACCAACAAGAGGAGATTAAGATAACATATTAACTCTACATACTGGACAAGGGAAACGAATGAACTTTATATTACCTGCAGATCAGTGTCTAGCTCCATGTTTTAGGGGTCGCTCGTGTATAATAGGTGCCATGTCTTTACAATGCCTTCAACTATAAATCTGGCCTGAGCCTCAACATGCTGGATATGGCTACTCGGCGGCAGACTTTCCCAAAGCCATGGAAGCAAGCACCCACTACCAGAATGACGCACTACGTCGGCATAGGGCCGTCGGCACCGTTTGCGTCGGCGTACCTCAGGAGGCCGTCGGCACAGAAAAGCCGTCGGCATATATGCCTATGCTGACGGCTTCCGTACGGCCGTCGGCAAACTTCCACGTCTGACGGCGGCCGACGGCGCCGTCGTTAAGTCCTGGCCAACCAGAAGGAGCCATGTGGAGCTTATGCCGACGGCCAACCCTTAGGCTGCAGTCCAGCAGCAAATGACTTGGCTTTACAGTCTGCAGGTACATCGGCAGTCGTGTCCTGCGGTAGTAAACTGTCAGCATGAGTCTCCGGAAGGCATCCATCTCCTGCAGCAACTCGAGCTTTCTGCAGCAATCGATCTTAAGCTTTTGCAATTTGGGGAAATTGGAGATCCCAGTCAGGTCAGGCAAGTCACACAGGTCAAGCTCGACTACAGAAGCTAAGTTCTCTATAGACCATGTCGATAATCAGCAGTGAATCATTTTGAAGTGCACTACGTATGGACCTAAACACATAATTTGATTTTTTTTTTTTTTGCATTTTAAGAGACACATTGATTTGCTCTACTGTGATTCGTCAGTTAATAATTAACTTGGTGAACCAAAAAAACGCATACATGCATGACTGTCGATTAGCAACACATGCAGCGATTTAGACTTCGGAATCCACTGACCGACTGTTGTTAGGAAGAAACTTGGGTACACATTTTTGTGCAGTGCAATGGCTGATCTTTGCTCGGTGAGAACGAGCCAGGAGGTTTGAGGTACTGACACTACATTCCGAGGCGCACTGTCGATCATCCGAGGACCAAGCAATCACATGAGCACGATGACGACACCGAGTTTGTTAACGAGGTTCGGCGAACTCGCCTACTCCCCAGGGCAATGACTACTGGCGCTCCTCCCCATGATACCGCAAGACCGGCCACCCGGGCACCGGCATAAACCGCCGGCTCCCCCCTTGCGTGCCTGTCGCTATCTAGCCGCCAGAGGTTACAACGTGGGGTGCCTCCTCATATATAAGAGGCCAAGGATATAACGTGTCTGACTCCGACACTACACGTATCCTACCCACAATACAATACCAAGTCCAAACGTAACCCAACTAGTACAAAATATTCGACACAAACTCAACAGCATGCGTGCTCTCTTCTCAATTCAGTCCATGTCGAGAGACTGAGCACTCGCCGACGGTGTTATGTTATTATGACAGTGTGTTCTATGTATAAGTTGTGGAGAGGCACCCCACAATGTGATTTAGAGGTCATCAGAGGACAGACAGACAGACTCATCATCAACCTCTTTAACTTTCAGTTTGTATAACTAACTGAACTGTGCATATATACTGGAGTAGTAGGTAGCTTCAACTCCTTGTTTACCTTCAGTCCCGTTAGATCCTTGGACAGTGTGATGTTACTATATATGACAACGCCCCGGTTTATTCCGTTACATTATTCTTTCAGCATGCCATTTTTTTTCATTCCTTTTTATTCCGATGAATCACATGGTAAATTATGATGCATGTATAAGTCATGACGCGCAATATAATCTGATCTTGGACAGGCTGTCAAGAAGTTCGGTGCAATGGCTGCTCTTGCAACAAAGACATAGAATTCAGAGAGGTGTTCTGCAACAAGCAAGGTTTCAGGTTCCAAAGAAGCTGCAATGGATCAATTCCTTTCTCGCCCTACCAGAAAGGAGGAGGAACATTCTTGCCCAGCCTTTGCCAGCCATTCAAGAAAAGAAAAGGCATCAACTTTTCTTTTGGCTCCTTCAAGCTAAGTATCTATCGACCCACCTTGCCCACTAGCTACCTTTTGCATCAATTGACCCATTAACAAAACAGAGCACTAGTGCATTGCAACTTTACACCTTTCCCATTGCCTTTCAGCCAATCAAACACATTGAACTTGAGGAGAAGGAGTTGGAGAACTCATGGCGATGGTGCTGGACGCCTTTGCGGCCTACCTTGGCGACCTGCTCAAGCAGGCGGCGGAGGAGGAGCTGGGGATGATGCTCGGCGTCTCCGGCGACATCCACAAGATGGGCGTGAAGCTCGGGGACCTCAAGAACCTCCTAGCTGATGCCGAGAGGAGGCGCATCACGGATGATAGCGTGCAGCAGTGGGTGACCGAGCTCAAGCGCGCCATGTACGAGGCCACCGACATCCTCGACCTCTACCAGCTCAAGATCATGGAGACGGGATCGTCTACCCCAGACATTGGATGCTGCAATCCCTTGCTCTTCTGCTTGCGGAATCCCCGATTCACCCATGAAATCGGCGGCCGCATCAAGAAGCTCAACCAGACGCTCGACTCCATCAAGGAGCGAAGCTCTGCCTTCAGCTTCCTCAATCTCACTTCCTATGAAGATCGGACGAGAGTCCGACCCAGTGCTGCTTGCCGGAAGACAGATCCGGTGTTGGAGCGGTCGGGTGTGGTGGGAGAGAAGATTGAAGATGATACAAGAATCCTGGTGGAAAAGCTCACTAACAAAAATGATATTGATGATATCATGGTGGTCGCCATTGTGGGTGTGAGTGGGATTGGCAAGACCACCCTTGCCAAGAAGGTCTTCAGTGATGAGGCTATCAAAAACGGGTTCAATACGAAGATATGGTTGAGTGTCACAAAAGAATTCAGCGAGGCTGAGCTGCTCAAGACTGCCATCATCACCGCCAAAGGAAAGCTTCCAGACAGCGGGGCTCAAGATAAATCTCAGAGACAAGAAGTTCTTTCTTGTCTTGGATGACATGTGGGAAGACAATGAATCGAACAACTTGCTGAAGGACCCGTTCAGCTATGGCGCTCCTGGTAGCCGAGTCCTTGTCACCACAAGACATGGGACTGTTGCCCGAGGCCTAAAAGCCGTGCATCCGTATCACCATGTTGACAAATTGGGACCTGAAGATGCATGGTCATTACTCACGAAGCAGGTGAGAGTAACATCAGCTCTATCTCAAGTAAATAATACAATGGTATTTATTAACAGTTTAACACAGACAATAACCATATGTTCATGTACCTTAGTGCTTAATACCTTAATTGCTCCTGCTGTTTGTATGTGAGTGCTGCTTGATGAACATTACGAGTATTTGTACTCATTATGAATAGCAGAAAAAGCGAGTGTACACCTTCAAAAATGTATTAGCTCCACAGCTAAGTACACTATGCCCTTACTATTCATGCTGGAAAATTATTTCTACTCTATATAGCAGATCACCAGTTAACCACTCAAAATTTATGTGCTCACTATTGACTCTGGGCTTAAACTGATTGCAGATACTGACAACGGAGAAAAGTGAACCAACAATTGATATGCTAAAAGATATCGGATTGCAAATTATAGAAAAATGTGACGGATTACCGCTTGCTATAAAAGTAATGGGAGGACTCCTATGCCAGAAGGAGAAAGAACGGCTTGGTTGGGGAAAGGTTCTGAATGATGCTATATGGTCAGTATCTCAAATGCCAGAGGAGCTAAATAATGCAATATATCTTAGCTATGAGGACTTGTCCCCTTGTTTAAAACAATGCTTCTTGCATTTTTCACTTAAACCTAAAAAGGTACTGTTTGAAGATAGCGAATATGTCGGTATGTGGATGGGGGAAGGATTTGTTCATGGGGACTCGGATAGATTGGAAGAACTTGGAATTGAGTACCATATGGAGCTAGTACTAAGGAACCTTATAGAGCCAGATACATCATATGCTGGTCAACATTTTTGCAACATGCATGATGTTGTACATTCATTTGCTCAAATTGTCAGTAGAAATGAATCACTAGTACTGAACAATGGATAATCTACTAGTAATACATTTAGTATGCAAAGATATCTTAGGTTGTCTATAGAAACGAAAGGAGTAGAATCAGATACATTTGAGTTGAGAAGTCTACAAGAGCAAAAGTCACTAAGATCCATAATATTAATTGGCAATTTCAAGATTCAGCCTGGTGATTCCATGACTGTTTTTTCAAGTTTGCGGACTCTACATATGGAGTCTACAGATTGTGTTGCAGTGCTTGAATCCTTGCATCAATTGAAACACTTGAGGTACTTGGCAGTAAAAAAGTGCAATGGTATAAATAGCTTGCCACAAGACATCCACAAGATAAAATTGTTGCAACATCTTAGTTTTGATGGTTGCGGGAATCTTATGAGCCTTCCTAATAGCATTGTGAAGTTACAAGAACTGCGATATCTTGACCTTGATGGCACATGTGTAATTACTATGCCCAGGGGGTTCCATGCTCTAAAAAAGTTGAGGACAATATTTGGGTTCCCAGCTCAAATGGATGGTGATTGGTGCAGTTTGGAAGAGCTTGGGCCTCTTTCTCATCTTAGGTGCATCAGATTAGTGGGTCTACAGAATATATCTGCTAGTTCATTCGCCAGGAAGGCCAGGCTTGGTGAAAAGGTGTATCTCTCAATGCTGCGCTTACACTGCAGCAGTGGATTTGGCGATGATGGATAGAAGAAAGAAAATGTCACCGAGAAAGATCAAAGAGTAATTGAGGAGGTATTTGATGGTCTATGTCCTCCACCTTGCATACAGGATATTCGTATCCAAGGATATTATGGGTGCCGGCTCCCAAGATGGATGAGGGACACATCAACGACACTCCTCAGGTCCTTGAAGTTTCTAGTGCTGCACGACCTGGCTTGCTGCACTCAACTCCCTAATGGACTGTGCCAGCTCCCTTGTTTGGAGTACCTAGAGGTATACCAGGCTATAGCAATTAAGCGTGTGGGTCCTGAATTTGTGCAGCCCAGTAGTCACCATCATCATCCTTCATCCCGGGTTGTGGTTGCTTTTTCAAGACTGCACGAGCTGGTCTTGAATGGACTGGTCGAAAGGGAGGAGTGGGAGTGGGAGGAGGAAGTGCATGCTATGCCTGTCTTGGAGGAGCTTTTTATTCAAAGTTGCAAATTGAGGTGTATCCCTCCTGGCCTTGCCACACATGCATGGACTTCGAAAAAGTTAACCATATCGAATGTCCAGCAACTTCAGTATATAGAGAACTTCGCTTCTGTAGTCGAGCTTGACCTGCATGTACTACCCAACCTGACTAGGATCTCCAATTTCCCCAAGCTGCGAAAACTTGAGATCTATTGCTGCCGGAAGCTTGAGTCGCTGCAGGAGATGGATGCACTCCAGAGGCTCGTGCTAACAGTTCAGTACAGCAAGAAACGGCTCCCATTGTACCTGCAAACTGTAAAGCCAAGCCATTTGCTGCTGGACTGTTGGTCGTTGATACTCCTTTCCATGGCTTTGGGAAGTCTAGTTCCGAGTGGGACAAGTTCAGCCATATCCAGCATGTCGAAGCTTATGCAGATGATGAAGGCATTGAAAAGAGATGGAACCTATTTTACACAAGGGATCCCTACAACATGGAGACAAACATCGATCTGCAGGTAATGTATATATTGTTAATTCATTGATCTTTTCCAATATGTGTAGTTACTATGTTTTTTTAGTCCCCTCTTGTTGATTCTATCATAGAATAGTACTCCCTCCGTTCCTAAATATTTGTCTTTGTAGAGATTCCACTATGGACTACATACAAAGCAAAATGAGTGAATCTACATTCTAAAATGCATCTACATACATCCGTATGTAGTTCATAGTGGAATCTCTACAAAGACAAATATTTAGGAACGGAGGGAGTAGTTCATAAGTAACTCTAGAGCCTACTGTCTTGTTTTGCTTGTCAGGAGTGGTCAGCTGCTGTTAACTTTCTCCAATCAGAGGGTGAAGATGGACTGCCTCGTTTAGCTGCCCTGCTTGAATCTCTGGGTGAAGATGAGGAGGAACACAGACGGAATTGAGGAAGGAGTAGCGAATCAAGGAGGCAACAACATGCATGGATCTTCCAAGGATCCGTATGTATGTTAATTTCCTGCTGCTAGTTATGTACAGTAGGTGGTGCTCACACAGCCGGCCGGGGACTGGAAAATAGAGATGGATACCAGCCTGGAAGGGATCACATGGTCCTAAATCTTATTTTATTTGGTGTACCGTATAAAATTAAGTACAACTGCTACTGGATGGTTGATCTGTGCATGACACTATTTGCTTGGTTAGTTTGTCAAAGTATATGACTGTGTATTCACCTTGTACAGTAATACGTCCATTTTGCATCATGTTTTATTACTATTATTTTTAGTGTTTTTATCCATTATAGCACTTCGGGGAGTAATTTTAATGCCTTTCCTCTCATAATTTGCAAGGTTTATACAACGAGGGAGAATACCGGCAGCTGGAATTCTGGACCTGAAAAAGCTACGTCACAGATACCTATTCTGCACAACTCCAAATGGGCTGAAAATTTACGGAGAATTATTTTGGAATATATAAAAAATACCGGAGAAAAGGGATTCGGGGGAGGCTACCCAGGTGGCCACTTGGCACTAGGGTGCGCCTACCCCCCCCCCCCCCCCCCCGGCGCGCCCTGGTGGGTAGTGGCCCACCTGGCCCACTTCCGGCGACCATATTCTGGTATATATTCACTTTTGACCTAGAAAAAATAAGAAGAGGACTTTCGGGACGGAACACCGCCGTCTCGAGGCGGAACTTGGGCAGGAGCAATTTTGCTCTCCGGCGGAGCGATTCCGCTAGGGATACTTCCCTCCGGGAGGGGAAAATCGAATCCACAATCATCACCAACAACCCTCTCATCGTGGGAGGACCAATCTCCATCAACATCTTCACCAGCACCATCTCATCTCAAGCCCTAGTTCATCTCTTGTATTCAATCTTTGTATCAAAACCTCAGATTGGTACATGTGGGTTGCTAGTAGTGTTGATTACATCTTGTAGTTGATGCTAGTTGGTTTATTTGGTGGAAGATTATATGTTCAGATCCATTATGCTATTCAATACCTCTCTGATCTTGAGCATGAATATGTTTTGTGAGTAGTTACTTTGTTCTTGAGGACATGGAAGAAGTCTTGTCATAAGTAATCATGTGAATTTGATATTCGTTCGATATTTTGATGATATGTATGTTGCGATTCCCTTAGTGGTGTCATGTGAACGTCGACTACATGACACTGTTGGAAATATGCCCTAGAGGCAATAATAAAGTGGTTATTAATTATTATATTTCCTTGTTCATGATAATCGTTTATTATCCATGCTATAATTGTATTGATTAAAAACTCAAATACATGTGTGGATGCATAGACAACAACATGTCCCTAGTGAGCCTCTACCGAACTAGCTCGTTGATCAAAGATGGCTATGGTTTCCTAGCCATAGACATGAGTTGTCATTTGATAACGGGATCACATAATTAGGAGAATGATGTGATAGACAAGACCCAAACTATAAGAGCTATAAGAGTAGCATATGATCGTGTCAAGTTTATTGCTATCGTTTTCTGCATGTCAAGTATCTGTTCCTATGACCATGAGATCATGCAACTCACTGACACCGTAGGAGTACCTTGTGTGTATCAAACGTCGCAGCGTAACTGGGTGACTATAAAGATGCTCTATAGGTATCTCCGAGGGTATCTGTTGAGTTGGCATGGATCAAGACTGGGATTTGTCACTCCGTATGACGGAGAGGTATCTCGGGGCCCACTCGGTAATACAGCATCACAATGAGCTTGCAAGCAATGTGACTAAGGAGTTAGTCACAGGATATTGTATTATGGTACGAGTAAAGAGACCTGCCGGTAATGAGATTGAACTAGGTATGGAGATACCGACGATCGAATCTCGGGCAAGTAACATACCGATGGACAAAGAGAACTGCATACGGGATTAGCTGAATCCTTGCATCGAGGTTCGACCGATAAAGATCTTCGTAGAATATGTAGGAACCAATATGGACATCCAGGTCCCGCTATTGGTTATTGACCGTAAAGGTGTCTCGGTCATGTCTACAGAGGTGAAGATTGATATATAGGATGAAGGGATTCGGATTCCGGAAGTGTTCTGGGAGGTACCGGGTTTCGTCGGAGAACCGAAAAGGGTTTCGGGGGGGCCCTGGCAAGTGTTGGGGGGCCTCATGGGCCAAGGAAATGGGGCACACCAGCCCACAAGGGGCTGGGAGCCACCCTCACCTCAGCCCACTCGGCCAAGGGGGGAGGAGGCCTCCTAGGGCCGGCGCCCCACATGGCTTGGAGGCCAAGCCACCCTAGGGTTTCCCTAGGGGCGCCCCATCTTGTGGCCGCCGGCCCCCCTAGGGGAAACCCTAGGGCGCCCACCCCTCCTCCCTTACCCCTATATATAGAGGTGGAGAGGGAGGGCAGCCGCACCCATCATTGCCACGGTGCTGCCCTTCATCTCCCTCGTAGCTCCTCTTCTTCTCCGCTAGGCTTGGCAAAGCCCTGCTGAGATTTCTCCACCACCACCACCACCACCACGCCGTTGTGCTGCCGAAAACTTGAGCTACTACTTCATCCTTGCTCACTGGATCGATGAGGTGAAGGCGTCATCAAGCCGTACGTGTGTTGAACGCGGAGGTGCCGTCCGTTCGGCACTTGATCGGGAGTTCGTGGACGGATCATGATTGGATCGCGAAGACGTTCGACTACATCAACCGCATTTCTTAACGCTCCCGCTTAGCGATCTACAAGGGTATGTAGATCCAATCTCTCCTCTCGTAGATGTTCATCTCCTAGATTGATCTTGGTGAGCATACGAATTTTTTTGTTTCCCATGCAACGTTACCCAACAGTGGCATCATGAGCTAGGTTTGTGCGTAGATGACATCACGAGTAGAACACAAAGGAGTTTGTGGGCATTGATGTTCAGATTGCTTACTTCCTTAGCCTTATCTTGATTCGGCGGTATTGTGGGATGAAGCGGCCCGGACCAACTTTACATGTCCACGTACATGAGACCGGTTCCATCGACTGACATGCAACTTGTTGCATAAAGATGGCTGGCGGGTGTCTGTCTCTCCCACCTTAGTTGAATCGGATTTGACAAAGGCGGTCCTTGTAGAAGGTTAAATAGCAACTTGAATATCACCATTGTGGCTTTGCATAGGTAAGAACAGTTCTTACTAGTCACCCATAGCAGCCACGTAAAACATTCAACAACAAAGTAGAGGACATCTAACTTGTTTTTGCAGGGTATGTTGTGAAATGATATGGCCAAAGACATGATGAGATATATTTGATGTATGAGATGATCATGTTTTGTATAGATTATCACGACTTGCATGTCGATGAATACGGCAACCGGCTGGAGCCATAGGGTTGTCTTTAATTATTGTATGACCTGCGTGTCAATCATTAAGCGCTATGTAATGCTTTACTTTATCGATAAGCATTAGCAATAGTTGTAGAAGCATGGTTGGCGTGCAACCCCGATGGCGACACGATGATGGAGAACATGGTGTCATGCCGGTGACGATGGAGATCATGCCGGTGCTTTGGAGATGGAGATCAAAAGCACAAGATGATGGCCAATGTCACTTATGATTTGCATGTGATGTTAATCCTTTTATACATCTTGTTTTGCTTAGGACGACGGTAGCATTATAAGGTGATCCTCACTAAAATTTCAAGATAAAATTGTGTTCTCCCCAAGTG
This sequence comes from Elymus sibiricus, assembly GCA_039707655.1. Classification (NCBI taxonomy): domain Eukaryota; kingdom Viridiplantae; phylum Streptophyta; class Magnoliopsida; order Poales; family Poaceae; genus Elymus; species Elymus sibiricus. The sequence continues at coordinate 14,511,680 of CM077673.1, read as the reverse complement.
TGCACCGTTGCGAAAGTTCGTCGTTTCGAAGCACCGCGTGATGATCGGGTGTGATAGACTCTACGTTCGCATACAACGGGTGCAAGCCAGTTTTGCACATGCGGAACACTTGGGTTAAACTTGACGAGCCTAGCATGTACAGACATGGCCTCGAAACACAAGAGACCGAAAGGTCGAACATGAGTCGTATAGTAGATATGATCAACATGGAGATTTTCACCATTGAAACCACCTCATCTCAGGTGATGATCGGACTTGGATTGGTGAATTTGGGTCATGTTACACTCAGACAACCGGAGGGATGTTGATTTGAGTGGGAGTTCTTAGGTAATATGATTAATTGAACACATTATCATGAACAATGGTCTAAGTTGTCTTTGCAAATTATGTTGTAGATCAATGGCTCGCACAGTAGCTCCCCTGAATTTAAATGCGTTCCTAGAGAAAGCTAAGCTGAAAGATGATGGAAGCAACTTTGTGGACTGGGCCCGTAATCTGAGGATTATCCTCGTTGGCTGCCCAAAAGTCTTGTGTCCTTGATGCACCGCTTGGTTTGCCACCCCCTCCAGCGTCATCTGTGGACATTGTGAATGTCTGGTAGTCACGTGTTGATGACTACTCAATAGTTCAGTGTGCCTTGTTGTTTGACTTAGAACCGGGACTTCAAAGGCTTTTTGAACGTCATGGAGCATATGAGATGTTCCAGGACTTGAATTTTATTTTTGAGAAAAATGCCCGGATCGAGAGGTATGAGATCTCCGATAAGTTCTATGCCTGCAAAATGGAGGAGAACAACTCTGTCAGTGAGCACATACTCAGAATGTCTGGGTATTACAACCGTCTGGCTGAGTTGGGAGTTGAACTCCCGCCTGAGGCGATCACTGACAGAGTTCTTCAATCGCTACCACCTAGCTACAAGAGCTTTGTGTTGAACTATAACATGCAAGGGATGAACAAGTCAGTCTCCGAGCTGTTCGCGATGTTGAAAGTCATGGAAGTAGACATCCAGAAGGAGCATCAAGTGTTGATGGTCAATAAAACCACTAGTTTTAAGGAGAGCAAGGGATAGAAGGGAAACTTCAAAAAGAGTGGCAAAGCAGTTGCTCCTCCCGTGAAGAAACTCAAGGCTGGACCCAAGCCTGAAACTGAGTGCTTCTATTGCAAGGGAACCGGCCATTGGAAGCGGAATTGCCCCAAGTATTTGGCCAACTAGAAGGGGGCCAACGTGAACAAAGGTATATATGATATACATGTTATTGATGTGTACCTTACCAGCTCTCGTTGTAGTGCCTGGGTATTTGATACTGGTTCGGTTGCTCACATTTGCAACTCAAAACAGGAACTACGGAATAGACAAAGGCTGGCGAAAGACGAAGTGACGATGTGCGTGGGAAATGGTTCCAAGGTTGATGTGATCGCCGTCAGCACGCTCGCTCTTCAATTACCATCAGGATTAGTAATAAACCTAAATAATTGTTATTTAGTGCCTGCGTTGAGCATGAAGATTATATCTGGATCTTGTTTAATGCGAGACGGTTAATCATTTAAATCAGAGAATAATGGTTGTTCTATTTATATGGGTAATATCTTTAATGGTCATGCACCCATTGTGAGGGGTTTATTCTTATTGAATCCCGATAGTGATGATACACATGTTCATAACATTGATGCCAAAAGATGTAGAGTTGATAATGATAGTACCACTTTCTTGTGGCACTGCCGCTTAGGTCATATTGGTGTAAAGCGCATGAAGAAACTCCATGCTGATGGACTTTTGGAGTCACTTGATTTTGAATCACTTGACACATGCGAACCATGGCTCATGGGCAAGATGACCAAAACCCAGTTTTCCAGAACAATGGAACGGGCAAGTGACTTGTTGGAAATCATACATACTGATGTGTGCGGTCCGATGAGTGTTGACGCGCGCGGTGGATATCGTTACTTTCTCTCCTTCACCGATGATTTGAGTAGATATGGGTATATTTACTTAATGAAGCATAAGTATGAAACGTTTGAAAAGTTCAAGCAATTTCAGAGTGAAGTTGAGAATCATCGTAACAAGAAGATTAAATTCCTACGATCTGATCGAGGGGGAGAATATCTGAGTTATGAGTTTGGCAATCAATTAAGAAAATGTGGAATTGTTTCACAACTGACGCCACCTGGAACACCATAGCGTGATGGTGTGTCCGAATGTCGTAATCGTACCTTATTGGATATGGTGCATTCTATGATGTCCCTTAGCGATCTGCCACTCTCGTTTTGGGGTTATGCATTAGAGACAGCTGCATTCACTTTAAATAGGGCACCATCTAAGTCCGTAGAGACGACACCGTATGAACTATGGTTTGGCAAGAAGCCTAAGCTATCGTTTCTTAAGGTTTGGGGCTGCGATGCTTATGTCAAAAGGCTTCAGCCAGAAAAGCTCGAACCCAAAGCGGACAAATGCGTCTTCATAGGATATCCGAAGGAGACAATTGGGTATATCTTCTATCTCAGATCCGAGGGCAAAGTGTTTGTCGCTAAGAACGGATCCTTTCTCGAGAAAGAGTTTCTCTCAAAGGAATTGAGTGGGAGGAAGATAGAACATGATGAGGTTGTCGAACCTTCACTTCAACCAGAGAGTAGCGCAGTGCAGAAAGATGTTTCTGTGGCACCTACGTTAGCTGAAGAGGAAGCTAATGATAGTGATCATGAAGTTTTGGATCAAGTTACTATCGAACCTCGTAGGTCGACAAGGATACATACTGCTCCTGAGTGGTATGGTAATTCTGTCTTAGAGGTCATGTTGTTGGACAACGATGAACCTATGAGCTATGGAGAAGCGAGGGTGGGCCCGGATTCCGACAAATGGTTAGAGGCCATGAAATCCGAGATCGGGATCCATGTATGAAAACAAAGTATGGACTTTGGAAGTATTACCTGAAGGGAGAAAGGCCATTCAGAATAAGTGGATCTTCAAGAAGAAGACGGACGCGGATGGTAATGTCACCGTCTATAAAGCTCGACTTGTGGCAAAGGGGTTTTCACAAGTTCAAGGAGTTGACTACGATGAGACTTTCTCACCCATAGCGATGCTTAAGTCCGTCAGAATCATGTTGGCAATAGCTGCATTTTTCGATTATGAAATCTGGCAGATGGATGTCAAAACAGTGTTCCTTAACGGTTTCCTTAAGGAAGAGTTGTATATGATGCAACCGGAAGGTTTTGTCGATCCAGAGAATGCTGACAAAGTGTGCAAGCTCCAGCAATCCATTTATGGACTGGTGCAAGCATCTTGGAGTTGGAATCTTCGCTTTTATGAGGTGATCGAAGTGTTTGGGTTTATACAAGTTTACGGAGAAGCTTGTATTTACAAGAAAGTGAGTGGGAGCTCTATAGCGTTTTTAATATTATATGTGGATGACATATTGCTGATTGGAAACAATATAGAACTTTTGGAAAACGTGAAGGCATATTTGAACAAGAGTTTTTCAATGAAGGACCTAGGAGAAGATGCTTTCATATTAGGCATCAAGATCTATAGAGATAGATCGAGACACTTAATAGAACTTTCACAAAGCACATACCTTGATAAGATTTTGAAGAAGTTCAAAATGGATCAGTCCAAGAAGGGGTTCTTGCCTGTTTTGCAAGGTGTGAAGTTGAGTAAGACTCAATGCCCAGCGACTACAGAGGATAGAGTAAAGATGAGTGTCATCCCCTATGCTTCAGCCATAGGCTCTATTATGTATGCGATGTTGTGCACGAGACCAGATGTCAGCCTTGCCATAAGTATGTCCTGAAGGTTTCAAAGTGATCAAGGAGTGGAACACTGTACAACAGTCAAGAATATCCTTAAGTACCTGAAAAGGACTAAGGAAATGTTTCTCGTTTACAGAGGTGATCAAGAGCTCGCCGTAAGGGGTTACGTCGATGCAAGCTTTGACACTGATCCGGATGACTCTAAGTCTCAAACCGGATACGTATATATTCTAAATTGGGGAGCGGTAAGCTGGTGCAGTTCCAAGCAAAGCGTGGTAGCTGATTCTACATGCGAAGCGGAGTACATAGCTGCCTCGGAGGCAACGAAGGAAGGTGTCTGGATGAAGCAGTTCATGACAGATCTTGGAGTTGGGCCCAGTGCACTGGACCCAATGACTCTGTTCTGTGACAACACTGGTGCCATTGCTCTGGCCAAGGAACCAAGGTTTCACAAGAGGACTAGACACATAAAGCGACGCTTCAATTCCATCCGCGATGCGATCAAGGAGGAGGACATAAACATTTGCAAAGTACATACGGATTTGAATGTTGCAGATCCATTGACTAAACCTCTTCCACGGGCAAAACATGATCAACACCAGAACTCTATGGGTGTTAGATTCATTACCATGTAATACTATATTATTGACTCTAGTGCAAGTGGGAGACTATTGAAAATATGCCCTAGAGGCAGTAATAAAGTGGTTATTATTATATTTCCTTGTTCATGATAATCGTTTATTATCCATGCTATAATTGTATTGATTGGAAACTCAAATACATGTGTGGATGCATAGACAACAACATGTCCCTACTGAGCCTCTACCGGACTAGCTCATTGATCAAAGATGGCTATGGTTTCCTTGCCATAGACATGAGTTGTCATTTGATAACGGGATCACATCATTAGGAGAATGATGTGATGGACAAGACCCAAACTATAAGAGTAGCATATGATCGTGTCAAGTTTATTGCTATCATTTTCTGTATGTCAAGTACCTGTTCCTTTGACCATGAGATCATGCAACTCACTGACACCGGAGGAGTACCTTGTGTGTATCAAACGTCGCAATGTTAACTGGGTGACTATAAAGATGCTCTACAGGTATCTCCGAGGGTATCTATTGAGTTGGCATGGATCAAGACTGGGATTTGTCACTCCGTATGACGGAGAGGTATCTCGGGGCCCACTCGGTAATACAGCATCACAATGAGCTTGCAATAATGTGACTAAGGAGTTAGTCACGGGATATTGTATTACGGAATGAGTAAAGAGACTTGCCTACAACAAGATTGAACTAGGTATGGAGATACCGACGATCGAATCTCGGGCAAGTAACATACAGATGGACAAAGGGAACTGCATACGGGATTAGCTGAATCCTTGGCATCGAGGTTCGACCAATAAAGATCTTCATAGAATATGTAGGAACCAATATGGACATCCAGGTCCCGCTATTGGTTATTGAGCATAGAGGTGTCTCGGTCATGTCTGCATAGTTCTCGAACCCGCAGGGTCTACACACTTACTGTTTGGTGACGATCTGAGTATAGTTGAGTTATTGTGTTGGTAACCGAAGGTTGTTCGGAGTCCCGGATGAGATCCCGGACATGATGAGGAACTCCGGAATGGTCCAGAGGTGAAGATTGATATATAGGATGAAGGGATTCGGATTCCGGAAGTGTTCTGGGAGGTACCGGGTTTCGTCGGAGAACCGAAAAGGGTTTCGGGGGGGCCCTGGCAAGTGTTGGGGGGCCTCATGGGCCAAGGAAATGGGGCACACCAGCCCACAAGGGGCTGGGAGCCACCCTCACCTCAGCCCACTTGGCCAAGGGGGGAGGAGGCCTCCTAGGGCCGGCGCCCCACATGGCTTGGAGGCCAAGCCACCCTAGGGTTTCCCTAGGGGCGCCCCATCTTGTGGCCGCCGACCCCCTAGGGGAAACCCTAGGGCGCCCACCCCTCCTCCCTTACCCCTATATATAGAGGTGGAGAGGGAGGGCAGCCGCACCCATCATTGCCACGGTGCTGCCCTTCATCTCCCTCGTAGCTCCTCTTCTTCTCCGCTAGGCTTGGCAAAGCCCTGCTGAGATTTCTCCACCACCACCACCACCACGCCGTTGTGCTGCCGAAAACTTGAGCTACTACTTCATCCTTGCTCACTAGATCGATGAGGTGAAGGCGTCATCAAGCCGTACGTGTGTTGAACGCGGAGGTGCCGTCCGTTCGGCACTTGATCGGGAGTTCGTGGACGGATCATGATTGGATCGCGAAGACGTTCGACTACATCAACCGCATTTCTTAATGCTCCCGCTTAGCGATCTACAAGGGTATGTAGATCCAATCTCTCCTCTCGTAGATGTTCATCTCCTAGATTGATCTTGGTGAGCGTAGGAAATTTTTTGTTTCCCATGCAACGTTCCCTAACAGACACTTCACCATCTTTGTGGAGTAGTTATTAGATGATGGGTTGCTAGAGTGATAGAACTTAAACCCTAGTTTATGCGCTATTCCATAAGGGGCTGATTTGGATCCATATGTTTAATGCTATGGTTAGATTTTATCTTAATTCTTCTTTCATAGCTGCGGATGCTTGCGAGAGGGGGTAATCATAAGTGGGAGGTTTGTTCAAGTAAGAACAACACCCAAGCACCGGTCCACCCACATATCAAATTATCAAAGTAGCGAACACGAATCAAACCAACATGATGAAAAGTGACTAGATGAATTCCCGTGTGTCCTCAAGAACGCTTTGCTTATTATAAGAGACCGTTCCGGCCTGTCCTTTGCCACAAAAGGATTGGGCTACCTTGCTGCACTTAGTATTACTATTGCTACTCGTTACTTGTTACAAATTATCTTGCTATCAAACAACTTGTTACCTCAATTTCGGTGCTTGCAGAAATTACCTTGCTGGAAACCGTTTGTCATTTCCTTCTGCTCCTCGTTGGGTTCGACACTCTTACTTATCGAAAGGACTACGATTGATTCCCTATACTTGTGGGTCATCAAGACTCTTTTCTAGCGCTGTTGCCGGGGAGTGAAGCGCCTTTGGTAAGCGGAATTTGCTAAGGAAAAATTTATATTACGTGCTGAAATTTACTGTTACTTGCTACCATGGAAATTAATCCTTTGAGGGGCTTGTTCGGGGTATCATCACCTCGTCCGGAAGCAACTACTATTGCTCCTCAACCCGCTGCACCTACTGAAAATATTGGTTATGAAATTCCTTCGGGTATGATAGAGAAACTGCTAGCTAATACTTATGCAGAAGATGGAACACTACATCCTAATATGCACCTAATCTATGTGGATGAACTTTGTGGATTATTTAAGCTTGTAGGTCTACCCGGAGATGAAGTTAAGAAGAAGGTTTTCCCTTTATCTTTGAAGGGAAAAGCATTGACATGGTATAGGCTATGCGATGATATTGGATCTTGGAGTTGGAATCGATTAAAAATGGAATTTCACCAAAAAAAAATCCTATGCATCTAGTTCATCGTGATCGGAATTATATCTATAACTTTTGGCCTCGTGAAGGAGAAAGTATCGCTCAAGGTTGGGGGAGGCTTAAATCAATGTTATATTCATGCCCCAATCATGAGCTCTCGAGAGAAATTATCATACAAACTTTTTATGCTCGGCTTTCTCGCAATAATCAATCCCTGCTCGATACTTCTTGTACTGGATCCTTTATGAAGAAGACTATTGAATTCATGTGGGATCTTCTTGAAAAATTAAACACAACTCTGAAGATTGGGAACTCGACGAAGGTAAGGAGTCAGGTATAAAACTTGAGTTTGATTGAGTTAAATCTTTTATGGATACCAATGCTTTCAATGATTTTAGCACTAAATATGGACTTTACTCTGAGATAGTAGCTTCCTTTTGTGAATCCTTTGCTACTCGTGTTGATCTCCCTAAGGAGAAGTGGTTTAAATATCATCCCCCTATTAAAGAGAAAGTTGAGGAACCAGTTAGAGTTAAAGATGAAACTATCATTTACAATGTTGACCCAGTTGTGCCTACTGCTTATATTGAAAAACCACCTTTCCCTGCTAGGATAAAGGAGCATGCTAAAGTCTCAACCGTGGTTAACAAAAGTAATATTAGAGCACCTAGACCATCTAAACAAATTAAAGTAGAACCTAGTATTGCTATGGTTAATGATTTCTTGGTCGATAATATTGATGGGCATTTTATTTATTTCTGTGATGAAGCTGCTAGAATTGCCAAACCCGATAATAAAGATAAGAATAAACCCGTTGTGGGCATGCCTGTCGTCTCAGTAAAAATAGGAGATCATTGCTATCATGGTTTATGTGATATGAGTGATAGCGTTAGTGCTATTCCTTTTACCTTATATCAAGAAATTATGCACGAGATTGCACCCGCTGAACTAGAAGATATCGATGTTACTATTAAACTTGCAAACCGAGACACCATCACAACACTTGGGATTGTTAGAGATGTTGAAGTCTTGTGTGGAAAAATAAAATACCCTACTGATTTTCTAGTTCTTGGTTCTCCACAAGATGATTTTTGTCTCATAATTTTTGGTAGACCTTTCTTGAACACTGTTAATGCTAAGATAGATTGCAAAAAGGAAACTGTCAGTGTCAATTTTGGTGACGTGTCTCATGAGTTTAATTTCTCTAAATTTTGTAGGCAATCACATACTAAAGAGCCTAGTAAAGATGAAATAATTGGTCTTGCTTCCATTGCTATTCCCCCTATAGATCCTTTAGAACAATACTTGCTAGACCATGAAAATGATATGCACATGCATGAAAGAAATGAAATAGACAAGATGTTCTTTGTACAACAACCTATCCTTAAACACAATTTGCCTATTTAAACTCTAGGAGGTCCTCCTCCACCTAAGGGTGATCCCGTGTTTGAATTAAAACAATTACCTGATACTTCGAAATATGCTTATCTTGATGAAAAGAAGATATATCCCATTATTATCAGTGCTAACCTTACAGAGCATGAAGAGAAGAGATTGTTAAAAACTCTCAGGAAGCACCGTGCTGCTATTGGATATACTCTTGATGATCTTAAGGGCATTAGTCCCACTCTCTGTCAACATAAGATTAACATGGAACCAGATGCTAAACCCGTTGTTGATCACCAATGACGATTGAATCCCAAAATGAAAGAAGTGGTAAGAAATGAAATATTAAAGCTTCTGGAAGTAAGTATAATTTATACTATAGCTGATAGTAGATGGGTAAGTCCTGTTCATTGTGTCCCTAAGAAGGGAGGTATTACTGTTGTTCCTAATGATAAAAATGAACTTATACCACAAAGAATTGTGACTGGCTATAGAATGGTAATTGATTTTAGAAAATTAAATAAAGCTACTAGAAAAGATCATTATCGTTTACCTTTTATTGAGCAAATGCTAGAAAGGCTATCGAGGCACACACACTTTTGCTTTCTTGATGGATATTCCGGTTTGTCTCAAATACCTGTGTCACAACCTGATCAAGAGAAAACCACCTTTACTTGTGCTTTTGGAACCTATGCTTATATACATATGCCTTTTGGTTTATGTAATGCACCTGCTACTTTTCAAAGATGTATGACTGCTTTATTCTCTGACTTTTGTGAAAAGATTGTTGAGGTTTTCATGGATGATTTCTCTGTTTACGGAACTTCTTTTGATGATTGCTTAAGCAACCTTGATCGAGTTTTGCAGAGATGTGAGCAAACTAATCTTGTTTTGAATTGGGAGAAGTGCCTCTTTATTGTAAATGATGGTATTGTTTTGGGGCATAAAATTTCTGAGCGAGGTATTGTGGTGGATAAAGCCAAAGTTGATGCAATTGAGAAAATGCCTTGTCCTAAAGATATTAAAGGTATCTGTAGTTTCCTTGGTCATGCTGGTTTTTATCGTAAGTTTATTAAAGACTTCTCTAAAATTTCTAGGCCTCTTACCTATTTATTACAAAATGATGTCCCTTTTGTTTTTGATGATGATTGCATAGAAGCTTTTGAAACACTTAAGAAAGCCTTAACTTCTGCACCTATTCTTCAATCACCTGATTAGAACTTGCCTTTTGAAATTATGTGTGATGCTAATGACTATGCTGTTGGTGCTGTTCTAGGACAAAGAGTTCATAAGAAATTAAATGTTATCCATTATGCTAGTAAAACTCTAGATAGTGCCCAAAGAAAATATGCTACTACTGAGAAAGAATTTTTAGCAGTCGTCTTTGCTTGTGATAAATTCATATCTTACATTGTTGATTCTAAAGTAATTGTTCACACTGATCATGCTGCTATTAAATACCTTATGGAGAAGAAAGATGCTAAGCCTAGACTCATTAGGTGGGTTCTTTTATTACAAGAATTTGACTTGCATATCACTGATAGGAAAGGAGCTGAGAACCATGTAGCTGATAATTTGTCTAGGTTAGAAAATATTCTTGATGACCCACTACCTATTGATGATAGCTTTCCAGATGAACAACTAGCTGCCATTAACTTCTCATGACACTCCTTGGTTTGCTGACTATGCTAATTATCTTGTTGCTAAATTTATACCACCTAGTTTCACTTATCAAGAAAAGAAAAAAAATCTTTGATTTAAGACATTACTTTTGGGATGACCCACATCTTTATAAAGAAGGGGTGATATGTCTCCAGCGTATCTATAATTTATGAAGTATTCATGCCATGTTTACAACAATTTTATATGGTTTTGATATGATTTGAATAGAACTAACCCGGACTGACGCTGTTTTCAACAGAACTACCGTGGTGTTATTTTTGTGCAGAAATAAAAGTTCTCGGATTGGGCTGATAATTTACGGTGATCGTTTATGGACCAAAAGAGACCCACGGAGGACCAGAGCTGGACCAGAAGACCCACGAGGACACACCAAGCTCACACGATGTGCCCTCCCCCCAGGGCGCTTGGAGCGAGGTTGCCGCCTTCTCGTGGGCTCCCTTGACTTGATCCCAACACCAAGTACTCCTATATATACCATAACCTCCAGAAAGAACCCTAGATGAGAAGTTCCGCCGCCGCAAGCCCCTGTATCTCCGTGATCTCCATTAGAACCCTGATCTGGTACCTTGCTGTCGGTGTCAAAACCGGCGGATCCTAGGTAGGGGTCCCGAGTTGTGGATCTAGAATCGATGGGGAACAGGGGACGAAGAACATGGTGTATACCCAGGTTCGGGCCCTCTCTAAGATGTAAAACCCTACGTTCTGCTTGATTGTATTGATGTGTATGGTTGGATTACATAGTCGATCTACCACGAGATCAGATGGGCTAAACCCTAGGCTAGTAGGGCTATGGGTGTTGCTCTAAACCCTAGAGACTAAAACCCTTCGGTTTATATAGGCACCGGGAGGGGTAGGGTTACATGTAGTCGGTTACAACAAAGGAAGTATCACACCGAATCTTGGATCTTGACTTGGAGGACACACCAAGGCTTCGAGGGTCTTCTATACGGTCACGGGATCACGCCATAGTTCGGCCCTATAGTAGCGCGCCAGTCCGGCCCACTAGGAATAGGCCCGAGGCCCGAGGACCCCCTAATCCAGGACTGCCTCAGTAGCCCCCGAACTAGCCTCCAACGCCAGGGCTCGAGGTCATCAGCCGCTTTGCGCACCCTTTAGTCTTCGGCTCGCGAGGCAAGTTCTTCACCTTCCTTTGTATGTACGGAATAATTTTCCCAGGCCGAACTATGTCCGAAACCCGGACCGTCAGTCCTGACTTAACCCTGAAGGTTCATCACTCAAACGTGTTTCATATGTGTTCGGCTAAGTCGCCAATCCAAAAATCCGAGGACCCCCACCAAACCGTGGTGGGACCATCGGAATGAATGCTTATCTCGGGTCGGGTTATGTCCGGAATCCGAACTATGGGTCTTAACTTAGCCTCGAAGGCTCGTACCCCAAGTGTGAACAGTGTCTTTGCCTGACACCCTCTTAACGAAGGGTCACGCCCGAACCGCTGAGGGGCCTCAATGCGTGGTTCGAGACAGCCTGTTCATAGGCACGTCCCTTCGAGGTGGGGATCGTGCCCCGCTTTTTAGTGGATACGATTAATGATTTCAAACGTCCCACTCGCGCATAACACCACAAGCATATAGGGAAGCGGAGAGGCCTGCGGCGCAGTTAGAGGACCTTTGGTATCCCCACAACCTATAAAAAGGGAAGCGGCCTGCGCTATCAACTTACACCTTCTTCCACCTCCCGCCGTTGCCTTTCCAATCTCCAGAGCTCCAGCGCCCCGCCTCATTCTCCCATAGAGAGCGCTTCCCAGCCCCTTCCCAGCTTCGACCATGGCCGGATCTGGCGCCAATGGCAAGTGGGAGGCCTCCATCGTCACCAACAGCGACATCAAGGAGTTGAAGCGCGCCGGCTACTTGCCGGTCGACGTCATTCACCGGGCCCCAGAAGAGGGCCAGGTCATTCCCACACCCCAACCAGGCGAGAGGGTAGTGTTCGTCCCCCATTTCATCCGGGGACTGGGTTTTCTGCTCCACCCCTTCGTTCGGGGGTTAATGTTTTTCTACGGGCTAGATTTCCATGATCTAGCCCCAAATTCCTTCCTCCACATCTTAGCCTTCATCATCATCTGCGAGGCTTTCCTAAGAGTTCGGCCGCACTTTGGCCTGTGGCTGAAAGTGTTCAACGTTAAGCCGAAGATAGTTAGCGGAGCCCAGGCGTTCTGCGGTGGGGCAATGATCAGTAAGCTTGCCCGAGTCCCGTGGCCGGAGGGCACGTTACTGTCAAAGTCTGGCAAAAGGAATGGCTCTATATCATAGAGCCACGGGACGCAGCCAAGACAGCGGCTCCCGAATTCAGATCCGGACCCCCCGTGAGGCTAACCTCGTGGATCAAGAAAGGTCTAGACTGGGGGTCCACCACAGAGGTGGAAGCGTTGCATAAGCGCGTTAAGGGCGTGATAAAGGTGGGCGCTAAGCTGACCGACGTGGTCCAGGTAATTCTCAACCGCCGCCTCCTTGCCTGTCAACAAAGGGCCATCTTCATGTGGTCTCACAAGCCCGAGGATCCGTCCACCATCCACCACTTCTACGGTACCACCCACAAGAAGCTATGGAAGGCATTGTTCAAGCCCCAAAAGACGTGGCCGGCCGAGGGAGAAGACACCGGTCTTGATGCCGAGAACCCCCCAGAGAGGTAACAAAGCTTTGTCCTTACGATATTCGGCTGTCCGGATCCCACGAATCTTATCTTTTCCATTCTTATCTAAACAGGGTTGGCTTAAGAAGGCCAAGAACATCAGAAGTCCGACCCCACTCCCTGAAGACCCTCGGTCGGCCCAGCTAGAGGAGATGCTGGCCGTGGCGCCCTACCAGGCACCAGCCGAGAAGGGAAAGAAAAGGAAGGCTGAGACGTCAGAGGCCAGAGAAGGCCTCCGCTCGGGGGCACATCCGGACGAACTGTCCGGAGACACCCAAGCTCACCCAGCTCAAGGTGGGGAGCATGAAGAGGAGGAGGAGGAGGAGGAGGAGAGCGCCTCCTCCTATTCCAAGAAGAAGGCCGCGTCCGATGACACCGAGGAGGAGGAGGCTCCCGCCGCTTCGAAAAGGCAGCGCAGGCCCAAGCTGGTCCTGCTTGAGAGTAGCTTGGGTTCCAAAGAGGAATCTGCAGCGTCCGAAGAGGTCCCGAAGAAGGACCCCAGGGTCAAGCCCCCCGCTGCGAGGTATGAACTCTATCCTTGTTTAATTGCTTATTTCGTCGATCTTTCATTGTTAACACCTGCGCGCTTCGCACTTGTAGCCCGCGGCGCAACCATCCCGCTGAGACGACCTCAGAGGGGACTTCTCCACCAGCCGAACTGGCGAAGAGCGGGTCTGTGTCACGCTCCGCGCCTCCCCCAGTCATTGGAGAGACTGGGGAGGTGTTGTCTCGACAGACCCCTCCCGGTCCGAACGCGGGAAGCGGTGGTGATGAGGTCATGACCGAGGCTGACGCCAAAGCCGCCAAGGGCCAGGATGGTGAAACCCTCCCGGCGAACAAGAAGGGAGAGCTCGACCAGCCCGAGCCCTCCCCGAAGGAGATCCCAGAGCCCCCAAGGCCCTCGGAGGCGTCCATTCCGTCCTTTAGCGAGGGGGGATCTGAGGCCCCCCTGCCAGTGCTGAACACCGACGAACAGGCTGCGGCGGGATGGCTTGAAGCGATGGAGGGGATGGTGAGCCGCTCTTCCATCGTCGAAGAACACCTCACCCTGATGGGCGTGGTGGCACAATGCATTCCGTCCGTCAACAGCGGACTGAAGGAAGCCTTCGGTGGCCTCCTGACGGGCTTCGAGGTGAGCCAAGTAATGTTCTTTCCATAGGACAGGTTTAACTAATTAAAGTTTTAAGTACACCTTGTATGTAGCAGCCCTCGAGACTTTGTTCGGATTGAAAAACCGAACAGAGGATCGAAAAATCATCAAGGCAAATGTGCAAATAATGTGAGTGTATTGGTACTGCAGGCCTCGTCATTGGCGGCGGCTGCTAATGCCACGGCACTGGAGGAGATGAATCGGAAGCTAAAATGGTCCGATGAGGAGCTCAACCTCATAAACAAGCGGCTTGATGAAGCGCAAGGTAAGCCCGATCAGGATTTTAATCATTGTGCTGAATCCATATGTACGGGACTATTTCTGAGCTCGAGGTGTTTTAATGATTGCAGCTACTACCGCGGAGGTCGAGGGTCTCAAGGCCAAATTGAAGAAGGCCAAGGCCCCTGCGGTCGAGCAAAAGGCGGCAGCCGAACTCGAGATGGTGAAGACCGTTAGTGAGAAGCACGAGGCCCTCGTGGCGGAAGTGCAACAGGAGCTCAAGGATGCCGTCAATAAATGTGACGACCTTGAGCAGAAGCATAAATGCCAGTCCTCAGAGCTTTCGAAAGTGGAGAAAGAGCTCCGAGAGACGAGGACAGAGGTGCGGGGTGCCCGGGAGGAGCTCCGCCAAGTAAAGCAAATCGCCGATGGTAAGTCATACTTACTGCAGAGTGTCTTTGGCGGAAAAAGGTTCGCATTGCTTACGCGGGTTTGGCGCTCCGCAGGCACCTTCACGGAGCTCCCGAGGAGTGTGGCAGACGCGGCGTGGCATTATGCAGCTCGGGAGAGTGATGCTGATCATAGGGTGTTCTGGGAGCAGTTCCAGGCGCCCGAACACCCACCCCTGCCGAGCAACCTGATGAAGCAGTTGATGGAGTTGCGTCGGATGGCAGAGCCAGCAATGAAGGACCTTTGTGTCCGGCTGTGGCCCACAGAGCCAATTCCGAGTAGTTACTTCGGCCTGGTGCAGAAGTTGCGCGATACGTCACCCCGGATTGATGTTGTGAAGTGCTCTGCGTGCCTCGAAGGGGCTAGGCTGGCCTTTGCCATGACCATGGTGCACTGGCCTAAGATGAAGCCAGCGGAGATGGCCACCGGTCCCCCTCCCATAGGGAAAGGAGCATCGCCGTCCCGAGCAGTACTTCCATCTAGTCATGGATGGTGCTCGGGCGATAGAGGACCAGTGTCCGAAAGATGTAATCCTTGAATGAATTATCATGTATTGAAGTGTTAATTGGACCTGTTTGCTTTATAATGCTGCCCCTTGTATGTTTTGCTTTGTGTTAATTTTATTTTGACTCCTGTGCGGCCGATTTCAATCTGGAAGTTAACAGTCGTCGGCTTCAGCCCCCAAGTAGATACTACGAGGGGTGTTTCGATTCCGCACTATTACCCTTAGCCGACATCTCGGTGCCTGGATGCGGTAGTGTGTGGGCGAAACTAGGCAATCAGACTATGCGGATTTATTACTTTCACTTGGCCATAGGAGCTTGACTACGGGAGCTAGTGACTAGCCCCCAGTGTTTTGTGATGTAAAAAAGCCGAAGAGTATACTTTTATCACATGATTTGTGCAAGAACAAACCCTTCATGTAACACGGAGTAATCGCTATCGATTTTGAGTTTCACACTTGTCATCGGATCGCTGACCAGTTCACGCTTATTATGACAGTCAGTTTTCAGCTTTCTCCACTAAGGTACTTGATTGGGCTAGCCAGAAGTACAATCATAGTGGTTCTCCATTTACCTTCTTAGCCGAACGTGCGGAACGTAAGGAGGTAAGCACAGGAGCCGGGCAACCCAACTATTGACCCAAGACATAATTCAGAACTAACTCATATAATGCAATATCCGAGACGCCAAACACACGGATCAAAAAAGGAAAACAGTGCCGGACTTTAATGCATAGGGCAGACAATAGAATCGAACCCTCGGTTTATTAGCCGACTGCATTTATAACACAAGATATGGCCAAGCTTAGTCGAAGAGTGAAAAAGGAAGAGGGCGAGAAAAACCATCGCCAAAGTACCGTAAAAGGCAGTTTTCATTTCCAATGAGCTCAGGACGTCTATCCGTATGATTCGAACTGCTGAGGCCTTTATTATGAGTATATAAAAAAAGGTCTTTTACAGGAGAAAGGTTTACACAGGGCCTTGATGCGTGGGTCGAAGACTCTACTGTGCCCTGCTGCATGTCTGCGCCTTTGCTTCTGCTAGGTAGGGGGGACTTCTGTGTAGAGAGAAACTAATCGGCGAACGGGCCCTTGAGGAGGAGCCTTGAGAAGTCGTCGCACTGTCACAGTTTGATGCTGGGCAGATCCGGAGTCATACCGTCCGAAGACGCGTTGATCCATAGTTTGGTTGAGCCGAGCACATGGTTTTATAGTTTTGTTTAGGCCCCACAGCCGCCCATGGTATCTTGATCCCGAAGTTCTCCTGACGAGGCACATATCCTGTGACCGGGCTAGGCATGCCATGGGGCGCGTGTCCCTATTTGCAGCAAACGCAGGGAGGCTCCCATGACGGGGACAGGGCTCGAACCCGTTTACTTGCATCTCTGGCCCTTGAGGCGGGCTGGTACCTGGGTCCCATGACGTCGGATTGGTCTTCGGTGGCCAGTGCCGCAGTGTGCTCCTTGGTCTGAAGTGAGCGCTCCGTGTTGCCGTTTATTGTTATGACGCCCGAGGGTCCGGGCATTTTCAGCTTGAGATATGCATAATGCGGGACGGTGTTGAAGCGAGCGAAAGCTGTTCGGCCGAGGAGAGCGTGGTAGCCACTTCGGAAAGGGGCTATGTCGAAGATCAAGTGCTCGCTGCGGAAATTATCTGGGGAGCCGAACACTACCTCCAGAGTTATTGTACCCGAGCAGTGGGCCTCCACTCCACGGATTACCCCTTTAAAGGTGGTGTTACTGGGTTTGATCCTTGACGGATCGATTCCCATTTTCCTTATTGTATCTTCATAGATCAAATTGAGGCTACTGCCTCCGTCCATAAGGACTCTTGTGAGGTGGTACCCAGTGATAATGGGGTCGAGTACCAGGGCCGCCGATCCTCCATGTCGGATACTGGTCGGGTGGACTCTGCGGTCGAAGGTGATCGGGGAATTTCGGGGCTACAGGCTCAACGGCGTATACATCCCGTAGTGCCCGTTTTCTCTCCTTTTTGGGTATATGAGTGGCATAGATCATATTTACCGTCTTGACGTTGGGGGGATGGTTTTTGGCCTCCACTGTTCGGCCTGCGAGGTTCTTCATCGTCCTCGTTGCGGGGGCTTTTGCCGGAGTCTTCGGCTGTGAGCTTGCCGGCTTGTTTGATCACCCAACAATTACGGTTGCTGTGATTAGCCGGTTTGTCAGAGGTGCCGTGGATCTAGCAGGGCCTGTCCAAGATTGTATCTAACTTGGTAGGTCCATCCTGATTGCTTTTAGAGGGCTTTTTCCATGATCCGAACTTCGGGTTACGGAATCCGGCATTTACTGTCGTCTTGTCGGTTTAGCCGTCGTTGTGGCGACGCTTATGCTTGTTGCGCTGTGGTTTCCCGTTTCCATACCGGACTTCAGAGGTGCCAGGGGCTTTTGGGTTTGTGATTCTGTGAGCCAACCAACTATCCTCCCCTGCGCAGAAGAGGGTCATCAAGGAGGTGAGTGCTGCCATCATCTTCGGCTTGTGCTGGCCGAGCTGGCGTGCTAGCCATTCGTCCCGAATACTATGCCTAAAAGCAGCTATAGCTTCGGCATCCGACAGTCGACGATCTGGTTTTTCTTGGTCAAGAACCGGTTCCAAAATTGCCGGGCTGACTCTCCGGGCTGCTGGATTACATGGCTCAGATCACCGGCATCCGGAGGCCGGACATAGGTGCCCTAAAACTTGCCTCGGAAGGCATCCTCGAGCTCTTCCCAGCATCCTATGGAATCTTCCGGAAGGCTATTTAACCAGTGCCTGGCTGGTCCTTTGAGCTTTAATGGCAAGTATTTGATGGCGTGGAGGTCGTCTCCTCGTGCCATATGAATGTGGAGCAAAAAGTCCTCAATCCAGACAGCCAGACCTGTGGCCCCATCGTATGGCTCGATGTTTACAGGCTTGAATCCTTCAGGGAATTGGTGCCGTATCACCCTATCTATGAAGCACAGTGGGTGAGCGGTGCCCCTGACCCGGGCTACATCGTGCCGGAGGTCACCTGCCGTCCGGGCTGGTTGTTCCCGAGCTCTATCATTACGGTCTAGCCAAGCTTGGTGTCCGTCCCGACTTGCGGGAAGGTGTTCTTTGGGTCCGTAGATGGACCTCGTCTGACCTGCTCGAGCATCCAGGTCGCGTCGTAAGTCGTACTCGTACACTGGCCGCACTGGCTCCTTGCCGTGACGGCGGGGTGGAGCGGCGGGCTGTTCAACTTTAACAGTCATTATGTCCCGTCCTCGAGGGGGGCGGTCCGGCTATTTCGCTTGAGTATTCCTTGGGGGTGCTGGCTTAAAGTCCTTGTCGTCGAATTGTGGAAGCAGTTTCCGCTTTGGGTAGCTTTTGGTTTGCCACTCATGGCGGTACCCTTCTTCGGCGGCTAAGACTTTGGTCCACCTATCAACGAGGGTGTCGTGTTTGGCTTTAATCCGCTGCTGCTGCTTCTTTAAGCTTCGTGCGGTGGCAATGAGCTGCCGTCTAAAGCGCTCTTGGTCTAGTGGATCCTCGGGGACGATGAAGTCTTCGTCCCCTAGGCTGACCTCCTCTTAGGAAAGGGGGAGGTAGTTGCTGTCTTCGAAGTCGTTGAGGTCTTCAAGATCGACCGGGTCCTCGTACTCCTCTGGGTCGTTGGGCTATTGATTGTCGGCAGCAGGGTCGTCAGGGTTGCCCGCATTGTCCAGGGTGTCGTTCTCCCCGGTGTCTGCGTTGCTCTCTCGACTTCGGTGCCCTTTGGAACGTTGGCGCGGTTTGCGGCGCTTCGGCGGCTCCTCGCTAGGCTTACTATTATCCTTCTTGGGGGTGCCGTCCGCGTTATTGTTGCCGTCGCCATCGTCCTTAGTGGTGTCCACCATGTAGACATTGTAAGTCGACGTGGCCGTCCAGCGGCCGGTGGCGAGAGGAGCGACATTGGCGTGGGCCATGATTCCGTCGTCTTCTTCCATGTCTTCGGCCTCCTCGGAGGCGTAGTCCAACATGTCGGTTAAGTCTTTGACTGTGGCTACTAAGTGGTTGGTGGATGGGCCGTAAAGTTCCCCATGATTTGCGCCGAGGCACCGCTGGACGCGGGCCGAGGACGGGCCATCCTGGATGGACATCATCTGGATCCGGTCGAGTGCCTCGTTTAACAAGTCGAGCCTCACCGGATCGGCATGTGAGGGTGATTCCCTGTCTTTGGATAGTATATCTACATCGAGGATCAAAGCCGACTCCGTGATAGGGAGGGGAAGTTCAGTCGGGGATAACTCCTGGTTTCCGAATATCTCTTCCGTGTAGGGGCTCGAAGCTAGATCTGCCGTAAGGAGAGCGAGTTCGGCCGAGGGTGACTCTCGTTTTCCGAACATGGCTTCCGTGCCGATGCTCGGAACCGGGTCCGCGGTCAGTAGAGCGGGCTCGGCCGAGGGAGATCCCTATTCTCCGTACACGATGGGTGCATCCGAGCTCGAGGCTGGCTATGAGGTGGAAGTCAATCCATAGCTCAGATCGAAGGGGAGCTTCGGAGCTAATGCCTCGAAGCCCGTGGGTGTGTCAGGTGAGATTGAGAAGCCGGTGAAGACCAGGTCGCCTCGATCATCAGCGACGTACTCAAGATTACCGAATCTAATCCGATGTTCAGGGGCGAAATTGTTGATTTGGTCTAGATGACCGGTTGGGTTGGCGTGCAGGATGATGCTGCCGAACGCGAAGAGCTGGACGGGGAAGAAGATGTCTCCGGCGCCAACGCCATCTTCGATGATTACGCAAGCCATCGATCCTCCGGCGATCCAACGGCGGAACTCTGAGTCGAAGCACCAATGTCGGTGCTAAAACCGGTGGATCTCGGGTAGGGGGTCCCGAGCTGTGGATCTAGGATCGATGGGGAACAGGGGATGAAGAACACGGTGTTTACCCAGGTTCGGGCCCTCTCTAAGAGGTAAAACCCTACGTCCTGCTTGATTGTATTGATGTGTATGGGTGGATTACAGAGTTGATCTACCACGAGATCAGAGGAGCTAAACCCTAGGCTAGTAGGGCTATGGGTGTTGCTCTAAACCCTAGAGACTAAAACCTTTCGGTTTATATAGGCACCGGGAGGGCTAGGGTTACATGTAGTCAGTTACAACAAAGGAAGTATACCACCGAATATTGGATATTGACTTGGAGGACACACCAAGGCTTCGAGGGTCTTCTATCCGGTCACGGGATCACACCATAGTTCGGCCCTACAGTAGCGCGCCAGTCCAGCCCACCAGGAATAGGCCGGAGGCCCGAGGACCCCCTAATCCAGGACTCCCTCAGTAGCCCCCGAACTAGCCTCCAACGACAGGGCTCGAGGTCGTCATCCGCTTTGCGCATCCTTCAGTCTTCGGCTTGCGAGGCAAGTTCTTCACCTTCCTTTGTATGTACGGCATAATTTCCCCGGGCCGAACTATGTCTGAAACCCGGACCGTCAGTCCTGACTTAACCCTGAAGGTTTATCACCCAAACGTGTTTCATATGTGTTCGGCTAAGTCGCCAATCCGGAAATCCGAGGACCCCCACCAAACCGTGGTGGGACCATCGGAATGAATGCTTATCTCGGGTCGGATTGTGTCGGGAGTCCGAACTATGGGTCTTAACTTAGCCTCGAAGGCTCGTACCCCAAGTGCGAACAATGTCTTTGCCTGACACCCTCTTAACGAAGGGTCACGCCCGAACCGCTTAGGGGCCTTGAGATCAGATGAGCTAAACCCTAGGCTAGTAGGGCTATGGGTGTTGCTCTAAACCCTAGAAACTAAAACCCTTCGGTTTATATAGGCATCGGGAGGGCTAGGGTTACATGTAGTCAGTTACAACAAAGGAAGTATCACACCGAATCTTGGATCTTGACTTGGAGGACACACCAAGGCTTCGAGGGTCTTCTATCCGGTCACGGGATCATGCCATAGTTCGGCCCTACAGTAGCCTGCCAGTCCAGCCCACCAGGAATAGGCCGGAGGCCCGAGGACCCCCGCCCTAATCCAGGACTCCCTCACCTTACGGAGGGGGAAATCATCACCGGAGGCCATCTTCATCATCCAGGCGGTCTCCATGACGAGGAGGGAGTAGTTCACCCTTGGGGCTGAGGGTATGTACCAATAGCTATGTGTTTGATCTCTCTCTCTCATGTTCTTGATTTGGCACGATCTTGATGTATCGCGAGCTTTGTTACTATAGTTTAATCTTATGGTGTTTCTCCCTCTCTACCTTCTTGTGATGAATTGAGTTTTACCTTTGAGGTTTCACTGTTATCGGATTGAATACTTTTATGGATTTGGGAACACTTGATGCGTGTCTTGCGTGGGATACCCGTGGTGACAATGGGGTGTTATATTGATTCACTTGATGTATGTTTTGGCACTCAACTCGCGGATTCCCGAGGTGACATTGGGGTAATCTATGCATAGGGGTTGACGCACGTTTTCGTACTACTTTCTCCGGTAGAAATCTTGGGGCACTCTTTAAAGTTCTTTGTGTTGGATTGAATATTATGAATCTGAAATTGCGTGATGCAGATTGTATAATTAACCCACAGATACTTGTGGTGACATTGCAATATCTAGGTGACATTAGGGTTGACTGATGCGTGTCATATGGTGTTATTTTACTACGAACTCTAGGGCTGTTTGTGAAACTTATGGGAATAGCTCAAAAGATTGATCAGAAAGAATAACTTTGAGGTGGTTTCGTAACCTACAAGCAATTTCATCTTATGTTCTCTGCGATAGGAACATTGGAGTGATTCTTTGTTGCACGTTGAGGGATTGTTATATGATTCAATTATGTTATTATTGTTGAGAGATCTTGGACTAGTGAAAGTATGAACCCTAGGCCTTGTTTCCTAGCATTGGAATACCATTTTTGCTTACTTTTGTTACTAGTTAGCTTGCTGTTTTTATAATTCCAGCTTGCAAAAACCTATATCTACTATCCATATTTCACTTGTATCACCATCTCTACGCCGAACTAGTGCACCTAGGCCTATACAACTTACCATTGTATTGGGTGTGTTGGGGACACAAGAGATTTCTTGTATTTGGTTGCAGGGTTGTTTGAGAGAGACCATCTTCATCCTACACCTCCCACAGATTGATAACCTTAGGTTATCCACTTGAGGGAAATTTGCTACTGTCCTACAAAACTCTGCGCTTGGAGACCCATCACGAGTCTACAAGAAGAAGGTTGCGTAGTAGACATCAAGGGGTAGATGGTATTATTAGATGTTGTATACCTGGGCATGAACAGGAACAAATCCTATGGAAGTGTCACTCCGAGGCCTACAGAGGACACCATGCGGGAGATAGAACTGCACACGAGGTACTACAATCTGGATTTTATTGGCCTACTCTTTTCAAAGATGCTCGTAAGTTTGTCCTTTCTTGTGATGAATGTCAAAGAATTGGTAATGTTGGTAGACGTCAAGAAATGCCTATGAATTATTCGCTTGTTATTGAACCATTTGATGTTTGGGGCGTTGATTATATGGGACCTTTTCCTTCCTCTAACGGGTACACACATATCTTGGTTGCTGTTGATTATGTCACTAAGTGGGTAGAAGCTATTCCAACTAGTAGTGTTGATCACAACACCTCCATTAAAATGCTTAAAGAAATTATTTTTCTGAGGTTTGGTCTCCCTAGGTACCTAATGACTCATGGTGGTTCACATTTTATTCATGGTGCTTTCCGTAAGTTACTTGCTAAATATGATGTTAACCATAGAATTGCATCTCCTTATCATCCTCAATCTAGTGGGCAAGTTGAATTAAGTAATAGAGAAATAAAGTTAATTTTGCAAAAGACTGTCAATAGGTCCCGAAAGAATTGGTCTAAGAAATTAGATGATGCATTGTGGGCCTACAGAACAGCTTATAAAAATCCAATGGGTATGTCTCCATATAAAATGGTTTATGGAAAGCATGTCATTTACCTCTTGAGTTAGAAAATAAGGCATACTGGGCAATTAAGAAACTCAACTATGATTTCAAACTTGCCGGTGAAAAGAGGTTATTTGATGTTAGCTCACTAGATGAATGGAGAACCCAAGCTTACGAAAATGCCAAATTATTCAAAGAAAAAGTTAAAAGAAGGCATGATAAAAGAATCCAAAAGCAGGAATTTAAAGTGGTTAAATATGGTCTATTGTACAATTCTCATTTTAGATTTTTTGCAGGAAAACTTCTCTCCAAATGGGAAGGACCATATATCATTGAAGAAATTTATCGGTCTGGACCTACTAAGATCAATAATCCAGAAGGCACTAATCCGAAGGTGGTCAATGGACAAAGAATTAAGCACTATATTTTAGGTACACCTTTTAATGTTGAAACTAATATTATTCAAACCATGACACCGGAGGAATACATAAAAGAGACCTTCCAGAACACTCCAGAACCCTGAAAAGGAAGAGGTACGTGATACGGTAAGTAAACGGACTACGAAAATTCCGCAAAAATATTTTCTATCAGTTTTGGAATATTAGAAAAAATAGAAAAATAATAAACGCATGGGTAGGCAACCCAGGTGCCCACTAGGCACCAGGGCGCGCCTACCCCCCTTGCGCGCCCTGGTGGGTAGTTGGCCCCTCGGGCCCCTTCCTGACTCCGTTTTCTTATGGGACAAGTATTTCCTAATATAAAAATTCTCTATATATATCCCCGTACGATTTGACCACCGCATCGCGGAAAAATCTTCTATTCTTGTTTCGTGCTGTTTTCTGTCAGATCTAGATTGCTATGGCATCATCAAGTTCTTCCAAGGATAAGTTCTTCGAGAAGGTCATCAACCCCTACCTGTCGGAGGTGATGAAGCATCCTCAAGCCATTAAGATGCGTGAAGGTGTGCTCCACATCCGGGATGTTCAAGGGTCCTAGAAGACCAGAAGCGTGGAGGCTAGGCTTGAAGCAGTAGAACAAGAAATTTTCAAGTGCCAAGGTATGGTGGAACGTGGGCTCAATGCTAACCACTCAATGATCACGGAATTTACCCGTGATCGTAAAGTGAATAACAAGACCATGGATGACATTGCCTTCGAGCTTAATGAGCGAATCAACTATCTCCAAGATCAAGTCTATGATCTTCAAAGCAAAAATTATGAGTATGAGGAAAAATTTAAAGGTATGAGTTTAGCTGCGAGTTTCAGGATTCCGGAGACCCGTTCACTCTTCTACAATGGGGAGCCCATGCTACAGAAACTGGAGGGAAATTCTACACCAACATCCTCATCACCACCGCCGAAGAAGGAGACTTGAGTACACGGGTATGGGCACTCCCCATGGCTTGTGCCAAGCTTGGGGGTGGTGCCCCGGTATCGTATCACCATCACTTTCTTTACCTTCACCAGTTTTTAGTTCGATCCTTAGTTATTTGGTGATTTAGTTGAATAAAAGTTTAGTGTGATTTATCTTTCGAGTGTTAGTTTCGTGATCTATCTATCTATGTAATCGAGTTGAGAGTTATATAATAAAGATTAGTTCGAGTTTATGTTTCAATGAAAATAAAAGAAATAATGAAAAAGATCATATGCTAATCTTATGGAAAGTAATAACATTACATAAGAAAGAGTATAAGTGGTAAAATTTATTGAGGATTAAGAAACATAGCATTGGTCAATGGTGCATTTCATGAAAGTATTAATAAGGGAAGAGAACATTCACATGCAAATATACTATCTTGGACATCTTTTATGATTGTGAGCCCCCATTAAATATTTTATGCCAAATTGTTGATGTTGGACAAGGAAGACAATGTAACGATTTATGTTTGTTCATATTCACATAGAAGTTATATTGTCATGGATCCCCTAACATGTGGTGCTTGATCAATATCCCCACCATACCTACCTATGGATTGAATAAGATCCTTCAAGTAAGTTGTCATCGGTGCATAAAGAAATAAAAATTGCTCCTAAATATGTTTGATCTTTTATTGTAAAGGAAAATAAGCGTTGTACGAACTTGTGATGGCAAAGAAATAAAAGCGATAGACTGCATAATAAAGGTTGCTATCATAAGGGGTAATATAACGTGACGTTCTTTTGCATTAAGAGATTGTGCATCCAAAAATAAAAGCGCATGACTACCTCTGCATCCCTCTGCGAAGGGCCTATCTTGTAATTTTATGCAAGAGTCAAAGTTCTCTCCTCTATTCCAATTTATTTTTCTCTTTTTGCAAGCATCATGTGGTGGGGAAAGATCTAGGCACATATATGCTACTTCTTGAGCTTGCGTTGATTTTTCCCTTGAAGAGGAAAGGGTGATGTAGCAAAGTAGAGATAAGTATTTCCCTCAGTTGAGAACCAAGGTATCAATCCAGTAGGAGGCACAAGCAAGTCCCCAATATATGCACCTGCACAAACTAACAAACACTTGCACACAACGCGAAAAAGGGGTTGTCAATCCCTTCACGGTCACTTGATAGAGTGAGATCTAATAGAGATAGATTTAAAATAAAAGTAAAAGGCAAAATAAAGTAAACATAAAATAATTGCAGCAAGGTAGTTTTGGGTTTTTGGTTTTATAGATCTGAAAATAATATGGTAAAACTAGACCCGGGGGCCATAGGTTTCACTAGAGGCTTCTCTCTTTAAGAAAGCATACAGTGGGTAAACAAATTACTGTTGATCAATTGATAGAAAAGGGCAAAGTTATGACGATATCTAAGGCAATGATCATGAATATAGGCATCACGTCCGTGACAAGTAGACCAACTCCTGCCTGCATCTACTACTATTACTCCACACCTCGACCGCTATCCAGCATGCAACTAGAGTATTAAGTTCATAAGAACAGAGTAACGCCTTAAGCAAGATGACATGATGTAGAGGGATAAACTCATGCAATATGATATAAACCCCATCTTTTTATCCTTAATGGCAACAATACAATACGTGCCTCGCTACCCCTTCTGTCACTGGGTGAGGACATCCCAAGATTGAACCCATCACAAAGCACCTCTCCCATTGCAAGAAAAAACAATCTAGTTGGCCAAACCAAATCGATAGATCAGAGAGAAATACAAAGCTATTAAATCATGCATATAAGAGTTCAGAGAAGACTCAAATAATATTCATAGATAATCTGATCATAAATCCACAATTCATCGGATCTCAACAAACACACCGCAAAAGAAGATTACATCGAATAGATCTCCAAGAACATCGAGGAGAACATTGTATTGAAGAACAAAGAGAGAGAAGAAGCCATCTAGCTACTAGCTATGGACCCATAGGTCTATGATAAACTACTCACGCATCATCAGAAGGGCAGCAAGGTTGATGTAGAGGCCCTCCATGATCGAATCCCCCTCCGGCGGAGTACTGGAAAAGGCCCCAAGATGGGATCTCACGGGAACAGAAACTTGCAGCAGTGGAAAAGTATTTTTGGCGACGTATCTAGGGTTTCTGGAATATGTGGATAAGCCCCTATCTTTCTATGTGTCTGGCTGAAACTTTTTGCTCCATATTTATGCTTTGAGTGTTAGCAATCATAGAAGACTAAATGATGGTTGAGTATGTGGTCTTGCTAAAAAGCTCCGACATGTGACCCTTCCTAAAAATATGATGAATTGCAATTGCATTGTTGACTGAGAACATAGTTTGTTAGTTTTCAAGAAAATTTATGCTTTATACTTTACTATTGTAGTGAATTGTTACTTGCTCATAGGAAGTTATATGATATTAATGATCATGATGCTTCTATGTTCGTATTTCGTTTTTATTGACACCTCTCTCTCTAAACATGTGGACATGATTCTCAATATCGGTTTTCGCTTGAGGACAAGCGAGGTCTAAGCTTGGGGAGTTGATACGTACATTTTGCAGCATGTTTTCTTACTGTTATTTTTAGTGTTTTTATCCATTATAGCACTTCGGGGAGTAATTCTAATGCCTTTTCTCTCATAATTTGCAAGGTTTATACAAAGAGGGAGAATACCGGCAGCTGGAATTCTGGACCTAAAAAAGCTACGTCGGAGATACCTATTATGCACAAATCCAAATGGGCTGAAAATTTACGGAGAATTATTTTGGAATATATAAAAAATACTGGAGAAAAGGGATTCGGGAGGAGGCCACCCAGGTGCCCACTAGGCACCAGGGCGCGCCTACCCCCTGGCGGGTAGTGGCCCACCTGGCGCACTTCCGGCGACCATCTTCTGGTATATATTCACTTTTGACCTAGAAAAAATAAGGAGAGGACTTTCGGGACAGAACGCCACCGTTTCGAGGCAGAACTTGGGCATGAGACCTTTTGCTCTCCGGCGGAGCGATTCCGCCGGGGATACTTCCCTCCGGGAAGGGGAAATCCAAGCCACGATCATCACCAACAACCCTCTCATCGTGGGAGGATCAATCTCCATCAACATCTTCACCAGCACCATCTCATCTCAAACCCTAGTTCATCTCTTGTATTCAATCTTTGTATCAAAACCTCAGATTGGTACCTGTGGGTTGCTAGTAGTGTTGATTACATCTTGTAGTTGACGCTAGTTGGTTTATTTGTTGGAAGATTATATGTTCAGATCCATTATGCTATTCAATACCTCTCTGATCTTTAGCATGAATATGTTTTGTGAGTAGTTACTTTTGTTCTTGAGGACATGGGAGAAGTCTTGTCATAAGTAATCATGTGAATGTGATATTCGTTCAATATTTTGATGATATGTATGTTGTGATTCCCTTAGTGGTGTCATGTGAACGTCGACTACATGACACTTCACCATCTTTGGGCCGAAGGGAATACATTGTGGAGTAGTTATTAGATGATGGGTTGCTAGAGTGACAGAAGCTTAAACCCTACTTTATGCGCTATTCCGTAAGGGGCTGATTTGGATCCATATGTCTAAGGCTATGGTTAGATTTTATCTTAATTCTTCTTTCTTAGTTGCGGATGCTTGCGAGAGAGGGTAATCATAAGTAGGAGGTTTTTTCAAGTAAGAACAGCACCCAAGCACCGGTCCACCCACATATCAAATTATCAAAGTAGCGAACGCGAATCAAACCAACATTATGAAAAGTGACTAGATGAATTCCCGTGTGTCCTCAAGAACGCTTTGCTTATTATAAGAGACCGTTCCGGCCTGTCCTTTTCCACAAAAGGATTGGGCTACCTTACTGCACTTATTATTACTATTACTACTCATTACTTGTTACAATTTATCTTGCTATCAAACAACTTGTTACCTCAATTTCGGTGCTTGCAGAAATTACTTTGCTGGAAACTGTTTGTCATTTCCTTCTGCTCCTCGTTGGGTTTGACACTCTTACTTATCGAAAGGACTACGATTGATCCCCTATACGTCTGAGTCATCATACAGCTATTAGTACAACTACTCCTTAACTTTTCTTATGCCCCAGTGTTTGTGTATTCACTCTGTTACGTCAAAACATTGCAATCATTCAGTTATTCTATTGTGCTTGTCAGCATTGAAATCCAAAGGAGCACTTGTGTATATGACTGTCGATTATGAAAGAAAGAACGTCCATATCGATCGTACAAACTAGTGTAAGAGAGATCGAGAATGATTGGTATCCATGCTTGAACTAAATCTGTTGCTGCTCTTGTGCATGCAAATGCAGTCCAGTCAGTCAGAATGAAGTTGCATGTAGGCAGCTTTTGCTCTTGATTTCTATGGACTATGATTGCAATGCGTGGAAGGAAACAAACATGGAGACAAACTTCAACCCCAAGGTAATATATATAGTTAATTTGATTTTTTAATCTGTTGCTATTGGTTGCATTCCATCTTAGTAGTTCAGTGGTGTATATGCTAGTGCCTGAATATGCGCTTCACACTGTTTCGTCTTGCTTTGTAGGAGTGGTCATGGTCTGAAACAGAGTCTGAAGATGTGGAGGATGTGTAGAAGATAGCCAATACCAAATGACCCCGCCATAACTCTTGGAGAAGAGGAGGAGCAAATTAAGGAGGCCCGGACGGCCGACCCCGAACGGCATGCAGCAAGACTACTGGATACAGAGCAGGTAGGTAAACCAAGTTGGAACAGAGATGTAGCTTGCTCCCTGTTTTGTATCCCTCCCTGTTTTCTTTTGTTTGTAGTACTAGACGTAGTTATTTAATTTGGCTAGCATATAAGTTAACTTAGCACCTCGAGACTCATGTTAGCTCTCGTGACTCCTCCACCCACCTCCACCTACCACTGCCACCATCATTGCCGATGAGTCCCTCCACCGTCGCCGCGGCAAACTCGCCTCAGGGGAGTCCGCACTGCCTCTCTGTAGCCTCGACGGGAGATTCTCGCGCTCTCCTTAACCAAGAGAGAGGGAGCCCATCGCGTGCGCCCTCGGCTTTGTGTGTAGATCTGGAGACACATGAATCCGTCGGGTGGGGATCGATGCGGTCTTGGGGAGAGAGAGCTGGGGGAGAGCCACCGGTGCCGGATGGAGAGGACGATGCGGAGGCCAGGAGCAAGGGACACACTGCAAAAACTGGTGATGAGGATTTGTGTGGAGGCAACAAAAGGAGGAGATGCAGCGCATGATTCTGGGGAGGAGCGCGTCTCCAGAGAAGGTGATAAACTGGGCTCGTGCAGAGGTGAATTCGAGAGATCCGTCGCAGCGGGCGAAATGGCGAGCATTCTGGTCGCTGCAAGGGTAGATTCCATGGTGAGGCCGCCGCTGGGACACACCGGAATCCAATATCCACCCAAGACACCACCGCATTTTAAAAGGAGCCTGAAGAGCTGTGACTTTGGGACTCCGTTTCGTTGGGCAGCTGGGCTCGTCTCACCATGGCGTGATGAAGATCTCCGGAGAAGGCAACCTCAGGGGCAGGGGTGCAGGACCGGGGGGTGGATGAGATCGAGGCCGGCGAGTTCACTGTTGGCGAGATTCAGTGTTCAGTGACGGAAGCAGGAAAGTGGGGGAAACCGCGGATGGAATTTGAAAAAGGAAAAAAACAGGAGGGCCAAGGGGCCACTGGAAGACGATGAGGAGGCAGCTCGAGCTCATTTTGGCCAGCTGTGGAGCACCCCGATCCCAGAGCTCCTAGATCCAAAACCACTCCTCGTCTGGGTCGAGAAAACCCTAGCCCTCTCTCGTAACTTCACCGCCGCCGACAGCCACCCCCTAGACAACCAAACTCCGTGCTCCACCTTACCGCCGGCGAAAAGCATAACAATTTTGAAGGATCTATTTGCAGAAATCTCTGCCATGGCGGAAACTCAAGGGAGGGGCCGTGGGAGAGGAAAAGGGGGGAACTACAAGAACAACAAGCATATGGCACAGATTGAGCACCAAGATGGACATCAAACAGGTTAGTGGTTCCCCCAATTCGATCCCCAATTTGGTCCACCACCACATCAGTTCCAGTTTGGGTTTGGTTTCCCCGGAGGGCAGCAGATTCCCCCTCCATGGTTTCCAGGCCCGTACTTCCACCCACCCCAGATGAACCAGTGGAGGGATGGTGGAGGGTGGGGGTCTGGACAGAGCCAGGGTCTGGCTGGACCTTCCGATGTTAGTTTCCAAGGGCAACATCAGCAGCAAACGATGCAAGGCCCCGAAAACACAAGAGCTGGACAAGGCCAAATGGTAGAACAAAAGTAGCATGCTGGAAATTCTCAGCAGTCCGGTCCTCAGAGGCAGGGCAACAATGTTACTTCAGTAGCTCAGACGAAGAAGAAAAGCAAGCCTGGAGGGAAACCCAAGCAAAACTTGAGTAAGGACAAAGGGATTTCTACAACGGAATATGTAGATGTCATACGTTACAAATGTGGAGAGCCTGGACACCATAAAGCCTAGTGTTCAAAACCCCCAGCATGTTTTGTCTGTAAGATGGTGACACATAATGTTGAAGAATGCCTAGTCAGGAAGAAACCTAGGATCCCTACAAAATTTGTTGGCAGTGGTGCTCCCAGTTTAGGGTTCTATCAGGTTGATGTGCCTGATGTCAATAAGCAGCACATGGGGCACAAGAAGAATGTAGGGATTGTGTATGTTGAATCTGGGCAAGCAAGCAAAAGTGAATTGGCTCACAACTTCTCTCCCATCTACAAGACAAACTGGCCCTGGCAGATAAGGAAGCTTGATGAGTGGACTTACCTGGTCAAGTTCCCTCCACATATCCCTATAGAACAAGTAGTTGGATATCCAATGTTTGGGCTGCCAGAAATGGAAGGAGTCATAGTAAAGGTAGAGGCATGGAAGGGGGATTTGGATCATCATAGTGAGCTCCAAAAAGTTTGGGTCCAGTTGAGAGGGGTGGCTCCTACTTGGGCTGAATGGGCTGTACTAGAACAGTTTGCATCTGTCTTTGGTACTCTAATTGATGTGGATTCGCAAGCAAACTTCAAAACCTTCTTTGAAGTGGTCAGAATCAAAATCAAATGCAAAGACTTTACCAAAATACCTGCTGATAGAGTTTTTAGAATAGGAGACAAGCTATACAAGATTCTAATCCAAGTGGAGCCCCCTGAAGAAGACTTTGATGATGATGACCTACTAGATGATGACCTAGAAGGAAATAGAAAAGAGGTTGAGGAAACTGGTCCTGGTGTAGATGATCGGAACACCACTAATAGCAGTAAAGGTGGGGGGACAACTGATTCCACCTCTTCTTTGACCAGAAACAAAAACTCTGGAAATAGCTCTGCAACAAACTCAAGGCAGAAAACCATGGACTATCTCCAACAACTACCTGATCTACTCTCATCATCAGACCATACATACTCCTTGCTACATGAAATGGAACTGATGGGAGAGGATGAGGAGGAGGAAGACATGGTGAATGAGATTGCTGGAGAAGAAGATTTGGAATTAGAAAACAATGATGAAGTGCTGTTCAGCCCACAAACACACAAAACTCTTGCTGCAGATGCTCACAACAATGTGGTTCCAGCAAGCTCAGAGGAAGAGTACTAGAGTTGATGTAGGAAACAGGACAATGCTGGAAATTGCTATGAACACCAAGAAAGTTCAAAACCTAGAGGCTAACAAAACTGAGATCAAAGGTACCATTGTTAAAACTCCTTTTGAACACTTTACTCATCCTAAATTTATTGCTGTAGCTAGTAAAATTGGTGTAGAAATAGATAATAGCCATCTTTTACCTGTAGGACAAATAGATGTGCAGCTACATGGAGAAAATGCTCACCAAATGTCTGAAGGACAAAATGGTGAAACCTCTTAGATAGTACTAAAACTGTTATTAAACTAGGAACACTAGATTCAATAAGAACCCCTGACAAGTCTAAGGGGAGTTGGTCCAATGCACGCCCTGAAGGGGAGTTGCATCACGGTGATGCGCTAGATTCTCCTAGAACCCCCACTACTCCTGAAGGTTTAAAAGGACTCTCAGCAGTTATTGATGATTATAGTGCAGGATGGACTCATGTTAGCAAATATGGATGGGTCAAGCACCCTAGGAAAGCTTTATATAAATGAATGCCCTATTTTGGAACATTAGGGTGATTACTACCCCTGGAAATAAAACTTGTATTATTGACACTCTTTCTAAACACAATCCTAGTATTGTTTCCTTTCAAGAGATTAAGAAAGAGCACCTCACTCCTGCCTTTCTGAAGTCTATTAGTCATAGCAAAAACTATGACTCGCACTATCTACCTGCTGAAGGCACTTCTGGTGGGGTGTTGGTTGGAGTGGACCTGGACATCTTTGATGTTACTAGCTGGGTCCCCCTTTAGTTTTCTGTTTCCTGTAATCTAGTGCTTAAGAGTAAGAACATTCCCTTTAGATTAATTGATGTTTATGGTTCTCCATATGATGAAAGGAAAGATGATTTCCTTTCAGAGCTACATAGTCTCATTGATGTTCACCAACCTACTGTTATAGGCGGTGACTTCAACCTAGTGAGATACCAAAAAGATAAAAGTAATGGCAAGATTAATCACACTTGGAGTGATAAATTTAATGCCTCGATTGAAATCTGGAGCCTACTAGAAATTAGAATGTCTGGTAGACAGTTTACTTGGGCCAATAACCAAGAGAACTTAATAATGTCTACTATTGATAGGATTTTTTGTACTACAGAATTAGATGTTGTTTTCCCTTTGAGCATTTCTCAGGCCCTGCCCAGAACTGGGAGTGACCACACACCCATTCTTTGGAAGTCAGGGATAGATTGCATCCCTAGGAAACCTAGCTTTAAATTTGAGAAATGGTGGCTTCCCCAACAATAATTTAAAGACTTAGTGATCAAAAACTGGAATACCCCTATCAAGAGCACCACCCCTATTAACATATGGCAAGAAAAAACTAGAAGATTTAGAAAATTCAGTAGGGGGTGGAGTAGGAATGTAGGTTCTAAGCTTAGGAAGCTTAAGAAATCCCTGACTGGTGAATATGATAATCTTGATGTTAAATCAGAAATTGTCCCCCTTTCTGAGCTGGAGTCAGGAAGAATGAAAGAAATTATTTCTGAACTTCAAGAAATCTGGCTCAAAGAGGAGACAGAGGCCAGCCAGAGGTCTAGAGATAGAGATATTTTAGAAGGAGATAGAAACACTAAATATTTCCTTGCTGTAGCCAACCATAGAAGAAGGAAAACACTAGTTCATGCTCTGGAAGGCCCATCTGGGACTGCTACTGATATCAATGATATGTTAGACATAGCCACCTCATACTATAAAACACTCTTCCAGAAGGAAGATAGAAAAGGATTTAGTCTTAATGATCACTTCTTCTCAGAGAATGAAAAGGTTAAAGATTCTGATAATGCAGAACTACAAAAACCTTTTTCTGAAGAGGAAGTAAAGGAAGCTATATTTGGGTCATACTCTGATGGGGCCCCTGGCCCAGATGGGCTTTCCTTCCTTTTTCTTCAACATTTTTGGCATACTATTAAAGGAGATGTCATCGCTATTTTCACAACCTTTTACAAAGGGGACTTGGATATTTATAGACTTAATTTTGCTGTTCTTACTCTTATTCCTAAAGAGAAAGATGCTACTAGTATGAAAAAGTTTAGACCCATTAGCTTACTTAACTACATTTTTAAGGACTTTACTAAGGTTCTTACAAATAGATTGGCTATTCTTATGAACCTACTTACCTCCAGCAACCAATCTGCTTTTATAAAAGGTAGATTTATTGTGGAAAGTGTGGTGACAGCACATGAAGTGCTACATGATACGTCTCCGTCGTATCTATAATTTTTGATTGTTCCATGCCAATATTATTCAACTTTCACATACTTTTGGCAACATTTTATATTATTTTTGGGACTAACTTACAGATCCAGTGCCCAGTGCCAATTCCTGTTTGTTGCATGTTTTTTGTTTCGCAGGAAATCCATATGAAACGAAGTCCAAACGCGATAAAAATTTACGGAGAATTATTTTGGAATATATGTGATTTTTGGCAGTTGAAATCAACGTCAACGGAGGCCCACGACCTCCACTACTTAGCAGGGCAAGGCCCAGCCCCCAGGCGCGTGGTGGTAGGTAGTGGCCACCTTGTAAGGCGGTTGCTGCTCTCCTTCAGCCACAAGGAAGCTTATATACGGAAAAAAATCGTGTTAAAATTTCAGCGCAATCGGAGTTACGGATCTCCTGATATTTAAGAAACGGTGAAAGGCCAGATCTGGGGGACGCGAAACAGAAAAGAAACAGAGAGAGATCCAATCTCGGAGGGGCTGGAGGTCAAGGACCAGAGGGGAAACCCTCCTACCATCTAGGGTGGAGGCCAAGGAAGAAGAAGAAGGAGGGGGCTCTCTCCTCCTCTCTCCCGGTGGCGCCGGTGTGCCGCCAGGGCAAGGATCGTGACGGCGATCTACATCAACAATCTTGCTACCGTCAACACCAACTTTCTCCCCCTCTATCCAGCGGTGTAACCTCTCTATTCCCGTTGTAATTCTCTACTTAAACATGGTGCTCAACACTACATACTACTTCCCAATGATATGTGGTTATCCTACGATGTTTGAGTAGATCCGTTTTGTCCTATGGGTTAATCGACGACCGTGGTTGGTTTGAGTGTATATTTTATTATGGTGTTGTCCTACGGTGCCCTCCGTGTCGCGCAAATGTGAGGGTTCCTCACTGTAGGGTGCTGCAATATGTTTAAGATTCACTTATTGTCGGTTGCCGGAGTGACACAAACCTAAACACGGATAAGTGGCTTGTTGCGTATGGGAGTAAAGAGGACTTGATACTTAAGGCTATGGTTGGGTTTTACCTTAATAATGTTTAGTAATTGCGGATGCTCGCTAGAGTTCCAATCATAAGTGCATATAATCCAAGTAGAGAAAGTATGTTAGCTTATGCCTCTGCCTCATATAAAATTGCAAGAATGATTACCGGTCTAGTTATCGATTGCCTAGGGACAAATAACTTTCTTGTTGACAAAAAGCTCCCTACTAAACAATTAACTTAGTTATTCTTTATCTAAACAACCCCTAACTTTTATTTACGTGCTCTTTATATTCTTGCAAAACTATCCTGTCACACCTACAAAGTACTTCTAGTTTGATTCTTGTTCTACATAAAGTAAACGTATGTGTGCGTAGAGTTATATCGGTGGTCGATAGAACTTGATAGAATACAAATCCTACCTTTAGCTCCTCGTTGGGTTCGACACTCTTATTTATCGAAAAAGCTACAATTGATCCCCTACACTTGTGGGTTATCACAACACTCCACCTACCATTCAGGTTTCCCTGGCCTGGTACTTAAGCTAGACTATGAGAAGGCTTCTATAAAGTCAACCTAGATTTCTTAATGGAAATTCTTGGGAAAAGGAACTTTGATCCTAAATGGATGAAGTGTATCCATCAAATCACCCACTTAGGGTCTGTTGGGGTTTAAATTAATGGAGTAGAGGGCAATTTTTTCACCACTGGAAAAGGACTGAGGCAAGGGGACCCCATTTCCCCTCTCCTATTTGATTTAGTGGTAGATGTGCCTAGTAAAATTCTTGCTAAAGCTGTTGCTAATGACCTAATCAAAGGTCTCTGTTCAAACCTAATACCTAGTGGTGTGGTCTGTCTGCAATATGCAGATGACAGTATTCTCTTTGTAGACAAAGATGAAGAGAAAGCTAGAAATCTGAAAAAGGTTAAACCTGTTTTGAACAAGTCTCTCGGATGAGGATTAACTACTCCAAAAGTGAACTCATCCCAATTGGACTAACTGCTGAGGAAACTGTTTCTTTCTCTGATATTATGGGATGCACTGTGTGTGCTTTCCCCATCAAATATCTAGGCATCCCTCTTCATTATGATAAATTGAGGAGGGAGGGCATCCAACCTCTTATAGACAAGATCTTGAAGATATTAGGTTTACATGATCATAAGATAGCTAGCATGATATTTTCATGGCTTGTTCGTTTTTTGATATCTTTGCTATTCTAGATCATTGCACATCCTGGTACACTGCAAGAGGCATTCATATAGAGTCATATTGTTCTAGGTATCGAGTTGTAATTTTTTGAGTTATAAGTAAATAGAAGTGTGATAATCATCATTATTCATTATTAGAGCATGTCCCAGTAAGAAAAGGATGATGGAGAGATTCCCCCACAAGTTGGGATGAAACTCCAGACAAATTTAAAGAAAAAAAAGAAAAAACGGAATGAGAGAAAAGAGAGAAGGGGCATTGCTACTATCCTTTACCACACTTGTGCTTCAAAGTAGCACCATGTTTTCATATAGAGAGTCTCCTATGTTGTCACTTTCATATACTAGTGGGAATTTTTCATTATAGAGTTGGATGCATACCCACTTAGATTTTAGTTTGAGCTTTCATACACTTATAGCTCTTAGCGCATCCGTTGCATGGCAATCCCTACTCCTCGCATTGATATCGATTGATGGGCATCTCCATAGCCCATTGATTTGCCTAGTTGATGTGAGACTTTCTCCCTTCTTTTGTCTACTACCACCGCATTCTATTCCACCCATAGTGATATGTCTATGGCTTGCGCTCATGTATTGCGTGAGAGTTGAAAATGGTGAAGCGCGTTAAAAAGTATGAACCAATTGCTTGGCTGACACCGGGGTAGTACATGATTTATACCTTGTGTTAAGAAGATGGAGCATGACAAGGCTATATGATTTTGTAGGGATAACGTTCTTTAGCATTTGATATTTTGAAAGACATGATTGTTTGTTGGGATGCTTGAGTATTAATGTCTTTGTGTCAATATAGACTATTTCTTTGAATCACTCATGATCAAGTTTATGTTAGATAGCATTCCACATCAAAAATTATCTTTTTTATCATTTACCTACTCGAGGACGAGCAAGAATTAAACTTGGGGATGCTGATACGTCTCCGTCGTATCTATAATTTTTTATTGTTCCACGCCAATATTATACAACTTTCACATACTTTTGGCAACAGTTTATATTATTTTTGGGACTAACTTACTGATCCAGTGCCCAGTGCCAGTTCCTGTTTGTTGCATGTTTTTTGTTTTGTAGGAAATCCATATCAAACGAAGTCCAAACGCGATAAAAATTTAAGAAGAATTATTTTGGAATATATGTGATTTTTGGGAGTTGGAATCAATGTCAACGGAGGCCCACGGCCTCCACTACTTAGCAGGGCACGACCCAGCCCCCAGGCGCGTGGTGGTAGGTAGTGGCCACCTCGTAAGGCGGTTGCTGCTCTCCTTCGGCCGCAAGGAAGCTTATATCCGGAAAAAAATCGTGTTAAAATTTCAGCGTAATC
Source organism: Elymus sibiricus (assembly GCA_039707655.1). Lineage (NCBI taxonomy): Eukaryota > Viridiplantae > Streptophyta > Magnoliopsida > Poales > Poaceae > Elymus > Elymus sibiricus. The sequence continues at coordinate 14,473,808 of CM077673.1, read as the reverse complement.
GGAGTTATGGATCTCCTGATATTTAAGAAACGGTGAAAGGCCAGATCTGGGGGACGCGAAACAAAAAAGAAACAGAGAGAGAGATCTAATCTCGGAGGAGCTCTCGCCCCTCCGGAGCCATGAAGGTCAAGGACCAGAGGGGAAACCCTCCTCCCATCTAGGGAGGATGCCAAGGAAGAAGAAGAAGGAGGGGGCTCTCCCCCCTCTCTCCCGGTGGCGCCGGAGTGCCTCCGGGGCAAGAATCGTGATGGCGATCTACATCAACAATCTTGCTACCTTCAACACCAACTTTCTCCCCCTCTATGTAGTGGTGTAACCTTTCTATTCCCGCTGTAATTCTCTACTTAAACATGGTGCTCAACAATACATACTACTTCCCAATGATATGTGGTTATCCTATGATGTTTGAGTAGATCTGTTTTGTCGTATGGGTTAATCGACGACCGTGGTTGGTTTGAGTGTATATTTTATTATGGTGCTGTCCTACGGTGCCCTCCGCGTCGCGCAAACGTGAGGGGTCCTCAATGTAGGGTGTTTGTAACACCCCAAAATTATTTCCCTGGATTTTCAAAATCTTTTCTTTAAAATAAAACACTTTGGATTATTTTGGTCTTAATATCTTTCTTCTTCTTCCATTCTGAAAATCCTTTCAATTCTTAATTGGGTTTCAAAACTCTCATATGGTTCTGATTTGGAAGGTTTATTTATTTAGAAAATCATTTTTGGAGGATCAAAAACATTTTCATTCATAAAAGTTCTAGAAATATTCAAAACTTTTCTATGGAAATGGCCCTTTCATTCCTTCCGAAAGCCTTCTAAATTTCACCAAATAATTTTCTGTCACTTCTAGATTATCCTTCAAGTCATCCTCATATTCTAGGATAGTATCCAACTCTTTTCCATCCCACAAAAATATTTCTTCCACCTTTTATAATTTCTAAAGTGGGAATTTGCCTTATTCATAGTTTCTTTGAATAACAAAGGAACTATATTTTCTATGATTCTTCTGCCTCCGATCCTTCCGGAGCTCTCCACCGTCCTCATAATTCCCGCACCCCCTCTGACCACCGTCCAAAACTAACCCCGCTGGCCGGAGTAATTCCGGCGTCGCCCGTAAGCCACTGTCCCCCTCCGATCATCTATAAATAGGAGCTCTCGAGCTCCACTCGCCTCACTCACCACCCACACCGCATCCCAATCGCCCTCCCGCACACTCCCCCGACCTCGGGGAGGTCTTCTTCCTCCTCTCCGATCACCACTCCGCCGCCTCTGTCCCCGGTCCGTTCATCGCCATTACTCCACCTCCGCCATTCAAACCTTGCCAGAATCCCTCTCTTGCTCCATCTCGTCGATCCCGCGCCTCAATTCGGCCTTCCGAGCTCTCTCCGGCGAACTCCAACATCGCCCGAACCGCCGTCCGCCGGAATTGAGCTCGCCGCCATTTAGTTGATCGCCAGAGACCACCACCACCTCTCATCGGTGCGGGAACCCTTCCTGAGCTCGACTACACCATCGCCATCCTCTAATACGTCGGCGATCATCGCCGGCGATCGCCGACGCCTCTCTGCCTCGCGCGCGAACGGGTTCAAGTTTGAACCTGACGGTGGACCCCACCCGACGCTTTTCTTTTCTTTTTCTTTTATTTTCTCTGTTAAAAACGAAAGCGTACTCTCTGGTTTACGGTTTCTCCGCCGAAAGGCGTATTCTGCGCCGAAACGTTTTCTTTTTCTGTTTTAATAAAAACAGAGTTGACTGGATCTTTGACTGCTTATAACTTTTAAACCACAAGTCCAAATGACTTGATTTTTTTTTGAAATTCTTATTTTTCTCTCTAGTTTTTTTAGTATTTATTTAAAAATATTTTGAGACATGTTTTTGTACTGTGATGGAATTTTTGATTGAATTTGAATTTGATTTTTCAAAAAAAGAAGAGGGAAATCTTGCCGGGGATTTCAAGGGGTTTTCTACTGACTACTTTGGACAAGGCAAGCATTTTGGACCTGGGATATGTTGAATTGCATGATTGCATTGGTATAGAATTGCACCGCATGAGTAATTTTTGCACAAGTGCATGCATGCATGGTCATGTCACCTTTTACTTGCTTGCATCTCACTCAAGCATCTCTCTGGCGTGAGAGAGAGTGGCTGAAACCAGGAGTGTACTCCTGCCCTTGGACGTGCCGGTGGGCACGGGCCTTATTTTTGACACGGTGGTGTCACGGTGCCAGATGTGGAGTATACCAGTTATAATAACAACACCTCCTGAGTCGACCTAGATCGAGTCTTGTTCCGTCACACCTAGCTAAACACCGTGCTGCCACGGGTCTTCCTGCTAGGGGAGTACGGTTTAGTAAGTTGCTAACCCCTGTCCGGGTACACACCACTTAGAGGGCCATGATGAGGGTTTCCATGGCCATGGACTAAATCCCGTCATCAGGTCAGGGGGCATGGGTGTTTCCGGCTGGGCCGAGAGGGGGGCACCCCTTGTAATCCGTGCATATGAATAGTGATCCCATGCAGGACGTTGGTCTCTCCGTCTTAGAGTTTTTCTTGAACGATGCTTTGGGTGATTCCTAGCATGCAGAAAGTTAAGCTGGTGTGTACTGGTCAGGTGTGTTTTCAATCCAAAGACCGTAGTGGAAATTAGCCAGCGCCACGGTGCTGACTAAAGAAATTCCATACACGTGGGTAAAGAGTACACCCTCTGCAGAGTTATAACTATTCGAATAGCCGTGTCCGCGGTCAAGGACGTTAGCCGGGTTGGGTCAAGTGTCGGTCCGGTGTCGGTCTTCGGAGGAAATAATTAAATTGAGCATAAATTATTTTTGCAGGAATATTATTGTTACTCTGCATATTATTATGGACTAACCCTGAGTGTCAGTTGGGCTGGCTGGACTACCTGTGGCACTCAGTTTTATTTAATTGCGAGCATGACTATTATTGTGGACTAACCCGTTTCTCTTATTTTATTTTCCTGAGTTGTCTCATGGGCTGGCTAGACTACCCGGGCACTCATTTATTTTCAAGACCTCTACGTGGCGTCTCTCGAGTTCTCGGATGGTATCGTCCGATTCTCTTGTGGACACCCGATTGGCATTTCTTTTCAAGACCTACCGTGGCGTCATTTTTGACACCCGACTGGCATTTCTTTTCAAGACCTCTCCGTGGCGTCTCTCGAGTTCTCGGATGGTATCGTCCGATTCTCTTGTAGACTCCCGATTGGCATTTCTTTTCAAGACCTACCGTGGTGTCACTTTTAGACACCCGACCGGCATTTCTTTTAACTTTATTTATTTATCACTAACCTGTTATATTTATTCTGCCGCATCACACTATTATTATCATGCCATCTTTTAATTTTCGGTCAGCATGAGCATGTCATTCTAACCGTCATGAGCATGTGCATTCATTATATCTTTTGTTCATTATGTTTGCGAGTACATTCCAACGTACTCACAGGCTTGTCCCTAGCTTTTAATGTGGCCAGACCTGGAGGAAGACGAGCTTGTGGAGGATGAGTACGCTAGCGAGCCCGACGCTTAGGAGTATTTCCTAGTCAGACAGCCTCTGCTATTGGAGTCTACCACCTGTATCATCCTTAGTGTTTCCGCTACGCCAATAAAATAGTCAAGCCTCACCCTGATGCTTGGCTCTATTTTATTGTATCACTCTTGTACCACCATCACCACTGTCATATTCCGCCACCGTAGTATTTGGGCGAGTTTGTAATATTTGTTGAGCGCTCAGACTCAACTCTGTGTAATATTATATTATTGTACTGGTTATCTGTATTGAGGTGTCCACCAGTTGTTCTTGGGGCTGGTGTGACTCAGGTCCGTTCTGTGATTTATTCCGGAAAAGGGGCCCGACAAACCTTGGTATCAGATCCAGGCTGACTGTAGGAAGCCCTAGGTGCGATCGCTAGCAGTAGGGTCCGTTCTAACATTTTTTAGCATGCATTTCATGCATTGTAGTAATTTTCCTTAGCCATCATATGCTTATGATATAACTCATTGCTTTTATGTGCTTGCATTTTTGGGGGGATTTATTTTCAGTCTCTTGAAAATTTATTTTCTGCCTTTATAATTTCTTGTCTCATCGGTGTTACACAAATACCCCAGAAAGAAAATGCATCGTCCCAGGATTCGTTCAATGCCCAACCCACCTGAGGACAACTTTGGACAGATGGGAAATAATTTTACCCAAGGACAGACAAGTCAGCAGAGCAATGACTCAGCGTTTTCACAAGTATGCCGTTTGTATGAGCAGAGTCAGCAACAGCACCAAGAAATGATGCAGCACTTAATTAGTATGGGAAATCACCAAGGACAAAATCAGCACAGGTCAAAATTATCTGAATTACAGAGGACCAACCAACGGTCTTTTCTCACACAGATAAACCTCTGGAGGCAGATGATTGGCTACGTGATATGGAAAGGAAATTGAACATCACTCAGTGTACGGACCAGGAAAAGGTGCTATATGCCCCACATTATTTTTCTGGTACAGCAGCATCATGGTGGGAAAACTTGTGCCACACTCACCCCAACGGAGCCAATATGACATGGGAACAATTCAAGGAAAATTTTCGGGGCGCACACATCCCCAACAGTATTATGAAATTGAAGAAAAGGGAGTTTGAGGATCTCAAGCAGCGAGGCACCACAGTAACTCAGTACCTGGACCAGTTTACTCAGTTGGCCCGGTACGCCAATGACGAATATATGACCGAGAATAAAAAGATGGAAAAATTTCTTGATGGACTTATTTCATCTCTGAAGTGCCAACTGGTAGTCCACACATTTCCAGATTTCAAGACACTGGTTGACAAGGCAATTATTCTTGATAATGAGCATCGCAACTTGAATGAAATACGCAAGCGCCGTATGAACCAGATAGCACCGGTTCGCAGCAACAGGCCCCGAACTGAATTTCAGAAGCCTATGGCACCATGACCAGTAGTTCCAGCACCACGACCGCAGCAGAGTCGCAGCACTTTCAACAACAGGACCAAGGACACAATGTTCCGTCCTGGCGTTACCTGTTTTGCCTGTGGAGAAGAGGGGCATTATGCCAGACAATGCCCAAAACAGGGGATTAATAATGCCCCCAAGCCCAACAATAATGGCTGCAACATCAACGTCACCCCACGACGCGGCAACCCCAATAATAACCAAAGAAAGGGACAGGTGAATCACGTGACTTTTAAGGAGGCACAAAATGCACCGGACATCGTGTTTGGTACGTTCCCTGTCAACACAATTAATGCTACAGTTTTATTTGATTCTGGAGCTTCCCACTCGTGCATTTCTAAAAGATTTGCTACGGAGAACCAGTTTTATTTTTCGCCTTTGAAAAATTCAATGGTTATTCAGTCCTCGGGATCGAAGCAGAACACTCAATGGTACTGCAAGGATGTGAATATTGAAATCAAAGGAATGAAGTTTCTGGCCAACCTTATTGTGCTAGAAGCAGTTGATCTGGATGCTATTTTGGGCATGGATTGGTTAACCACAAATAAAGGATTTATAGACTGCTACAACCGTACTGTGACCCTCACAAATTGCCAAGGGAAGACAGTGAAATTTGGTACAAGAGGAATTTCTACCTCGCCAGGAAAATTAAATCAAGTGGATATGACGGAATTAAGCAAGGTTCCTGTGGTATGTGAATATCCAGATGTATTTCCTGAGGAACTACCAGGCATGCCACCTGACCGTGAAATTGAGTTTGTTATTGAATTAGCACCCGGAACGACACCTATTTATAAGAAGCCTTATCGGATGGCTTCGACAGAATTGGTTGAGCTGAAGAAACAAATCTAGGAATTATTGGAAAAAGGTTATGTTCGACCCAGCTCATCACCATGGGGATCACTAGTTTTATTTGCCAAGAAAAAGGATGGTACCCTAAGATTATGCATTGACTACAGGGCACTCAATATGGTTACCATCAAAAATAAATATCCACTGCCAAGAATTAATGATTTGTTTGATCAACTGGGAGAGGCCAAGGTTTTCTCAAAAATAGACTTGAGGCCAGGCTATCACCAGTTAAGAATCCGCTCTTCAGATATACCCAAGACTGCTTTTACCACCAGATATGGATTATATGAATTCACTGTGATGCCTTTCGGTATGACCAACGCCCCTGCATATTTTGTACATCTCATGAACAAGGTTTTCATGAAATATTTGGACAAGTTTCTGGTTGTATTTATCGATGACATACTTATTTACTCCAAGACACCAGAGGAACATGAGCAACATCTTCGGATAGTCTTGGAAGAATTAAGGAAAAATCAACTGTATGCCAAATTCAGTAAGTGTGAATTTTGGTTACGCGAAGTTGGTTTTCTGGGTCATGTACTGACAAAGGATGGAATAGCAGTGGACCCGAGTAAAGTAAAGGATGTCTTAGGGTGGAAGCAACCCACCAACGTGACTGAGGTCAGAAGTTTTCTTGGTTTGGCTGGCTACTACCGACGGTTCATTGAAGGATTTTCCACCATAGCCAAACCCATGACTCAGTTGCTCAAGAAAGATAAGAAGTTTGAATGGACCGAAGCTTGTGAAAAAAGTTTCCAGGTATTAAAGAAGAAATTAACGACATCACCAGTTTTGACCGTGCCAGATGTGCACAAGAATTTTGAGATATATTGTGACGCGTCCAGGAAGGGTCTTGGATGTGTGCTAATGCAGGAAGGAAAAGTTGTAGCATATGCTTCAAGACAGCTACGACGGCACGAGGAAAATTATCCTACACATGACTTGGAACTAGTAGCAGTGATACATGCACTCAAGGAATGGCGGCATTACCTTCTAGGTAATCGATGCGAGATATACACGGATCACAAAAGTCTCAAGTATATCTTCACCCAGCCAGAGTTAAATTTGAGACAGCGTCGCTGGCTTGAATTAATTAAGGATTATGATGTGGGAATTCATTACCACCCGGGTAAAGCAAATGTTGTGGCAGACGCTCTGAGCAGGAACCCATGCACCGACAGTGACAAGTTACAGTTCTCTCAACATGAGTTCAACCAGGAATTTGCCAAGGTTAACATGGTCTTAGTCACAGAAGGAAATATTGCTCAGCTTGAGATAAGACCAACACTGGAGGATCAGATCAAAGAAGCTCAGAAAGGACACCCCATTATTGAGGGTATTAAAAGAAAAGTGAATTCAGGCAAGGCCTCCGAATTTACCGTTGACACCGAAGGAATTTTATGGTTCGGAAAGAGACTATGCGTACCCAACAAGGAAGAATTAAAGCAACAAATTTTGGCAGAAGCCCACACCACTCCGTACTCCATTCACCCAGGTGGAACCAAGATGTACAAGGATTTACAGGAAAAAATTTGGTGGCATGGTATGAAAAGAGATATAGCCGTGTATGTGGCACGGTGTGACTCTTGTCAGCGTGTCAAGGCAGAACACCAGAGGCCAGCAGGACTATTACAGCCAATCAGAGTACCTGAATGGAAATGGGATGTAATAGGAATGGATTTTATTGTGGGATTACCAAGGTCACGACACGGAAGTGATGCTATCTGGGTTATCACAGATTTACTAACCAAGGTGGCACGCTTCATTCCGGTAAAAACCACATACTCAACACAGAGGCTTGCTAGGTTATACCTCTCCCGAATTGTTTGCTTGCACGGAGTACCCAAGACTATACTCTCTGACAGAGGCACACAGTTTGTCTCAAGATTTTGGGATCACCTACAGCAAGCCCTAGGGACTCAGCTGGTGTTCAGCACAGCATATCACCCACAGACAGGAGGACAGACTGAACGAGTAAATCAAATATTGGAGGACATGCTGAGACCATGTGTGCTTACTTACGGAGTCAGATGGGAAGATAGTTTACCGTATGCAGAATTTTCGTACAACAACAGTTATCAAGCCAGTTTGAAAATGTCACCCTTCGAAGCCCTGTACGGACGAAGATGCCGTACCCCACTCAATTGGTCTGAGACCGGAGACAGCCGAATCTTCGGTCCGGAAATTCTTAAAGAGGCAGAAACAAAAGTGAAGCTTATTCAAGACAGACTGAAAGCAGCTCAGAGCCGGCAAAAGAGCTACTTTGACCAAAAACACCATCAGATTAGTTTTGAGGCCGATGAATATGTGTATCTCAGAGTATCTCCAATGAGGGGGCTACAGAGATTTAAAGTCAAAGGAAAATTAGCACCGAGATTTATTGGACCGTTCAGGATAATTGCCAGGAGAGGCAAGGTAGCCTATCAGCTGGAGCTACCAGCGGAATTATCAGATGTTCATGATGTGTTTCATGTATCACAGCTAAGGAGATGTGTCAGTAACCCGGAAAAACAAATTCAGCATGAGGACCTAGACCTTCAACCAGACCTCACATATAGAGAGAGACCTATAAAAATTCTAGAGGAGTCTGAACGGAGAACCCAGCAGAATGTGATAAAATTTTACAAAGTACAATGGAGCAATCACACCGAGGAAGAAGCAACTTGGGAAAGAGAGGATCACCTGAGGACTGAATATCCATACCTGTTTGAGGGACAGCTGAAATCTTGGGGACGAGATTTTTCTTAAGGGGGGTAGGTGTTGTAACACCCCAAAATTATTTCCCTGGATTTTCAAAATCTTTTCTTTAAAATAAAATACTTTGGATTATTTTGGTCTTAATATCTTTCTTCTTCTTCCATTCTGAAAATCCTTTCAATTCTTAATTGGGTTTCAAAACTCTCATATGGTTCTGATTTGGAAGGTTTATTTATTTAGAAAATCATTTTTGGAGGATCAAAAACATTTTCATTCATAAAAGTTCTAGAAATATTCAAAACTTTTCTATGGAAATGGCCCTTTCATTCCTTCCCAAAGCCTTCTAAATTTCACCAAATAATTTTCTGTCACTTCTAGATTATCCTTCAAGTCATCCTCATATTCTAGGACAGTATCCAACTCTTTTCCATCCCACAAAAATATTTCTTCCACCTTTTATAAATTCCAAAGTGGGAATTTGCCTTATTCATAGTTTCTTTGAATAACAAAGGAACTATATTTTCTATGATTCTTCTGCCTCCACCAAAATTATCCCAGCAACTAGATGGTACCTACAACCCATTTCACCAAAAATAATGGGTTCCACAATTTAAAAATTTCAAATTCCATCCAGTTGAAATTTCGACCAGATTCAATTATTCTGATACAAATCTATTTTTAATATCACCAAAAATTCTGAAACTTTGCCAAACTCATTTTTGAGCATCAATACGTTACCACAAAAATCCATGCAAATTCCTAAAATGCCTAGCACTCTCTGCCATATGATCATATGAGAGGAGTGTGCACTGTTCATAACTGAACAAAAGTTCAGTTAACTGAACTTGTTCAGTCGGCAGCAGAGATCGATGCCGTGCACTCCTCCCCTTCCTCTCTTCTCCACGGCGTCGCCTCTGGACATCTTAAATGAGCCTTTTCGGGCCCCCTCGTCAGCTGGCCGTCGCCGATGGCACAGTACCCGGCCGGTGCAACTACCTCCCCGAGATCATCCGCGGTGACCGAGCGGATCGCCACGGCGGTCGCCTCCATTACTGCTGCTGCTGATCTCCTCCACTCATATCTCCCTCCACGCGGCACCTCCTCCGTGTCCTTGAGCGCTGACCCCGCCGCCCAAGCCGCTGGAGCCCTCCTGGCAGTCGCCGGAGTCAGGCGAGCGCCGCCACACCCGTACGGTGGTCACACCATGGATGAGGACAGGGAGCTCGAGATTGTCCACGCCGATCCTTCCGGAGCTCTCCACCGTCCTCATAACTCCCGCACCCCCTGTACGGATGAAGATGTCGTACCCCACTCAATTGGTCTGAGACCGGAGACAGCCGAATCTTCGGTCCGGAAATTCTTAAAGAGGCAGAAACAAAACTGAAGCTTATTCAAGACAGACTGAAAGCAGCTCAGAGCCGGCAAAAGAGCTACTATGACCAAACACACCGTCAGATTAGTTTTGAGCCCGATGAATACGTGTATCTCAGAGTATCTCCAATGAGGGGGCTACAGAGATTTAAAGTCAAAGGAAAATTAGCACCGAGATTTATTGGACCATTCAGGATAATTGCCAGGAGAGGCAAGGTAGCCTATCAGCTGGAGCTACCAGCGGAATTATCAGATGTTCATGATGTGTTTCATGTATCACAGCTAAGGAGATGTGTCAGTAACCCGGAAAAACAAATTCAGCATGAGGACCTAGACCTTCAACCAGACCTCACATATAGAGAGAGACCTATAAAAATTCTAGAGGAGTCTGAACGGAGAACCCGGCAGAATGTGATAAAATTTGACAAAGTACAATGGAGCAATCACACCGAGGAAGAAGCAACTTGGGAAAGAGAGGATCACCTGAGGACTGAATATCCGTACCTGTTTGAGGGACAGCTGAAATCTCGGGGACGAGATTTTTCTTAAGGGGGGTGGGTGTTGTAACACCCCAAAATTATTACCCTGGATTTTGAAAATCTTTTCTTTAAAATAAAATACTTTGGATTATTTTGGTCTTAATATCTTTCTTCTTCTTCCATTCTGAAAATCCTTTCAATTCTTAATTGGGTTTCAAAACTCTCATATGGTTCTGATTTGGAAGGTTTATTTATTTAGAAAATCATTTTTGGAGGATCAAAAACATTTTCATTCATAAAAGTTCTAGAAATATTCAAAACTTTTCTATGGAAATGGCCCTTTCATTCCTTCCCAAAGCCTTCTAAATTTCACCAAATAATTTTCTGTCACTTCTAGATTATCCTTCAAGTCATCCTCATATTCTAGGACAGTATCCAACTCTTTTCCATCCCACAAAAATATTTCTTCCACCTTTTATAAATCCCAAAGTGGGAATTTGCCTTATTCATAGTTTCTTTGAATAACAAAGGAACTATATTTTCTATGATTCTTCTGCCTCCACCAAAATTATCCCAGCAACTAGATGGTACCTACAACCCATTTCACCAAAAATATTGGGTTCCACAATTCAAAAATTTCAAATTCCATCCAGTTCAAATTTCGACCAGATTCAATTCTTCTGATACAAATCTATTTTTAATATCACCAAAAATTCTGAAACTTTGCCAAACTCATTTTTGAGCATCAATACCTTACCACAAAAATCCATGCAAATTCCTAAAATGCCTAGCACTCTCTGCCATATGATCATATGAGAGGAGTGTTCACTGTTCATAACTGAACAAAAGTTCAGTTAACTGAACTTGTTCAGTCGGCAACAGAGATCGATGCCGTGCACTCCTCCCCTTCCTCTCTTCTCCATGGTGTCGCCTCTGGACATCTTAAATGAGCCTTTTCGGGCCCCCTCGTCAGCTGGCCGTCGCCGATGGCACAGTACACGGCCGGTGCAACTACCTCCCCGAGATCATCCGCGGCGACCGAGCGGATCGCCACGGCGCCCGCCTCCATTACTGCTGCTGCTGATCTCCTCCACTCATATCTCCCTCCACGCGGCACCTCCTCCGTGTCCTTGAGCGCTGACCCCGCCGCCCAAGCCGCTGGAGCCCTCCTGGCAGTCGCCGGAGTCAGGCCAGCGCCGCCACACCCGTACGGTGGTCACACCATGGATGAGGACAGGGAGCTCGAGATTGTCCACGCCGATCCTTCCGGAGCTCTCCACCGTCCTCATAACTCCCGCACCCCCTGTACGGATGAAGATGCCGTACCCCACTCAATTGGTCTGAGACCGGAGACAGCCGAATCTTCGGTCCGGAAATTCTTAAAGAGGCAGAAACAAAAGTGAAGCTTATTCAAGACAGACTGAAAGCAGCTCAGAGCCGGCAAAAGAGCTACTATGACCAAACATGCCGTCATATTAGTTTTGAGCCCGATGAATACGTGTATCTCAGAGTATCTCCAATGAGGGGGCTACAGAGATTTAAAGTCAAAGGAAAATTAGCACCGAGATTTATTGGACCATTCAGGATAATTTCCAGGAGAGGCAAGGTAGCCTATCAGCTGGAGCTACCAGCGGAATTATCAGATGTTCATGATGTGTTTCATGTATCACAGCTAAGGAGATGTGTCAGTAACCCGGAAAAACAAATTCAGCATGAGGACCTAGACCTTCAACCAGACCTCACATATAGAGAGAGACCTATAAAAATTCTAGAGGAGTCTGAACGGAGAACCCGGCAGAATGTGATAAAATTTGACAAAGTACAATGGAGCAATCACACTGAGGAAGAAGCAACTTGGGAAGGAGAGGATCACCTGAGGACTGAATATCCGTACCTGTTTGAGGGACAGCTGAAATCTCGGGGACGAGATTTTTCTTAAGGAGTGTAGGTGTTGTAACACACCAAAATTATTTCCCTGGATTTTGAAAATCTTTTCTTTAAAATAAAATACTTTGGATTATTTTGGTCTTAATATCTTTCTTCTTCTTCCATTCTGAAAATCCTTTCAATTCTTAATTGGGTTTCAAAACTCTCATATGGTTCTGATTTAGATGGTTTATTTATTTAGAAAATCATTTTTGGAGGATCAAAAACATTTTCATTCATAAAAGTTCTAGAAATATTCAAAACTTTTCTATGGAAATGGCCCTTTCATTCCTTCCCAAAGCCTTCTAAATTTCACCAAATAATTTTCTGTCACTTCTAGATTATCCTTCAAGTCATCCTCATATTCTAGGACAGTATCCAACTCTTTTCCATCCCACAAAAATATTTCTTCCACCTTTTATAAATTCCAAAGTGGGAATTTGCCTTATTCATAGTTTCTTTGAATAACAAAGGAACTATATTTTCTATGATTCTTCTGCCTCCACCAAAATTATCCCAGCAACTAGATGGTACCTACAACCCATTTCACCAAAAATATTGGGTTCCACAATTCAAAAATTTCAAATTCCATCCAGTTCAAATTTCGACCAGATTCAATTCTTCTGATACAAATCTATTTTTAATATCACCAGAAATTCTGAAACTTTGCCAAACTCATTTTTGAGCATCAATACCTTACCACAAAAATCCATGCAAATTCCTAAAATGCCTAGCACTCTCTGCCAGATGATCATATGAGAGGAGTGTGCACTGTTCATAACAGAACAAAAGTTCAGTTAACTGAACTTGTTCAGTCGGCAGCAGAGATCGATGCCGTGCACTCCTCCCCTTCCTCTCTTCTCCACGGCGTCGCCTCTGGACATCTTAAATGAGCCTTTTCGGGGCCCCTCGTCAGCTGGCCGTCGCCGATGGCACAGTACCCGGCCGGTGCAACTACCTCCCCGAGATCATCCGCGGCGACCGAGCGGATCGCCACGGCGCCTGCCTCCATTACTGCTGCTGCTGATCTCCTCCACTCATATCTCCCTCCACGCGGCACCTCCTCCGTGTCCTCGAGCGCTGACCCCGCCGCCCAAGCCGCTGGAACCCTCCTGGCAGTCGCCGGAGTCAGGCCAGCGCCGCCACACCCGTACGGTGGTCACACCATGGATGAGGACAGGGAGCTCGAGATTGTCCACGCCGATCGTTCCGGAGCTCTCCACCGTCCTCATAACTCCCGCACCCCCTGTACGGATGAAGATGCCGTACCCCACTCAATTGGTCTGAGACCGGAGACAGCCGAACCTTCGGTCCGGAAATTCTTAAAGAGGCAGAAACAAAACTGAAGCTTATTCAAGACAGACTGAAAGCAGCTCAGAGCCAGCAAAAGAGCTACTATGACCAAACACACCGTCAGATTAGTTTTGAGCCCGATGAATACGTGTATCTCAGAGCATCTCCAATGAGTGGGCTACAGAGATTTAAAGTCAAAGGAAAATTAGCACCGAGATTTATTGGACCATTCAGGATAATTGCCAGGAGAGGCAAGGTAGCCTATCAGCTGGAGCTACCAGCGGAATTATCAGATGTTCATGATGTGTTTCATGTATCACAGCTAAGGAGATGTGTCAGTAACCCGGAAAAACAAATTCAGCATGAGGACCTAGACCTTCAACCAGACCTCACATAGAGAGAGAGACCTATAAAAATTCTAGAGGAGTCTCAACGGAGAACCTGGCAGAATGTGATAAAATTTGACAAAGTACAATGGAGCAATCACACCGAGGAAGAAGCAACTTGGGAAAGAGAGGATCACCTGAGGACTGAATATCCGTACCTGTTTGAGGGACAGCTGAAATCTCGGGGACGAGATTTTTCTTAAGGGGGGTAGGTGTTGTAACACCCCAAAATTATTTACCTGGATTTTCAAAATCTTTTCTTTAAAATAAAATACTTTGGATTATTTTGGTCTTAATATCTTTCTTCTTCTTCCATTCTGAAAATCCTTTCAATTCTTAATTGGGTTTCAAAACTCTCATATGGTTCTGATTTGGAAGGTTTATTTATATAGAAAATCATTTTTGGAGGATCAAAAACATTTTCATTCATAAAAGTTCTAGAAATATTCAAAACTTTTCTATGGAAATGGCCCTTTCATTCCTTCCCAAAGCCTTCTAAATTTCACCAAATAATTTTCTGTCACTTCTAGATTATCCTTCAAGTCATCCTCATATTCTAGGACAGTATCCAACTCTTTTCCATCCCACAAAAATATTTCTTCCACCTTTTATAAATTCCAAAGTGGGAATTTGCCTTATTCATAGTTTCTTTGAATAACAAAGGAACTATATTTTCTATGATTCTTCTGCCTCCCCCAAAATTATCCCAGCAACTACATGGTACCTACAACCCATTTCACCAAAAATATTGGGTTCCACAATTCAAAAATTTCAAATTCCATCCAGTTCAAATTTCGACCAGATTCAATTCTTCTGATACAAATCTATTTTTAATATCACCAAAAATTCTGAAACTTTGCCAAACTCATTTTTGAGCATCAATACCTTACCACAAAAATCCATGCAAATTCCTAAAATGCCTAGCACTCTCTGCCATATGATCATATGAGAGGAGTGTGCACTGTTCATAACTGAACAAAAGTTCAGTTAATTGAACTTGTTCAGTCGGCAGCAGATATCGATGCCGTGCACTCCTCCCCTTCCTCTCTTCTCCACGGCGTCGCCTCTGGACATCTTAAATGAGCCTTTTCGGGCCCCCTCGTCAGCTGGCCGTCGCCGATGGCACAGTACTCGGCCGGTGCAACTACCTCCCCAAGATCATCCGCGGCGACCGAGCGGATCGCCACGGCGCCCGCCTCCATTACTGCTGCTGCTGATCTCCTCCACTCATATCTCCCTCCATGCGGCACCTCCTCCGTGTCCTCGAGCGCTGACCCCGCCGCCCAAGCCGCTGGAGCCCTCCTGGCAGTCGCCGGAGTCAGGCCAGCGCCGCCACACCCGTACGGTGGTCACACCATGGATGAGGACAGGGAGCTCGAGATTGTCCACGCCTATCCTTCCGGAGCTCTCCACCGTCCTCATAACTCCCGCACCCCCTGTACGGATGAAGATGCCGTACCCCACTCAATTGGTCTGAGACCGGAGACAGCCGAATCTTCGGTCCGGAAATTCTTAAAGAGGCAGAAACAAAAGTGAAGCTTATTCAAGACAGACTGAAAGCAGCTCAGAGCCGGCAAAAGAGCTACTATGACCAAACACACCGTCAGATTAGTTTTGAGCCCGATGAATACGTGTATCTCAGAGTATCTCCAATGAGGGGGCTACAGAGATTTAAAGTCAAAGGAAAATTAGCACCGAGATTTATTGGACCGTTCAGGATAATTGCCAGGAGAGGCAAGGTAGCCTATCAGCTGGAGCTACCAGCGGAATTATCAGATGTTCATGATGTGTTTCATGTATCACAGCTAAGGAGATGTGTCAGTAACCCGGAAAAACAAATTCAGCATCAGGACCTAGACCTTCAACCAGACCTCACATATAGAGAGAGACCTATAAAAATTCTAGAGGAGTCTCAACGGAGAACCCGGCAGAATGTGATAAAATTTGACAAAGTATAATGGAGCAATCACACCAAGGAAGAAGCAACTTGGGAAAGAGAGGATCACCTGAGGACTGAATATCCGTACCTGTTTGAGGGACAGCTGAAATCTCGGGGACGAGATTTTTCTTAAGGGGGGTAGGTGTTGTAACACCCCAAAATTATTTCCATGGATTTTCAAAATCTTTTCTTTAAAATAAAATACTTTGGATTATTTTGGTCTTAATATCTTTCTTCTTCTTCCATTCTGAAAATCCTTTCAATTCTTAATTGGGTTTCAAAACTCTCATATGGTTCTGATTTGGAAGGTTTATTTATTTAGAAAATCATTTTTGGAGGATCAAAAACATTTTCATTCATAAAAGTTCTAGAAATATTCAAAACTTTTCTATGGAAATGGCCCTTTCATTCCTTCCCAAAGCCTTCTAAATTTCACCAAATAATTTTCTGTCACTTCTAGATTATCCTTCAAGTCATCCTCATATTCTAGGACAGTATCCAACTCTTTTCCATCCCACAAAAATATTTCTTCCACCTTTTATAAATTCCAAAGTGGGAATTTGCCTTATTCATAGTTTCTTTGAATAACAAAGGAACTATATTTTCTATGATTCTTCTGCCTCCACCAAAATTATCCCAGCAACTAGATGGTACCTACAACCCATTTCACCAAAAATAATGGGTTCCACAATTTAAAAATTTCAAATTCCATCCAGTTGAAATTTCGACCAGATTCAATTATTCTGATACAAATCTATTTTTAATATCACCAAAAATTCTGAAACTTTGCCAAACTCATTTTTGAGCATCAATACGTTACCACAAAAATCCATGCAAATTCCTAAAATGCCTAGCACTCTCTGCCATATGATCATATGAGAGGAGTGTGCACTGTTCATAACTGAACAAAAGTTCAGTTAACTGAACTTGTTCAGTCGGCAGCAGAGATCGATGCCGTGCACTCCTCCCCTTCCTCTCTTCTCCACGGCGTCGCCTCTGGACATCTTAAATGAGCCTTTTCGGGCCACCTCGTCAGCTGGCCGTCGCCGATGGCACAGTACCCGGCCGGTGCAACTACCTCCCCGAGATCATCCGCGGCGACCGAGCGGATCGCCACGGCGCCCGCCTCCATTACTGCTGCTGCTGATCTCCTCCACTCATATTTCCCTCCATGCGGCAC
Organism: Elymus sibiricus; assembly: GCA_039707655.1. Classification (NCBI taxonomy): domain Eukaryota; kingdom Viridiplantae; phylum Streptophyta; class Magnoliopsida; order Poales; family Poaceae; genus Elymus; species Elymus sibiricus. Next base: position 14,456,709 of record CM077673.1, on the reverse strand, counting down.
CTCCTCCGTGTCCTCGAGCGCTGACCCCGCCACCCAAGCCGCTGGAGCCCTCCTGGCAGTCGCCGGAGTCAGGCCAGCGCCGCCACACCCGTACGGTGGTCACACCATGGATGAGGACAGGGAGCTCGAGATTGTCCACGCCGATCCTTCCGGAGCTCTCCACCGTCCTCATAACTCCCGCACCCCCTGTACGGATGAAGATGTCGTACCACACTCAATTGGTCTGAGACCGGAGACAGCCGAATCTTCGGTCCGGAAATTCTTAAAGAGGCAGGAACAAAAGTGAAGCTTATTCAAGACAGACTGAAAGCAGCTCAGAGCCGGCAAAAGAGCTACTATGACCAAACACACCGTCAGATTAGTTTTGAGCCCGATGAATACGTGTATCTCAGAGTATCTCCAATGAGGGGGCTACAGAGATTTAAAGTCAAAGGAAAATTAGCACCGAGATTTATTGGACCGTTCAGGATAATTGCCAGGAGAGGCAAGGTAGCCTATCAGCTGGAGCTACCAGCGGAATTATCAGATGTTCATGATGTGTTTCATGTATCACAGCTAAGGAGATGTGTCAGTAACCCGGAAAAACAAATTCAGCATCAGGACCTAGACCTTCAACCAGACCTCACATATAGAGAGAGACCTATAAAAATTCTAGAGGAGTCTGAACGGAGAACCCGACAGAATGTGATAAAATTTGACAAAGTACAATGGAGCAATCACACCGAGGAAGAAGCAACTTGGGAAAGAGAGGATCACCTGAGGACTGAATATCCGTACCTGTTTGAGGGACAGCTGAAATCTCGGGGACGAGATTTTTCTTAAGGGGGGTAGGTGTTGTAACACCCCAAAATTATTTCCCTGGATTTTCAAAATCTTTTCTTTAAAATAAAATACTTTGGATTATTTTGGTCTTAATATCTTTCTTCTTCTTCCATTCTGAAAATCCTTTCAATTCTTAATTGGGTTTCAAAACTCTCATATGGTTCTGATTTGGAAGGTTTATTTATTTAGAAAATCATTTTTGGAGGATCAAAAACATTGTCATTCATAAAAGTTCTAGAAATATTCAAAACTTTTCTATGGAAATGGCCCTTTCATTCCTTCCCAAAGCCTTCTAAATTTCACCAAATAATTTTCTGTCACTTCTAGATTATCCTTCAAGTCATCCTCATATTCTAGGACAGTATCCAACTCTTTTCCACCCCACAAAAATATTTCTTCCACCTTTTATAAATTCCAAAGTGGGAATTTGCCTTATTCATAGTTTCTTTGAATAACAAAGGAACTATATTTTCTATGATTCTTCTGCCTCCACCAAAATTATCCCAGCAACTAGATGGTACCTACAACCCATTTCACCAAAAATATTGGGTTCCACAATTCAAAAATTTCAAATTCCATCCAGTTCAAATTTCGATCAGATTCAATTCTTCTGATACAAATCTATTTTTAATATCACCAAAAATTCTGAAACTTTGCCAAACTCATTTTTGAGCATCAATACCTTACCACAAAAATCCATGCAAATTCCTAAAATGCCTAGCACTCTCTGCCATATGATCATATGAGAGGAGTGTGCACTGTTCATAACTGAACAAAAGTTTAGTTAACTGAACTTGTTCAGTCGGCAGCAGAGATCGATGCCGTGCACTCCTCCCCTTCCTCTCTTCTCCACGGCGTCGCCTCTGGCCACCTTAAATGAGCCTTTCCGGGCCCCCTCGTCAGCTGGCCGTCGCCGACGGCACAGTACCCGGCCGGTGCAAGTACCTCCCCGAGATCATCCGCGGCGACCGAGCGGATCGCCACGGCGCCCGCCTCCATTACTGCTGCTGCTGATCTCCTCCACTCATATCTCCCTCCATGCGGCACCTCCTCCGTGTCCTCGAGCGCTGACCTCGCCGCCCAAGCCGCTGGAGCCCTCCTGGCAGTCGCCGGAGTCAGGCCAGCGCCGCCACACCCGTACGGTGGTCACACCATGGATGAGGACAGGGAGCTCGAGATTGTCCACGCCGATCCTTCCGGAGCTCTCCACCGTCCTCATAACTCCCGCACCCCCTCTGACCACCGTCCAAAACTAACCCCGCCGGCCGGAGTAATTCCGGCGTCGCCCGTAAGCCACTGTCCCCCTCCGATCATCTATAAATAGGAGCTCTCGAGCTCCACTCGCCTCACTCACCACCCACACCGCATCCCAATCGCCCTCCCGCACACTCCCCCGACCTCGGGGAGGTCTTCTTCCTCCTCTCCGATCACCACTCCGCCGCCTCTGTCCCCGATCCGTTCGTCGCCATTACTCCACCTCCGCCGTTCAAACCTTGCCAGAATACCTCTCTTGCTCCATCTCGTCGATCCCGCGCCTCAATTCGGCCTTCCGAGCTCTCTCCGGCGAACTCCAACATCGCCCGAACCGCCGTCCGCCGGAATCGAGCTCGCCGCCGTTCAGTTGATCGCCGGAGACCACCACCACCTCTCATCGGTGCGGGAACCCTTCCCGAGCTCGACTACACCATCGCCATCCTCTAATACGTCGGCGAACATCGCCGGCGATCGCCGCCGCCTCTCTGCCTCGCGCGCGAACGGGTTCAAGTTTGAACCTGACGGGTGGACCCCACCCGGCGCTTTTCTTTTCTTTTTCTTTTATTTTCTCTGTTAAAAACGAAAGCGTACTCTCTGGTTTACGCTTTCTCCGCCGAAAGGCGTATTCTGCGCCGAAACGTTTTCTTTTTCTGTTTTAATAAAAACAGAGTTGACTGGATCTTTGACTGCTTATAACTTTTGAACCACAAGTCCAAATGACTTGATTTTTTTTGAAATTCTTATTTTTCTCTCAAGTTTTTTTTAGTATTTATTTAAAAATATTTTGAGACATGTTTTTGTACTGTGATGGAATTTTTGATTGAATTTGAATTTGATTTTTCAGAAAAAGAAGAGGGAAATCTTGCCGGGGATTTCGAGGGGTTTTCTCCTAACTACTTTGGACAAGGCAAGCATTTTGGACCTGGGATATGTTGAATTGCATGATTGCATTGGTATAGAATTGCACCGCATGAGTAATTTTTGCAAAAGTGCATGCATGCATGGTCATGTCACCTTTTACTTGCTTGCATCTCACTCAAGCATCTCTCTGGCGTGAGAGAGAGTGGCTGAAACCAGGAGTGTACTCCTGCCCTTGGACGTGCCGGTGGGCACGGGACTTATTTTTTACACGGTGGTGTCACGGTGCCAGATGTGGAGTATACCAGTTATAATAACAACACCTCCTGAGTCGACCTAGATCGAGTCTTGTTCCGTCACACCTAGCTAAACACCGTGCTGCCACGGGTCTTCCCGCCAGGGGAGTACGGTTTAGTAAGTTGCTAACCCCTGTCCGGGTACACACCACTTAGAGGGCCATGATGAGGGTTTCCACGGCCATGGACTAAATCCCGTCATCAGGTCAGGGGGCATGGGTGTTTCCAGCTGGGCCGAGAGGGGGGCACCCCTTGTAATCCGCGCGTATGACTAGTGATCCCATGCAGGACGTTGGTCTCTCCGTCTTAGAGTTTTTCTTGAACGATGCTTTGGGTGATTCCTGGCATCCGGAAAGTTAAGCTGGTGTGTACTGGTCAGGTGTGTTTTCAACCCAAAGACCGTAGTGGAAATTAGCCAGCGCCACGGTGCTGACTAAAGAAATTCCATACACGTTGGTAAAGAGTACACCCTCTGCAGAGTTATAACTATTCGAATAGCCGTGTCCGCGGTCAAGGACGTTAGCCGGGTTGGGTCAAGTGTCGGTCCGGTGTCGGTCTTCGGAGGAAATAATTAAATTGAGCATAAATTTTTTTTGCAGGAATTTTATTGTTACTCTGCATATTATTATGGACTAACCCTGAGTGTCACTTGGGCTGGCTGGACTACTTGTGGCACTCAGTTTTATTTAATTGCGAGCATGACTATTATTGTGGACTAACCCGTTTCCCTTATTTTATTTTCCTGAGTTGTCTCATGGGCTGGCTAGACTACCCGGGCACTCATTTATTTTCAAGACCTCTACGTGGCGTCTCTCGAGTTCTCGAATGGTATCGTCCGATTCTCTTGTGGACACCCGATTGGCATTTCTTTTCAAGACCTACAGTGGCGTCATTTTTGACACCCGACTGGCATTTCTTTTCAAGACCTCTCCGTGGCGTCTCTCGAGTTCTCGGATGGTATCGTCCGATTCTCTTGTAGACACCCGATTGGCATTTCTTTTCAAGACCTACCGTGGTGTCACTTTTAGACACCCGACCGGCATTTCTTCTAACTTTATTTATTTATCACTAACCTGTTATATTTATTCTGCCGCATCACACTATTATTATCATGCCATCTTTAAATTTTCGGTCAGCATGAGCATGTCATTCTAACCGTCATGAGCATGTGCATTCATTATATATTTTGTTCATTATGTTTGCGAGTACATTCCAACGTACTCACAGGCTTGTCCCTGGCTTTTAATGTGGCCAGACCTGGAGGAAGACGAGCTTGTGGAGGATGAGTACGCTAGCGAGCCCGATGCTTAGGAGTATTTCCCAGTCAGACAGCCTGTGCTATTGGAGTCTACCACCTGTATCATCCGCAGTGTTTCCGCTACGCCAATAAAATAGTCAAGCCTCACCCTGACGCTTGGCTCTATTTTATTGTATCAGTCTTGTACCACCATCACCACTGTCATATTCCACCACAGTAGTATTTGGGCGAGTCTGTAATATTTGTTGAGCTCTCAGACTCAACTCTGTGTAATATTATATTATTGTACTGGTTATCTGTATTGAGGTGCCACCAGTTGTTCTTGGGGCGGGTGTGACTCAGGGCTGTTCTGTGATTTATTCCGGAAAAGGGGCCCGACAGTGTTGCAATATGTTCATGATTCACTTATTATCGGTTGCCGGAGTGACAGAAACCTAAACACGGATAAGTGGCTGGTTGCGTATGGGAGTAAAGAGGACTTGATACTTAAGGCTATGGTTGGGTTTTACCTTAATGATCTTTAGTAGTTGCGGATGCTTGCTAGCGTTCCAATCATAAGTGCATCTAATCCAAGTAGAGAAAGTATGTTAGCTTATGCCTCTCCTTCATATAAAATTGCAAGAATGATTACCGGTTTAGTTATCGATTGCCTAGGGACAAATAACTTTCTTGTTGACAAAAAGCTCTCTACTAAACAATTAACTTAGTTGTTCTTTATCTAAACAGCCCCTAACTTTTATTTACGTGCTCTTTATATTCATGCAAAACTATCCTGTCACACCTACAAAGTACTAGTTTTATTCTTGTTCTAGGTAAAGTAAATGTAAGTGTGCGTAGAGTTGTATCGGTGGTCGATAGAACTTGAGAGAATACAAATCCTACCTTTAGCTCCTCGGTTGGTTCGACACTCTTATTTATCGAAAAAGCTACAACTGATCCCCTACACTTGTGGGTTATCAAGACCTTTTTCTGGCTCCGTTGCCGGGGAGCAATAGCGTGGGGTGAATATTCTCGTGTGTGCTTGTTTGGTTTATCACTAAGTAGTTTTAATTTTGTGCTCTTGTTTTCTATCTTTAGTTATGGGTAGGAAACACAAAATACCAAAAAAATTAGTTGTACCTGCTAAACCAATGGTTGAAGAACCACCCAAAATCTATCACACTACTGAAGCATTCTACTTGGATCATCTTCGATCCCTATGTGCTCGTGCTGAAACCCCAACTAGCTTGGTTGAGGGCAAATCATTAGATGAGCATGCTTATTATGTGCGACACCGCTTATCTCAAAAAGGGAAACTTTTATATCATCATATTAATACTATGCATTGCTATGCTTGGAATTTATGCGAAATATATGATTTTACTTGTTGTTCTGAAGACCATAAGAAACACCTTTCTTTCCAATGTGAGTTTAAGGATAATGGAATCGTATCATCTTATGCCAAAGGTGTTTATAGTTATTATGATGTTGAACAAATTGAAGAAATTGTTGCTTTTAAGGGTGCTTATGAAATCGCTTCTTTGATTGAAAAGTATGATACTACTCTTTACGAATCTGAAATTTTTGCCATACTTAAATATTGCTATGAAAACTATGCTTCTAGTGCTTATATTAATGAGTTTATTGAGAAAGTCTCCGCTGTTCAAGAAGAGACTAATATTTTGCAGGAATCTATGGAAGAAGAAATTGATGACATTGTGAGCTCATTGGATGAAAAAGATGAGGAGGAGAGCGAAGTACAAAGGGACAAAGAGCGGATTAGCTACCCGTGCCCACCTTCTGATGAGAGTAACCCTTCAACTCATACATTGTTTAATTTCCCTTCATACTTACCGAATGATGAATGCTATGATAATTGCTATGATCCTGTTGATTCGTTTGAAATATCCCTTTCTGATGATGCTTGCTATGGTTGTGGCCAAGATGCCAATATGAATTATGCTTATGGAGATGAACTTGCTATAGTTCCGTATGTTAAGAATGAAATTGTTGCTATTGCACCCATGCGTGATAGTCCTATTATCTTTTTAAATTCTCCCAACTACACTATATCGGAGAAGTTTGCTCTTATTAAGGATTATATTGATGGGTTGCGTTTTACTACTACACATGCTGATTTTGATGAATATAATATGCATGTGCTTGCTGCTCCTACTTGCAATTATTATGAGAGAGGAACTACATCTCCACCTCTCTATGTTTCCAACACGATAAAATTGCGAGAAACTGTTTATGCTATGCATTGGCCTTTACTTGATGAGCATGAATTGTTGTTTTACGACATGCCGATCCATAGGAAGAGAGTTAGACTTTGTCATTGCATGATATATGTTGTTTTGTGCTTACTAAATTACAAATTATTGTTAATTAAAATTGGCTTTGATATACCTTGGGATCCGTGTGGATCCATTACTTCAGCACTTTGTGCCTAGCTTAATGGCTTTAAAGAAAGCGCTGCCAGTTAGACAACCCGGAAGTTTTAGAGAGTCATTTATTTCTGTTGTGTGCTTTTATAAAGTTTAAAAAAAATATATAGAGGGGAACTTAAATTTTTGTTTTTTTAAAAGAGAAGCGATTGAAAGGTGATGCATTGGAGAAGTGAGGGTCGACCTTGAACACTTATGTTCATGCTCATGGAAACAATATAGATCTATTCATGAAGTTCTCGCAAAAATAATTATCCCCATGTACAAATCCATTGTATTATAGAAGTATTGTGCCAAGATTTGCCTTTAGGATGATTAGATTGCTTGTTGGTATGTGCGGTGCAAAAACAGAAACTTTGGCTATAGTGCGTGAATTTTCATTTTTTTACTGGGACGTCGAAAGTTTCTAAAATTTCTACACAGTACTGCTATGCAAATTTTTTATTCTTTCCTAATTTTTCAGAATTTATAGAGTTACAGAAGTTTGGTCAATGTTCAGATTACTACAGACTGTCCTGTTTTTGACAGATTCTGTTTTTGATGCATTGTTTTGCTTGTTCTGATGAAACTATCGATTGTATCGGTGGTATAAGCCATGTAGAAGTTATAATACAGTAGCTATAATGCAAAAAGAAAATATTAATGGGTTTGCAACAGTACTTAGAGTAGTGATTTGCATTATTATACTAACAGATCTCACGAGTTTTCTGTTGAGTTTTGTGTGGATGAAGTGTTCAAAGATCGAGAAGGTTATCGATATGAGAAGAATGGGGAGAGGCAAGAGCTAAATATTGGGGATGCCCAAGGCACCCCAAGTAAATATTCTAGGAGACTCAAGCGTCTAAGCTTGGGGATGCCCCGGAAGGCATCCCATCCTTCGTCAACAATTATCGATATGTTTCGGTTTTTGTTTCGTTCACATGATATGCGTAAATCTTGGAGCGTTTTTTGTGTTTATTTTTCACTTTTATTTTATGCACCATGATGGTATGAGATAGTCCTTTGTTGATTTATAGAATGCTCATTGCACTTCACTTATATCTTTTGAGTATGGCTTTATAGAATGCTTCATGTGCTTCACTTATATCATTTGAAGTTTGGATTGCCTGTTTCTCTACATATAGAAAACCGTAATTTGTAGAATGCTCTTTTGCTTCACTTATATTTGTTAGAGCATGATCTTTTGTAGAATGAATTAAACTCTCATGCTTCACTTATATCAATTTAGAGAGTCAACGGGAATTGGTCATTCACATGGTTAGTCATAAAATCCTACATAAAACTTAGGGATCACTAAATATGATATGTTTGATTCCTTGCAATAGTTTTGCGATATAGAGATGATAATATGTGGGAGGTACTAGTGGATAGTTGTGTTTAGTAGGAATATTGGTGTTAAGGTTTGTGATTCCCGAAGCATGGACGTATAGTCTCTCATTATGCCAAGAAGTTGGAGCACAATTTATCCTTGATTGTCTATCTTTGCGTGAAGGTCGGGGGCGCGCGATGGTTAACTCCTACCAACCTCCCCCCTAGGAGCATGCGTAGTAGTACTTTGCTTCGAGGGCTAATAAATTTTTGCAATAAGTATGTGAGTTCTTTATGACTAATGTGCGTCCATGGATTATACGCACTCTCACCCTTCCACCGTTGCTAGCCTCTCTCGTACCGCGCAACTTTCGCTGGTGCATAAACCTTATTATACCTTCCTCAAAACAGCCACCATACCTACCTATTATGGCATTTCCATAGCCATTCTGAGATATATTGCCATGCAACTTCCATCATCATCATGACTTGAGCATTCATTTTCATATTGCTTTGCATGATCGTAACATAGCTAGCATGATATTTTCATGGCTTGTCCGTTTTTTGATATCTTTGCTATGCTAGATCATTGCACATCCTGGTACACTGCTAGAGGCATTCATATAGAGTCATATTGTTCTAGGTATCGAGTTGTAATTTTTTGAGTTATAAGTAAATAGAAGTGTGATGATCATCATTATTCATTATTAGAGCATGTCCCAGTGAGGAAAGGATGATGGAGAGATTCCCCCACAAGTCGGGATGGAACTCCAGACAAATTTAAAGAAAAAAACGAAAAAAAGGAATGAGAGAAAAGAGAGAAGGGGTATTGCTACTATCCTTTACCACACTTGTGCTTCAAAGTAGCACCATGTTTTCATATAGAGAGTCTCCTATGTTGTCACTTTCATATACTAGTGGGAATTTTTCATTATAGAGTTGGATGCATACCCACTTAGTTTTTAGTTTGAGATTTCATACACTTATAGCTCTTAGCGCATCCGTTGCACGGCAATCCCTACTCCTCGCATTGATATCGATTGATGGGCATCTCCATAGCCCATTGATTTGCCTAGTTGATGTGAGACTTTCTCCCTTCTTTTGTCTACTACCACCGCATTCTATTCCACCCATAGTACTATGTCTATGGCTTGCGCTCATGTATTGCGTGAGAGTTGAAAATGCTGAAGCGCGTTAAAAAGTATGAACCAATTGCTTGGCTGACACCGGGGTGGTACATGATTTATACCTTGTGTTAAGAAGATGGAGCATGACAAGAGTATATGATTTTGTAGGGATAGCGTTCTTTAGCATTTCATATTTTGAAAAACATGATTGTTTGTTGGGATGCCTGAGTATTAATGTCTTTGTGTCAATATAGACTATTTCTTTGAATCACTCATGATCAAGTTTATGTTAGGTAGCATTCCACATCAAAAATTATCTTTTTTATCATTTATCTACTCGAGGACGAGCATGAATTAAGCTTGGGGATGTTGATACGTCTCCGTCGTATCTATAATTTTTGATTGTTCCATGCCGATATTATACAACTTTCACATACTTTTGGCAACATTTTATATTATTTTTGGGACTAACTTACTGATCCAGTCCCCAGTGCTAGTTCCTGTTTGTTGCATGTTTTTTGTTTCGCACGAAATCCATATCAAACGAAGTCCAAACGCGATAAAAATTTAGGGAGAATTATTTTGGAATATATGTGATTTTTGGGAGTTGGAATCAACGTCAACGGAGGCCCACGGCCTCCACTACTTAGCAGGGCACGACCCAGCCCCCAGATGCGTGGTGGTAGGTAGTGGGCATCTCATAAGGCGGTTGCTGCTCTCCTTCGGCCGCAAGGAAGATTATATCCAGAAAAATATCGTGTTAAAATTTCAGTGCAATCAGAGTTATGGATCTCCTGATATTTAAGAAATGGTGAAAGTCCAGATCTGGGGGACGCGAAACAAAAAAGAAACAGAGAGGGATCTAATCTCGGAGGAGCTCTCGCCCCTCCGGAGCCATGGAGTTCAAGCACCAGAGGGGAAACCCTCCTCCCATCTAGGGAGGAGGCCAAGGAAGAAGAAGAAGGAGGGGGGCTCTCCCCCCCTCTCTCCCGGTGGCGCCGGAGTGCCTCCGGGGCAAGGATCGTGAGGGCGATCTACATCAACAATCTTGCTACCTTCAACTCCAACTTTCTCCCCCTCTATGCAGTGGTGTAACCTCTCTATTCCCGCTGTAATTCTCTACTTAAACATGGTGCTCAACAATACATACTACTTCCCAATGATATGTGGTTATCCTATGATGTTTGAGTAGATCCGTTTTGTCGTATGGGTTAATCGACGACCGTGGTTGGTTTGAGTGTATATTTTATTATGGTACTGTCCTACGGTGCCCTCCGTGTCGCGCAAATGTGAGGGGTCCTCGATGTAGGCTGTTGCAATATGTTCATGATTCACTTATTGTCGGTTGCCGGAGTGACAGAAACCTAAACACAGATAAGTGGCTTGTTGCGTATGGGAGTAAAGAGGACTTGATACTTAAGGCTATGGTTGGGTTTTACCTTAATTATCTTTAGTAGTTGCAGATGCTTGCTAGAGTTCCAATCATAAGTGCATATAACCCAAGTAGAGAAAGTATGTTAGCTTATGCCTCTCCCTCATATAAAATTGCAAGAATGATTACCGATCTAGTTATCGATTGCCTAGGGACAAATAACTTTCTTATTGACAAAAAGCTCTCTACTAAACAATTAACTTAGTTGTTCTTTATCTAAACAGCCCCTAACTTTTATTTGCGTGCTCTTTATATTCTTGCAAAACTATCCTGTCACACCTACAAAGTACTTCTAGTTTTATTCTTGTTCTAGGTAAAGTAAACGTAAGTGTGCGTAGAGTTTGTATCCGTGGTCGATAGAACTTGAGAGAATACAAATCCTCCCTTTAGCTCCTCGTTGGGTTCAACACTCTTATTTATCGAAAAATCTACAACTGATCCCCTACACCTGTGGGTTATCAAGACCTTTTTCTGGCTCCGTTGCCGGGGAGCAATAGCGTGGGGTGAATATTCTCGTGTGTGCTTGTTTGTTTTATCACTATGTAGTTTTTATTTTGTGCTCTTGTTTTCTATCTTTAGTTATGGGTAGGAAATGCAACATACCAAAAAAATTAGTTGTACCTGCTAAACCAATGGTTGAAGAACCACCCAAAATCTATCACACTACCGAAGCATTCTACTTGGATCATCTTCGATCTCCTAAATGCTCGTGCTGAAACCCCAACTAGCTTAGTTGAGGGAAAATCACTAGATGAGCATGCTTATTATGTGTGACACCGCTTATCTCAAAAAGGGAAACTTTTATGGCATCATATTAATACTATGCATTGCTATGCTTGGAATTTATGCGAAATATATGATTTTACTTGTTGTTCTGAAGACCCTAAGAAACACCTTTGTTTCCAATGTGAGTTTAAGGATAATGGAATCGTATCATCTTATGCCAAAGGTGTTTACAGTTATTATAATGTTGAACAAATTGAAGAAATTGTTGCTTTTAAGGGTGCTTATGAAATCGCTTCTTTGATTGAAAAGTATGATACTACTCTTTACGAATCTGAAATTTTTGCCATACTTAAATATTGCTATGAAAACTATGCTTCTAATGCTTATATTAATGAGTTTATTGAGAAAGTCTCCGCTGTTCAAGAAGAGACTAATATTTTGCAGGAATCTATGGAAGAAGAAATTGATGACATTGTGAGCTCATTGGATGAAAAAGATGAGGAGGAGAGCGAAGAACAAAGGGACGAAGAGCGGATTAGCTACCCGTGCCCACCTTCTGATGAGAGTAACCCTTCAACTCATACATTGTTTAATTTCCCTTCATACTTACCGAATGATGAATGCTATGATAATTGCTATGATCCTGTTGATTCGTTTGAAATATCCCTTTTTGATGATGCTTGCTATGGTTGTGGCCGAGATGCCAATATGAATTATGCTTATGGAGATGAACTTGCTATAGTTCCGTATGTGAAGAATGAAATTGTTGCTATTGCACCCACGCGTGATAGTCCTATTATCTTTTTGAATTCTCCCAACTACACTATATCGGAGAAGTTTGCTCTTATTAAGGATTATATTGATGGGTTGCGTTTTACTACTACACATGTTGATTTTGATGAATATAATATGCATGTGCTTGCTGCTCCTACTTGCAATTATTATGAGAGAGAAACTACATCTCCACCTCTCTATGTTTCCAACACGATAAAATTGCGAGAAACTGTTTATGCAATGCATTGGCCTTTACTTGATGTGCATGAATTGTTATTTTACGACATGCCGATCCATAGGAAGAGAGTTAGACTTCGTCATTGCATGATATATGTTGTTTTGTGCTTACTAAATTACAAATCATTGTTAATTAAAATTAGCTTTGATATACCTTGGGATCCGTGTGGATCCATTACTTGAGCACTTTATGCCTAGCTTAATGGCTTTAAAGAAAGCGCTGCCAGGGAAACAACCCGGAAGTTTTAGAGAGTCATTTATTTCTGTTGTGTGCTTTTATAAAGTTTAAAAACAAAAAATATAGAGGTGAACTTAATTTTTTTTTAAAGAGAAGCGATTGAAAAGTGATGCATTGGAGAAGTGAGGGTACAAGAAAGAGATACGAAAGTGTAATGAATGTGTTGAGCTACTCTTTCAAACAATTAAGAGGAAAAACCTGAAGGCCTTCTATTAATCGCCTCCTGATAATGTGTCGCACAATAAAAATGGACCCAAAATGCCCAGGCACAACAATGGAGGATTCCTAAACAATGGCATCGGTCGGAAAGCTTGTAGATCATCACTTCTTGCTTTTCGACATTGCAGTGGAAACTGTCACACATCGGGCTCACAATCGATCTAACTGCTGCTGTCATTTTGGGAAATTAACCTTATATGTGTCAAAATTAACTTGCATTCCACCCATATGTAAGTTTCATGTATGGAACCTCGTCATCCATATTGACAATAAAAATAATAATTTATCAAGCTTAACCGGCAGTCCACCTTGTCTAAGTTCCATATATGGAATTTGGATAAACATGCAAATGTGATAACCATCAGCATGCACATATCTCTTATATGTTTCTGGGGAAAAGGGAGTATATTAATCAGGTAGGTTCGACGCATTGACCATCAATTATGTGATTTAGCTCTCAGAGTAAACCCCCAGCCAACATCTGGTTTGTGTTTGTTATATAACCCAATAGAAGGAAGTTCTTGATTAGCCGTATTCTGATCTCTAGCGTTGCAAAACCTAAGCTCACTATTTCTAGCGCCTTAACTTCAGAAACTATAGATTTGTCTTCCTTTTTATTTTGAGAGAAATGGATTTGTCTTCCTGCTGGCCAGTAATCAACGGTTATAGGCTTCAAATACTAATGTATTCAGTACAGGAAGATCCCAAAATGCCAAGTATCAAACATACTCAGGGAGGGCCAAAAAAACCTCATCAACGTCGGGTATTACACCCGGCGAAGGCAGCTAGGCATACCCCATGTTGGCAAAGCCATATAAACCAAGCTCCTTTTCTCGGGCACTCAGCAAACATGTTGCGGAGCATAAATAGCTGGTACTCGACAACATAAAGGCACTTGACGGCCGGCCAACAAAATAGAGGTGCCATGTGGCAGCTTTGTTGTCGATATAACCACTCAGTATTTTCCAGATGATTTTAGAATGAATGTCTTATGCGGATATGGTCGCGTGGAGTGCTTCAATCGCCCATATAAGCACACTTTATTACCCTCCTCGGGCCATGACCGGTGCTCGTTCTCCACACTAGTGCAGAAAAGCCTAAATATGGCGTGGTAAAAATGGCCTTGCTGGCGTAGCCACACGACGCCACCAATATGGCGCCATTGTTAAATAATAGTGGTGGCGTTGGATCCCACGTCAGCAGTATTGTACGTGTTGCTAGCATGCCACGTGGTCAACGCCACCACTATAATCAATCACCTGCGATGTGCAATTTACTTTGCACGCCACGAACGTTTCGTGCAGCCAAAAAAATATATTTTTCCCCACCATATAACATTTAGCATTTTACATTAAAACTAAGCACATATAAAGCATTACACACTAGATCGAACAATACCAGTTAATAATAAGTGACAATCTCACAAACCGTACTAGCTAGGTAGCTATTTAATAAACGACAATCCTCACAAACACGAGCAAACTAACATAGTTAATAAGGAGTTCATTTCACATCGATGACCCGGCCACTCCATACTTTTAAAGGAGGTCGATGACGATCATCATCCTCAAGTCATGGCGTGGGGTGTTCCTGATCGTGACTAAGATGGCCTGCCCAACCCGGAGATACTTGCCAGTAAGGAAGTTGCTCCACCCAGCCGCGCTGAAGACAGTGCGACCATCCCTGTCCACTGCGTAAGCACAGGTGGTGATGGATCCCCTTGTGGTAAGGTGTAATCCAGCAATGCCTGCTTCATCCGGCTCGATGCCACAGCTCACACGTAGCCTCTTAGGTAATTTCTAAAAAAAACAAATATGATAAATGAGCATGTCACATTACTACACTATAAGCATATCATCACATTAATTACTACACTAAGCATATCGTCAAATTCTAGCTACACTAAGCATATCATCACATTAACTACACTAAGCATGTCATCGCATTACTACACTATAAGCATATATATCACATTACTAAAGCATATCACATTAATTACTACACTAAGCACATCACAACGTACTACACAAAGCAATCCATGGATGGCGGTTAACATACCATGAGATGGCGGTTAACATTCATCCGTGTCAGGCGGGTCACGAATGGCATCCCGACATAGGCATCACTGTGTAGGGCCCCCAGGAGCGTCGAAGATCACAGTGTCTCCGGTAATGAGCTCATTGAACTCCAATCTCACATTGCAAGGGACGATCTGTGTATGTAAGAAAAACAAAAAAACACACACAATGCATTAGTAGAAATAACAATAAAAACAAAAGAACAAATTTTTAGAAGGTTCATATAATTTGTTACCGCTGAAGGAACAAAACAAGGATGGAAGTAGATGCCGAACAGCGTGCCAGTTACAAGGCTGGTTGCGCACCTTGACTTGCACACTCGACATGATGGTGGTTGCGCCATTCTACACAAAACATATTGAAAACTAAGTATATTATAGGATTTTTAGACTATTGAACCAACACTAAGTATAATCGATTTCTACACTAGTAAATCAATTTCTACTAAACATAATCGGATACTACGGTGCTAAATATAATTCTACACTTGTAATTGTATACACAAATAAACAAAATCCATGGAGGGAGACACAAATAAACAAATTCTACACTACCAAATTAAGTTGAACTTGAATCATTAATATTCTAGACACCCAAAAAATTTCTACTCAAAATGCATTATTAAAATCAGATTTTACATCGGATTATCACTAAAATTTCTACACAAAGCAATCCATGAAACTAATTAACATTGGATTCTACATCACACAAAGCAATCCATTATATGTACTACAATTTATACACAAAGCAATCCTAAATCAACTTATACATATACAAATCCCATATGCATCGATTCCGCGCGGACGGAGGAGGTACGAGTGGAGAGGAAGGAGATGCGATGAGAGGGGAAGCAGAGGATTGAACATTTGCTTGCTGCCGGCGGGGCGGCGAGGGGCGGCAATGGGGCGGCGACGGGCGGTGGCGGCTAGTCGAGGGGGGGAGTGGGCAGTAGTGGGTGAAATGAGAGAGGCCGGGCGGCGACTTAGGTCTTTTACTAAAACACGCAGTTGACTCAGGTGGGCCATTGCTGGCGTGGGCCTGATATGCAACGCCATAACTAATAACAGTCCAAATTAAAAAAAGACTAAGATTAATGAAAGACTTAGCATAATTAAAGACTCAAAATTAGAACTGGTAGTAAAGAAATAAAAGTCCCAAAATGATAAAAATACTAATAATAATGATGTCAAAAATATAACATAAAATGTTCATTATTTTTTGACTTAAAATACTTGATAAAGTGGAAAAATTATTTCTGCCGTGACATAACATGGAACGCCAGCACTAATAAATTAACTACGGCGTGCATAGAAATCCAACGACACCACTATCTTCTAAACGGTGAGTGCAGGTGGGCTAACATATTTGTGGCGTGTCCAAAAATAACCACGCCAGCACTAACCGTGTACAGCTGACGTACCAATTTGACCAACGCCAGCAATATTTAAAAAAAATAGTGCTGGCGTTGATGGAAAATGGCGCGCCACCAATGAAAGTTGTGGCTAGCCGTTTTTCCACTAGTGCCACCTCATACTCCTCCCCCTTCTCCTCAGCCAGCCCACTAGAATGGTAGAACAACTGTTGCATTACATGCTATACGAATATGAGAACTGAATTTTTATCATAATTCTTAGCAGCTATTACCATTACGAATGAAAAGAGACACAAAATAGAAAGAGATTTAGACGAGAGACAAGAATTGTCCCTTGTTAGAGCATCTCCAATAGATGATTTGGATGTAAAAAACCGAAATATACATCACGAAGACCAAAAAATGTCCCTCCAACAGATGATGTAGATACAACAAAAAATTCTCAGGTTTTACTCCAGATGTAAAATACATCACCAAGTGATGCAACCCCGCCCGAGCAAATCCAGAGAAAAAGCGCCAAGCCCCAACCGCCATCCGGTGCCTCCCTGACATCTATATCTCCTCTTTGCCGGTGCCTTCGCTGGCCGATTCCGTCCATCTCCGGCACTGCCCCGATACCCCGGCCAGCTCTGGCGCCTCCCCTACCGGCCATTCCAGTCCGCCGCTGGCCATTCCCACCGCCTGCGCGCGCCATCGCCCCCACATTGCCCGCTCCACCGGCAGCGCCCTACGGCAGGCCATCGAGGCCCAGTGCCGTGACCACGGGTCGTCGAGGAAGCCCAGGATGAGTAGCAGCAGTGGCTCCGGCATGTCCTGCAGCGCCGACGCGCCCGCCGCCTTGATGCCCGCCTCTGCCGCTCTCACCTCCGCCATGTCGTCCGGTCGCGCGGGCTCCTCCTCCTTCTCCTCCCAACGCGGGGCGCTCATCGGCGCATGGTGTTGCAGGTTCTCCACTCCAAGCATTGTGCCACCCCGAGCTGCCGGCCTCTCCCTTCACCCTTCTCCTCTCTCCTTCCCTACATCTCTCTCTCTCTGCAGGAATGGCCTCCGCCGCCAAAAACAGCGCCATCGGCCACCAGATCCGCGCCGCCCCAACACCTAGCGCTACTGTTCTCGTGGTCCATCCGGATTGTTGTTGTTGCTCGTTGTTTAGTTAGCAGCAAGAAGCTGAATCTCTGCTCGTGGTTCAATTAACCCACTGTTGTTCAACTCGTGGTTCAGTTATTAACCCACTAATAAATAGCTAGGGATTAGCAACAATCAGTGAATTCGAGCCAGCAAAAAAAAATTCTGTCCAAAAAATATATGTTCATTTATTTCTGCCGAAATTTTCTGAAATTTTATCATGAACAAATTTGTGCCAGCATCCTGCAAATTTACCATGTTGTTGATTGTTCGTGTGTGTGGTGATTTTGCAAAGTTAAAATTATATTTGTAGTTCAACTTTTATTCAATACATATGCAATTGTGAAGAACAAATTTGTGGGTCTGGTCTATTTTTACATCACCTGTTGGAGCGCCGCCGCAAGGCTGTTGTAGTTACATCATCTATTGGAGTTGGTTGTGTTTTGGTGATGTAAAAAACACATTTTGGTGATGTAAATTTTATTACAACCACTTTTTGATAATGTATTTTACATCATCTATTGGAGATGCCCTTACGTACCCACTGTTTTACCGGTGCATTGGAAGCAGAGTAAGGAACAGAGGATCAGAACAGAGGACCTGCTCAGGTATGTGGCTGAGGTACTGGCATTGTTTTTTTTTTCTGAAAAGGGGAGTACCCCGGCATCTGCATCACAAGATGCACACAGCCAAGGTTTTGTGATGCCCACAGCCAAGGTACTGGCGGTGTATGTGTTGAAGCTCAAAATTTTGATTCAGTTGATCCGGTGAGAGCTTAGCTATCTAGTGGCTCAGGCTTCCAGCCTCCACTATACGTGAGCAACTGAGCAAGCTTTAGTGCGTGCATATGTGCCACTAGCGGTGAGTGCATACACTCTGCTCCTCGTCTTTTTCTACACACAAGGTGGCTGGTGGCTACGCTAACACCCCTCCTTGGAGTGTAGCAATAGCAATAATGACACCATTGAAGTTAAATAACAAGAAATTAAATATAAAACAATGTCAGTATTCTTGTTCATGTATTAATTGCATACTTCACAATGCCAACAAGTACCATGAACATGTATTATTGTTGCTTTTAGTCGTGAATGTTATGTGACGTCAAGATCCAGTTTCTTTCATTTTTTTGAAATGGGTCAAGATCGAGATTCTGTCCCTGGCAAGTTCAACGAGACCTTATCCCTGAAGATAGATTCTGGCTTTGGTCTTTCACAGCTCACATCAGTTCGTAGGAATTTTGCACTTTGAGGTCACTGTACCATGACCACTTAATCGATGAAACCGGGGCTGCATTAGTTTCAAATGTAGCATTTGTCTTACCTGTATGAAGTCCATGTACTTGGGTATGTGTTTCCTGTTTTGCTGCATTCCGATGTACACTTTGTGCAAATGCATCCTTAATGTTCATACAAATGGTAAGCTTGGTGTATGTCTGGATAATCTGCATCATCGCTCATGATGAGACCACATAAAGAGTGTAAGTCTGTCTTCGGCTTAACTTGTGGATCTCTAGTACTGCTCCAGTTGGGCTTGGGTTTATAAGTCGGACATGGTTTTTTAGGTCTTCAATTTGACTAGTGAAACCTATGTTATACACCACAAAATATATATGGAACTGTTTCGGAATCGTGTCTCATCTCAGCAAGAGGGGCTACTGATTTGTGCCTTCATTTGCTATTATTCGTGACCATATTGCAGGTGAAATGGTCTGCCCTGTTCCGGAGATGGAAGTAAACATGGAATTCGTGGAAGTTTGGACACCAAGTAGAATCCCAAGCGGACCGGCCTTTGAGAGGTAAGCAATGCTAGGTGAAGTCGTAACCACCTAAAAGGTAGTCGAAGACATGCGCCGAAAAGTCATGCAAACCTTAATGCAATGCCCATATCAATGGATGCACATCTAGCGGTCGCAATGACCGACTAGACCATTAGTGCTCAGTCATCGACCACCTACCGCTAGTGCATTTATCTTGTGACTATGACATGTTAAATAGACGACATGTATACATTGAACATTAAGTTAGTGATAAAAGCACAATTAGCGTTTCTCTATACCTTTTTCACGGGAATAGGATCAACTTTAATCTGTAGAGAGTTGCATGAATTTTGAATAGAAGAAACACTATAATATGTCAAAACGACTAGGCAGCCATCACAAGACTTGGTGGGTGAAAAAGTGTCCTGCATTGCGTCGTGGACCTCCTCCTCTGAGGAGAGGACTTCACATTGCGTGGTAGACCTCCTACTCCGAGCAACACGACATTTCTGCTGGCCAGATCCACCCACCAGAGTTACAGGTGTTGCAGGCGTGAGCTGGCCCTTTGTCCTTTACTTGGGTATTGCGGATGATGGGCTTAGGACCAGTCAGTGGGTTTTCTGCCATCACTCACTTCAATTCTGTAATAGCCGCTGATGTACATAGATAAGGGCCAGTGGGTGAATAAGTATTCTGCCAAAGAGTTTCCGAAATACAGTATACAAGTACTTTGTGCCCTTCGGGTTTTCTTTTTCCCAGTGCCTCGCATTCGTAGGATCCTGTATGTACGTACTTAATCTCAACAATTATTTTCTAACAATGTATATGTATGATCCACACAACATCATCTTTGCATACGCGTGTACTTAGCTCTAGGTAGCTGACTCAATTCAGAACCTGCCTACCTGAGTTGTGTTGTGACCGCTTAAGATGCTCCAGTATATAGTGTCACACAGATGTTGGAGGAGCACCTGTAGGTGCATTTCCATTTCTCCAGTTACCCCGATGTCATGCAGAAAAGAGATAATAAAGCGCAATGAATGTATTGAGCTACTTTTTTTCAACAATTAAGTGGGAAACGTGAAGGCCTTCAATTAAGTGGGAATGCATTCGACTTGCTCTGCTTAAGATGTCCAGTTCTCGGGCAGAATTAGAAGCACCAAGCTGGCAAGAGTGTCAGAGATCAAGGCGGAAGGAAAAGTTAAATTCTTGTTCTGGCTTCTTTTGCACAACAAGTTGTGGACCGCTGACCGGCTGAGTGTCCGTGGGTGGCCGCACAGTGTAGTTTGTTCGCAGTGTGATCAGGTCATTGAATCTGCTGTCACTACACCATGACAAAAAATTTGGGGTCACCATATCTGCCGGGAAAACTAGCCAATGGAGGCAGAAAAACTGACGGGAATGATTTTTGCCGGCAGTTAAGGACTGCCCTAGAAAATCCTGTCGGGAAAAACAATTGCCGGTAATTAGAAGTATGCCCAGCAGTTGCTCTGACCTGCGTGATCAAACCTTTGCCGGCAGATGGGACCATTCCCGGCATATAGCTTTTTCCCGACGGACTCATAATCCAGGGCAGATAGAACTGTTGCCGGCAGTTATTCTGCCCTTAATTGTATACTCTGTTTACACACAAATCGCCATCCAATTCATTTATCTTCACTTCATTTTGTGCCATAATTATAGTATATTGATACGTCTCCAACGTATCTATAATTTATGAAGTATTCATGCCATGTTTACAATAAGTTTATATGGTTTTGGTGCACTTTTATATTATTTTTATGGACTAACTTATTAATCTAGTGCCTAGTGCCAGTTCCTGTTTTCTGCATGTTTTTGGTTTCGCAGAAAAACCATACCAAACGAAGTCCAAACGCGATAAAAATTTACGGAGAATTATTTTGTAATATATGTGATATTTAGAAAGAAGAATCAACACAAGGCGGTGCTTGAGGGCCCCACAAAGCAACAGGGCGCGGCCCCCCGCCCGCGCCGGGTTGCCTTGTGGGTACCTCGTAAGTCGGTTGGAGCCCTTCTTTCGCCGCAAGAAAGATAATTTCCAGAGAAAAATCCCCTCAAAATTTCAGTCCAATCGGAGTTACGGATCTCTAGGAATATAATAAATGGTTTTCGGCCAGAAACAGAGTCGGGAGAAACAGAAGACAACAGAGAGATCCAATCTAGGGGAGAGCTTACTCTCTCCCCGGAGGGCCAAGGAAGAAGAAGAAGAAGAAAGAGGGGGCCCCTTCCCCCTCTCCTCCGGTGGCGCCGGGACGCCGTCGGGGACATCTCCTCCATCACCATCACCCCCAACTTCTCCTCCGTTCTCATGGTGATAGTGAGTAGTTCATCCTCGAGGCTGAGGGTATGTACTAGTAGCTATGTGTTCGATCTATCTCTCTCTCTCGTGTTCTTGATTTGGCACGATCTTGATGTACCGCGAGCTTTGTTAATATAGTTGGATCATATGGTGTTTTTTCCCTCTCTATCTTCTTGTGATTAATTGAGTCTTTCCCTTTGAGGTTTCGTTATTGTCGGATTGAATACTTTGGATTTTAGAACACTTGATGTATGTCTTGCATGTGGATACCCGTGGTGACAATGGGGTATTCTATTGAGTCACTTGATGTATGTTTTGGTAATCAACTTGCGGATTCCCGTGACCTTGCACTACTAGAAAAAAGGCTATTAGTGGCGCACCTGTTTTCCTTATTAGTGGCGCACTATGGGTGCGCCACTATTATCACGCCACTACTAATAAATAATAATGGCGCACCCCTGGTGCGCCACTGTTAATCTATATAACAGTGGCGCACCATCTGGTGCGCCATTACTATGCCCAGAAGTGTGCCACTGATATACCTCGAAGGGGCCATGTGTACTGGGTTACTAATGGCGCACTGTCATATGATGCGCCACTAATGTGTTAATCCATGTGCACCACTAAAATGCTATATGGTGCGCCACTAATGTGTTAATCCATGTGCGCCACTAAAGTGCTATATGGTGCGCCACTGTTATGAATATTAGGAATTATTATTTTTTTGCTTTTCTGATATTTGCACAGGTTACAAAATACATTACAGCGCAGAATATAAACATCACAACATATAAACAGCAGATTTATCGAAAACAATAGAAGATTATTCTCCGAATACAATTCATCATATTAGTCTCCGAATTCAAAATACCGAACAAAGTTAGAACATTACAAGTCTCGAGACCGCGAGTAGCGAGTTTGTCGTCACATTACAAAGTCGATATCATCTAAACTACCATCAGCACACCACCAGCAGCAGCAAAGCAAGCAGCTGCACACCACCAGTACACACACCACACACACACCACCAGCAGCAAAGCAAGCAGCTGCAATCACACATAAAGTAGTAGCATAGCATAGCTGCAACTTACAGGAAAGGCAACAGCCGTATGTAGCTGCCTTAACACTAACACTTCACCTAGAGTGAACTGTGGAAGGAAGGCCCATGTAAGTAGATTTTCAAAACAAAGATAATGTCCGTGCCTCTAATTTCCTCTTGATGCACAGTAATTTAAAATCACACATGTACATATAGATGTCTAGCATGCACAATGCATAATTTCATAGATACATCTTTTCAGCTGTGGTGTACACACATAAAAGGTCTAATATGTGCATCAAAACAGAGTTACTTTTTTTATTTCAGCTCCTTAATTATTCCAGTAACATGGCAGGTTTCTAGAAAAACAAGCATTATATGTGCCGGTGGAAACAGTTCATAGCAGCAGCCACATGTTCTGCTAATTAAATCACATCACATGACCATAGAAATGTAATTTCTGTCAGGTGCAAGGGCTTGAGTTTACATCTGCTATCCGG
The DNA here is from genome assembly GCA_039707655.1 of Elymus sibiricus. Lineage (NCBI taxonomy): Eukaryota > Viridiplantae > Streptophyta > Magnoliopsida > Poales > Poaceae > Elymus > Elymus sibiricus. The sequence goes on along the minus strand of CM077673.1, from coordinate 14,433,544 downwards.
AAGAGAGGGGCTCCAGCGGTGGATAGGGTTGGTTGGTATTTTTGTCAGTTGCAGCTGAGATTCCTCGCGCACACAAGAAGCTGAACTGGCAGGATATGAAGACGTCCTCTTCGACGAGTCCTCTTGCAAGGAAAATCTCTGGTCACCAATGGAAAGGGAATGAAGATCAGAATTGGGCAGCAGATAAACAGTGTGCACATTATATAACTTTTTTCTTAAAAAGGATTCCACCTTCTGTAACTAGCAGAGTACTGATTTAGTAGAGTACTGATTTCACTCTTTATTTAAATCGATGTCTTATGATGATGCAATTCAGTCTAGTTTATAATTCTGCTAGTTTTGCCATGAGTATAATTCAGTCTAGTTGGGTCAGAGAAGTGACCAGAGACAACACCAGTGCAGCAGTGTCCCACATGCTGCTACATGTGTCCACAAAATTTGAAATGACAACTTTTTTACATTAAGTGTTTGACCGTCTTCAGTTTACACTCACTATTATCACCATACATTTAGTTTACTAAATGCTAGGCCAAACCAGAGTTGCAAGTCACCTACATGACACTTGAGCTCATGACTCTTGACAAACTCACTGGAGTCACCAACATGTCCAAAGCTTCAGATATTATAATCCCACATAAAGTGAAATTCAGTCTAATAGTCTGAGGGTGCACCATTATAGTAAGACTAACATAGGAAGTACACTAGGATTGCCCACAGCCATGGTTTAATTTTGTCGAGTTTTTCACTCCATGCACTATGCCAGCAATTTCATGGTCGAGTCCAAGCATGCAGAGAACTCGATTTTGCTAAAAGAAGAGATTGTTCTTAAACAACCCGTTCCATAACCTGCCTAATTAGCTTCAATCTGTCTCAACTAATCAAAAGGCAAAGGGAGGAGTGCAGATGAGGGCGGGGCGCTGAGCTTACCTCTCGGCCTAGTGGAGCAGATAGAGGTAGACGAGACGAGCTTCTTCAGCTTCAGCAACCTCGCCGCCACGTTCTTGACTGCCTGCACCGCAAGCACACACTCAATTCAGTCGCCGGAATCAACCGGGTGAGATGAGACGAGAGGAGGGGGACGCTAGCCGGACCTACGGGGAGAGGTGGGCGACGGCGACGCCCTCAGAGATGAGGGGGAGGTGGTTGAGCGCGTCCAACTTGTCGCCGTCGAAGCGGGAGTGGAGGAGCGCCCGGATGGCGGCGTCGTTTGGGTAGCCGTACAGGTGCGCGTCCGGGGACGAGCCGGTGCGGCCGGGGGCGGTCGGGGGCGGTCGGGGGCGAGCAGGCGCGGTCGGGGGCGAGCCGGTGGAGGTCGGTGGAGCGCGGTGGAGGGGAGGGCGACGGCGGCGGCGGCGGTCGAGGGAGGGCAGTGCGCGGAGGGGAGGGGATCGAGAGCGGCGGCCGGGGAGGAGATGAGAGTGAGGGTAACGTACGGGCGGTCGGGAGCAGGCCTATCGATACACCCATAGCGATGGCGCACCTCTGCTGGTGCGCCATAAATACCCATATAGCAATGGCGCACCAGGCAGAGGTGCGCCATTGCTATATGGATATTTATGGCGCACCAGACAGAGGTGCGCCATTGTTATTTTTTTTTTGATGTATTTTTTTTTATGTATTTTTTTTGATGTATTTTCTTTTTGATGTATTTTCATTAGTGATACAGTGTCAATTTTTGATTTATTTTTATTACCAGCTCTACCTGAATAAGTTCCAAGCCATTTTACAATCGACATATATATATATATATATTTGTATTTTTGTTGTGAGTATATTTTTTTCTCACATTGGCGAAAAAGGGACACACGATTTTCTTCGCCTCCTCGAAACTGGTCGGGCACTTGTTCCCCTTGGGAAGACGTTCGTGCCAGAATGACATGTTCTCGTCGAAGCATGCGTCGGTCATTTTGTGTTTTACCTTCATCTCCAGAGCCATGAGCGTTACTTTCAGGCGGGTATCCTCGGGCCTGCATCCTTCATACAATGGAGTAACCGCGTCTATCTCCAGTTGATCCAGCTTGGCTTTCTCTCGGGCGGCAGCTCTTGCGTTACCCGTCTGCTTGAGAAGCAGCTCTTGAATATGAGGGTCCTGCACCCAGCCCATCGATGGTCCATCGTCGTCTGCTCCGGCATCTTCATCTTCATGATCATGCCCTTCGTCTTGATCTTCCTCATCATCATGTCCGGCATCTTCTACATGATGACTGTGTCCTGCATCTACTTCGTGATCATGTCCTGGAGATTCTTCGTCTTCTTGCCCACCCTCGCCGCTATTGTCTTGCTGCCCTTCCTTATTTCTTGCCCGGCCCCCATGGACGACTTCATAATCATCTTCATCACCTTGCCACCGATAGCCATCCATGAAACCACGCACGAGCAGGTGGTCCCGCACCTGTCTGGAATCCGGGTCGAAAAGGCCCGTCAGCTTGCATCTTCGACACGGACATCTTATCTCCGTCTCGTTCTTTTGAAGCATCTCGGCCTTCGCGGATCTCAAAAACCTAGCCACGATGCCTTCGGTCATCGTGCGGACCATGGTCGCCTGCGGGGTATAGAGCAAAAGGATATTTTAGAACCAAAAGAAAAATTTGGCATGACCTTTCCTAAAAATAGGACCAAAGCGTAGTGCCCGATTTTCGCCGAAACGGAAATGAATCAACATTCCGGCAAAATATTGGCAACTCGCATTTCAAATACCTACAAACAAAAACATATGACACCTTGATCACATACAACATGTGCAAGCTCGCATAACAACACACGTGCGACCTCGCATTACAATACACGAGAGAGAGTGTGTTGGAGGGAGAAAAGAAAGTAGATCTAGAATTAAGAGAGCTTTCCCCTTACTTACCTATCAAGAAAAGTAGATTTAACAACTCAAATTGGGTGAACCAAGGGTGCAAATGAGGTGAGGAGGAGGAGTAACACGACTAGATCCAGATTTGGTGGGAGGTGGTAAGAGAGAGGGGGGGAAAGTGAGTGTGTGGTTGGTGGCTGCCCGAAGATATATAGTGCTCCCAGGTTACTAGTGGCGCACCTTATTAAAATGCGCCACTAATAGGATGTATTACTAGTGGCGCACCAGAGAATCAGTGCGCCACTGGTATTTTTTTGGATTGGAACCAGCCCTCCCAAGGCTTACCAGTGGCGCACCAGAGCCAGGTGCGCCATTGCTACCAAAAATAGTAGTGGCGCACCTGGATCTGGTGCGCTACTGGTAAGCCTAGGGAGGGCTGGTCCCAATCCAAAAAAATACCAATGGCGCACTGCTTCCCTGGTGCGCCACTAGTAACTTCCCTATTAGTGGAGCACCTAAAGGTGGTGCGCCACTGCTATATAGCAGTGGCGCAGCACCTCTATAATGCGCCACTAATAGTGATATTAGGGATAGCCATTTTCCTAGTAGTGTTGGGGTAATCTAGGCATATGGGTTGGTACACGTTTTCATCCTTCTTTCTCCGATAGAAACTTTGGGGTAATCTTTGAAGTTCTTTGTGTTGGATTGAATATTATGAATCTGAAATTGTTTGATGCATATCGAATAATCAACTCACGGATACTTGTGGTGACATTGAAGTATCTAGGTGACATTAGAATTGGTTGATGCGTATCATATGATGTTACTTTAGTACGAACTCTAGGGCTATTTGTGACACTTATAGAAATGGCTCAATAGATTGATCAGAAAGGATAACTTTCAGGTGGTTTCGTACCCTACAACAATTTCTTCTTATGTTCTCCACTAGATAAGAACTTTGGAGTGATTCTTTGTCGCACGTTGAGGGATTGTTATATGATTCAACTATGTTAGCACTGTTGAGATATTGCACTAGTGAAAGAATGAACCATAGGCCTTGTTTCTAAGCATTGCAATACCATTTGTGCTCACTTTTATCACTTGTTACCTGATACGTCTCCAACGTATCTATAATTTATGATGTATTCATGCCATGTTTATAACAATTATATATGGTTTTGGTATGATTTGATTAGAACTAACCCGGACTGACGTTGTTTTTAGCAGAATTGCCATGATGTTGTTTTTTGTACAGAAATAAAAGTTCTTGGAATTGTATGAAACTTTTTGGAGATTTTTTATGGAACAAATAAAAAATACTGGAACCAAGACCCACTGGAGGGGGGCCACCTAGTGCCCACGAGGCACCTGGGCGCGCCACCCCCCCCCCCCCCAGGCGCGCCCTGGTACCTCGTGGGTCCCACGTGGCTCCGTCTGGCATGATTCCAACGCTGAAAAATCCTATATATTCATAAACCCCCGAAAGTTAACCTAGATGAGTTTTTACGCCGCCGCAAGCCTCTATACCTCCACGATCTAATTTACAGCCCTTTTCCGGCACCCTGTCGGAGGGGGGAATCATCGCCGGAGGCCATCTTCATCATTCCGGCGGTCTCCATGATGAGGAGGGAGTAGTTCACCCTCGGGGCTGAGGGTATGTAGTAGTAGCTATGTGTTTGATCTCTCTGTCTCTCTCTCGTGTTCTTGATATGGCACGATCTTGATGTATCACGAGCTTTGTTAATATAGTTGGATCATATGGTGTTTCTTTCCTCTCTATCTTTGTTGTGATGAATCGAATCTTTTCCCTTTGAGGTTTCGTTATTGTCGGATTGAATATTTCAGATTTGAGAACACTTGATGTATGTCTTGCATATGAATACCCGTGGTGACAATGGGGTATTCTATTGATTCACTTGATATATGTTTTGGCACTCAACTCGCGGATTCCCGAGGTGACATTGGGGTAATCTATGTATAGGGGTTGATGCACGTTTTCATTATCTTTTCTCCGATAAGAAACTTTAGGGAGCTCCTTGGAGTTCTTTGTGTGGATTGAATATTATGATTATGAAGTTGTTTGATGCATATCGTATAATCAACTCGCGGATACTTGTGGTGACATTGGAGTATCTAGGTGACATTAGAGTTGGTTGATGTGTATCATATGGTGTCATTCTAGTACGAACTCTAGGGCTGTTTGTGACACTTATAGGAATAGCTCAATAGATTGATCGGAAAGGATAACTTTGAGGTGGTTTCGTACCCTACAGACAATTTCTATCTTATGTTCTCCGCTAATAGGAATTTGGGGGTGATTCTTTATCGCACGTTGAGGGATGGTTATATGATCCAATTATATTAGCATTGTTGAGAGATTGCACTAGCAAAAGTATGAACCCTAGGCCTTGTTTTCAAGCATTGCAATACCATTTGTGATCCGTTTTATCACTTGCTACCTTGCTGTTTTTATATTTTCAGATTACAAAAACCTATATCTACTATCCATACTACACTTGCATCATCATCTCTTCGCCGAACTAGTGCACCTATACAATTTACCATTGTATTTGGTGTGTTGGGGACACAAGAGATTTCTTGTATTTGATTGCAGGGTTGTTTGAGAGAGACCATCTTCATCCTACGCCTCCCACGGATTGATAAACCTTAGGTCATCCACTTGAGGGAAATTTGCTATTGTCCTACAAAACTCTGTGCTTGGAGGCCCAACACGAGTCCACAAGAATAAAGTTGAGTAGTAGACATCAAGCTCTTTTCTGGCGCCGTTGCCGGGGAGGTGAGTGCTTGAAGGTATATCTTTAGATCTTGCAATCGAACCTTTTAGTTTCTTGTTTATCACTAGTTTGGTTTTATAAAAAGAAAACTACAAAAAAATGGAATTGAGATTGCCTCATATTATTCGTCTTTATCATGTCTTTCTTGAAAATGATGGATCGGAAAATTGTGCTCAATTGATAGAAGAAGAATTCAATAAAATGTTTGGCATAAAATCTTCGAATGATGAGCATGATTGCAATGTTGCTAGTATGAATTCTATGAATATTCATGATGCTAATGATATGCAAAGCCATAAGCTTGGGGATGCTATGTTTGATGAAGATGATATTTTTAGCACCCCAAGTTTTGATGAGAAAATTTATTATGATGATAGCATGCCTCCTATTTATGATGATTATATTGATGAAAGTGGGTTTGGAAGAGTGTCAAATCTAGATACTAATGATCCCACTATTTTGGAGGGTGCTGAATCTTATGGCAATAATTATGAAAGTGGATTTGGAGAGGTCATGACTCTATTTAATGATGATTCCACTATTTTGGAAAAGGTTTCAATTGACTATGATAAAAAAGTTGCTATCTATGATGATTATTGTGATGACATGTATGCTATAAGGAATAATGATAACCATGAAACTTGTCATCATGATTTTAATGCTCAAATTGATTATGCCAATCAAGTATCTCATGATAGTTATTTTGTTGAGTTTGCTCCCACATTATGAATGAGAATAAATTTGCTTATGTGGAGAGTAATAAAATTTCTATGCTTGTGGATCATGAAAAGAATGCTTTATGTGATAGTTATATTGTTGAATTTCTTCATGATGCTACTGAAAATTATTATGAGAGAGGATCATATGCTTGTAGGTGTTGCAATAATATCAATTTCCTCTCTATGTGTTCAAAATTTTGAAGTCATACTTGTTTTGTCTTCCTATGCTAGTTGATTCTTGCTCACATAAATTATTTGCTCACAAAATCCCTATGCATAGGAAGTGGGTTAGGCTTAAATGTGCTAGTCATATGTTTCATGATGCTCCCATTGTGTTTCAATTCTTTACTTTTATGTGAGCATCATTGAAATCATCATGCTAGCTAAAAAGGCATTAAAGAAAAGCGCTTGTTGGGAGACAACCCAATACTTATACCTTCTGATTTTGTGTGTTCACATGATTAAGCTACTGTAGTAATCATGTTTTATATATTTTCTTTCAATAATGTGCCAAGTAAAGCCATTGGGATAGTGTGGATGCTTGTTGATTTGATTCTGTGCAAAAACAGAAACTTTCGCGTCCAGTGCTGGAATTGTTATTCTGTACTGGAGCATGAGAAAATTGTGAAATTTTTACACAGTATTGAGTTACAAAGTTATTACGTTGTTCTATTCTTTCAGAATTTTTGGAGGTACATAAGTATGGTTTTTAAATCTCCCAATACATGATGTTCTGTTTTTGACAGATTCTGTTTTCGGTGCATAGTTTGCTTGTTTTAGTGTTTCCATAGCTTATATTGAGTAATATAAATTGTGGAAATGATAGAATATAGTAGATATTATGTGAGAAAAATTATGAATCTTGTCTTGACAGTACCTAAGTGGATGATTTATTTTTATCATGCTAACCTATCTCACGAAGTTCCGTTAAGTTTTGTGTGATTGAAGTTTCCAAGTTTTGGGTGAGATATCGATATGAAGAGAATAAGGAGTGGCAAGACACTAAACTTGGGGATGCCCAAGGCACCCCAAGGTAATATTCAAGGAAGATCCAAGCAACTAAGCTTGGGGATGCCCCGGAAGGCATCCCCTCTTTCGTCTTCAACACTATCGGTAACCTCACTTGGGACTATATTTTTATTCGTCACATGATATGAGTTTTGCTTGGAGCATCATTTTCTTCTGTTGATTTTTGCTTACTGCTATCAATAATCATGTTTTGTATCTTTCAGTTCAATAAAATGCCAATTATAGCCTTTACCATGCTCAGTTTGCAAGTTCATGTGTTGCTGTTTGAAAACAGAAAGTTTTCTGTTATGTCCAGAATATTCCTGAATAGTCAGAACATGATCAAAATCTGAAATTTTTACACAATAAGCATGCATGAGTTCTCTGTCAAGTGGTAATTTTTCAGAATTTTTGGAGTTAGGGAAGTATGGATTCTTATTCCCCTTTTACAGACTGTTCTGTTTTGGCAGATTGCTGGTATAGTTGCATTGTTTGCATATGTTTGTGTGTTTAATGTTTCTATTTGAGGATAGGAGTATTAAATATGAAGAGGCATTTAGTATGTAATGTTTAATTATAATTTTTGTGATTTGCTACAGCAGAGAATGTTAAGGTTTTGAGTTGATTTATGCTAACTTATCTCACGAGTTCTTGTTGAGTTTTGTGTGGATGAAGTTTTTGAGGTTTAGGGAAATCGTGATATGAGAGGAATTAAGGAGACGCAAGAGCTCAAGCTTGGGGATGCGCAATGCATCCCAAAATAATATTTCAAGAAGTCTCAAGCATCTAAGCTTGGGGATGCCCCAGTAGGCATCCCACCTTTCTTCTTCAACAACTATCGGTTAGTATCGGTTGAGCCTAAGTTTTTGCTTCTTCACATGATATGTGCTATTCTTGGAATGTCATTTTATTTTGTTTTGTTTGCTGTTTCAATAAAAATTATCAAGATCTGAAATCTTTATTAAGAGAGAGTCCTCACATAGCTACTTAATTGTTTCACTACTCTTTGATCTTCGCTTATATATTTTGGAGTAGTTTGTCATTAATTCTCATGCTTCACTTATATCTTTTTGAGAGTTAATAATAGTAATGGTAATTTGCGCAAGATATGAATTTGGTCCCAAGGTGATGAATATTCGAGAGGGATATAATAAAAACTTTCATATGGATCATTGGATATGATAAGTGTGATTCCTTTCAATGAAAATAATGAAAGAGATCATATGCTAACTTATGGAAAGTAATGACATTACATAAAAAAAGTATAAGTGGTAAAATTTATTGGAGGTTAACAAGCAAAGCATTAGTCAATGATGCAATTCATGAAAAAGTTAATAAGGGAAGAGAAGATTCACATGCAAATGTACTATCTTGGACATCTTTTATGATTGTTAGCCCCCATCAAGTATTTTATGTCAAAGTGTTGACGTTGGACAAGGAAGACAACGTAATGAATTATGTTTGTTCATATTCACATAGAAGTTATATTGTTATAGATCCTCCAACATGTGGTGCTTGCCCAATATCTTTGCTAGCCAAAAATCCGCACCAAGTAGAGATACTACATGTGCATCCAAAACCCTTAAACCCAGTTTCTTCCCATGAGTGTTCACCATATCTACCTATGGATTGAATAAGATCCTTCAAGTAAGTTGTCATCGGTGCAAAAAGCAATAAAAATTGCCTCTAAATATGTCTGAACTTTTACTGTAAGGGAAATAAGCGTTGTACGAACTTGTGATGGTAAAGAAATAAAAGCGACGGACTGCATAATAAAGGTTGCTATCACAAGGGGCAATATAACGTGACGTTCCTTTGCATTAAGGGCTTGTGCATCCAACAACAAAAAGCGCATGACAACCTCTGCTTCCCTCTGCGAAGGGCATATCCTTTACTTTTATGTATTTACTTTTTATGCAAGAGTCAATAGTGTTCTCCTCTACTTCCTTTTTATTTTTCACTTTTGCAAGCATCATGTGGTGGGGAAAGATCTAGGCACATATATCCAGTTGGATATGAGTGATCATGAGTTATTATTGTTGACATCACCCTTGAGGTGAATAAGTTGGGAGGCGAAATCACAAGCCCCTATCTTTCTATGTGTCTGGCTGAAACTTTTGCTCCATATATATGTCGTGAGTATTAGCAATCATAGAAGACTAAATGATGGTTGAGTATGTGGACTTGCTAAAAAGCTCCTACATGAGACCCTTCCTAAAAATATGATCAATTGCAAATGCATTGTTGACTAGAATAGTTTGTTAGTTTTCAAGAAAGTTTATGCATTATACTTCATTGTTGTGATGAATTGTTACTTGCTCATGAGAAGTTTTATGATAATAATTATTGCTGTCATAATAATGATCTTGCTTTGAATCATTCAAGTCCAATGTCCATGCTATAAAAGAAAATAATATATGATGATTATGATAGGTAGCATTCCACATCAAAAAATTTGTTTTTAATTGCTACTTTATCATGTTGAGTTTTATGAGATGAGCTACTGATTATGATATATATTGATGCTAGAAAGAGTGATTGAAATTATCATTGATCAAACTTATGCACTATGCTAGCATTCACACTTCATAAATTATTTCTTTTATCATTTACCTACTCGAGGACGAGCAGGAATTAAGCTTGGGGATGCTGATACGTATCCAACGTATCTATAATTTATGAAGTATTCATGCCATGTTTATAACAATTCTATATGGTTTTGGTATGATTTGATTAGAACTAACCCGGACTGACGCTATTTTCAGCAGAATTGCCATGATGTTGTTTTTTGTGCAGAAATAAAAGTTCTTGGAATTGGATGAAACTTTCTGGAGATTTTGTATGGAACAAATAAAAAATACTGGAACCAAGACCCACTAGAGGGGGGCCACCCAGTGCCCACGAGGCACCTGGGCGCGCCACCCCCCCAGGCGCGCCCTGGTACCTTGTGGGGCCCACGTGGCTCCGTCTAGCGTGATTCCAACGCTGAAAAATCCTATAGATTCAGAAACCCCCGAAAGTTAACCAAGATGAGTTTTTACGCCGCTGCAAGCCTCTGTACCTCCATGATCTAATCTACATCCCTTTTTCGGCACCCTGCCGGAGGGGGGAATCATCGCCGGAGGCCATCTTCATCATCCTGGCGGTCTCCATGATGAGGAGGGAGTAGTTCACCCTTGGAGCTGAGGGTATGTACTAGTAGCTATGTGTTTGTTCTCTCTCTCTCGTGTTCTTGATATGGCATGATCTTGATGTATCACGAGCTTTGTTAATATAGTTGGTTCATATGGTGTTTCTTTCCTCTCTATGTTTTATGTGATGAATCGAATATTTTCCCTTTGAGGTTTCGTTATTGTCGGATTGAATATTTCAGATTTGAGAACACTTCATGTATGTCTTGCATATGAATACCCGTGGTGACAATGGGGTATTCTATTGATTCACTTGATGTATGTTTTGGCACTCAACTCGCGGATTTCCGAGGTGACATTGGGGTAATCTATGCATAGGGGTAGATGCACGTTTTTATTATGTTTTCTCTGATAAGAAACTTTGGGGAGCTCCTTGGACACTACTAGAAAAACGGCTATAGATAATATCACTATTAGTGGCGCACCAGAGATGTGGTGCGCCACTACTATATAGCAGTGGCGCACCATAAACAGGTGCTCCACTAATAGTGACATTACTAGTGGCGCACTAGGGGTGGGGTGCGCCACTACTATTTTTTTTGGCAGTAACCAGCCCTGCCCAGGCTTACCAGTGGCGCACCAGGTCCAGGTGCGCCACTACTATTTTTGATAGTAGTGGCGCACCTGGACCTGGTGCGCCACTGGTAAGCCTGGGCAGGGTGGTCCAAAAAAAAATAGCAGTGGCGCACCTCTTCACTGGTGCGCCACTAGTATGCCTGGCTACTAGTGGCGCACCAGTGAAGGGGTGCGCCACTGGTAACCTGGGCAGGGTGGTCCAAAAAAAATAGCAGTGGCGCACCTCTTCACTGGTGCGCCACTACTATGCCTGGCTACTAGTGGCGCACCAGTGAAGGGGTGCGCCACTGGTAACCTGGGAGCAGTAGCTATAATTGGGCAGCCACACCTACCACACACTCACTTTCCCCCCTCCACCAAAACAGATCTGGTCGTCTTGCTCCTCCTCCTCACCTCATTTGCACCATAGATTCACCCAAAAATGAGCCATGGGTACTGGCTTCCCAAGTGGACCAATGCTTCTTCATTACCGACCCGCCAAAGCCCAGTCGTGTTGTCGTGAGGAGAGGCAAAAGGAACATCATCGGAATGGATGGAGTCGCCAATGAGCAAGACTTCGACAAGTACGGCGACCCGAAGATGGAAGATGACGACGACGATGAAGTACCATACACCACAAGAAGAAGCAGGACCACCCTACCTAAAGGACGTCCGTTCAAGAGAAGATCAATTCAAGGGGTTCCGGGGCTAAATTATTCAACCGCGAGGAAGAAGGGCAAGAAGATTGTGAAAAGATAGCTAAGATCGAATCACGACGTGTCGGCCGCGTGTGTGTGTGTCAGTGGCAAGCTCAATTATTACATGCAACTAAATTATTACATGTATCACTTGATTTCAACCATGTCATCTAATTCTAAATCTTTGCACAATGGTTTTATCACTCCATTTGCATTTTCCTTTTCTTTTATCTCAAATCTTAAATTATCACAATGATTCAAATCTTAAATCTAAACACATAAGCCCACGTATATTGTCCTAAAAGATGTCCATATATTTAAGAAAGGGAGAAAATTAAAGCCCACTGTTCATTAAAGCCCACTTTTCTTTTTAAGTTTTACTGTCCCCTTTTTGAATTCATTTCAAATTTTGCATAACTATAATGTGGACTCGTAGAGGATGTATCCTCTGCTCACATGTGTGTGGAAATGTAGTCATGTGTTCACAAAAGGGCAAAGAAAAAACCAAAGAAAACCAGGGAGAAACATAAATAAACAAAGAAATCCAGTGAAAATCAAAGAAAGAACAAACAAAAAATAAAAATAAAAACCTAAAAAAACTAAAAAAGAACTGACAAAAACAGTAAAGAAAAAACACAGAAAAAGGTAAAAAATGTTTAAAGACCGGACTAGTGCAACCAATAGACATATATACATCAAAAACATTTTTTTTTAAAAGATGCAAAAAATGGGGCCGCCAGGATTCGAACCCTGGCCGGCTGGCTAATATATCAAGGGTCCAACCACTAGGCCATGTAAGTAGTTCTGTCTATAACCAGACGCGGACTCTTTTAACCTATTACTAGTAGTAGTAATGGCGCACTAGCAGGAGATGCGCCATTGAAATGCAGTGTTTATGGCGCACCCCTCACAGGTGCGCCATTGAAATGCCGCGGCCCTCCCCTGCTTCTCCTCCCTGCGCCTCCCTCCTCACTCGATCCCCCGCACTTTGGAGTACACCGGCCCAGATCCCCCCTCTCCCCCGTGCCGCGCCATCGCCTGTCGCCGTCGAGTCCGCCACCGTCGAGGGTGAGCTCCCCCTCCTCCTCCCCCTCCCTCCCCCCTCCCCTCCTTTCTCTCCCCTCCGCCTTATCCCCTGTCTGACATCTCTCCCGTCCGGCAGCGCCCGCCCGCGACCACCAGGAGGAGGAGGCCCGCCGGAGACCACCAGGAGGAGGAGGCCGAGCTCGTCCCCAGGAGCACCACGACGTCCCCGTCCCCGTCCCCGTCCTCGACCACCAGGAGGAGGAGGAGGCTCGCCGTCCCCGTCCTCCCCCGTCGCCCCTCCGCCGCCGAGCTCCGCGCCAAGTCCGACTCCCTCCGCGCAAAAGGTCTGTTTCCTCTCTTCTCTGAACTAGTATATCCTTCTCTGTATATTTATGGAGGTTAAGGCAACTGAATTTGTGCAAACAGTAGGTCTGACAGAGAAATCCACCAAGAATTTGTGCTCATTTGATGTCCGGAAACTCAAAACATTTTGGGTGAGGGGTGCATATTCATTTTGTATAGTGATAGATGTGTCTGACAGAGTTTTTGCAGCATTGGTCATGTTTGTTCAGTTTGGTTTCTACATTCTGTACAATGAGTAGTTTTTTTTGTGTGGTTTTTGCTTAGCTGTGGGTTAGTAGGATAACATAATGTGTTGCCAAACCCAGAAAATATTTGATCATAATTGCAAGTATCTATTGTTAAAACCTAGGTGGTTGAGGGACTATATTCCTCTTCCAAAGACTGAAACCTTAGTACAAGTTATTTGTTGTCTAGACTAAACTACTGAACAAGCTTTATCGCATCGCACTGAATACTGATTGTACATATACCAGCTAGGAAGACAGTGATAGACTAATAGGTAACCAAGACATGTACCATATCTATATAAATATAATACATAGAATTAACACCACACTTACGTTGTCCTGGTCAGCTTCTTTAATGGCATCATCAAGAAAATCATCTGGCATGTTATTCTCTTGGCAAGCTTGATGCAGTTCATCCACTGTGATGTAACCACTTCCATCTTTGTCAAAATATGAAAAGGCTGCCACTAGATGTTCCTCACGCTCCAGTTTATTCAGATGCAATGTTGCAGCGATGAACTCCATATAGTCAATGGTCCCACTGTTGTCCACATCCGCCTAATGAGTCAAATGGTACAAAAGGGACATGTAAGTTTCTTCGTTTACCATGTAACCAAAATGTTTTCAAAGCCTGCAGCAAGCCCAAGCTGAACATATCAGCCAGCAGAGTAAATTTCTGTAGACTTGCTACACTAGTCAACCAAGAAATAACTTCCACATATACGCATCTGCTGGTGCATGAGAGCAAATTCTCATGAGACATCAAATGCCAGGTGCTTTAAAAAGAATCAATATTTGATAATACCATTTGCTCTCAGAAATCCAGTTTTGCTTATCAGAAGTACATTTATGTACCCCTACTTGCAACATGACAGACAGAAGGAATGGTGTAAGGTAAAATGACGTCTACTGCATGCTTCCTTATTATATATGCCCTAAAGAAAGCCACCAACAAAAAGATGCAACTGTAAGAAGAACAGCTTGCATATTAAGCGGCCTAGTTCCCAACAAAGAGCATCTCTATTCTCCAACGTCACTGTCTTGATGATGTGGATTAGTAGACAGAGTAAAAACACTTCTTCTCAGTTGGAGAAATGGCCATGCTTTTTGCTGTAGTCTGTTGTCTGTAGATAGATGGAGTGATGGACAGTGTCAGTGACAGGATCATGTCTTACCCTGGTAACAAGCATGCAGATGTGGTGCCCCTATTATTAATTTCTTCTAAAGTATTTGCACCCCTCACCCAAAATGTTTGTTGCTGCTGCTCTGTTTTTGTTCCTGCTGCTGCTCTGTTTTTGCTGCTGCTGCTGCTCTAGTTATTTAACATGCATGAGGATCATAAGTATATTAAGTTCTGCTGCTACTGCTCTGTTCTGCTGCTGCTGCTCTATATAGGAGGATGATTTCCCCCTATATGTAGGCCTTTTTTGTGCAGGTACAAAAAATTACCCCTTTCTCCCGAAATGTCGATTAATTTCCGTTTCGGTTGAGAATGGGTTCACCGTTTCAGCGGTAACAGTTACAAAGGGTACGCCACTAGGGCGGAGGCGGAAGCTAGATACGCGCGCTATGTAGCGGGAGAGAGGAGGGAGCGGAGGAGGAACCGGATGAAGACCAGTTTCATCGCGATGATGCTCATCGTGACCGCAGCTCTCTTCTATGTGATGGTAGTTTAGATGATATCAACTTTGTAATGTGACGGCAAACTCGCTACTCGGTCTCGAGACCTAAACTTGTCTAATATTTGAACTTTGTTCGCTATTTCGAATTCGGAGACTAATGTGATGAATTGTATTATGTGCTGTTTATATTTGACTGATGGTAATTTATACTGTAATGCAAACTGTATATTATGTGCTTTATTGTATTATGTAACCCGTGCAAATAAGAGAAAAGCAAAAAAATAAAAAAAATACTGAAATTAATAGTAGTGGCGCACCATATATATATATTAGTGGCGCACCCATATTTTATACCAGTGGCGCACCTTTAGAGTTAGTAGTGGCGCACCAGTAGCCCCCCCAAACTGTATATTAGTGGCGCAACCAGACTGCCTATTAGTGGCGCACCCAAACTGCCTATTAGTGGCGCACTGGGAGGGGTAGTAGTGGCGCACCAGGTGGTGCGCCACTGTTATGTACATTAACAGTGGCGCACCAGGGGTGCGCCATTACTACTTATTAGTTGTGGCGTGATAATAGTGGCGCACCTATAGTGCGCCACTAATAGGGAAAATAGGTGCGCCACTAATAGGCATTTTTCTAGTAGTGGGAGTTCTTTGTGTGGATTGAATATTATGATTATGAAGTTGTTTGATGCATATCGTATAATCAACTCGCGGATACTTGTGGTGACATTGGAGTATCTAGGTGACATTAGAGTTGGTTGATGTGTATCGTATGGTGTTATTCTAGTATGAACTCTAGGGCTGTTTGTGACACTTATAGGAATAGCTCAATAGATTGATCGGAAAGGATAACTTTGAGGTGGTTTGCTACTGTCCTATAAAGCTCTAAGCTTGGAGGCCCAACAGTGTCTAGAAGAATAAAGTTGCGTAGTAGACATCAAGCTATTTTCTGGCGCCGTTGCCGGGGAGGTGAGTGCTTGAAGGTATATCTTTAGATCTTGCAATTGAATCTTTTAGTTTCTTGTTTTATCACTAGTTTAGTTTTATAAAAGAAAACTGCAAAAAAAAATAGAATTGAAGTTGCATCAAATGATTTACCTTTATGATGTCTTTCTTGAAAATAAGGATTCCGATAATTGTGCTCAATTGCTAGAGGAAGAATTTAATAAAATGTTTAATGTGAGTCCTTTGAATGATGAGCATGATTGCAATGTTTTTAGTACGTTTGCTATGAATATCCATAATGCTAATGATGATTGCACTAGTCATGATAAGAAGGTTTCTTATAAGCATGTCAATTTTTGTGGAGTGCATGAACTTTGTGAAGACATGCCTTATAGGGATGATAGATTTTGTAAGAAGCATAAACATGATAAAACCAATTGGTGGCTTAAAGTGATAGATGAATTTGCTACAAAATTATGCTCTCTTCATCCCATTACTTGTGAACTTTGCAATAAGATTGGTCATCTTAATTTCCAATGCATACTTTTTCATGATCGAATCATGGCCAAATATTGTAATAACTTGATCACCCTTGAACTTTATAATGAACTTTGTCTATTTTTGGGGTGTGAAGAATTAACACATAAAAATAGTTGATTTGAAGTATTCATTCTCACAGACAACATTGAAACTAATCTAAAGGAACCCTATATGTTTTGTGTGGTAAATTGCAATGAGAATGCTTATATAGCCAATTATAGAAAGATGGGAAAACCAATAGAATATAAAAGGAATACTAATGGAAGGGTAAAGATCCCCCCTTTCCCTCCTATTTTCTCTCATGATGAAACAAGTAACGAGGAGGAGCTTCCTATCCAACCAATCTCTTCAATAAGGAGCTCAGAAAAATTAAATAAACCCACACATAATGTGGAGAAGAAGAAGAAAAGAAGAAAAACCAAAGATAAAAAGGTATCTCTCCCAAATAATGTTGCTCCTATTGTTGTGCCTCATGAAAATGAATCAAAAATAATTGTGAAAGATGATACACTTGAGGATGATTTTGTTATGCCTATTACTTGTTGTGATAATTATGATTGAGAAGATAATGATACTTGTTATAATCTTGAAAATCTCTTTGGCAACAACTTGGGAAATTATGATGATAATAATTGTTATACTATTGGTGCTATTCATACTATTAATGATAATAGTGATTATGCTAATGATATGCAAGCCCACAAGCTTGGGGATGCTATGTTTGATGAGAATGACATGATTGAGAATTTATTTGCTGCAAATAATGTTTATCCCAAGCTTGGGGATGCTATGCTTAATGAAGATGATCTTTTTATTCCCCCTACTTTTGATGAGCAAATTTATTATGATGATAGCATGCCTCCTATCTATGATGATTGCAATAATAATGAAAGTGGGTTTGGAAGAGTGTCAACTTTAGGTAATAATTATCCCACTATTTTGGAGGGTGTTCAATTTTATAATAAAGAGAAAAGTGGATTTAGAGAGTTCATGACTTTATTTAATGTTGAATCCACTATTCCGGAAGAGGTTTCAACTGATTATGGAACAAAGTTGCTACTTATGATGATTATTGTGATGATACTTATGTTATGAAAAGTAACGAGCACTATTCTTATAAAACTTGTCATAATTATGAATACCCTTTCACTGAACATTACTCTTTTAATGTGGAAACAATTTTTAGTATTCAAGTTTCATACGATACTCCCACTATTATGAATGAGAAGAAATTTGCTTATGTGGAGAGTAATAATTTTTTTATGCTTGGGGATCATGAAAAGAATGCTTTATGTGATAGCTATATTGTTGAATTTGTTCATGATGCTACTGAAAATTATTATCAGAGAGGAACATATGCTTTTACATATCTCAATAATATCAAGTTTCCTCTCTATGTGTTGAAAGTTTCGAAGTTATACTTGTTTTTCCTTCCTATGCTAGTTGATTCTTGCTCCCACAAATTGTTTGCTCAAAAAATCCCTATGCATAGGAAATATGTTAGGCCTAAATGTGCTAGTCATATGCTTCATGATGCTCCCGTTATGTTTCAATTCTTTACTTTTATGCGAGCATCATTGAAATCATCATGCCTAGCTAAAAGGCATTAAAGAAAAGCGCTTGTTGGGAGACAACCCAATATGTCTACTTACTATTTTTGTGTGTTAACATGATTAATATACTGTAGTATTCATGTTTTATAGCTTTTGTTTCAATAAAGTGCCAAGTAAAGCCTTTGGGATAGTGTGGATGATAGTTGACTTGATTCTGTGCAAAAACAGAAACTTTTGCGCTCAGTCCAGGAATTTATATAATTTACTGGCGCGTCAAAATATTCTGAAATTTTTACAAAGTATTTATATACAAATTTCCTATGTTTCCTAATTATTCAGAATTTTTGGAGTGAGAGAAGTATGGTTCTAGTTCAGATCATTACAGATTGTTCTGTTTTGGACAGATTCTGTTTTCAATGCACAGTTTGCTTGTTTTATAGTTTCTATGGCTTATATTGGTCAATATAAATTATAGAAATGATAGAGTACAGTAGGAATTATGTGGGAAAAATTATGAATCTTGTCTTGACAGTACCAAATTGAATGGTTTATTCTTTATCATACTAACTCATCTCACGAAGTTCCGTTAAGTTTTGTTTGATTGAAGTTTTCAAGTTTTTGGTGAGATATCGATATGAGGAGAATAAGGAGTGGAAAGACCCTAAGCTTGGGGATGCCCAAGGCATCCCAAGTTAATACTCCCTCCGTCCGGAAATACTTGTCCTCGAAATGGATAAAATGAATGTATCTATAACTAAAATAAGTCTAGATACATCCATTTCTAGGACAAGTATTTCCGGACGGAGGGAGTATTCAAGGAAGACTCAAGCGTCTAAGCTTGGGGATGCCCCGGAAGGCATCCCCTCTTTCGTCTTCAACATTATCGATAACCTCACTTGGGACTATATTTTTATTCGTCACATGATATGTGTTTTGCTTGGAGCGTCATTTTATTTCATTTATTTTTGCTTGCTGATATTTAGAATCATGTTTGTATCTTTTATTTCAATAAAAGTGACAAGTATAGCCTTTACCATGCTCAGTTTGCAAGTCCATATGTTGTTGTTTGAAAACAGAAAGTTTGCTGTTATGTCTTGAATATTCCTGAATAGTCAGAACATGATAAAATCTTGAAATTTTTACACAGTAAGCTATGATAACTTTTCTACAGTGTGGTAATTTTTCCGAATTTTTGGAGTTAAATAAGTATGAATTTTGCTTCATCCTTAACAGACTGTTCTGGTTAGACAGATTGCTGTTTTGTTTGCATTGTTTGCATATGTTGGCTTGTTTAATGGTTCTATTTGAGGATAGGAGTATTAAATATGTAGAGGCATTTAGTACGAAATGTTAAATTATAATTTTAGTGATTTGTTACAGTAGATAGTGATAAGGCTTTGAGTTGATTTATACTAACTTATCTCACTAGTTCTTGTTGAGTTTTGTGTGGATGAAGTTTTTAAGATTTAGGGAAACAATGATATGAGAGGAATTAAGGAGACACAAGAGCTCAAGCTTGGAGATGCCCAAGGCTCCCCAGGATAATGTTCCAAGAAGTCTCAAGCATCTAAGCTTGGGGATGCTCCGGTAGGCATCCCACCTTTCTTCATCAACAACTATCGGTTAGTTTTG
The DNA here is from genome assembly GCA_039707655.1 of Elymus sibiricus. Classification (NCBI taxonomy): domain Eukaryota; kingdom Viridiplantae; phylum Streptophyta; class Magnoliopsida; order Poales; family Poaceae; genus Elymus; species Elymus sibiricus. The sequence goes on along the minus strand of CM077673.1, from coordinate 14,413,865 downwards.
GTTGAGCCTAAGTTTTTATTTGTTCACATGATATGTGCTATTCTTGGAGTGCCCATTTATTTTTGTTTGCTGTTTAAATAAAACACTTAGATCTGAAAGTTTTAAATGAGAGAGAGTCCTAACATAGCTACTTAATTGTTTAACTACTCATTGTTCTTCACTTATATCTTTTGGAGTAGTTTGTCATTCACTCTTGTGTGTCACTTATATCCTACGAATGAATTGTTGAAATGAATGGAATATCATAAATCTGAAATTAGCCGTATTCCATATGCTTAGTAGTAATTTCACATTGGGTTTAGAAAGTAAAATTTATTGAAGTTTGACAATCACAATATTGGTCATACAAGCAATTCATGAATGATTAGTATAGGGAAGAGAACTTTCACATACAAATATATTATCTTGGACATCTTTTATCATTGTGAATACCCATTAATTATTTTCAAACTTGATCAAATTAGTTGAAGTTGGACAAGGAAGACAACGTAATGAGTTATGTTTGGGTATATTTGCATAGAAGTTATATTGTTATGGATCCTCCAACATGTGGTGCTTGTTTAGGATCTTTGCTTGCCAAAAAAATTCTGTACTAAGCGGGAATACTGCTTGTGCATCCAAAATCCTTGAGCCAAGTTTCTTCCATGAGTGTCCACCATACCTACCTATATACAGTATTACCCTGCCGTTCCAAATAAATTTGCATGTGCCATCCCTAAAACCCTCAAATAAACATCTGTTTTGTGTGCCTGTACCGCTCATGGAGCGACGGGGTGGTTAGTATCTTTCATGCTAAGCGGGTTATTCTCATGATGGGTGTTTATTCACTTGTCATTGCACGAGAGAGGCTGGTAATTGGGACGCCCAATCCTATTAAACAAAAATAAAGAAAAATATAATAAAACAAACTCCCCCTGGAAAGTTGATTGTTTGGAGGGCACCCGTGAATTCGGCTAGCCATGGCTTGTGTTTGTATGGTTGAAGGGGAGTAAACTTTTCATTTTCGCATGGGAACCGCCGATAATGTGTTTAATTAGCATGGAAGATATTGAAATCCTTTGTTGTGACATTGACAGGAAAAGCACACCACTCAAAATGTATTCATCTCTGTTTTAAGCAATGAGCTCTGGCACCTCTGCAAATCCCTGCTTCCCTCTGCGAAGGGCATATCTTTTACTTTTTCTGTCAATTTTATTTTTGTTGAGTCAACTTCTTATTCCAACCTCAATCATTCTCTAGTTGGCAAGCATCATGTGGTGGGGAAATATCCAGACATATATATTCATTCAAATATATTTGATCATGAATTATTATTGTTGACAATTATCTCTATGATAAGTAAGTTGGGAGGCGAAGCATTAAGCCCCTATCTTTCTCGGTGTTCGATGGATGCTATTTGTTCTAAAAATATGCTTTGAGTATTAGCAATCATAGAAGACTATGATAATTAAGTATGTGGAGCTCTTACTTAGACTTTTTTGAAAAATAAGATGCATTGAAATTGTTTGTTGACTAAGAACATAGGTTGTTAAGTTTCAAGAGAATGCATTGCTTGAACCATAACATGTGAATTGATTGCTACTTTATCATGATGAGTTTTATGAGAAAGAGTTGCTGTTATGATGCTAGAAAAAGTGATTGAAATTATCATTGATCGAACTTGTGCACTATTCTAGCATTCACACTTCATAAATTGTTTCTTTTATCATTTACCTACTCGAGGATGAGCAGGAATTAAGCTTGGGGATGCTGATACGTCTCCAACGTATCTATAATTTATGAAGTATTCATGCCATGTTTACAATAAGTTTATATGGTTTTGGTGCACTTTTATATTATTTTCATGGACTAACTTATTAATCTAGTGCCCAGTGCCAGTTCCTGTTTTCTGCATGTTTTTGGTTTCGCAGAAAAACCATACCAAACGAAGTCCAAACGCGATAAAATTTTACGGAGAATTATTTTGGAATATATGTGATTTTTAGTAAGAAGAATCAACGCAAGGCGGTGCTCGAGGGCCCCACAAGGCAACAGGGCGCGCCCCCTGGCCGCGTCGGGTTGCCTTGTGGACACCTCTTGAGTCGGTTGGAGCCCTTGTTTCGCCGCAAGAAAGATAATTTCCAGATAAAAATCCCCTCAAATTTTCAGCCCAATCGGAGTTACGGATCTCCGGGAATATAAGAAACGGTTTTCGGCCAGAAACAGAGTCGCGAGTAACAGAAGACAACAGAGAGATCCAATCTAGGGGAGAGGTCCATCTCTCCCCGGAGGGCCAAGGAAGAAGAAGGAGGGGGCCCCTTCCCCCTCTCCTCCGGTGGCGCCGGGACGCCGCCTGGGACATCTCCTCCATCACCATCACCACCAACTTCTCCTCCGTTCTCATGGTGATGAGTGAGTAGTTCATCCTCGAGGCTGAGGGTATGTACTAGTAGCTATGTGTTCGATCTCTCTCTCTCTCTCTCGTGTTCTTGATTTGGCACGATCTTGATGTACCGTGAGCTTTGTTAATATAGTTGGATCATATGGTGTTTTTTCCCTCTCTATCTTCTTGTGATGAATTGAGTCTTTCCCTTTGAGGTTTCGTTATTGTCGGATTGAATACTTTGGATTTTAGAACACTTGATGTATGTCTTGCATGTGGATACCCGTGGTGACAATGGGGTATTCTATTGAGTCACTTGATGTATGTTTTGGTAATCAACTTGCGGATTCCCGTGACCTTGGGGTAATCTAGGCATATGGGTTGGTACACATTTTCATCCTTCTTTCTCCGATAGAAACTTTGGGGTAATCTTTGAAGTTCTTTGTGTTCGATTGAATATTATGAATCTAAAATTGTTTGATGCATATCAAATAATCAACTCACGGATACTTGTGGTGACATTGGAGTATCTAGGTAACATTAGAGTTGGTTGATGCGTATCATATGGTGTTATTTTAGTACGAACTCTAGGGCTGTTTGTGACACTTATAGGAATGGCTCAATAGATTGATCGAAAAGTATAACTTTGAGGTGGTTTCGTACCCTACAACAATTTCTTCTTATGTTCTCCACTAGATAAGAACTTTGGAGTGATTCTTTATCGCACGTTGAGGGATTGTTATATGATTCAACTATGTTAGCACTGTTGAGAGATTGCACTAGTGAAAGTATGAACCCTAGGCCTTGTTTCTAAGCATTGCAATACCATTTGTGCTCATTTTTATCATTTGTTACCTTGCTATTTTTATTTATTCAAATTATAAAAATCTATTTCTACTATCCATACTACAATACTACACTTATATCAGCATCTCTTCACCGAACTAGTGCACCTATATAATTTGCCATTGTATTGGGTATGTTGGGGACACAAGAGATTACTTGTATTTGATTGCAGGGTTATTTGAGAGAGACCATCTTCATCCTACGCCTCCCATGGATTGATAAAACTTAGGTTATCCACTGGAGGGAAATTTGCTACTGTCCTACAAAACTCTGCGCTTAGAGACCCAACAGAGTCTTCAAGAATAAAGTTGCGTAGTAGACATCATATATGTAACAACACGGATGCACAGTAATTAAAGTTACATCACTTAGACATAATATATGTATCTCAAGAATCCATCATGAGTACAGGCATAGGTTCACAAGCCCAGTATTACAACACAACGATCCTTCATGTATGCCCATGCACACATAGGCATACATTTGTAGGTTCATAGGTAGAATATTACATCATAGATAAAAGCGCAAAATATAACATCTGGTTTCAGTTAATAGAAACAGAACCCAGCAGAACATCCTTTTAGCTCACAAAACGCACCTCTTGAAATTTGTGGATGCAAAAGAAATATACCGATGACCTGTAAAAAAAGAAGCGACCAATTAGATCAGTTTGGAAGAACACATGTTCCACAAATCCATTTGGACAACTACTTGAAAGCAAGAGCAGGTCAGAATTCCACAAGGCACACACATAATGCGCGTTATGTACTCATAAGAACAGATAATGCACATGGTGATTATAGTAAAGGTTTCACTTGGGAAATAATCAATAACTTACTTGGATCAAGTTTTACTTTTCCAATTTTTAAAGGGATCCATGGTAATTTATCTTGATTGAAACTACAGGCGCAGGTAAGCTCTATTCAGATAGCATGAAAATAACACTTGCAGGACAAAAAGAAACAAGAAAGTTGGCCCAGTTACTCTACTAGCATTCATCCCACATAACCAGGAAAAGCAAGGTCTAATTTTTGCAAGAGCTAGTTCCTTATACGCTTTCTCTAGATAATAGCGAAAATGAAATAAGCTTTTCTTTAGTCTAAAATTCAAGAATTCTAATAATATGCAACATCTTCTAGATGTGGGGACTACTACCGGCTGTGATGGTTGCTTCTGCATAACTTCACAACATGGAGAATCAAGCTCAGCACCTGCCACTATCTTCATCCTAACAATTAACTAGATGGTTAACAGCCAAGCACATGCAGGACATGCATAGTCTAATGCAAAGACAGTAAAACATGAATTCTGTTAGTTACTGCAAAGCAGAGCAAGTTCCCTGTGGGTCTGTGACTTAATGGTGCCAGCGTCATATTTTAGGCTTGTTCTTCTTGTTGATCAACATAAAGCCAGCGTCATATTTTAGGCTTGTTCTTCTTATTGATCAACATAATCAGCGAGGTTGTTCTTGTTGCAGCCATGCTAAAATATATCTGGAAGTACATATGCCAAGCAGCTGAGCATGAATATGTTAATTAGATATGACAATCAAACAAACAAGTATTTACCGATAGGCGCATCTCTTCCAAACACCATGTTTTCATCAACAACAGCTCATCCTATACTATTTTTTTATTTAAATACCATATCCTGCAGCAAGCAGATGCACATAGCCAAGCATAGTAACATCTTTATGTTTATGAACTGAAGCATCATACAGGGCCAAAAAAATAAACAGAAACCGTGATGCCACTCGACATCCTTGTAGTATTTGTATTCCTTCTAACTGCAAAAAACAAAAGGATAATTTCAAAGGTTTATGTTCCAGTTTTCTTACTTGGACACCCCAAAGTGGCTATGATGTTGCAGTAAATTTCTGAATCGACAAAATTAATGTGTCGATTGGCATTATGGATTGCATTTTGGCATGTATTACTGAAATTCCCTTGATATGTATGGATCATGGTCTAAAAGTGTGCAGATAAACCGCTTTCCGTTTACAGCTCAATGCAACAAAGTAAAAGAAAAGCATACATAAGTGTGTGTGATACTATGGCAGATTACTTGGACTTTTGGACATCAAAATGGTTGGTAGAGCGAAGAAAAGAATGCAACCGGACAAAGCTACAAACTGGGGATGCCACCAAACAATCTGCATGGTAGAGAACTGACCTAACATCTATTCACTGGTTGAGATGAATGACAGAGGCTAAGCTTTGGGTTTTGACCAATCGGTACAGAGTTAAAGAAACCTGATACGTTCTGGAATGATTCCCTGGCCGAGCACATATGTCAAACACCCCTGTTGTCATACCTAAAACCCGTCTTTGATGATATCACTAATCATATGGCTAGCTGAGAACCAAAAATCAAAGCAAAAGAGTCAATTACAAACGTAACTGAAAACTCATGTAGGACTAAAGGCTTATTGGGTTATTTATGCAGCCATTAGGAAATAAGGCACTATAAAGCCTATCACTCAGGATAAAGTACAAAATAAGAAGTTTGTCTGAATCTTACTAGTTCTCAACATAATTAACTAAAAAAAAGGAGTTGCAGATGGCAAGAATCAGCACCAAACCAGGATCTGCTTTTGCGAAGCTATAAATTATAAGCTAAAAATTCAGCGGATGTAAGCTTTCCAAATAATTATTTAGCAATGTGGCATAGGACAACGATTTAGTAAAGTACCTGGCCTTATCTCATTCTGCACCGAGCTAACATAGACAGGATCCCCATTGAGGCTATATGCGGGCAGAGCAGGGGCACTAACCATCGATCTTGACCAGTACATGGCTGGCGATGGTGTATCCTTCACCGGATCAGAAGGCACAGGGAGAGACAGGAGTGGGTCAGGGGGTTAAGCTCGAGCCTCCTGCCTATCAGATCCGATTAGACTCATAGCCAAATTTACTAGAATAGCACAACAACAAAAATCTGCATGTCACAACACAATAAAACAAGTATGGAAAAAAATTAGAGCTTGATCGAACAGAGCTCAGGGGCGGCCTCTAGCTGCGAATCACTCCGAGGTTGTTGTTATTGCTTCAAGCGGACGGGTAGGTGGCAGAGGACTAGAGATGTCACGCTGCTGATAGCACGTAGAGGGGGGAGGCGCAATGCTGATGCTGTGTGCGAGGGGAAGCAGGGGGCGAGTAGGTAGGTGGTGCAGGTGAGGCTTCGTGGACGGGGATGGGGGCGGCGGTAGAATGTGTGAAGGATGCAGGTGCGACGGTGTGGGTGGTGAACGGGGTAGAGCTACGGCGTGGATGGGGAATTGGGCGGCGGCGCTGGTTGGGGATGCGGGTGCGGCGTCAATGGGGATGGCGGACGGCGTGGGTGGGAGGCCAGGGTGAGGCGTCCTGGACAGAGATGGGGCGGCGGCGTGGATAGGGGATGCAGTGGCGGCAGCGTGGGTGGGTGGGGATGCGGGTGGCTGAGGGAAGAAAGAAGCGGTGGGGACAAAATGTGGGAAGGGAGAAAAAAATAGGGCTGCGTGGCACGGAACCGCTTCGAGTGACTTCTATCGCGTTTCGCTTCGCAGGCCTGCTTCGCGCGCTTTGGCCCGAATATTTTTCATCCTAGCCAACCTGCATACCGGCAGTGCATCCGCCCTCATTTACTTTTCAGGGCAGATGGGTTGACGCTAGGGGCCAGTTCTTTTGTAGCTTATTTGGAGTTGTGGAAATAAGCTGCCCCCTACCCAGCTTATTCTAGAAGCCCAAACTAAAATTTTATTTTAGAAGCCTACTAATTTAATTAGTAGGCTTCTAAAATAAAATTTTAGTTTGGGCTTCTAGAATAAGCTGGGTGGGGGGCAGCTTATTCTAGAAGCCCAAAATAAGCTACAAAAGAACTGGCCCTAGATGTGCCGGCAAATAGACTGCCTTTCTAGGTAAACTATTGCTGGCAGATAGCACGTCCTATAAAAGAATTCCTGGTAGATAAAGCTTTCCCGGCAGCATAAGTGACCTGGTTTCTTAACCTTTCCCGACAGTTGATTGCCCTAATATATTTTCATGGTGTAGTGTGTCCACTTGGTCCTCAGATGTCCTTTTGCTAAGCCGATTTGGTTCCTGCATCCCATCCTAAAATCTCTAGGTTAGCACTGTGCTGCTCCACCATTGGGGGATGGTGGCAAAAAAATCGTCAAACATCAGAATGCCTGAGACTATGAGGGGGATCACCATGGCCGTTTATGCGGTTTGGAACATCTGGAAGGAGAGAAACCGTAGAACTTTTGAGAAGGCACAGGTTTCTCATGACGGGGTGATTAGGCTGATCCGAGAAGACCGGCAGGTTGTTGGTTCAATTTTTTGCGAGTAGTCTGTTTCTTTTCTGCTGCTTGTTTTTCCCTTCTGTGTAGCTGCTTGCAGCAATATACGGTTTTCCCTCACGCCTTAATGAAAATAGGTAGAGCTCGTCAAATAGAAAATAAGAAATAAAAGCTAAAAAAGATAACTGAGAATTCAATACATGTCATCTCATTACAACATCATCGTCCAAGTCACGTGATAAACACTCTGACATTAGGTAGCTCAACCAAGCAATACAATTTTGAGAAACACACACAAGAAAACAATCCCATTGCCTAGCCCTGATATATGGTCAGAGTTGGTAAGCACATTTCATATACATAATTTTGGCATACAAATATACCATTTGTTGAGTTCTGACCATCAATTCTTGCTGCGAATTATTTAATATTTGCATGAAAATCATATAAAGAATCATTTACTAGTCATTTGTTTCTTTTGCAGAAAAGTGCGCGGACTAAGTGGCTAAGAGAACTAGTCAAGTGAAAAGAAGAGAAGGAAGAATGGACTTGTGTGTGCTGAAAAGAAGTAACCAGAGGGGCAAGTTAAAGAAGAAAGGGGCCTTCTTGTGAAGAAAGAAGAAAAGGAGAAGGGCCAAAGAGCAATAGTGGCAGATCCGGGAGGGGAACAAAATCCCTAGAACGCCTCCATTCCCCATCGGGCCTGGCACCTCCATCTCCTCTCTCCCCCGCCTCCTTCTCCACCTCCGGCCGCCGCCGCCGCCAGGCCGGCGTGGCGGCGCGCCATCCGTCCACCAGCACCACCATCACACCATCATCCACCAGCGGCACCCAGCAACCAGCGCCTCCGCACCTCCACCTCCAACTCCACCCCACGCTCCAGCCACCACATCACCAGCATCTCCTCACACCACGCCTCCCACCAGACAGGGGCGGCTGAGTCTGATCCCCCGCGAAGGAACAACCTGAAGTACTCTTCTCTCGCTGCGCCCCTTGCTGCTGCTCCTTCCTTCTCCCACGTCTTGCTGCTGCTCCTCTTCTCCAACCCCCATTGCTGTTGATTTCTTCTCTGAACCCAACTGCTGTTCCTCTCTTCTTGCACCCCCATGCTGCTGCTCATCTCCTAACTCTTCTGCTGCTGCTCCTCTCGCTGCACCCCCCCCCCCCCCCCCCCCCCCCCCCAACCTGTTAATTGTTCAGTTTAGATTCGTATTCGTTTAGTGATTATGTGTTGATCTGTGAACTGAACTGGTTACTCTGTTCTTTTGTGGGAGAATTAGTTAAATTTGTAACTTGTGTACTGGACTTGCTGCATAACCGTGCTAGTTCAATTTCTAGTCTCTGTATTACCTATGTACCTGTACCTGTGACATACATGTTCGTGATACATAACATATCTATTCTGTCCTATATTCTTGTTTCTTCTCTGTGTTACATGTTAGATAAACATATGTGTTCTAGTATTGTTGTTTCCCTTTGGTCATTTTTGTATGCTTGTGTCAGTGTTTACTTTCTCAAGTAAAACGATTATACCAAAAAGAAAGAGAGTACAATCTGAACCTCCCTTTGCTTGTTTTCATTTTCTTTGTTGACGATTTTCCGGAACAGTCTTGGTTAGTCTAGATTTAATTTTCAGTTTTTATCACCCAAAATTGTGTGATCTAGCTTTAGTCGAGCACAGCTGCGGATTTGCCTAGTCCCTGAGCAGAACTTCGACAAACCCGTAGTTTGGGCGTAAAACCCCACTGCATTCCAACCGATCAAGAGCTCGACACGAACATTTCAACAGAAATTCAAGCTTTGACCATCTCTTGTACAGCTGCTATAGCCTAGTCAGATCCAAAAGCGAGATAAACTTTCGCTAACAGCTGAGTGGCTTCTCATAGGAGTGAGATGCATTGGGCAAAGGAGTTCGACCTGCACTGGAGTAGCATCTTCAATAATCATGAAAGATGGTTTGAATCGCAGGTTGAACAATGAAGAGAGCTTTGTGCATGCCCAGGAGAACACACTTGTCTCAATCTTTATGGTGGGAAGGACCAGCTCGCTTGCAGGGTATGTTTGGTTTACGACCAAAACGAACCATACCAAAATATTGGCTCGCCAGCGTGATTTGGTGGTCGCTTGGATCGACGCCAAAATTTTGGCTCGCCCCGACCAGCCCGGGCACACCCGTGTAATCTGCGCCAATTCGTTGGCGAACTGCGGGCGCAGAAAACGTCCGCCAAAAGATTGGTGGCGTGACTTTAGCTTTGACCGTCCGGTGTAATAGAAAGCAATCAGCGCGGCCGTGTAATTAATCCCTTTCTAACACAGCGCACACCTCATACTAATTCTGTCAGCGCCCAATACCTCACCATAGTACTAAAAAAAATACTGTCTCCACTTAAAATTTGTTTACAATAATCTTCGTTAGGTTGTAATGCTGCAGTTAGATAAGTTGGTCATATTTACTGAGTAATTACTACTTTATCACTTCATTTATTTGTGTGCATTACAGTTACTTAAATTTTAATTAGTATTAGAAAAAAAAAGGTTTTTATGTGTCTTTTTTGTCAGCCAAAACTGTACAATTAAATTAGAATCTAAACGATCACTAGGCAATCTCAGTTTGAAATTTTTACCAACTTATTTGTTCACAAAACAAATGGAGGCTTAGTAGTTTTGCCAAAATTTTGGCACGTGCAAGGGCTACAATCCAAACAGTTATAACTTACCAAAATTTTGGTCACGCCCTCACTTTGGTCATGCCAAATTTTTGGTTGGGCAAGTTGGGGCACAAACCAAACACACCCGCAGTAACACACTTGTCTCAATCTCATGGTCTTATAGGTTGAAAGCACCTGATCAAAAGGAGCACAGTTCTGTGGCGCGACTTAATCTCCTCACCTTATGCGTGAACCCTTTTCCCGGGGACTTTCTAACAAACTGTCAAAATTGAAATATCTTTAAGGGAGAGTTGCATAGTTGCTGCCACATGTGACTGACTGTTTGGCATGGATGGTGTAGGCTTGGTGTGGCTGTTGCAGCGAGGGATACATTAATGTGGTCTTTTGTAGCAAAGTCTTAGACGTTGGATGAGGAGGAGAGATGCTCATGACAGTTGTGGGCAACTTCCATGGAAGTCTTCTCCTTGGCTACTTCTGTGTAGTGTGTGTTGGTAGCCAGGTCGACGATGGGAAGTAAGAGGTCATGTTCCATGACAACGGGTCATGTTCATGTTGGAATGGTATTCCACTAATGCATTAATATCAGGGCCCTTTGGACTCCGGTTGTAAAGTGTTGTGAAAAAGTGTTGATGGAAATCGATGTCATAATTGATATACAATAATGTTATGTCATATATATTCTAGAACTTGCAACAACATACAAGGAGTCAAAAAACAGTCCAAACCAAGTCATGAGATGAGATACAGTTCAACTTGTCCGGTTTTGGATTGTGAGGTGTCAGGAATTTTGCTTCCACAGTTTCCAAGCAAGTTTGATCGGGTTCCAGACCATATCATGCTTGATTTAAAGCTTGCCTAGGAGTCAACTGGAGGTTTGTTGTTTGAAAAAAATCCGGCCGCTATGCTCCTAACACGGGTGTATGTGGAGAGCGACTCCCTGATTCACATGCGAGAGGACTGCTTGGCCGCCGGCTTCAGATGTTCACACGGATGATGTCCTACAACCTCTGCCATGCTCGAATATTCACATCTGAGGTGGAAGATGAGAGCTTAGAGATATGTTCTAGGCGGCGGTAACATAATTGCCGGAAAGACATGGCTCATAGGATTGCTGGAATGCCAGTTATATGCTTGTGCTTGTGATGGTGAGAGTACAGAAATTGACTGGATGATGGAGCGTGCTCTTTATTACTTTATCCTTCTATACATGATGGTAGTTACCCACTAGATCGATGGATGGGTTGACATATTCAGCTTTGGCCCGTCCTGTCTCGTCTTCCCTCTTCATCAGAAGCCGTTGCTGACCGAATAATCTGCTCTACCGTATTAGTCTCCACAGACTGACGTTGAAAGAAAAACTCAGTTAATTATGTAGTGTCATGCTAATTTTATCTCTAGCAACACACTAGACTGCATACAAATCTGAGACACAAATTCGTTCTGAAAGAGACGAGTTATAGGGTTTGGAAGAGATGCGCAGGTTCTTGAGGAAATCCTACTTTCTCAAGCTGAGCTACCATCTAAGATTGCCTTAGACATCATTATTATGGGGTGTTGGAACATGTATTGGGTGTTGGAACTTGTCGATGCAAAGAAATGGCCAAATCTGTAGGAATGAAACTGGAAATTGCTACTCAAGAATGATATCAAGATTGCGAATCATAGACTCAAGACCTGAATTGCGTCGGTGACTCGATTGACTCCAAGCTTTGATTGTCATATTTTAGTGACTTCCTGCAATCTCATGAAGATACCAGGAGCAGGCATTGGATGATTTTTTTTTCTCTGCTTTGTACCTTGTTTTATTTTCTCTGTATATACATTCTATTTGAAACATATGGAGAACATAATAGAACGATTGTTATATGGTTCTTGGTATGTAAAAATTATTAAAAAGAGACGTGCAGGTGCAAGAGAATAGGAAACTTTTTGTGTTCCTCGGTGAGCCCAACCGGAGAAGACGCTGCCCTTTTTGCTGTTGATGTTGGGCCTTGTCTACGATGGGATCATTCTCTCATAACAGGCCTCTGCACCCTTAAGCTGCTCCCCAACAGGCCTATCTCTTGATGTATAGGTCACAAGCATCAATCACCCTAGGCTTCATGACATGTATTATGTCCAATGAAAACACGAACATAGGCTAACATCCAGCGGACAGTGAGAGCCGCATCCTCACGCGGACGGGGGCACTTATCCGATTTAGAAGATTTGTACAGTTTTAGTAGTACAACGAGTGATGTTTTTTCTAATACAGGGTAATACATGAATGTGAAGTTTAAATGAAAGTCAAAGAGAAGGGTGTTTACAATTATGGCGTGCTCGTATGCACGATCGTATGGCTCCTCGACGAAGACAAGCAAACTGCCAGAGTCAAAGACGACGTCCCATACGAGCGCGTTCTTTTTATTTTGTGTGTTATTTTTGCAGAGGTTTGGATCTAGCGTGGTGACACATACAGTATGGTGCCAACCGTATGAAAACCCTCACAAGCCACTCGGTCGCTTTGATTCGACAAAATCTTCAACTACAAGTGCCCAGTTCCATCAGGCCATATCAAAAACGTTTGATGAAGCATAGGTCTCTATCCATTTTAAGGGAGATGTTATTTTCACGTAAATGGTAACAATTTTTTTATTAACCTTGCTTACATTTAAGCTTGGGGAGGTAACTACTTTCCATACTCTCCTTTAATAAACTGCACTTTCTCTTTTCGTTTCATAATTTTCTTAAGATTAGTTCTTGCAATGTTCTAAGCTTGGGGAAGTTATTTTTGCATGTGTAGAGTCTTGTGCAATGAACTTCATCTAATAAATACTATGCAATCATGTGTCCCACTGTTTTATATGCTTGCTTAAGTATGATTGCTTTATATTTGTATAAGGGAATCGCTTGCTCAAGTTAGGCCACATATCGCCAAGTTAATGTTTTTATGAACTTTGTTCAAGTTTTTCCTTAGCTTGAGAATAATCTTGTGATCCTCTGAAAGACATTGTCAAAATCTCTCCTTTTTACAAAAAAGAATGAAAGAATAAAAAGTTTGACACTTGTTAGAATTGTTCTAAAAGAAAACGTTACGGAGTAGCTCAACCCCATGGTGTTTGATACAATAGACTCGATGGTCCTTGCTTTGAGCGTTGTTTGTACAGAATCAATATTCCTTTGTATTCAAGATTATGCCACAATTTGTGTTGCAATACATGGCACTTAAGCTTCTCGCTAGTTCCATGGCCTTGTTGCTATACGCTGCTTTATGCTGTGTAAATGTGACTTCGTGAGCTCTCTTGATGTTATGCTGTGACCTCCACTGGCCAATGAACGATCCACCAGGGTTTCGGTTCGGATTTTGGCTATGAGTTTGTTAACGTTCGCAGTGGCAAAATTGCATGCAACGAATATTATTTGGCTTTTTCTTGAGTGAGTTTGTATGTGGTAATAAACGAGTACTAATCGTAAGAGCTCGAAAGAGACACCACATTGGTCCATAGTACGCAAATTTAAGACACAGCGAAACCCCGCATATATCACCTTTTGGCATAATCTTTTGAACTTAGAAATACCTATTCTAGATGCACCACAACTGAAGTAAGTGCCTGAGAGCCTTGACTTGAGAACTTTACTGGGCAGTAATGAGAATCTCTATATCTTGACTTTTTACTGAGATAACTGATGACCTATGTTCGAAGGATAATCAGCTACATGGTAACCACATGGAAAACTACAATTTGCCATGCATTTAAATTTGAAATAGCGACTGGCATATACTGTTCAGTAAGAAACCAGTAATACTAATTGAACAAAAGAAGATTACCCAAGCAACTATATTAGTAAGAACAACCTGCCTTCATGCCTCCACAATTGGCTAGCACAAAGTTAAGTGACAATTTCGAAAGGCTATAACATTTGCAAGCATGTTAACCGCACACGATTAAGTGGTTAGAGATCTTACTTTTATATAGATTTAGTAGGCCATTCTGCTCTTGTCTCCTCAGTCCCTTCTTTAAGAATGGTTGTTGTACTTTGGTAAGCTCAGGGCAGCCAGATATGTCAACGTACTGTATGGATGAAAGTGCATGTGATCCTCCAATGGACGATAACTGAGGGCAGTCCTTAAGAACCAGACCCTTGAGGTTGTTTGTGTTGACCGAATTCAGTAAAACAGACTCAATGTTGGGACAGCTTTCCAAAGATAGAAGGGTGAGAGAGGCAAGGTTCTCTAGGCAACATGGCTTTAATGACTTGTCAAGCTCGTTGCTCGAGTAAATATTGAGTCGTTGGAGTGAAGAGGGAAAAATCGCTTCTTCACACTTCAATCTCTTGCAAAGACGGATCGCCAGGTCTTGGAGGCGAACAAACCCTCCAAATTTGTGGACAGGTACTGATTCTAGACTTGTACAGACTACAAGGCGTATCGATTGGATAGATGGCAGATATTCCGGGGACAGGCACAGGTCAAGATTTACTAGCTTGTTGCAGAATTCGAGATGTAAAATGGTGAGGCTAATGAAGGGAAGACATGCCCTGAAATTGCTGCTGTTGATGCTGGGTTGCTCTGTACCATCAGCACCAACAGAACCACCTGATGGACCATCAGTAGAAGTTGGGAGCGCTTCAATATCTGGAGTTCTCATTTGTAATAGATCAAACCTTTCAAAGCCATGAGAATAGCTAATCTTCAGTTCTCTTAAAGCAGGCAGGTTTTCTGGCAATAACCAACTAGGAGGAAAGCTATCACCCCCAAAATTTTCAATTCCAAGACTTTCAATGCTCAAAGGAGGATCCAAGCCTTCCAGAACTCCACTATGACCCCTTCCCAACACGCATCTGCCGTATCGCCACTCTATGGTCAATGATTTGAGGTATTGTTTGTCAACAAGCCTAGCCTCAGCAGCTTCTTCTCTACTTTGTACTTCAGCCAAAGAACGGATACATAGGGATTTACTGAGCTGATTCATGCCCATCAACTCACTAATTCTCCGCACATTCTCTTTTCCAACAGTAAAAAGGCCCAAGTTTTGTAAAGATGACAGATTTCCAATGCCACTTATTTTATCGGTTCCGAATGGCAGCTCTAGACGACACAAGTTAACCAACTTTGTTACGTCCTGATGAATTGCTTCCAATTTTGACCCATTGGTGTAAAAACACTGTAGGCTGTGAAGGCTCCTTTATACTACTATCCGATATGTCAAGACAACGGAGACTGTTCAAATCACAAATGCTTTCAGGACGCTTGACCAGCTTGCAACCCTTTAGACTCAAAAAGAGAATGTTTGATAGATGCTTGAACCATGAAACCTCAACCTAGAATCTCATTCCGAACCTAAGCGAATGCAATTTAACACCTCCCATCCTGCTTAGAGCTTCATTATCCACCTCAACTGACACATGGCGAGCTGTTTGTAGTTGTCTCTGAAGGTCCATGTAGCTCAAACCTTCCATCAGGAAGCACTCACCCACAGTGGTGGAGCGTGAATCAAATATTAGGGGGGGGGGGGCAAATGAGTGTATATGACATAGAAAAGGCTAGGATGATCAGAGACGCCGGACGATTAGTAGAGCAATTAGCAGATAAGTAAGTGTATTTGGTAAATTTTCCTCTTGGAAGGGGGGGCCAGGGCCCGGAATTGTCCCCACTACGCTCCGCCACTGCTCACCCACAGAAACAAACTGTGCCATGTCATGGATTTAGTCATGCATAGTGTATCTACTTTGCTTAGGGAACTTGGGATCAATCTGAAAAAGGAACCTGCTTCTTAAATCATCTAGATATCGATACCCCATATCTTCAAGGCGCATGGTCCCGTCTGGTTTAACAAAGCACAGTGCCACCTAAAATGCAACTATCTCATCTCTTCTAAAGCTATAATCTTTCGAAAATATAGAGCAAACAGCAAATCATCTCTTTAGTTCCCATGGGAGATACAAGTAGCTTAGTTGAAGGGCTGGTAATATCTCATTCTCCTCAAATGATAGCTGCCACAGTTCGTTGTCCTGGATGTCTCTCCAATGTACCGAAAAAGGGTTTCCCCCCGCTTTATATTCCAAAGCAACCAACACCGATCACAAAGCAAATGCTGGGGCGAGCAGCACATCAAGCCCAAAAGAAAACAAGAAGAAGAAACAAATGCCAACAACGGCAGCTCGACAAAGCGCGGATGACCCGCCACCGCTGCGCCCTCCGGAATCGACCCACCACAGTCCAAGGCTCCGATCCGCCGCATACCAAGCAGGACCTCCAAGAAGGAATGCGATGCCGACGACGCTGCTGCCCAGACGTGTCCTAGGGTTTCCCCCGGCATGCGGAGGGGAGTGGGGATGGAGACCACTGACACCCTCCAGGAAGGAATGGCGGCGCCCACAGGCGTCACCGCATCGGAGCCGGAAGAACCGGCAAGGATTTCTCTCGCACTCCATATCCCATCGCCCAACCGGACCGGAGCCAACCAGCCAACGCGCCGCCCACCAGCATGCGTCACCGCGGTCGCGACGCCACCCACGCCGCCTCACTGAGATCACCACCACGAGGCCAAGAGGATGAGGAGAGAAGCGCCGGGCGACGGGAGCAGCAGCACCGTAGCCACGCGGGAGGGAACCACCTCCACTGCCGTCGTGCGGGAGGCCCGTGCCTCCGGCACCATCGCAGTCGCCGTCCGGACGTGGCAACAGGGCATACCAGGCCACCCCTGGCCCAGCCAGGCCCGAATCGGGCCCGCTAAGCCCCGCCGACCACGCTGCAGCAGGGTGGCGCCAGCGCCGCCAGCACCCCAACGCCCATCCCCCCCCCCCTCCCGGAAGTTACGCCGCCGACCCGCCCCGCCGTCGGCCCGCCCAGGTCCAGATGGGGCCCAAAGGGCCCAGATCTAGGCCGAGCGGGTGCCGCCTGGCCGCGCCGCCGCGCCACCCCGTCGCCAACGGCGACGCCGCCGCCCAGCCGATCTCCCGCGCTGCGCCAGGATACCCCACCGCCACGCCAGACTGCCGCCGCCTAGGGACACCTCCCGGCGCCGCTCCGCCCCGCGCCGGAGAGCAACCGAGAGGGGAAAAGCTAGGGGCCGCCGCCGCCAGCGTCGCCCGGGCCAAGCCCGGCGGCGGACGCCGGCGACGGCGGCGGGGAGGGAGGGGTGAGGGAGAGCTGGAGGAGGGAGGGCCGGGGCGCAGCCGGTCGCCCGCGGGGGCGACGCAGTCGCGTGAGCGAGGAGGGGGTCTGTTTCTTCGCGCCGCTGCCTTTCCGCTCATGCCCTGTCTCTCCAATGTCGCTCGGTAAGATTGTCATTCAACAAGCGTCCGAGTGTTTTGGCAGCTAGAGAACCACACAACTTATCGGCACGGCGGACGCCAGACGGCGCACACAGGCCTGACGGGGTGACGGCGTACAGGATTGAGGAACGGTGGCGACAGAGCCGAGCGACGGTTGAGCGGTGTGAACAAAGGAAGAAGAAGCGAAGCGATCGATTGATTGATTTGATTTGATTCACGCGTGGTCACGTGCGGCCGTCCTGGCGTACTTCACGTATCGTTAGAAATCAGGCTAAGAGAACTGGGCCAAGCCCATCTCGTTCTTTTTCCCCGATAATTCTTTTCTATCTATTTTATTTGCTGGGCTATACTACATATATATCAGATCATGCCCCCCCCCCCCCCCCCCCCCCGGCCTGGGCCTGGGCCGTCGCCATTCTGGCCATACACCAGCTCCGAAGGCGCGACAAATCGTTAGTCAGCGGAAGCAACTAAAGAAGGAGCGCTCCTTCGGGAGCCTCCCCAACGATCACTTGAGGTGCACTTGGTTGCCTCAAAGAAAAAACTTGGGGTGCACTTGGCGCACTCTCAGCCGCCGCCACGTGTCGCGCTCTGGACGCTCCCTTCGGATTTTGTTGTTTTTTATTTTTTTCGCACGCGTTTTCGTCTTTTATACGGTTTTTTCTGTTTTTTTTGGCTTTTTGGTTTTCCACCGGTCTTTCTTAGCTTTTGAAAAAAAAATCGAAAACTTTTTTGGCGCGAAAAAACACGTTTTCTTTTCTTTTTTTGCTTTCGCGAGAGGCACGGCCGTGCCTCTCGGAAACGGAAAAAGTGCATTTTCTTTTTATTTCTTCCGCGAGACGCACGGATTTGCTTTCGCGAGAGGAACGGCCGTGCCTCTCGGAAACGGAAAAAAAACGTGTTTTCTTTTTTTTCTCCTTCCGCGAGAGGCACGGCCGTGCCTCTCGAAAATAAAAAAAACGCATTTTCTTTTTTCCCCTTCCGCGAGAGGCACGGTTTTGCTTCCACGAGAGGCACGGTCGTGCCTCTCGGAAACGGAAATAAAAATGTGTTTTCTTTTTTTTCTTCCGCAAGAGGCACGGGTTTACTTCTCGTTGAGACACGGATTTGCTTCCACGAGAGGCACAGTCGTGCCTCTTTCGAAAAGGGGAAAAGAAAACATGCTTCCGGTTCCGTTTTTTCGTGAAAAAAAAGTTCGTCAAAACTTATCAACATGGGATCTAGTTTTGAAGATCTCGACGTGAGGAATCCAATGGTGAAAACGATTCGAGAATTGGACGCACGGTTTAAGAGATAAAACGTTTTGAATAAACGGATCTACGAAAAAAAAAGGAAAACTTCCAGGTTGCAACAAGTGTGTCACTGCTGACATGGAGGCTGAATTGGAATCTCTAAAAAGACTTATATTTAGCAACGGAGGGAGTACTATCCACGACACCTCCATGTCAGCAGCACAATTGTTTAGACTTGGAATTAGATGCTACACATGTTCATGTATCTATATATTATTCATTTGCGAATTGCAAAGACGCATGAACTTTACTGGAGAGAGCCAAAAAAACAATTAAGGCTTTCAAGTGATCCCACTTCATCCACTCTGCCTGCAACCTTTGTCTACTTGGAGAATCTTTCATTCCTAAAAGAAACCCAAGGTTAGGTGAAACATGTAGAGGGAGACCTCTCATGTATGTAAAGTTTGCACATAAGGCTCTGTGAATTGCAAAGATGGAGAAACAGCCGGAGGAAATTAAGGATTAAATGTAAGACAAACAGGGTGGCGTCAAGATCAACTTATGTCATCATTTTTCAACCTGTGAAAAATCAACAGGCGTTTCGCCGAACAAAATCCCATGTTCTCTGTAGAGCACACTCACTAAAACCTGGCATGCAGGAGTTTCATATGTAAAGCTACTACAGGTTTCAGTGACAAATTTTGGTTTGTTCATATAAGTAACCATGAAGCTGTTCGAAACATCATCAGCTAAGATTTTGGATCAAGAAGTTGGTTTTTTCATGGTGTTGAAAACATCATGATCTAAGTTTTTTGGCCAAGAAGACTAACCGAGCGAGGGAAATATTTCTCACCCCGCCAATGCCCAACAATCGCCAAGACAGAGACATTTTCAGTACAGTTGGCCTTAGGAGGTCCGAAGATGCTAGTACTATTTCCTTCCAATCGCTTAGCTTCGGATGAAGCACGCACTGAATCATTCCAAGTAGAACCAAGTTGCCGTAAAGCAATAACCACCTCACCTTGAAATTTCGGCGCCAGCATTTTGTCGAGCACGTCCCGCGCGTGCATGCCGCAGGGCCGGCCATTGTATGCGAAGAGGTGCGGGACGCGCGCACGGTGTCCGTTGCCGGACGGAGTGCCTCCCTGGGCATTTTGGAAGGAAGGTGATGGTGACGGCGAAGGGGAGGAAGGAAGGCAGCCATGGCCGCTGCGTCGAGCGAGACTGGCATGGGGGTTAGCGTCGGCTAGCGCGTCTCACTTTTCTTTACTTAGTGCCTCTGACAATGGTCCAAGCATGCAGCTGGGTGGCCGCCGCCGGCAAAATCAAGTAAGGGCAGACACCAACCGACGGGGAGGATGGAGAGAGAGAGGGCGCGGCCGCGCGGGGATTCGATCGATAGCGCCGGGTGGCCGGATCAGTAAACGGAGGGCCGATCAACTCTGAATTAATCTGCATATTGCCATATTACAGATCAACTCTTTGCATTGTCAATCATATAGGCTTATCACAGTGATTCTCGATAGGCTTAGCAGTTACTCCCTCCATCTCAAGATGTTCTAACTTTTCCTGAATCAGATGTATATCAAAGCGTTTTAGTGTGTTTATTCATTCATTTAATAATAGGGCAGCTGCCTAAAAAACCGTTTTTTGCATCACTTTAATGAAAAAATGAGTTCCAACAGCTGCCTTAAACGCAAATTCTTGTCGTCTCATTTTAGGGCTGCCCAAAAAATCAGTTCCAAGTGATGTATATTTGCATCACGCGGCCGCGTGACCAAACGCAAAATACATCATCGCGCACGCACCAACTGCCGATGAAACTTTTGCGTGCGTCCGCCCCGCCTCTGCTTTCTTCCCCGATGAGCCACCGTCCACCGCGTCGGTGCCACTCCGTCGCCCCCACCCTCCACCGGCGCCACCCTGCCTTCTTCCCCACCCTCGTCGTCGCCGTCCCACCTCCTCATTCGATCACCCCAGCCACCTTGCCATTTCTTAAAATCCATATATTCCAACATCCCAGAATTATTATATCCATGGCAATGACTTTGGGCAACTTTTGATGGGCTAGCAAAATATCATCATACAAAGAGGTGCCTCTTTGCCTAGAAAGGATGATTGTGGCCCAGCAGTCCTGAGCAAAAGTACAATCCCAGAGGAGATGAAGTGAAGTTTCTTCAGCACCCTCATTACAAAAATGCATGTCACAACAATCCAGATGCATGGTTTTCCTCTAGAGAAGATTTCTTGTGTTGACCCTATCATGAAGCAGAAGGCAGAAACATATTTTGTATCTAATTCTATCAGCACATTTTCATAGTGATTTTAAAAAATTGTGTGCTTCCTCTCCATCCATCAAAGTATTGTACATAGAGATGGAAGAGTAAGTCTTACTATTATTAGTGCAGATTCGTCTGTCTTGATCCTACCAGTTGGTGTGCTGAGTTAACAAGAGTTGAACATCATTCAGTTGAGCAAAAGCTTGAGCTGAGAGAGGGGTGTGGAAAAAATTAGAAATGTCTTCATTGTTAATCGGTTGTTTCAGACATTAAGTATCACTTCTAGCAAAAGAGTGTAGCTCAGGAAATTTCTGTCACAATGGCTGATAACCCAAATATCATGCCAGAGCTTAACTGTGAGACCACAGCCAGCCTTGCAAGACAATTTTTTCTTGAAAATTGGGAGGAGTTTAAGGTGCATTTCACACAAGCTAGAGCCCGCCATTTTCTACCAGGGAGCTCTTCAGAATAATATTTGTCCCAAATCAGCTGCACCCATGGAAGATTTTCACTATTGAAGAACTTTTAAAGGTTTTTCAGCAAAAGAGCTTTGTTATGGATAGCCACATCTAGGATGCCAATCCCAACTTGACTTTTAGGTTTGCACACTTTGTCCCATGCTATTAAAGCTAGGCTTGAGTTCTCTTATCCATATTTCCTCCAGAAGAAATGTCTGAGATATTTATTTACTTGTTCAATGATCCCAGCAAGTAGGGCCAAAGCACACATGAAGAATATAGGGAGAGCAGAGAGAACAGATTTTGTAAGTTACAGTCTTCCATCATAAGACGACGGAGTAGAGCATCCAGCCAATCTTCTCTCTATTTTTTGACATATAGGATTGAAATCTTCATTTCTCCAGCAAGTTGTGTGTTTTACATACACAGAAGCCAGAACTAAACAATTCAAACTATTTACACACCATATATATGCATGCACTCCAGTTTAGAAGAAAACAAAACCATGAATCATGTTAAATTTTGACTTTCTTAATTTTAGGAAAATAACATAATTGATATTATTTGAAGGCAGGTCTGCCAATTTAGCTGGTTTATTTGAGATGGTATGCATGAACACATTGTCGGCTCCTTTATGCATAGGAAGTTTGATGTAGAACTCTAACATTGTGGCAATACCATTCTCAACATTTTCACTCATGTGTGCCTAAGTAAGCTCTTTTTGACCAGAAACAATCATTCAAAAATGAAAAATCACACCGGCTATATTTCCTTTTTTTTTCTTACTTATGGGTGAGGAGCTGCTCAGCCGATATGTGTCACTATTTCCTTTAGGTAGCACACAAAATTTCTATTACCGATATCGTGTTGTATGACTACTGATTCTGAGATTCCTAAATATCTTCCTTTCTCTTGGCTCGACGGAGCCTTTCGCGCAACAAAGGCAGTATTTTTTGGGCAACTTTGAAAGCACTATTATGATGCGAAAAAACAAAGGTGAACATGGTTCCACGCCCACCGATATGAATAGTAAATTAGACAAAAATACTAGAAAAGTTTAAAGAATTCTAAAATTTTGGGTATCACATTTGGTCAACCATTCTACCCATGTGTGAAGTTTCGTGAAGTATTGACACCTATGGTATTCTTAGTGAAGAAAATACAATTGGTACCATACTATTCATCAAACGGTGTTTTTAATATAGTTTCAATTTTGTCATTTCTGCTCAGATTACCATGGATATCATTTTTTCGTGAAACTTCATATGCAAGTATACCGGTTGACTATATATGTTACAAAAAAATCATAGTTTTTTATTTATTTTTCTTGTATTTTTTTGAATTTAAGGGGTGTGCATGGAACCTTGTTCACCGAATCTGCGTTCGTTTCATGATGTCGTTTTTAAATTGCAAACATATAGTTCCCAACAAATGAAACTACCATATTCGTTCACTTTCATCCTCTAATGATCTATTACGATTTCAAGGGAGTCCATCAGTTTATTATGTCTATAGACTTCGTCAATCATGTAAAACATTTTTTGCCTAATTCTAACATGTTCCAATTTGTCTTACTCCCTCCGTCCCAAAATAAGTGTCTCAACTTTATACTAACTTTAGTACAAAGTTGTACTAAGTTTGAGACACTTATTTTGAGACGGAGGGAGTATTTGTTTATGTTGCCAAAGACCAGCAGTCCCATGTTACATCCTATGATCGCATGCTACACAAGACACCGGTTCAGAGTGTGGAACCTCGCCTTCATGGGTGCCACCACCTGCTGGTTGGGTGAAACTAAAGTCAGATGGATCTTTCGTTGTGCATGGTGCGGGAGCAGGTATGGTATTGCGAGATTCCCAGGGAGGCATCATCTTTTCCGCTTGCAGGAAATTTTCCTCGTGTCATGAAGCATTGGAGGCAGAGTTGAGCGCCTGCATGGAAGGATTATCTCTGGCAATCCAGAGAAGCGACCTCCCAGTTTATCATTGAGATGGACTTATTAGTAGCAGTAAAGATGATCCAAGGACGAGGCCAAGATAGATCGATTGATGCTTCTCAAGTTAAAGAGATTAGATATCTCATGTCTCTTCGTGAAAATTATATTACTCATGTTAGCCGCTTACAAAATAAGATTAGCGATAGCCTGGCAAATTTTGCTCGTATAGAGGGTAGAACCATGACTTGGATCGGCTTTGGCCCCTCTATTGCGGTTGAGCTAGCTTCTGCTGATTGTAATCTCTTGGTGGTTGAGTAATACAAATTTTTCACTCGCAAAAAAAATAGACCAACACTCCCGCTGGATGCTTGATCACCTTGTTGTGTTTTTGTCAATATTTTATAGGGTATCATTTTGTAACTCTACATTACTATCAAGGCCTATATCTTTTGCTCTTTTGCATACTATTTCACAGTCAAATTTCTTTCTAGAACAAACTATTTCAATTTTTTTTAAACGCATAGGAATATTAAATATATTTGACCGCCGGTCACCGCAGCACGCCGCCGCCGCCGCGCCGCAGATCCGCAGTCTCCTCCACCCCCGCTGCCGATCCCGCCGCGATTCGGCCGCCGCCCGCCGTCCCCCGCCGCGAATCGGGCTTTTTTCCATCCGCCGCCGCCCCGCGATTCGGCCGCCGCCCGCCGGTCGATTCGAGTCCGCGGCCTTCTCCACCGTCACCGCAGCCTCCGCCGTCGCCGCCCCGCCGTCGCCACGCCGCAACCTCCACCGTCGCCGCCCCGCCGTCGCCACGCCGTAGCCGCAACCGCAGCCCCCCCCCCCCCCCCCGGTCGCCAACCACCACCGCATCGCCTCCCCGCCGTCGGCAACCCACAGCGCCGCTCCCCGCCGTCGCCAACCCACAGCGCCCCCCCCCCGGTCGCCAACCACCACCGCATCGCCTCCCCGCCGTCGGCAACCCACAGCGCCGCTCCCCGCCGTCGCCAACCCACAGCGCCCCCCCCCCCCCCCCCCCGGTCGCCAACCACCACCGCGTCGCCGCCCCGCCGTCGCGATGCTGCCGAAGAAGACCCCGAAGAACAAGACGGGGTTCTTCGGCGTGAGGGCGAAGCCCTCCGGCAACTTCGGGGTGGAGTTCTGCGACGCCGGCCGCCGCTTTTGGCTCGGCACCTACCCCACCGTCCACGAGGCCGCACGTGCCGAGGAGATGACGTCGAAGAAGACGAAGAAGAGGCCCGCCATTGTCGTTAGTCCCGGCGGTAGCGACGAGACGGCGATGGCGAGGTTCGCGCGTGAGCATCCGGAGTATGTGCAGGCCGAGCAAGAGTTCTTCTGGAAGCGCGACGCCGAGCAGAAGAAGAAGGGGGTGAAGAAGGAGGATGAGGCCGGCCCCTCGACGGTGATCCCCGTCGAGTCCTCGGAGGAGGAGTGGGGTTCTCGGAGGAGAAGGACGAGGGGTGCAACGACCCGGACATGGATGAGTTCTGGGATCAGTTCAAGAGCTCCGACGATGAGGAGTAGTTTTATCTTTGATGGTGTAGTTGAAGCAGTAGTTCAAACTACTAGTAGCAGTAGTAACTTGATGAATGTAGTAGCTCGAACTAGTAGTAGTCGTCGTTTAATTTATGTTTTAAATTAGAACTATGTTTAATTATTATGTTTGAAATGAAGTACTAGTTGAATTTGCTATGTTTGAATTGTAGGTTTCAAATGAAGTACTAGTTGAAGTATAGTTTTTACATCTCCATTTGCATCTTCTATTGGAGTTGCTCTTTTACATCTCCGTTTTGCATCATCTGTTGGAGTTGTCACTTTTTTGGAGATGCAAAAATCACTTTTTGAAGATGTAAATTTTTACATCTCCTGTTTTATATCTCCAAATTTGCATCTTCTATTGGAGATGCTCTTAGCTGTGTTGTATCCTCTCTCCAAATTTGCATCTTCTATTGGAGATGCTCTTAGCTGTGTTGTATCCTCTGTTCGGGCCGAGCATCCCTTGTCTCTCTGCTCCGGGCACCATGTTCACGCCTGCCTGCGTTCGTGTAATGTGTTGTAACCCAATCTGTACTCTTTCTGCTCCTTCTATCAACACAATGGCTTTGCTTATTCGCGGGGAAAAGCTGGCTAAAGTGAGCTGTCAAAGCATCACACTCATCTTGTCTATAGCTCACGCATTCTTTTCGTCCATTTATCTCTGCCTCCAAGTCTCTTTTGTACAAGCATTTTCCTTTTGTTTTTGTTGAAGGCTTGAACTAGTATTTTCTTCTTCTTAACAAAAAAAGAAAGGCAGGAGCATTCCGGCTCCTGCCGGTTGATTGAATTTGAATATAAATGAGGAGTTTAAGTACGCCCAGCAATCCTGGCTACTGAACGAACAAACAAACTAACTAATATGCCATCATTACCTGTCTCTGTAACACAACGTACAATACCAGCCAATTTTCTCTCTTCTTTCCAAAAAAGAACACATCGTACCCCATTGATCGTTGGGGTTTCATTCTTCCAAACCTCAAAGCCAAAACTTCTGTTTGGGAGGCCTCTCAGGGCATCTGCCTTGGTTGTGCCCCTGGATCCCACGCAGTCTCGGCGTGTGAGCTCCATGACTGATGGTCTTGTTGGCATCAAACCATCACGTTCCAGGCAGCTTCTTGGCCAAGGATACCGGCACCTTCACCATTATAGCAGAGGTCACCACCGTCTATAGTACCTGCGCCCAGCAAAATAGCTCAGGTTAATCTGGCTCACAAACAGCTAGCTAATTAAGGGGCAGCCACAAACCCCTTTGCCCTTCCCTCTATATATCACTGACAAGATAAAAAAAATGCATCCATCCTTTTAATCTCATGGATAGAATATCAATCAATTATATACATACATAGTTCAAAAATACAATAGCACCCAAGTTATCTGCTCTTTTTCTCCAAGCACAAGCGAAAAGCAGTACTGATTTCCTTTGTCTATGTCTCCAGCCAGCAGCAGGATAGCCTGTAAGGTGGCACTAGTTGGCATCAAAACAGGAGAGGACCTGCTGGATTCTAGAGCTGTATCAGATTAAGATTACTGCCCGGTTTAGATTCTGCCTGCCACGTGAGTTGAGCTGGAAACTCGACTAAGGAGATATAGGCTGCACCTGAATCTCAACTTATCTATAATACAGTTGGTCATGTCCCTAAACTCTCTTCTCCTTCCCTGCTTCCTGCTGCGCCAGCAAGTGCAGCTACCGTCGAGTCAAGTGCTTCTTCGGCCCCCGAGCTCCCGCTAGGCACAGCGCATCGGAGTCAAGAGGAATAACCTGTTGGCAGCCAGCCTCTAGATCACACATTCTTGGCAGCACTCAACTAGATAAACACCGCCTGAGCTCTGGAAGACAACCTGTACCCATTTATTCGCGGTTCGGTAGCATGACTGCAGCTCTGCCCTGCAAGCTGAAGGTGGATTTCAGCCTGGACATGGGGAGTGTTCTTCACTGATGCCTCCACCTACTCTGCCACAACCGCTACTTCCTGCACCAGTGAAACCCCTGCCGCTACCAACCCCTTGGTCACTCTACCGACCACCAGCCCAGTCCAGTCCACCATGAACGCCCGCTGACGTCACCGCGACGAAGCCGCCGCTGCCACTGCCACTGACGACCTGCCCAACCCCTTGAGCGTGGCTATCTCCCTCCTGTGTGAGTTTGCTACTAATTCGATCCATTCAATGGAGACCTGCAGTTCTGTACTTGTGCGAATAATTCCATTCTTGGGCAACACGATCTGCTCCCTCTCATGCAAACTGGTGAATTCCTGCCATATTATTTGAATCCTGTCAACCAAACTGCTGCTGTGCTGCATACCATCTGTATCTTGACATTTCATATACTTGTGCTTTCAAAATGAAGCATTATGTTGGGTTCTATGCATATCATAACAAGCTGATATTCTCACTGATCTGAATGAGGGATGGTGCACTTGCAACTAGATATATTTAAAGCAACAAAATGACTTTTTGAAGTTTAAACTGTAGTACTCCCTCCAGTCCTTTTTAGTCTGCATATAACCTTTGTCCAAAGTCAAAGTATCTCTACTTTGACCAAACATATAAAAAAAAGTATCAACATTCACGATGCCAAATCAATATTATTAGATCCGTTATGAAATGCAGTTTCATAGTATATATATTTGGTACTGTAGATGTTGATATTTTTCAATATAAATTTGGTCAAACTTTGCAATGTTTGACTTGACACAAATCTAATACGCGGAGTAAAAATGACCGGAGGGGGTACGAACTAGATCAAAAAAAGCTCCAGGCAACTATATTATCACATCCAACCTGATGCAATAACTTTTCTGTTCTCCAATTTGTTGTTGAAAGAATTGAGCTGTGCAGAAACACCCCATATTAAGACTCCATTTGATTGGGCTCCTGGAGCAGCTTCCCACAAAAAGAAGCTAAAGCCAAACGAAATGCCTATTTGCATCAGCTGCCAGTGGCTTGTAGCGTTACAGGACGAAACCAACTCCGGATTAACTTTCCCCACGAAGTTGTCTCACGCCCCTGTGCTACCCCTGCCTCGTTACAAATTTTACAGTGAAATTGCCCCCGGCCACCTCGAGCATTCCCCGTCTCTCTCACACAGTTACACCCCCACATCAACCAGCTGCCGCCGTACAAGACCATGCCGCGGCCCCCACATCGATCAGCTGCTGCCGCCGTCCAAGACCATGCTGCAGCCCCCACATCGACCAGCTGCTGCCGCCGTCCAAGACCTCGCCGTCGTCCCCTCCTTCGGCCACCACGCCGTGCTCCCATCCCTCCCAACCGAAGCCGCCTCCCCTCGCCACATCTGCTCACCATTGGACGCCTCCCCACGCCGCCTCCTCTCACCGTCGGTCGCCACGATACTGCCTCACTCGCCGTCAACTGTAACCAGATTCTTTCACGGCCTCCCTGCGCTACCTCCCCTAACTTCCATCCTCGCCTTTGTGGCCGTCTCCCATATCGGCTTGATCTCCTCATTGACCGCAGCCATAGCAACGTCGACTGACTCCAATTTCCTCACCATCCTGTCTCCTCTAGACGTCCCGCCTCCCTCACCGTCCCTGGGGGCCTTGCAGCCCGCCCACCTCGACCACGTCCAGTTCCTGTTGGTCCGTTCCTGACCATCCGGTTGTCCAACCTCCCCATCTCCCGATTTGACCACAAACTGTTGCCGTTGTATGCTTACAAGTGATATGTATATATTTCTAAGTACATAAACTTTACATGTGTGTACTTTTTGCATTTAACGGATACCAAATGAAAATGAGAACTTCCAATATGTGAATTTCACTTAATTTGCTTCATGGTTTGGTTCGATTATGTACATGATTACTAGTTAGTACTAAAATGGATACCAATGAAAATGTGAATGAACAATATGTGAATTTCACTTAATTTGCTTCACAGTTTGGTTCGATTATGTATATGATTACCAGTTACTACTAAAACAACAGATGATTAACTTGCAATTAGCAGATTACAGTGGCCTCGGCACTCTAGGGGTGTTTTGAACATTTCTCAGCTCTCAGCTACTCCACAGCTATGTTGCCTAACGACCAACCTTCATCACAGCCGCTTCCTCGGGACAACAATTTCCCCACCGCTGCCAACCCACGGCCGCTTCTATCGCAGTCGCGGCCCAAAAAACTAGGCCTTGGTCAACATTTTATCAACTTTTAGATAATGAATTAAATCCTATCCATGTATAAATGTAATGTTCATAATATCGGCCGATAAATCAGTTAACTGGCAGAATAATTCATGCTATGTGGGTCATGGAGTAGCCAATTAACTGATTTATAATTCGATTAACTGACCGGTTTGCCTATTAATGCATAGCTCGCTAATCGACCGGGCCGTTACAAGTTAACGATTTCTCAAACATTGATAATGTGTTTGTGTGCAATTTTTAGCATCATGAATCTAAAGTACTACTCCCTCCGTTCACTAATATAAGATGTTTTGGATATTTTAATATGGACTACATACGGACTGAAACGAGTGAACAAACACACTAAAACGCGTCTATATATATCCGATTCAGAAAAAAGTTAGAACATCTTATAATAGTGAACAGAGGGAATATGATGTAAGTTGTCATCTTATAATTATTTGGACTAGCTTCCGAGAGAATGAGCTTGACAGGATGGCATTGACTTCTTGGGTCTATTATGAATGTTCTTGTAGTATCATTTTCTCTAAGTTATATCATTTGAGACGTGCATTGGGCATGCAAAATTACTAGTCACAAATAATGCAGATTACGAGTGTAATATAATTGTCTAGAGCCATATACGACCTGCAACAAAAATGAAATGCACACACGGCATGGTATAGTACAATATAATTACCTGGATAGTTGGAGATCCTAGTGTGTGTGTATGTGAAACAGAAGCCAGGTACTCTATCGGCAGTGAACTCGGAAACACCTTCTAGTGTCCTGTTTCTCATGTTAATAGCAAGCACCCATGCCTTTTCATCCAAGTAGTCGACTTTGGTCATGAGGTAAACGACTTGGTCGTCATGCAGACTGAGTGTAGGATGACCTGTATGGAGTGCCGGCAATGTTTGCTGGGCTGCGCTTTCATCGTCTATCCGCGGCTTCGGAAGCAATTGAAAATGAGCTAGTTTGTCTGCTGGGACAGAGATCTGAGAAGCATCGAGTTCGTAGTCCTGCTGCCAACAGCCCTTTACCCAAGGACCGGTAGCACCGGTGCTCCATTTGACAAGGGTCCAGCCATCTGAGAGAAAGCTGCCTCTGCTTGAGGTACCTGGTCTTGTGCGGATCTGGATCTCAACAAAGCTGATTCGGCCATTGACGATTGCGATGTCCCGGCAACTCCTTGGGCAGCCTTCTAATTTCCTGCCTTGAAGTATTGGCAGCGGCAAGGAGATGTACTGTAGCTGTGAGTGAGGAGTAGGACAGAGCAAGTCGCAGCTGAGGATACCATGCCTGAGGTCGCACCAGCACATGGTGCCGGCTTCTCCCCCGGCAGTGATGACCTTGTGGTTGGCATGGCAGCAGTCCATCTGCTCTGGGCGTCTGTTGACCAAGCCCTGCTTTTTTGTCCAGTCTCTGGTTTCTGAGTCGTAAAGATGCAGGTCGTACTTGCCAGGAGAGGATGGGTAACAGAGCGCGGCGACGAAGTATCTGCGTTTGTAAGGCAGGAGGCCGACATGGGAGTCGTCAAGCGAGATGGATGCTGGTATCGACTCCAGGGACGGCCGGTGCTTCTCGCCTGTTGCCAATCTGTAAATGAAATACGCGTACCTTGCCTTGCTGCAGAGCGGCTTAGAGGTGACACCCACGGCTTAGAGGTGACACCCACGGGATTAATAGCTGGGTCTACCTCCACGCTTTGGTGCAGGGTGGAACGAACTCGGGTCAAGGAATCGTTGGCCGGCGGCGCAGGGGAACGCGGAGGAGGCAGGAAGGCGATAGAATATGGACGCAGGGCTCAACCGTCTCTAATCTTTACCTAATCTTTACATCTTTACATCTTTACATAATAATAAAGTAGCTATGGCTTCTGCCCGCTCACCCGTCGCGACGTTTTTGCTAAATAGTCCTTGTGTTTTGTGATATTCAACCCGCAGTCCAAGTCGAACCGGTACGAAGGGGAAAAAAACGCAGCCACGCTCTGCCTCGCGGCGCTCCGCCCCGCCCCACCCACCTCCTCACACGCCCCGTGCGCCGGCGGCGGCCTCTTGCCCCGTCCAGCCCCACACTGTCTCACCGCGCGCCGTTGGCCGCCTCCTGCCTACCAATCCCATCTTCCTCCTCACCCACGTATTTCTTCGCCGTTCACGGCTCCCCTCCACCTACTGGCCGCGACCTTGCGGGAGGCAGAGGATGGGAGGGTGCGGCATTGGCGTCCGGCTCCCGGAGCTCGAGCGGGCCGATCTGCGCCGCTAGGATGCACCCGCTTCGTGGGATGCTCGATCCGGTGACGCGCCAGTCGCCGGTCGTCGGCTCGCAGCACTGTGACGCCCCCATTCTCGTCCGTACGCTAATCAATCACGCAATGCGTACGGCCAAGATTAGGAACTCACTGATTAGTACCACAACACGACAAAAGACACAAATATAAAGTCATACAGCTAAATATTACAAGCCAGGGGCCTCGAGGGCTCGAATATAAAGCTCCGACAAGCACAAGTCAGCGAAAGCAACAATATCTGAGTACAGACATAAGTTAGACAAGGGTGCCTTAAGAAGGCTAGCACAAACATAAGCAGCGGATCGAAAGAGGCGAGCCCTCCTGCCTGGGAACCTCCTAACTACTCCTGAGCGTCGGCTTGCTCCACGTAGCAGCAGGCTCCAGCGGCGGTGTAGTAGCCGTCTCCAGCGAACTCCATCTCCTGGGCTCCATCGACTGAACGCAGCAACGTATCGAAGGGGGAAAAGGGGAGGCAAAGCAGCGTGAGTACTCATCCAAAGTACTCGCAAGACTTATATCAGAACTAAGCTAGATATGCATCATTCTCAAAGAAAAGGGGTATCTCTGGACTGACTGCAGAAAGCAAGAATAGGGAGAAGACCTATTCCTATCGAAGACTAGCATCTTCAGCATCTTGCAGCATGAGAAGAGAGTAGACCTGCATCTCATATACATAGTCATATTGTTGTAGCAATTTTAATTAAGTAACACGCCCAGAGATCCTCCCTCGACTCCCTGCGAGGAAGCGATCCCGGAGCCACAATTCATTTTAAATTAAATTATGATTAAAGTTGTATAAGGTCATAGCACCTTTCCAAGTCGTCCTGTTACCGTGGACACGGCTATTCGAATAGATATTTCATCCCTGCAGGGGTGCACCACATATTCCCCAACGCGCCTGAGTCACCTCTGGCCGGACATACTTTCCTGGGTCATGCCCGGCCTCGGGATATCAGCACGTCGTCGCCCCACCTAGACTCATCGAAGAGGCCAGCCCGCCGGTCTAAATCCTAAGCGCGCAGGGGTCATGGGCCCAATCACCCTTTGCACTCCTGCACGATGCGAACGCGGCCGAAAGCAGACCTAGTACACTCCACTCCAGAGCTGTACGTTCCAGCCCAATTCGGCGCGCGCCGCTCCATTGCTGACGTCCGAAGAGCTTCGGCTGATACAACGACGCTGAGTGCCCATAACTACCCCACGCGAAGGTTAGTGCGTATTAAGGCCAATGACCTAACTCAGATCCAGCACCCAACCCATTAGCAATTTATTAGGTGCGGGGCAAGCTCGAACATATTGCAGCTCGTCGCCCCGCCAAGAACACTCGAGTGCCTTCCGGCGCACCCCACCAAGTCTCCGGATGCCTTGCGGCGCATCCCACCAATATCTCTCGCGGGTACCCTTGGGGCCGACCCGTCTTTAACATATCTCAGTAACCCGGTCATAGTAACTGTGTGGCTATACGCCAAGTGGAGACCCGAGGAATCACCCTCGATGGATCCCACTCGAGGTATGGGTAAGACAAGAGTCGCTACCGGTATGTGGCAAGGAGGAATCACCCTCGATACCCATGACCGATAACTACGCTACAAAATCAACATCGGGAGTGCTTAGTGAGGTATCACCCTCAACACTCGATGGTAGCTCTGCAGTGCCCTACTTAAGGGGTGTGTAGTGATGTGTCGGTAACGGCTTGTCAGTCATAATGACTGAGTCTTCTGTCTTCACGTCCTCGGTGTCGTCGATGATCAAGCAGGGGCAACTGGGACTAAGGGGTCTCAGGGGTTCACTGATCCACCTATTCTAGGCAGTTGATATAACAACAAGTACAGTAGCAGTTCATCAAAATCAGGCTATGCATCAGAATAGGAGCTAACTAATACAGTAGCAAATTTCTAATGCAAGCATAAGAGGGAGAGAGGTTGGTGATATCGGAATGCTCAAGGGGGGTTTGCTTGCCTTGCTGCTCTATCGAGAGGGAAGGGTCGTCGACGACGTAGTCGTACACAGCAGTATCATCGGTAGTCTCGGCGTCTATCGAGAGAGGAGGGGGAAGAAACAGTAAATAAATAGCAGACAATGTAACTCAAAGCATGACATGACGATACGCAGTGCCGGGAGTGTTCTAACGTAGGGTTGCACGATACCGAGAAAGGGGGAACCCATCCGGGAAGTTTTCCCGGTTCCGGACATTTGTCAGGCAGATGACCGGAGGGGAACGGTTGCAGGTTTACGGTGTTCGAGGTATGGGACAGCTAGGATGCAGTGCAGGGTTGCCTAAAATCATGTCTAAACCATTTTAGCTATTTTAGGATTAAAGTTGGAATTAATAGCCGGTAGTCATGCACTATTCATTTATCGAAATCAGTCAAAAAGTTCCATGTTCAGATAGTTAGAGGCATCTGATGAACGAACGGAGCGCGTATTCGATTTCGTCTCGTCGTTCTGAGCAACTTTCGTGTATAAAGTATTTTAATCTGACTTACGGTTTATTTTATATTAGTTTTTAAAGTTTTATCTAATTTCTGGAATTTAATTATATATTTAATTCAACATTATCCAAAACAGTAAATACTGTTTATTCTATTTAATTAACAGAATTATTAACAATTTAATTAGTGTTAATGAGGGGTGGACCCCACATGTCATACACTGTTTAGACTAATTAACTAATTAATTAGATCAACTAATCTTAATTAGTTTAATTAACAGTATTAATTAAGTTAATTAATTAATTAATTAGTTTTTTTATTTTCATTTCATTTTCTTTTTAAACGTTTTTAGGGGCTAGGCCCCATCTGTCATAGGGCCAGTGGAGTTTGGGCCCACTGGTCAGTGGGAGGGGCCGGACATGTCCAGGCCAGCCCCTTTGGGCAGCTGGACACGTCCGGGCACACCAGAACGCGCGCGCGGGCACAGAGGCCCGGGCGGCTGCGAGCGGCGCGGAGGGGCGCTGCGGGCGGGAGGGGGGGGATGCGGGCGGCGCGGCGACGCGGGCAGCGGCGGGCGCAGGTGCGGGGGCCGTAGCAGGAGGCGACCGCGGGGAGGGGCGAGCAGGGCGGCGCGGCTAGCGGCGAGCGGGGCCGCGGCGGGTCCGGCCGGAGGGAGGAAGAAAGGGGGGATGGGAGGAGCCCGCAGGCTCACCGGGGAGCATAGGGGAGGGGCAACGTGCTCGCGGGTGAGGCGGGGAGGCGGTGCAGGGCCGGCGACGTGCGGTGGTGACGGGGCGGCGGCGGCTCGGTGCAGTGGCGGGGCGCCGTCCAGAGCGAGGAGGGGAACGAGGGGGGAGGGGGACGAGGCGCTGGAGCGGAGAGGGCGACGGTGGGAGGAGGGGCGCCGGGGACGGCGCGATGCGGCGGCGTCGGCGCCCGATCCGCTCCGGATCGGGGGCGAGGGAGAGAGCGAGCGATGGGGGGGAGTGAGGAGAGGGAGGTTTAGGGTTTCGCTCCGGGGTGGGTATAGGCTAGGGGGGCTGGGGTGGGCCGGCCTCGCAGGTTAGCTGGGCCGGGGGCCCAGCAGGGGGGGGGGTTTGATTTTTCTTTTTCTTTTTAGTTTATTTTTTTATTTTACTTTTCTATTTATCTTATTACTTCAACACTATATCACTCTTGCAAAATGTGACACTTGGTCCATTATCTATGTGGCAATATTAGACTTTGCTACAAAAAGTTTGAGGCTTATTGGATTAAGTTTGAATTTTCCCCGATAGAAAAGGCATATAGATAATTGTTTTGGCCCCTGTTATATTTGTTTTAAGGCACTTATCCAATTGATAAAATGTTGCTTACGATTTTACAATTGCCTTGGAAATATTTGCAACATGATGAACACTTTACTTTTCATGTTAGAAGAAATTATTTATTTGATTTTAATTTAATTTGAATTTGAGTTGGATCATTTCTTTAATTGCATTTTAATTATGATGATCATGATGACATGGCATCATTAATGTGAGGTTACTGTGGCTGGCTACCGGGGGTGTTACAACTCTCCTCATCTAACAAGAATTCTCGTCCCGAGAATTAAGAGGTAGAGCAAGGGAAAATGTTCTGGTTACGAAATTCTAACGAGTCTTCTTGTTCTTGGTTGCTCTTCTCGAAGAGGTTGATCCATGGAATAGGTGTCTTTACTTGCTGTATCAGGGCATCATGATGAAGTCGTCGTCCTTTCTTCGGGACCTTCATCGTACTACGAATGCGATTAGAGGGAGAAACTCTGGTAGAACGTATCTCCACAAGTTGGGCACCTGACAGTGAACTCAAGGAAGAAGACATGAATCATTCCTCGAGTTGTAGATCAAGGAATTTATTGATAGCAATATGCGATGGTTCAAAAGTTTCAAACGGGTAGGCAATCATTCGATGCCTGATCAGAAGGTGAAAAGGGGTTCAGAGCAACGAAATAAATATTGCGTCTGACACAAGGATAGATCATCCCTTAGGCGGCGGCCCGGAAATCATATGCGAAGCCAAGCGCAAAGGATACCTTGGAATCAAAGTGGTACAGGAGAGTCAGGTTTCGATCCTGTGGAACGTTGGGTTATGGGACCACCATGTGGATTAAAAGTAAGAAGAGCGGTGACATCTTGCACAGTTATAGTAGCAAGACAAGTTAGAGGATAACCTGCCATTTATGTCAGCAACATCATCGGTACCAAGGGCGGGGGACGAAGAGAACCATCTTCCTGCTCGTCGAAACGAGGCGGACCAATAGGCAAAGTTCTCGTCCACCGGCGGTTACCGAAATGTTAACAACAATAGTAACAGAGTCTTACTGACAGAGTAGTACACCGAGGTATTTACCTAAGCAGGGAATCATCACTGCTCAGATGAAATAACTCTCAAGAAAGGTTAAACAGACCAATGGAAAGGAAAATGTGATTATCACATTAAACAGACCAATGGAAAGGAAAATGTGTATACACGGGCATTAGGTGTATATCCTTTCCAAGAGCAAGCAGAGCGGATTAATCATGACAGGGCTACAAGTATGTAACCATCTAGTCAAAGGGGCAAGGAATTTATGATGTTTATCCATACAACGATGTTTGGATAATTGATCAAGAAACATATAGCATTATGCCTCAAATGTTCTTGTTTGAGGATCGGTGTACCATAGACATGCTTCGAGATAGCAACAACATGGTCACCAGGTAAAGGACCGGAGTTTGGGAAAACAAAGGATCCATCAAGAATACCTCCTAGAATAAATCATAGGATTTCCTCATGGAAGAATGGCAACTCTTGTTGAACAAAGCATTATAACAATAGGTCATCCGGCCAGGGGTGCTAGCTACAACATCACCTTACCGAGTAATAAATACCAAAGTTATAATTCCGGATAATGTTCCAACCATCATATCTGTCCGAGATTCAGATCTGGTTGGTGTCAGGATACTTCAGACTTAGCGGGCCTGAGAGGAAAGAGGATGCAACACAGACCGACGAGTTGACATTGTAAGGTTCTCAGAACATGGAATACGAAAGCAAGCTCCGAAACAGGAGTTCATCATTATGCTAAGGAGAGGATGAGGAGGTGGCTGATGGACTCATCGACAATTCATCGAGAATTCCAAACGGATGGATTTCCACAATTATATGAACAAGGAGACGGCATTTGTCAATTCAAATGACATAATGTTGTATGTTCGAGGAAAACATACACCATTAATCATTGGTTGAAAGGGGCATACGAAATATGACCTTAGATAGCACGATCAATGTAGAGCGACGATTCGATAACCAACAGTCGAAGAACGAACTGTCGATCGTTAACTTCAAAGCAACAGGGTTGCTAGAATTACATAATCCAAGCAGTATCGCTTGCATATTGGTATCCCGGTTAGAATCAACACGGGGACCAAGAAAGATCGATGATGGTGAGAAGTATCATCATGTTAGGAATTTCTTAAGAGGTGGAGCAATCCTCACAACAATCTCGACACAATAGACAGTAATATTTCAGGGTAGAACATAACACAAGCTGGATAGCAAGTAGCATCCATATCATGGACAAAATTGCGATGGAAGGAAGTCAAGGAGGTTGTCGATGATAACAAAATCATCGAGGGCAAGGAAGGTATTTCTCATCAAGAACTCAGTTGACGCCTCAGAAGGAGTCAAATCGTGGACGACGATCACGACACCATATGTCGAGAGTTTTCAGGAGAATGCAACCGAACAGCGGTGGCGTCAAGTAGGGGAATGACAACGTGGAAGGTTACAGAAACAACAAATAAGACGCAAGCTCAATATCGGAGCTGCTTTTCAAGACAAACAACATGATGTTGAAAGCTCGAAGTAAGCAATGCTCACACTCTGAAGGATTTGCGTACCAGAGAAGGACGAGGTATCGCAGTCAAACATAGCTAGACAAAGGATGCAACCGATAGTCTAGGAATGACATGATTGAATTTAAAATTTCCCAATAACAATTACTAGGGGTATTGAATTTTTTTTTGAGCGGATTTGATTTACTAAACGGTGTCCTCGGTTGACAGCAACCCAGAACCCGTAGAGTGATTACGACAAGGAAAGGTATTATTTCAACAAAGTTAGCAAGATGCTATGCAAAGGCATGATATCCTCGAGATACCAGAGGGTAAAACTCGAAGGCAGAACATGATAGAAGTAGAGCTGGGTCGTTGACCGACGACAGCAGATATTTTAGCCTTGTCAAAAATTTGACGAGGCACGGGAATGAATTTCTTTCAAACATTTTGAATAAGGACAGCATGGCCGGAACCATAACTACAAGGGATCAATTTAGTGATGCTGAAAGAATCATACATCCGGATAATTATTTTGCAAGAAGCTTCCGAGACGGTCTACATCGTTTCCATGGGCATGAACAGAAAGTTCAAGGTCGACTCCCATTTCTCCAATGCATAACATTTCATTCACCTCTCGCTCTGATAAGCTGTAGTGTTGGAATTTTATCTGGTAGAACACCAGAAGGGTATGACTTGTGAAAACTTTCGGGTTCTCACGGATTAGGGGAAGGCATAGGTTCAACCCATCGGGATATCTTAGGAACATATACCACAAGCTACAAGAGTAATTAAAACATGCTTGACAACAGAGCATGGCTGACAAAAGCATAGGGTACAACTTATCAGAGGAAGAAGACAAAATTTACCGATAGCATCATGTATCAGGGGAAAACCAGCACAAGAATTTTGAATGTGAAGGATGCTAACGGTTAATAACCCAGTAATGGTTTTGGCGGTCCACAAGGACCTGATGTGAGTATCGGTACTAAATCAGAGGAATAAGGAATGCAGAGGCATTGGATTCAAGAGACACCCGAATAGTCTGTTATTTGAAATTCAAAGGAATTATGATTTCCAAAATGAAGGATCAGAAGCAGACACTCTGATCAAGGATGGATAAGTTGAAAAGACTTAGTCGGACAATCAATAAAGGTTTGAATTGCAGAGAACCAACTCATGTCCAGAAGGGCGTCTGAGCCGGAAAGATAATCTTAAACGGGTCACCTGATGACTGCGTGCATACGCACACATTGAATCAATAGGCTCAAAATGGCAAAGACAAGGGATGTCAACGAAGACTACTAGACATATGGAATTAACCATAATGCCAGCAGGCAAGAATTTCAAGAGCAACAGGCTGCAAAGGATTTTTGAAAGATTGAAAGCATTCCGAAGAATTTTTGTGAGACATATGATCAATTGAGGAGAACGGATCCTCGATAAATGTGAGGAATTAACCGTCAGGATTCTCATGCGGAATAAAACTGCAAGGCTGTAAACTCAAAGGATTCTCGGGGCAACGGAGAGCAATTCGGGGCATCTTGTAATAAGAAAAGCCACGAGAAAATATTGCATGAACGACAAGTGCAATTAGTCATCCATAGAGACTTAGCGAGGGTAGGGAATTGCAAAGCCGATGAGCACAAAGTCTCGGAAAACATCAAAAAGGTATCTTCAGAATCTTCTGACGAAGCAGGTGATCTTCTGGTATGAGGCTCTCCGGGAGAAGTAGTTACGAGAACCTAGAGTCAGAGCTTAGTAAAATCTTTAACCCGAAAAGAAGAGAGATCAGAGTCCCAGAGTATAGAAGAGGAATAAAAGATCCTAATACCACCCAATGGCGACGTGGGCCCGTAAGCCACACAGCCATGTTAGTAAAACGGTTTTCATAGACTAGACTCAACTTCGGCCAAGGAGTTGGAAAGGGGGCTACCTACAGGCAGTCGGCTCTGATACCAACTTGTGACGCCCCCATTCTCGTCCGTACGCTAATCAATCACGCAAAGCGTACGGCCAAGATTAGGGACTCACTGATTAGTACCACAACACGACAAAAGACACAAATATAAAGTCATACAGCTAAATATTACAAGCCAGGGGCCTCGAGGGCTCGAATATAAAGCTCCGACAAGCACAAGTCAGCGAAAGCAACAATATCTGAGTATAGACATAAGTTAGACAAGGGTGCCTTAAGAAGGCTAGCACAAACATAAGGAGCGGATCGAAAGAGGCGAGGCCTCCTGCCTGGGAACCTCCTAACTACTCCTGAGCGTCGGCTTGCTCCACGTAGCAGCAGGCTCCAGCGGCGGTGTAGTAGCCGTCTCCAGCGAACTCCATCTCCTGGGCTCCATCGACTGAATGCAGCAACGTATCGAAGGGGGAAAAGGGGAGGCAAAGCAGCGTCAGTACTCATCCAAAGTACTCGCAAGACTTATATCAGAACTAAGCTAGATATGCATCATTCTCAAAGAAAAGGGGTATCTCTGGACTGACTGCAGAAAGCAAGAATAGGGAGAAGACCTATTCCTATCGAAGACTAGCATCTTCAGCATCTTGCAGCATGAGAAGAGAGTAGACCTGCATCTCATATACATAGTCATATTGTTGTAGCAATTTTAATTAAGTAACACGCCCAGAGATCCTCCCTCGACTCCCTGCGAGGAAGCGATCCCGGAGCCACAATTCATTTTAAATTAAATTATGATTAAAGTTGTATAAGGTCATAGCACCTTTCCAAGTCGTCCTGTTACCGTGGACACGGCTATTCGAATAGATATTTCATCCCTGCAGGGGTGCACCACATATTCCCCAACGCGCCTGAGTCACCTCTGGCCGGACATACTTTCCTGGGTCATGCCCGGCCTCGGGATATCAGCACGTCGTCGCCCCACCTAGACTCATCGAAGAGGCCAGCCCGCCGGTCTAAATCCTAAGCGCGCAGGGGTCATGGGCCCAATCACCCTTTGCACTCCTGCACGATGCGAACGCGGCCGAAAGCAGACCTAGTACACTCCACTCCAGAGCTGTACGTTCCAGCCCAATTCGGCGCGCACCGCTCCATTGCTGACGTCCGAAGAGCTTCGGCTGATACAACGACGCTGAGTGCCCATAACTACCCCACGCGAAGGTTAGTGCGTATTAAGGCCAATGACCTAACTTAGATCCAGCACCCAACCCATTAGCAATTTATTAGGTGCGGGGCAAGCTCGAACATATTGCAGCTCGTCGCCCCACCAAGAACACTCGAGTGCCTTCCGGCGCACCCCACCAAGTCTCCGGATGCCTTGCGGCGCATCCCACCAATATCTCTCGCGGGTACCCTTGGGGCCGACCCGTCTTTAACATATCTCAGTAACCCGGTCATAGTAACTGTGTGGCTATACGCCAAGTGGAGACCCGAGGAATCACCCTCGATGGATCCCACTCGAGGTATGGGTAAGACAAGAGTCGCTACCGGTATGTGGCAAGGAGGAATCACCCTCGATACCCATGACCGATAACTACGCTACAAAATCAACATCGGGAGTGCTTAGTGAGGTATCACCCTCAACACTCGATGGTAGCTCTGCAGTGCCCTACTTAAGGGGTGTGTAGTGATGTGTCGGTAATGGCTTGTCAGTCATAATGACTGAGTCTTCTGTCTTCACGTCCTCGGTGTCGTCGATGATCAAGCAGGGGCAACTGGGACTAAGGGGTCTCAGGGGTTCACTGATCCACCTATTCTAGGCAGTTGATATAACAACAAGTACAGTAGCAGTTCATCAAAATCAGGCTATGCATCAGAATAGGAGCTAACTAATACAGTAGCAAATTTCTAATGCAAGCATAAGAGGGAGAGAGGTTGGTGATATCGGAATGCTCAAGGGGGGTTTGCTTGCCTTGCTGCTCTATCGAGAGGGAAGGGTCGTCGACGACGTAGTCGTACACAGCAGTATCATCGGTAGTCTCGGCGTCTATCGAGAGAGGAGGGGGAAGAAACAGTAAATAAATAGCAGACAATGTAACTCAAAGCATGACATGACGATACGCAGTGCCGGGAGTGTTCTAACGTAGGGTTGCACGATACCGAGAAAGGGGGAACCCATCCGGGAAGTTTTCCCGGTTCCGGACATTTGTCAGGCAGATGACCGGAGGGGAACGGTTGCAGGTTTACGGTGTTCGAGGTATGGGACAGCTAGGATGCAGTGCAGGGTTGCCTAAAATCATGTCTAAACCATTTTAGCTATTTTAGGATTAAAGTTGTAATTAATAGCCGGTAGTCATGCACTATTCATTTATCGAAATCAGTCAAAAAGTTCCATGTTCAGATAGTTAGAGGCATCTGATGAACGAACGGAGCGCGTATTCGGTTTCGTCTCGTCGTTCTGAGCAACTTTCGTGTATAAAGTATTTTAATCTGACTTACGGTTTATTTTATATTAGTTTTTAAAGTTTTATCTAATTTCTGAAATTTAATTATATATTTAATTCAACATTATCCAAAACAGTAAATACTGTTTATTCTATTTAATTAACAGAATTATTAACAATTTAATTAGTGTTAATAAGGGTGGACCCCACATGTCATACACTGTTTAGACTAATTAACTAATTAATTAGATCAACTAATCTTAATTAGTTTAATTAACAGTATTAATTAAGTTAATTAATTAATTAATTAGTTTTTTATTTTCATTTCATTTTCTTTTTAAACGTTTTTAGGGGCTAGGCCCCATCTGTCATAGGGCCAGTGGAGTTTGGGCCCACTGGTCAGTGGGAGGGGCCGGACATGTCCAGGCCAGCCCCTTTGGGCAGCCGGACACGTCCGGGCACACCACAACGCGCGCGCGGGCACAGAGGCCCGGGCGGCTGCGAGCGGCGCGGAGGGGCGCGGAGGGGGGGGATGCGGGCGGCGCGGCGACGCGGGCAGCGGCAGGCGCAGGTGCGGGGGCCGTAGCAGGAGGCGACCGCGGGGAGGGGCGAGCAGGGTGGCGCGGCTAGCGGCGAGCGGGGCCGCGGCGGGTCCGGCCGGAGGGAGGAAGAAAGGGGGGATGGGAGGAGCCCGCAGGCTCACCGGGGAGCGTAGGGGAGGGGCAACGTGCTCGAGGGCGAGGCGGGGAGGCGGTGCAGGGCCGGCGACGTGCGGTGGTGACGGGGCGGCGGCGGCTCGGTGCGGTGGCGGGGCGCCGTCCAGAGCGAGGAGGGGAACGAGGGGGGGAGGGGACGAGGCGCTGGAGCGGAGAGGGCGACGGTGGGAGGAGGGGCGCCGGGGACGGCGCGA
This sequence comes from Elymus sibiricus, assembly GCA_039707655.1. NCBI lineage: Eukaryota > Viridiplantae > Streptophyta > Magnoliopsida > Poales > Poaceae > Elymus > Elymus sibiricus. The sequence goes on along the minus strand of CM077673.1, from coordinate 14,371,034 downwards.
TGCAGCGGCGTCGGCGCCCGATCCGCTCCGGATCGGGGGCGAGGGAGAGAGCGAGCGATGGGGGGGAGTGAGGAGAGGGAGGGTTAGGGTTTCGCTCCGGGGTGGGTATAGGCCAGGGGGGCTGGGGTGGGCCGGCCTCGCAGGTTAGCTGGGCCGGGGGCCCAGCAGGGGGGTTTTGATTTTTCTTTTTCTTTTTAGTTTATTTTTTTATTTTACTTTTCTGTTTATCTTATTATTTCAACACTATATCACTCTTGCAAAATGTGACACTTGGTCCATTATCTATGTGGCAATATTAGACTTTGCTACAAAAAGTTTGAGGCTTATTGGATTAAGTTTGAATTTTCCCCGATATAAAAGGCATATAGATAATTGTTTTGGCCCCTGTTATATTTGTTTTAAGGCACTTATCCAATTGATAAAATGTTGCTTACGATTTTACAATTGCCTTGGAAATATTTGCAACATGATGAACACTTTACTTTTCATGTTAGAAGAAATTATTTATTTGACTTTAATTTAATTTGAATTTGAGTTGGATCATTTCTTTAATTGCATTTTAATTATGATGATCATGATGACATGGCATCATTAATGTGAGGTTACTGTGGCTGGCTACCGGGGGTGTTACACCCGCCCCATCGTTCCGCCTCAGCTCATCCTCTCCTCCGCGCGCCCGAGCTCCTTGATGTGCGCCGCCTAGGAGGGCTCGCGCTCTCCGCTCAACCAGAGCCACACGGCCAGCCGGTCGTCGTTGCACTCGCCGGCGACCACGCCGTCCCCTCTGCACCGCCATCCACCTCAACTTGAGACGCACATGTATTTTCGTGCCCACCCCATGCTACCAAAGGAAACCGCATGCCAATCTCTCTGGATGACTTTTATTTTCTGCTGAGAATCACGAGTTTGCACAGTTTCGTGATGTCAAATCACTGCATATGTGGTGAGTCTTGTCAATAGGGAGAGAATTAGATGGTTATAGCTTGTGGATGTTCTCAGTTATTTTTTGCACACAGGGTGTTTGTGTGTTTGTCCGAGCCAGTTTCAGTCACAGATCCTTGAGGTAAACTCCCACACGAATACATCATGAGACTAACTCTCCTTCCATATGATTCAAAAATGGTATGATGGTGGGAGTCAATCGGGTAACTACACTAATGTGGCGTGAGTGCGTGCATCTGGATGTGCGTCAGTGTTCAGAGCTAGAGGAAGTGGGTTGTTGCAGGCAGAGAAGGATTAGGATAAGTATGTCACGATTAGGATAGTTCCCTTGTTCTTTATCGGTAAAATTGATAGTTTCCTTGATTTGTTTTGTTCTAGATTAGGAAAGCAGTGAACTGATTTGTTTTTTGGTGCAGGAGCTTCAAGACAGCAGGGGCAACAGGCTTCACTCAACTGATTTGTTTTGCAGGCGGCGGTGGTGGAGTTATGGCTGCAGGCCGAGGAGATGTCGACATGTAGGTTGAGGAGGAGGAGGCTGGAGGGTGCGGGAGGCTCATGGCAGTGGCGGATCCAGGAATTGAACTTACCCGGGGCGAAACATTTAAGGTATAAAAGTTTTGATTGACAAATGCAAGCCCGCTGAACCAGATCTCATAAAGTTCAAATATGAAGCTAGATGCACTTGAAAAATTACATAGCCAATGATTCAGATCAGTTTAAGATTCTCGAGAACTAGGTTGTAACCACCAAAAAACACAAAATATAACATAAACGTCACACATAACTACTAACATGGACTCCTGCTGTTTGAATCATTCATTCCATGGCCCAAAATGTCCGACTCCATGACTAATAGATACCTACAACAGGTGAACAAGCTGCATATGAATATATGTCTTGGAACAAGTAAGCGAATAGTTTGAAACAATAGATAACAAAAGTATTTACCCTAAATCGTAAGTATACGAGGAGGGTTTGGTAGATGGCCTCTACGGTCTCTCAAGCTGTGAAAATGTTCTATGATCTTCTTGTCATCAATTCCAGCAAATATATCTCGCTCTACATAGCATACCATCATATCATTCAACCAATCATCTGATATCTTATTTCTCAAATCTGTCTTAATGATATTCATGGCTGAGAAAACTCTTTCAACAGATGCCGTCGCTACTGGCAAAGTCAAAGCAAGTTTGATGAGCCAGTAAACCAAAGGAAATTGTAAATGTTCCTTAGTTTCAACCAACTTGAGAGCAAGATTAGCAAGACTGTCACAACTGCAAAAAACATGAGACCTCTTCATCATATCAATGTATATCTTGAGCTGACCATCCAAATGATATTGTTCTTCTGGATCGAAGTCGACTGAGTACATAGATGCAAGCTCAAGTAGGTTCTCATGATTAAATCTGCTAAATGAGTCTCTAGGATCTAGACTAGCTATGCATATCAATAACCTTGTTGAAGTTTCATTGAACCGGTTATTCATCTCAGCTATGTTTCTGTCAAGCACCTCATTGAATATTTCAACTTTGTAGTGATGGAAGCAACTAACCATTTTGCGGGAACTCCTTGGGTAACCCCTTGCCGGTATATTCTCATCCATACTAGGCACTGGTATCTCCCTTTTAATACAAAATGAAGTGGCAGCCGCCAAAAGTGCCTCCCATCCGTCATCCCTTAGCTGTTGCAATAAACTTTTCACAGACACAATCATGTTCATTGCACTTACTATGTTCTGATCCTTCTGTTGCAATGCTTGTGACAAGTCATTAGTCAAACCAAGCACTTTAAGCATCAAATGTAAGATGAGAACAAATTCAAAGACCTCCATAGATTTCATCAAACCTGATGCTTTGCCTCTATCATCTGCATCCTCCCCATCATGAGAAATAGCATGTAGCACTTGAATCACCGAATCCCACATTTGATAAAGCCGAATCAATGTCCTATGGTGAGATCCCCATCGCGTATCACCAGCCCTTGCTAAAGTTGTCTCTTGATGTTTGCCTCTTCCTTTAAGAATCTCCCCATTTTCTAATTGCCACACAATCTTTTCATGATGCTTCTGTAGTAATGCATCTTTTCTTTTACAAGAAGCACTAACCTACAAATCAAAGCATTGTAAAGTACAAGTCAGCAAGAGATCATTTTAAAGTACAAGTCATCACTTAAAATATTCAATGAGTTATAAAATATACTAACCATGGTTACAATCATATTTGCATATCCAAAGAAATCACTAACAGCAAGGATACCCTTCACAACAGCCACAACCACTAATTGAAGTTGATGGGCAAAACAATGAACATAAAACGCATGAGGATTTTCATCTAGCACCAGTTTTTTTAAGCCATTTAGTTGCCCACGCATATTTGAGGCTCCATCATAACCTTGCCCTCTCAATCTAGACATGGATAATCCATGGGTAGCAAACACTTCATCCAAGGATCTTTTGAGAGAAGCGGATGTGGTGTTCACTACATGCTTCACAGCAAGTAACCTTTCCAAAATATCTCCCTTTATGTTCAAAAACCTGATAATGACAACCATTTGTTCTCTAATGGATGCATCACGAGACTCATCGACAAGTAGAGAGAAATGGCTATGCCCAAGCTCATTCATGATTACTTCAGTGGTCTTTTCTGCACAAGCTTGTACCATTTGCTTCTGGATATCATGATAAGTCATTTGATGATTCCCAGGAGCATTATCATTGAGTACATCAGCTGCAGCTTTGCATCTTTCAGCATACCAATCCAACAACTCACGAAAATTACCCTTGTTTCTTGAAGTCTTTGACTCATCGTGGCCACGGAAGGCAAGTCCTTGCCTAAGAAGATACCTCACTACACCCATAATAGCCATCAAACGGTCTTGGTATTCAAGATGCGACCTCTCAGTTTGAGTCGTCATTGCATATGCCACACTTTGTTTCTGGTTCTTGAAATCTGTATAATGTCTTCTTGCATTGTTGTGAGCACTCTTCGTCGAACCTACATGAAGCCTGAAATATTCCATCGCTTTCTTCCAATTTTTATACCCATCCTGATTGAAGACATTGCCCCCAAACTTTACATGGCTTACTGGCTGCTTGAAGAGATAGCAGTGAAAACAATATGCTTTGTTTTCTTTTACACTGTACTCTAGCCAATCAAACTCGTCAAACCACTCCTCTCTGAATACCCTTTTATCCATAGGGTTGTGAGGAAAATCATGCCCATATGGCTGAAATGGACCTTTCTTCAAATACTCCCTCCTCACTGCATCTCTGATTTCTGGAGTAGCATAATCTCCAATTTGTTTCCGGAGTCCTGGATCACGTTCAATGTGAGTTGGGCTAAATCCTAGAATAGAAGTTTGCAAAGTGTTATACACTTCAGGTTCACAAACTGAATCTTCTACAATGTTTGCATCTGAGGCTTCAGTGGGTAAAATCATTGGATCAGGTTCAGGGCCAGGAACATGAGCTTGTTCATTAGATGGTGGAGTTCCAAAATAAGCATCAATTGGCTTCATCTTTTTATAAATCCCCTACATTACAAAATCACCATATCAAGTACTGACCATGTTCAATAATTGGCTAGAAATCGAAGGAAAGGGAGCTTGAGATTCAGTAGAAAAGAATGGATTCGATTATCTGTGTACCTGCTGGCTGCGCTTGCTGATTTTGCAAACAGTAGGTGCGCGTTTGCATGAGCTCGATCCACTGCCGCCGCCTCCTCTAACACAGGCCACGCCCGGCACCGCTGCTTCTGTCCGTTCGCCCATACGCGGACCGGTGGACGGCGGACGGAGGATGTGGATCAGGTGCCGCGTCCGGAGGCCTGGCGAGGCAGAGCTCTTCGGCGACGAGCCGGCGGCCCGGCGAGGCAGAGCTCTGTGGCGGCGAGCGGGCGACGACTAGGTTACTCTCGCAGTCTCGCCTGTGCCTGGCTCGATTTGGGGGATTTTCTGGATGCCTGTACGAAGATTGTGTGGCCGTGCTGACTAGTATTAGGCCATCGTACTGGGCTTTTGTGTCTCCGCTGCAAAACGTTTGGCCCATGTATTAAACGAACCGTATTTTTTTGTATACGTGTTTCGTCTACCCGGGGCGGACAACCATGCTCGCCCCTACCGTGGCGCCGCCACTGGCTCATGGGAAGGCAGACGCCGCCGCTCCATGGATTCTTGTTGGATTGGTGAGGTTCATGCCCGATTCATGGGTACAAAAAACACGGATCTGTAGAGCTGCGGTGGATACTTGGGTTCGACTATATGTGTGTGTATATGTATATATATGGGATTAATAGCTGGGTCTACCTCCACGCTTTGGTGCAGGGTGGAACGAACTCGGGTCAAGGAATCGTTGGCCGGCGGCGCAGGGGAAGGCGATGGAATATGGACGCAGGGCTCAACCGTCTCTAATTAGATAGGATTGTAAAATCCCAGAATCTAAAAGATTCTGGGAGAAGCTGGGGGGAGGTCGGATTCTGGGAGAATCCCAGAATCTGGGGAAAAGAACTGGCGAATAGTTTTTTCTTGTTTTTTTTTAGACATACAATGAGGCGAATAGTAGCTTTTAGGCCGCTGGGGGGCCCAACTGCTCGGGTCCGCGTCCCGAGCGATAGTGGACAAAACCCCATCAGCCCACCTCCTTGATTCCTGGTGCAGAATACCCCCGGCCGTACACGGAGCTGGATTAGTACAACAACAACAACAAAAAAAATAGCCCTGTCTCCAAAGATCTGCACGCTGGGAGGACCCACGCGGTGGAAAGGTTGGGTTGGAGCATGTAGCTAATCGTAGCGGTCATTACAGCTGGCTCAAATGAAATATGGTCCCACATCGGCGTCCTTTCCAGAAAGTAATCTCTCTAGGACTGGTCATAGTGCAAACCAACCTGTGGTTGGATGGTTAGAGGGACTGTGGTATTCCCAGCCCATCAGGGTTCAAATCCTGGTGCTTGCATTTATTCCTGGATTTATTTCAGGATTTCCGACGATGCACATTCAGTGGGAGGAGACGTTCCCGTCGACGACGAGGTGCCTACGGTGACTTCGTAAATTTCAAGATGATATGCCGGCTCAGTCTCTCGGAGGTGCTCGTATGGGTAGGGTGTGCGTGTGTGCGTTCAAAGGGGTGAGTGTATGCGCGTGTATATGGGCGCTTGCGTATGTACTGTGTTCAAAAAAAATAATACATCTATGTGGCCGTCGAAGCGTGCACGTCAAGAAGGAGAAGAAGAGATAAGCACCACCAATTAAGAGATCAGGCATTCAACCGAAGAAGAGGCCCGCCGGCAGCCACGCAGCTAGATGAACACATTGTCGGGCATCCATATCTCCTCCAGTAAAATCGGGAGCGGCCGTTCACAACGCATCGCGTCGCGCCCTACCTCCTGTGCCTATATATGCTCATGCATCAGATCACATCCGGGAGGTAGACAACGACGGAGAGGCAACGACACAAGTAGCAAGAGGACTCACGCACAGAGAAAATCCAGAAGCCCGGCGAGACGCTCCAGAAGAACTCTCTCACGCGCCGGATCGCAGCCGGCCGACAGGAGGAAGGAGGCAGTCACCCGAGCCGGCCGACTCAGGGAAGAGGAGGCCGGTGTACGAGGTGCTCGGCGAGAGCAACATGGATGCGAAGCTCACCTTCCCGGAGGGTAAAACTTTGATTTAACTCACCTCTTTCCATCTTTCTTCCTCGAACACAGCATGCACATGCACGAGCCGGACACCACCCAAGCGCCGCCGAAGAGGACGTTTGCATGATCAGGCCGCCGCCGGAGATGGTGCCACCGGCGCCATGGAGGACGACGACATGGAGCTCGCCCAGATACCGCCCACTGTCGACATCGTCAAGCCGGCGCCATGGAGATCGACGGCACGGAGGCCGCCATCACCACTCGCGCCTACTTCGTCACAACGGCTCCATGGAGGACGACGACACGGAACTCACCGAGATGTCGCCCACCATCAACATCGTCAAGCCGGCGCCATGGAGGTCGACGGCACGGAGGCCGCCATCACCACTCGCGCCTACTTCGTCACGACGGAGCCGTGAAGGACGACGATTCGGAGCTCACCGAGATACCGCCCACTTCATAACGACGGCGCCATGGAGGTCGATGGCATGGAGGTCACCATCACCGTGCGTCCACTTCATCATGATGGTGCCGTGGAGGACGACGACATGGAGCACGCCATGACACCGCCCACCGACCGCGCGTCCACTTCATCATGATGGTGCCGTGGAGGACGACGACATGGAGCACGCCATGACGCCGTCCACCGTCGATGTCCTCAAGCCGGAGCCATGGAGGTCAACGGCACGGAAGTCACCATCACCGCGCGTCCACTTCATCACGATGGTGCCGCAGAGGATGACGACATGGAGCACGCCACGACGCCGCCCACCGTCGATGTCGTCATGCCGGAGCCATGGAGGTCTACGGCATGGAGGCCGCCATCACCGCTCGCGTCCACTTCATCATGATGGCGCCATGGAGGTCGATGACATGGAGCTCGCCGAGACGCCACCCACTGTCGACGTCGTCAATCCAGCGCCATAGAGGTCGACGGCACGGCGGCCGTCCTCACCGCTCGCGCCCACTTCGTCACGACGGCGCCGTGAAGGACGAAGTTAGTGGGTGTAAGACCGTCATTGCCGTCGGACGCCGCGAAGACGACGACACGAAGCTGTCCGCCATCCACTTGTTCGCCGCCATTCACTATGGAAGACGGAGATGCGCAGGAGCTGCCAACGACTCCAACTTCCGCAAGGCTGTCGATGGAGCGTAACATCATCAACACCCACGCTGGCCAAGCTCCCGTCACCGCTGCCGTGGCCAAGAAGACGAGGAGGACACAGAGGACCGCTCCCCTGGACTCCGGCACCCCCTGGTCGTTGTTCATTTGCTGCACGAGAAGGCTATCGGCGAGGCCCCGGTGCAACAAGACCATCCCAGTCGTCCAAAGAAAGAAAGAACCAAGCACGACAACTTTCTCCTGATGCGTACGTGTGTGCGTACAAGGCCACCCTGCGTGCCCACTTAAAGATCGACGGTCGGCTGACTCATCACCGGAGGCCGCCACCTGCGGCGACGGACGCCTAGGCTGTCGCCGCACCTACTTCCCACTTCTTGCCGGCGGGGTCGTCCACACGTATTCTGCGGATGAATGAAGCTACAAGGATGCGAGCACACAGATGAGTTAGCATGCACGTAAATGACTTGTGCAGACGCATGTGCCATGCACGTACCTTCTAGCTGGTGGTTGACGGCAAGAAGGCTGCCACCCGGCAAAGTGTTTTTTACCGGTGCTGGGAGCTACCGGTGAGTCTCTCACCAATGCCTTGCTGCCATGTGTAAAGGTGTGGGACCACATGCATATGTATATCAAAGTATTGATGTTAATAATTTCTTGTATTTTTGTTTTAAGTCAAATCAATGTCAGATCAATGGGACCCATGTCAGGTGAGAGAGAGAGTCTATCCTGACGTTGCATGTGGCGCAGTGGTACAAATCCTTTCCTTTTATTTTATCTTTAGGATTTTCAATCATTTCTATCTTTTAAACCATGCTGTTATTTTTGAAATATTTTATATATTTGAATTCCTGAAGCCAAGAGCTTTAGAATAAGACCAAATTTGGATGCATTTCAAACATGTTTTAATTTCAGCATTTCAAATGATTGAAATCAGGTTTCTGAAACAAGCGAAATAGGTTTTTTGATATAATTGAAATTAGTTTTAGACATTGAGTGAAAACAATTTTGAAATATGTTTTCTCAACTGAGTGAAGTATGTTTTCTCAACCGTGTGAAATTATTTTCTTTAGATGAGTGAAATTGGTTTTTTGAACATAAAAAATGAGTTTTTTTTAAATGATTGAAATCAACTTTCTTGAAATGAGTGAAATTAGTTTTTTGAAACGACTAAAATTTGTGTTTTCTAATGTGTGAAAATACGTTTTCAAAGCTTTTCATAAACACGACACATTTTTTGGTGTGAAATACGAGAAACTTGTTATTTTAGAAATTTGAAATAGGCATTTAAAACATGTGAAACTAGCTCTTTCAAAGCTTTTTTAAAATGAGTGAAATCAGTTTCTAAATGAGTGAAATCGGTTTTTGAAATATTTGAAATAGGTTTTTTGCCCTGAATGAAATCAATTTCTAAATGAGTGAAATCAGTTTTTCGCACGGATTGAAATCAATTTCTGGATGAGTGAAATCATTTTTTTAACATAGTGAAATGAGTTTTTTGAAATGAGTGAAATCCGTTTTACGAACTGAAATCAAATGGAATGTGTTCACGTCTGAAACTGGTTATTTGAAATATATGAAATACATGAAATCAATGAAATATGTGTTCAGAAATGAGTGAAATCAGATTATTTAAGATACGTGAACTAGGTGCTTTTGTAATGAGTGCATGTGGAGAAAGAGTGCATGTGGTGCTGCATGTGGTCTCTCAGGCGTGTCAGTCGTATTCCCAGCATATAGAGTGGGGGTGCATTTCACGAGTTATACGCGGAAAAACACCACGGATCTTGACGACAAGAGCGAACGGTGGATCAAGCACCGATACATCCCGGCTCCGGTAAAAAAACTTATTCGGCTGCCACCCGGAGACGACGACGCCGACCATGATCGTCACCATGTTGTCTACTTCACCACGCCCGGCATCGTCGAAGCCAAGAACACGGAGCTTGATGCCATCTGCCCGTTGTCTACTTCAGCGCGTCGTCGTACACCATTGAAGACGGAGTGGTGGAGCTCGGCATGACGTCGCCTATACGCCGCGCCGAACGCTCGATGAAGACTTGGAGTCCATGCAAATGACGCCACACCCGGAAGACGTCACCCCACAGCGGCGCCCGCATCCCGCTCGAGAAGGATATTGTCCCCCATGGTGCCACCCACGTCATGCTCATCGGAGGCCGGAGTCAGGAACGGTGACGCCACCCGAAGACAAGGCGTGACGGCCAGGCGAGGTGACACGAGTTCAACAACAACACAGCTCCTCTACCAACTCGTGAGACGACGCCTTGACTACGCCGACTGCCGTGGACTCGATGTCTGGCCGGAACGAGGCGTCGACCACACCGGCCATGCTGATGTGAGCAACGCGATGGTCATACATCGACGCTGGTCTCCACCGACAATTACTCGCGCGAGGCGTAGCCCCTTGCATACCCCGAGAAGCCACTGGTCGTCGAGAAGTCCGAGCCGAGCACGAACCATGCTACCCCAACAACGACTACTCTAACGCCGCGAAGACCGATGAGGCACGACAGCGAGGGCGGGCATGGCCACCGCAAAGGCCACTCTACTTGCGGTGCATGTACCGACGAGGACACTGGCTCTGCCGCCGCCCACACACACACTACCATCATCATGCATGGAGAACGCGAAGCGAAGATGATGAAGATGACCACCTAGGTGAGTCGGAGGTATCCCGTAGAGGAACCCGCGGGAGTAATTAACCGGGAGCCTTCCGACGCCCCGGGAACCAGGAGATCACACAATCGCCATAGTCAGCCTGGCCGCGCTAGTGGGCCACGGAGCACACTTTTCATTATGGGATCTTACAATTTTGTTTCTCCAATGAGATTAATGAAGTACTCATTTCCCATACCTTCTTCTTTGTGTACTATGGTACACTGGTATGCTCGCATACTTACTTTTCCCTTTACCCGGCGCATGAGAGAAATACACTCCCCTTTCCTTTCTCCCGGAGTTTAAGATATTTTTCTCGTGTCAAACAGTTGAGTCCAGTTTTGAAAAACTATTTTTGAACTACTGGGTGTGTTGTGTGGCTTACGGGCCCACATCGCAGATGGATGGGATTAGGATCTTTTATTCCGCATCTTTACTCTGGGTTCTAAACTTCTCTTCTCTTCGGGTATAGTTTTGCTAATTCTAGGTTCTCGTGATGACTTCATTCCGTAGATCCATTCATTCCAGTTACTCTCTTGTTCCATCCGACATTCCAAAATACTCTCTGACTTTTCGAGAATCCTATATGTCCTACTGCTGTTGAAATTCCTTATCGCTTATTTACACTTGTGGTTAATTCCCGTTGTTCGATAATCTTCCTTGAAATCCTCTACGATTGTCATTCTGATCCTATTGATTCAACATGTGCGCGAATACTCGCAATCACCAGTTGATCCCTGGAAATTATCCTTCCGGCTTAGACGTCATTCCGGATATGAGCTTGTTCTCGGCCAATCAAGTTGCGGTCGATTGTGCCTCTAAGTCTATTCAACTTACTCATGTTTTGATCAGAGCATCTGCTTCAGATCCCCTGATTTGGAAATCGTAATTCCTTTGTAATTAAGCTTCGAATTATTCAGATGTTTCCATAAACCAATGCACTTGCATCCCTTCCTCTTATGGTTGAGTACCGATACTCACATCAGATCCCTTTGGTGGATTAATATCTGACAGTTCCATCATATTCAAGACCTTTGAGTTCTTTCCCTGATACAAGATGCCTTTGCGAATTGTATCCACTGCTTTTGCCATCTGTACTCTGCTTTCAAGCTTGTAAGCTTTATTTCTGTTGTTTGTGGTATAAGTTCCAAATATTCCTCCGATGGGTTGTATCTATGCTTTCTGCAATCAGTGTGAACCTGAAAGTTTTCATGGGTCATACTCTTTCGGTGTTTCGCCAGGTAAAACTATTAACACTAATGCCTTTTTCAAAACAAGAAGTGAATGGAAAGAAATACATTGGAGAAGTGGGAGTCGACCTTGAACCTGTGTGTTCATGCCCATGGACACGATGTAGACCATCACAGAAGCTTCTTGCAAAATATTTATTCATTTGTATAATTCTGCTGGTATCCTTAAATTTTGATTCCCTTGCAATTATGGTTCTGACCATGTTGTTTTCATTTGGTATGTCTTAGAGAAATTCAATATGAATCTCGTCCATTTCTCAAACATGGTTAAAGTATTTACGCTCCGTAGATCAACGATCCAGTTCAGCTTCAATTCTGTTCTACCTTCGAGTATTACCCCCTGGTATCTCGAGGATATCATGCCATTGCTCTACCTCTTATGAATTCTTGCTGGAGTATTGACGGTGTCCTGGACTTGGGGGTACTCACCACGTCGTCTCCCGACCAGTGGGTCAGGCCAAGGACCCCCATGATGATTCACTAATGGGCCACTTCAGGCAGCCCATGCCGAGTACAAGGAGGATTCCACAAGACTTGGCGCACAAGACAAGGACTCTCTAAACCCTAGGCCTACGGTGCATATATAAACCGAGGCTAGCCTAGTCAATAGATCATTATATTACATCTCATAATCTCGTGGTAGATACATGTACTTTGTACTATCCCCCATATGAATACAATCAAAAGCAGGACATAGGGTATTATCTCCTTGAGAGAGCCCGAACCTGGGTAAAATCCTGTGTCCATGTTATCATTACTCCAAGACGCCTAGCTTAGGACCCCTACTACGAGATATGCCGGATTTGACACCGACATTGGTGCTTTCATTGAGAGCCTGCTGGGTAGTCGCCGCGGTGCGATGGGAATTCAGGTCGGCTCCATCGCGATCTACGCGTCGGAACCGAGCTACATCGTCAACGTCGGCATCTTCGTCGCCGGCTTGACTGGTCACCTCGGCTATGCCGAGGACTGCGCTCCACGTCGGATCATATAGATCGGACGGGTGTCTTCATGAACATCAACTCCAATCTCAACCAAGATCATGAAAGAATCCTATATGGTGCTCGGGGGCTCAACGTCAACATTGCACTCGCGCGATCATGGAGTTTTTCTGGACAGCGGATTCGTGTTCGTCGTCCCCACCTCCTCGAGTGTCGTTTTGACGATTGCTTCAGTGGAATTGTGCGGAATTGAGTCTAGAACAACCCTGCAAAATTTCATCGTGTTCCGGTGGAGGAATCTCCGGCGATCTACAATTTACTGAAGCCCTGTCGAATCTGGACGAGAATCTGGACGAGTTTAGGGCGAGGAGTCCAGCATCTAGCTCGGATGTCTGTTGGAAAATCCCACCATTCAACGACTGCGGAATTCCTATACCGATCACTCCTCAAATTTTCAGCTCGATCCGACCGTCCAAACTCCGGGAAACATCCGATTTGTACAACGAATTTTCGGATCTGTTTCCTGCGCGAAAACGAATCCGACTCAAGTTCATCTTTTTTCATGAACGAGTTATCGGACGATCCTTTTTAAAGGAACTTTTTTCATAGGGTATTGTGTTTTGTTCTCAAACACGTGCCTACAAATTTTAAGCTTTTTTCGAGGTAATATTCATCGTCGTGCCGATGTCAAACCAGCACGAACACGTTGCTCCACGGCTGCCGACCGGCATCAGCATCGACTGTGCCGTCGCTTTATCGAGCCAACGACTATCACTTCGGATCACCAGTTCGGTGAGCCAACCAAGAGTTCGGCACTACTCTCCACAATAATCGTCAGGACAACGTCGTTGCCCGACGGATTGCATGCGTCACGTGCGCCGGCATCGCCACGCGATCACTTCATCACGCTGGCGTTGACCATGTCACAAATTTTGACCTGCATCGGCATAGCCGCGCCGTCGCTTATTGAAGCCGATATCCACCACGCCGACCCGCTTCAACATCTCGTTTGGCATGGGGGCTCCAGTGTCACCTTACCGACCTGCTCCGTCACCTCGGCTAGACCGGGGCTTTAGCATCCCTTCATCAACCTGCTCTGAGGACTTCGGCGTTACCAGCCGACCTGCTTCAACACCTCGGCTGGCATGAGACTTCGGTGTCACCAGCCGACCTGCATGAGACTTCGGCGTCCGCCGATCACAGCTTCGCCATGTTAACTGGACCGAGGACTTCAACTTGCCACATCGACCGTGCATCGTCGCCACTTCGTCAAGCCGCCCTCTTCGTTCAGGCACCTCGGCGCCCAGGCCATATTCCTTTACTTATTTGCTTCACTTAAATTAACTAAATAGAAGAATTTTTTTAATATATTATTATCTTTCTTTGTTATTACTTTTGGCTTGCACTATTTTATGAGTGCAGGAAATCGACTTCGACCGCCGTCACGCGGTCATCCCGGCGTCACCTTGCGGACCTACTCCACCACCTCGGCTGGACCAGGGGCTTCGCCTCGCCACATCGGCCGAGCCGTGACACTACTTCGGAGTGCCGAACTCCTCGTTCGGTCACCTAGGGACGGGCTTGGGGGCTGGGACCTCGGTCATGCCAAAGACTACACACCGGATCTGTCAAAGTTCGATGGGCGTCCTCGTCCCGCCACAAGCCCGGATCGCGTCATCGGCACCGAGCACATTAACCAGCTAAGTCGCTTTCATGCTCAAAAACTTTCAGTTTTAAATTTTGTTCGGTTCGACCAAGCGTTATACTTTTTTGACAAAAAGTTGTTTGTGAAAAACTTTCTTTGTCAAGACTTTGTTTGTTATAAACAAATTCAAATATCCCGTTTACTTGGGGGCTTCCTTTATGAAACCTTTTCTCTTTGCATGTGATTATTATTGTACAGCTTCTTTACTTGCTCGTGTATTATGCCAAAATATGCATCATGTTGACTTAAGTGTTCCGCAAAGCTGGGTTGCCTGGCTCCTGTGCTTACCCCTACGTTCCCGATTGTTCGGCTAGGGAGTAAAGGGAGCACCTCTGCAATTGTTACGATCGGGTCATCCGAACTCGTACCTCAGACGGGTGAAGCCGAAAGCTAGCGCTCTTATTGTTTTCAACTATGGTCGGCATACGACGGAACTCACGCGTACACAAATCTATTGCACAAGTCTCATAGTAATCATGAGCGACCAAAGAAAGGTACCGTTGGGGGCACTATTTTCTTTAAAGATGCTTCTTACGTTACATAAGTAATATAGCATAAGTTCCCTGGACGCGCTTTGTCTGTTACAGCCTCATGGCATGATTGCCTGGTTATCCGAAACACCGCCGATATTCTCGGTAGGCGGAGTAGATAACACTTTTCGGCCCTTGGCCGAAGAGGGAGAAGCCGACGGTCGGTTAAGATGCGTTCAAAGTTCAGGCGAACACAGATATTATATAAGTACTTCGGTACATACAATCATTATACATAAAATTCTTTTACCCAAGTCACTTGGGGGCTCTTAAATTAGTATGAGCCGTTTTATAATAGATGTTTTCTTCTTAGTCGTTGCAAAGTCTTTTTCTACCACTCCTTTCTCGACTCAAGTGTATGATCAATAGCCGGGTAGCCTGGTTTCTCTCTAAAGCCACTCGCATTTAGTTCGCTAAACTGGCCTGAGAAACACTGCGCCTTCGGGATAGGAAGGTTGAAGCCGAAGGCTGGCCCACTTGAAGTCTAGAGATCGGATGTGTCATGTCAAAGCCCGACGGAAGCACAATTTTAAGACCAATTTCGTATTGGCACCAAAAAACTTGATTCAATCTAGA
Organism: Elymus sibiricus; assembly: GCA_039707655.1. Classification (NCBI taxonomy): domain Eukaryota; kingdom Viridiplantae; phylum Streptophyta; class Magnoliopsida; order Poales; family Poaceae; genus Elymus; species Elymus sibiricus. The sequence goes on along the minus strand of CM077673.1, from coordinate 14,355,662 downwards.
CGTAAAGTTTTTCACGCAAGTGTTTTGGTCTTTTGAGCTTATAACATCTTTCACCTATTTTATGTTTTCCTTTCAGGAAGCGGGACATTCTCTTGGTTGAGGTGTTCGGCGTGATGGTCTTGCTAGGAAACTCTTTTCTAAACTACAGTTCGGCATCTTTCCTGCCGAACTCCACCTCGGCATTGTAAAAACGTACATGACGGTTGAACTAGTTCCCGAGGAGATACGATCCTAGCACTAGTACAAAACAGGGCATCGGTCCACCCCTGAGAAGCCCATTAGTCCCGGTTCACTCACGAACCGGGACCCATGGGGGCATCGGTCCCGGTTCGTGAGGCCAGGGCGCCGGCCGGGCCTCGTGGGCCATTGGTCCCGGTTCGTCTGACCCCTTTTGTCCCGGTTCCAGACACGAACCGGGACCAATGCGCCTCGCTCCTGGCCCACAACCATTGGTCCCGGTTTGTGGCTGGAACCGGGACCAAAGGGGTCACCTTTAGTCCCGGTTCCAGCCACAAACCGGGACCAATGCGCCTCGCTCCTGGCCCACAACCATTGGTCCCGGTTTGTGGCTGGAACCAGGACCAATGGTTGGCCTATATATAGCCCCCCGCCTGCGAGCAGAGCAATGCATTGCTGTGTTTTTTTGCCCGACCGTGGGAGAGCTTTTGTGGTGCTCTAGCTCACCTCCTATGCACATGAGGTGTTCGATGAAATGCCCGAGCCACACTTAAGCTTTCTCCTCTCGAAGCTCCTTGTCCAAGCTCCATTTTCCTCAAGATTTGTCTAGGTTTGGCGGTCCATCCTGTCCCGTCCCCGTCCTCACCGCCGTCGATCGCCCGCGCCCATCTCGGCGCCGGCAACACCGTGGTTAGCCTCTTGTTCTTATCTTCTTTCTAAAAGAAAAAAGTTCTTACTTGTGTGTTTTAATTAGATGCTCTAGAGAGTTATATGTTGTTCAATAATAAGAACTATATAACTGTCGGTGTACTAAAGTAGGGGCCTTTTTAGTACCCCTTACTTGTGCACGGGCAGTTGTAGCCGTACCGCGGCAGGCCTTGCCGGGGAATAGCTAGGGGTAATCTCAAGATGAAGATAGTGCTTGCCGGCGAGGAGCGAGCCGGCAAGCCAGGAACCCGGCAAGCTTTGCCGGGAAAAGACGTTCAAGTCAACGACCAGATCAGAAGACGGAAGGCCAAAGGGGTGCGAAGGCCCGGCAAGACCCTTGCCGGCAAGGCCTCGCACCCGGCAAGACCTGCGCCCGGCAAGCCCTGGTCCCGGCAAGTCCCGGGCCCGGCAAGGATTCAGCTCCGGCAAGGCTCTGCACAGTGTAGCGCTATCGCTCCTGCGCAGCGGCCGGTCTTGTCGTTTAGGGTTTGTCCTCATGGTGACGTGGCGCGATGCTGGCCACGAGATGCTTAAGCGGTGCTGATGGGATGGCTGCTTTTGCCCATCCCCTGTAAAGCTTTTCCAAGCCCGAGACGCTAAGGGACACCTCGACGGACACCTCACGGTGCATTTAATGAGCTTGTCCTAAGCCGTCAGGGTTAGGTATGATAACGCTGTAACAGCCCTGTAGCTACTTTCCACCTCATGCCTTATCTTGTATGCCACTGTGGTAGCCCCTTTGACTCATATAAAAAGGAGGCCCAAGGCATAGCTACAGAGGGATAGCATTTTCGGAAGCCCATTCTGCATGCGTAGCTGCTACTATAGCTCCCAGAACTTGGCCAAGAACATCCACAGTAATACCATCAAAGCAGGAGTAGGGTTTTACGCATCCGTGCGGCCCGAACCTGGGTAAAATCCCCGTGTGCTGTTCGCTAGCTCTGCTCTTTGTGCAATCCTCTCCCCTTACCGAACCGTAAAGGGATCTGTTCGATAGCGATCCCATAGGTGTTCGTTTCCCACGACATCTTTGGCGCGCCAGGTAGGGGGGATCGAGGTTGTGCAAACCTGATCTAGTGATCAGCGCGTCAGATCTTCGATCATCTTCACCACCATGGCTCCCAAGAAGAAGGGTTTCATGGCGGTTGGTCCATCTGCTTCGGTCGTGCCTGATGCTGTGCGCACAGGCGACGAGGTAGACGCGGGTGGAGGAGGTGGAGGCTCCGAGCTTCCACGGCGCTCCGGCGATCTGAGCCGGACGAGCAACAGGTCCAGGGATGGAGCTGCGCAACCTGCGGGTGGTGCAGCGACGTCCAAGGATGGAGCGGCGCCTTCCAGGACGAATACACCGGCGCATGCACCGCGACCTTCTCAGGACGCGCGTGACATGCGGCCTCAAGACGTTGGTGGCTCTAGGCGTCCGCATGGGAAGTCCCCTGCGCATCATTCCCAGGGTGCGCAGGGCCAAGATCCGCGCCAGCGCGTTGGTGGAGGCCGCGCGCGGGTGCAGAGTCGTGATGATGCTCCTTCTAACCCGGTTAGGAGTTTGAGCACCTCACGTTCTTCGCACCTGTCGCCGCCGCCTACGCCAGCAGAGGCGTTGGCGCGGGCTCAGCTGCTCCTAGACTTCCCTCCCGCTGCGGAGAAGCTAGACGAGTGGCGAGCTGCTATCCAGAGCCTCATCGGCCTAGCCAACAACGACGTACCGCAGCAAGGTGAACCCTCGCGGCTGCCGTCGTCTGGACTGGTGCGGGCCGATGGAGAGAGGACCGGAGCTGGAACGACCACGTTGCGTTCCCCTCCGCTGCGTCAAGAGCGGTCGTTAACTCAGCGGACCGGCGCCCGTGAGGATGATTCCACGGCGTCGTCGGATCCGCGGGTTCGCCGCGATCAACGTCACGTTCTTCGGGAACGGAAGAAGGAGGACGCTCGAACCACCATCGAGCGCCGAAGGGAAGCGCGTCGCCAGTCCGACAAGCGCGCTGGGACCACTGTTGACGAGCCCGCGCCAGGGTATCCTGGCTGCCTACCTTACGAGGTGGGTTGTCCAGCGTTTACTCGTGAGCTGCGGCAAGTCCAGTGGCCCAGCTCCCGCTCCTTCAAGCCGGAAGTACCGGAGAAGTACGACGGCAAGACTCATCCGTCCGAGTTCTTGAGCATCTACACCATCGCGGTGCAGGCTGCCGGGGCTCGTGATGATAAGGTGCTGGCCAACTATTTTCCGTTGGTGCTGAAGCCCAACGTGAGATCGTGGTTGATGCACCTGCCCGAGAATTCCATCTCTTCTTGGGCCGACCTGTGCCATCAGTTTGTTGGCGCCTTCACCGGCGGCCATCAAGCTCCTGGCCAGGAGAGTGATCTGCACATCATTCCTCAGAAAGAAGGCGAAACTTTGCGCAAGTACATCCAGAGGTTCACCCGCGTCCAGCACAATATCCCCGACGTTCATCCCGCCGCCGTTATCAGCGCCTTTCATCAGAACGTGCGCAACCGAAAGATGCGGGAGGAGCTGGCGATGAACAAGGTCAAGGATGTCGCCGAGCTCTATGCTTTGGCTGACAAGTGTGCCCGGGCGGAGGAAGGGAGGAGACTCCCCGGCGAGAACGCCGGCGCTGGAGTCAACTCCGAGAGCGATGACGCTCCTGCCCGGGCAAAGAAAGGGAAGCGGAAGAACAGGAAGCGCAAAGGCAAGGCCGTGCTTGCCGTTGAAAGTTCCGGCAACATCGGCACCGCCAAAAAGTCCAAGACCGACGACCCCGGCAAGGAGGTTGCCGGGTGTGCGGCGTGTCAGGCCTTGGCGGCTGCCGATAAGCCAGAAGGATCCGGCAAGCAGTACTGCAAGATCCACCGTACCAAGGGCCAGGACCTCCAGGACTGCCGGCAAGTAGAGGAGCTTGCCGCGAAGCAGCACGCCGAATACGAACGACGCGACAAGGAGCGGGGTCGAGATGGTGCCGGAGGGTCCGGCAGGAAGCGCGGTCGAGGAGGACGACGCGGCAAACCTACACAGCGGCAAGAGAAGCCTGCTCGGGGCTGCGACAGGAAGGAAGGAGATGAAGACGCAGATGAGGACGATGACGAGTCTAGCGAGCGGGAGTTTCAGAAGGCCACAGAGGTTATGTGCGTCGACGGAGGCGCCTCGCTGCATCTTTCTCACCGCCAGCTCAAGCAGTGGGCGCGTGAGATTCTTGCGGCCGAGCCCTCTATTGATGCGCAGAAGCCGCTGAGGTGGTCCCACACGCCCATCATTTTCGATGCCGAGGATCACCCTGATCGCACTACTGCTGTCGGGTGCTTGCCGTTGTTGGTCTCGCCAACAATTCGCAACCTCCGGGTAACGAAGATGTTGGTTGACGGTGGTGCCGGCCTGAATCTCATCTCGCCGGACGTCCTCAAGAGGCTGCAAATTCCTGATGAAGACCTCGAAGAGACAGGCTCCTTCCAAGGGGTCAATCCAGGAAGATACCAGCCCAAGGGCAAGATCACGCTGCCGGTAACATTCGGCAGCGAGCTAAACTTTCGGACGGAGAAGGTCGTCTTCGACGTCGCCAAGATTCCGTTGCCGTACAATGGGATCCTTGGCCGCCCCGCGCTGGCCAAGTTCATGGCGGCATCGCATTACGCCTACAACGTCCTAAAGATGCCCGGTCCGATGAGCGTCATCACTGTCCACTCCGACAAGAAAGACGCGCTCATCTGCACCGACAAGCTCTACCGGGAAGCAGTTGCAGTGTCCGCCGCCAAGGCGCATGCTCCTGCCGCTCAAGATCCCGGCAAGAGGAAGAAGCCCGGCAAGACCCCTTGTGCAAGCTCCGGCAAGCGCGCCTCTCCGGAGTGCTGCGCTACCGTCGAGGATGCACCGGGGAGCTCTGCCGGCCAGACCAAGAAAACCAAGGCTGCTCCGCCTGAGACCAAGAAGGTGCCCGCCAAGGAGGACGGGACGGGGGGAACTTTCACCATAAGTTCCACCCTTGATGACAAATAGGAAAGCGCGCTCGTTGCCTTCCTGCGGGCGAATGTCGATGTGTTTGCATGGCAACCATCTGACATCCCCGGTGTTCCCAGGGAGGTAATTGAGCACCACCTAGCCGTCTGTCCCCACGCGCGGCCCGTCAAGCAGAAGGTGCGGAAGCAAGCTTTGGAGCGGCAAGAGTTTATTGCACAAGAGATCAAGAAGCTTGAAGCGGCAGGCCTGGTTAGAGGAGTCCTCCATCCTACATGGTTGGCCAATCCGGTTGTTGTGCGTAAGGCGAATGGTAAATGGAGGCTATGTATTGACTTTACAGATATCAATAAAGCCTGCCCAAAAGATCCTTTTCCCTTGCCGCGCATCGACCAGATTGTGGATTCCACTGCCGGCTGCGATCTGCTGTCGTTCCTTGACGCATACTCAGGCTATCACCAGATATTCATGGCAAAAGAAGACGAAGAGAAGACCGCATTTATCACCCCATGTGGCACATACTGCTTCTTGCGTATGCCTTTCGGGTTGAAAAGTGCTGGGTCGACCTTCGCTAGAGCCGTCCAGATCGGCTTCAAGACCCAGCTCCATAGAAATATGGAAGCTTACATGGATGACATAGTGGTCAAAACCAAGGACAAAGCAACGCTCATTCATGATCTGGAGGAGACTTTTGCAAATTTGCGCAGGATCAATCTGAAGCTCAACCCGGAGAAGTGCGTGTTTGGCGTCCCGTCCGGCAATCTTCTCGGGTTCTTTGTATCTCAGCGTGGAATTGAAGCCAATCCCGACAAGATCAAAGCAATTGAGCAGATAGAAGCGCCAAGACGAGTCAAGGATGTGCGCCGCCTCGCCGGCTGCGTCGCTGCTTTGAGTAGGTTCATCTCAAAATCTGCTGAGCGCGCCCTGCCGTTTTTCAAAATTTTGAAGAAGGCAGGTCCAATAAAGTGGACTCCGGAAGCGGAGGCAGCGCTGCAGGATTTGAAGAGATACCTCTCCTCTTCGCCAGTACTAGTCGCGCCTAAGCCACAAGAGCCGTTGTTGCTATATCTAGCGGCAACGAATCAAGTGGTTAGTGCTGCGCTGGTGGCGGAGAGAGAAGCAGAGGAGGATGCAGCGGCAATGGCAGGCCCGCCAAGCGGCTTGCCGGGGGCAGCCCCGGCAGAGTCTGGTGCCGGCAAGGAAGGATCCGTGCAGTCAAGTTTAGCGGTGCAGAAGAAGAAGATGGTGCAGCGCCCAGTCTATTTCGTCAGCTCCCTGTTGCAGGGGGCTAGGTCGAGATATTCTGGTGTGTAGAAGCTGCTCTTCGGCCTTCTCATGGCCTCGAGGAAGCTGCGCCATTACTTCCAAGCACATGAGATCACCGTCGTCACTCGCTTTCCGTTGCAACGGATTCTCCGGAACCCGGAAGCGACTGGCAGGATTGTAGAGTGGGCGTTGGAGCTGTCATGCTTTGGTCTCAAGTTCGAAAGTACTTCAACTATCCAGAGCAGAGCCTTGGCAGAGTTCATTGCAGAATGGACACCAACGCCAGACGACGAAGTTCAAGAATCAGCGATCCCCGGGAAGGAATCAGATCAGGCATGGGTCATGTACTTTGATGGAGCCTTTTCGCTGCAAGGCGCCGGTGCCGGCGTACTGCTTGTCGCGCCCACCGGAGAGCACCTCAAGTACGTCATCCAGATGCATTTTCCCCGGGAGAGATCGACCAACAACACGGCAGAGTATGAAGGATTGCTTGCCGGTCTCAGGATCGCGGCAGACCTTGGGATCAGGAAGCTCATCGTCAGAGGTGACTCCCAGCTCGTCGTAAGGCAGGTCAACAAAGATTACCAAAGCCCGTTAATGGAAGCGTACGTCGATGAAGTGAGGAAGCTGGAGGAGCGCTTTGACGGTCTTCAGACAGAGCATGTTCCTCGATTAGAGAACAGCATTGCTGACGACCTGTCGAAGCGTGCCGCACTCAAGTTATCTGTGGAACCAGGGACCTTTGTGCTCCGCTTGACTCAACCATCCGTATCGCCATCGACAAGGCCTGATAAGAGAAGAAAGTTAAGTACCGGCGAGTACTTCCCGGCAGGGCTTCCCGAAGCCCCCGGCAAGAATCTTGCCGGGAACGACCCGGTTGCCGGTGAGGAGCGGCTTCGTGCAGAGCCTCAGGTTCTTGCCGCCGAAGCAAGCGCCCCCGCGACCGAAGAAATACCAGTTGCCGGTGAGCAGCTGCTCCGCCAAGAACCTCAGGTTCTTGCCGTAGAAGCAAATGCTCCCGCAGCTGAAGAGTTGCCTTTAGTCCTTGTCGTCGAGCCGCAAGCTCCGGCATGGGCACAGCAGATAGTCCATTTCCTTCAGACAGGAGAACTCCCTGAGGAGCAGCAAGAAGCTGAAAAAGTAGCCCGTCAGTCAAGTATGTACCAGTTCGTCGACGACGTCCTGTACAGAAAAAGGCCCAACGGTGTGAAATTGAAGTGCATTCCTCGGGAGGATGGACTAGAGCTGTTGGCAGAGATTCATGGGGGCATATGTGGATCCCACGTAGGCTCAAGAGCCCTTGCCGGCAAAGCATTCCGGCAAGGATTCTTCTGGCCTACTGCTCTCCAGGATGCAACTGCACTAGTAACCAAGTGTGAAGCGTGCCAGTTTCATTCGAAGCAACTTCATCAGCCAGCCCAAGCTCTCCAGACGATTCCTCTCTCCTGGCCCTTCTCGGTCTGGGGGCTCGACATACTGGGTCCCTTCCCCCGCGCTGCCGGGGGCTTCGAGTACTTGTACGTTGCCATCGACAAGTTCACGAAGTGGCCAGAAGTGGAAGCAGTGAGGAAGGTGACAGCACAGTCAGCGGTCAAGTTCTACAAAGGGATTGTGTGCCGTTTTGGTGTGCCGAACAGGATCATCACCGACAACGGTACGCAGTTCACTAGTCGCACCTTTAAGCAGTACGCCCAAGACCTTGGCGGCAAGATTTGTTTTGCCTCTGTTGCTCACCCGAGGAGTAACGGCCAAGCGGAAAGGGCGAACGCTGAAGTGCTGCGCGGTCTCCGGACCAGAACTTTCGACAAGCTGCGCAAGCATGGAAGACGCTGGATTGATGAGCTGCCGGCGGTTCTTTGGTCGATCAGGACGACGCCAAATCGAGCCACCGGCCAGACACCCTTCGCTCTGGTCTACGGAGCGGAGGCAGTTCTCCCCACGGAACTCATATACGGGTCACCTCGAGTGCTCGCTTATGATGAGCTTGAGCAAGAACAGCTGCGGCAAGATGACGCGCTGCTCCTTGAGGAGAACCGTCTTCGGGCTGCTGTGCGAGCCGCTCGTTATCAGCAAGCTTTGCGCTGCTATCATAGCCGCAAGGTTCATGCCCGGAGTCTTGAGGAAGGCGACCTTGTTCTTCGGCGCGTTCAGTCGGCCAAGAATTCCAACAAGTTGACGCCGAAGTGGGAAGGCCCTTACCGGGTAGTGCGAGTCACCAGGCCTGGCGCTGTCCGCCTGGAGACCGAAGAGGGCTTGCCGGTGAGCAACTCCTGGAATATCGAGCACCTTCGCAAGTTCTACCCGTAAGGGGCAGTTGTAGGGTCTCTTGCCGAGATAGCGGTACAGCCTGCTGACTGCTGTCGGACTCAGGTCCAGCACTCGCGGCGTAACGCTCCGCCAAGATCCCGGCAACGCCATTCTGTACTAGTCTTGCCGGATGGCATGTGATCCTTTGTACAGAGCAGGCACGTCTTTTGTGCATAGTAAATAAGTTTCCAGTGCTTTACATTTCTTGTCGATTTCGTGCTTTATGTATGCATGTGTTTATCTCAAGTGTGTATTGCGCTTGCCCCGATTTCCTGCCGTAGTAGCGATACGCCACGCTGAACACTGTCGGACTCCGGTCCAGTGCTCGCGGCAACATAACACTCCGGCAAGCTCCTGGCAATGCCCCTCTGTGAGATCTAACGAACCGTCCAGGTTCCATAACATTTATTTTCTCTTCTTTCTTTTTCTTAAAGAGATAGAAGATTCCCTCACGTGCAAGTTTGCCGGGGGGGAAGGAGAATGATGGAATGGGTACCAGGGGACGTTCAAGGCTGATACCTTGCCGGGAGAAGAAAAGAATAGCGGCGAAAGCCAGAGCTAAGTTGCTGACCCCTTTAGTAGATTTCAATTTTTTGTAAGGCTATATCCCTTGAACGATTTCCGCTTTGTATGGAAAACCTGCACGCAATGGAATCTTGTCGTAAGTAGGCTGCGCCCTTATTCCGTTTCGAGTCCGCTCAACGGTTTAGGTGGCCGCGCTGAAAGCGTCAAGGTTTCTTGCCGTGAGCAGCGCCGCCTGCTGAACGCTGTCGGACTCCGGTCCAGCGCTCGCGGCAAGGCCATGCTCCGGCAAGTGCCCAGCAAAGCGTAGGGTATATGCTATACAAAGAGAGATTGATCAAGGGGGAATAGCATGCATAGATTCAGATAAAGCAGAGTATATATAAGATAGTTGCCATGTTACTAACATAAGACCAAATGTTTGTCTTTTACATGTAACGCGGCGGCAAGACAAGGAGAAAGATAAGGAGGGCTACAGTTAATCTCGGCGGTTGCCTTCAACCCTCTTCACTTGGCCTATCCGTTCGACGATGGGCGCGACAAGCTCCTGCAGAGCCTTGGCGTCCGCATCCTTCGGCAGGCGGCCGAAGACCTTGGTGAAGTCGACGCCGGGATTCCTGTACGCCACTTTCATCAGCAGCATTTGGACCACGTCCTGGCAGAGCTTCCTGGACTCGCTGGCGAGCTTGCCGGAGTAGGTTGCTTGGAGTTGCTTGAGCGCATCGACGAGACCTTCGAAGAACATGGTTAGCCTGGCGCTTGAGGATATGTTGTCGTCAACTGAGTATCCGAAGCCCGGCAAGTCCATGGTCTCCAGCTCCGCGCCAAGCTTCTCGGCGACGTCCGCCAGCCTGGCAGTTCAGAGCTTCACGCTTGAAGTGTACTCGTTGTGCGTGGCGTAGGCGTTCTTGAGTAGCTCCTGCTCGTCGTGGAGGTCCTTAGCCAAGGTCTTTCCGCGAGCTCGGGTAGCTTCCAGGGACTCCTCCAACGTGGATAGTTTCAGCTTCAGATTTGCAATGGAGTCGTTGGCGGAGGCGAGCTGTTTGGTCTTCTCGGACGCGGCAAGCTGCATCTCCACCAGGCTGTGGAGGGTTTTCTCCTTCTCGGCCTCGAGGGCAGCGATCTTCTTGCCGTGCTCCTCGAGGATGGCTTCCAGCTTCTTCGCCTTCCCCTCCAGCGAGTTCTTGGCGGTCTCCGCAGCCTCGGCGGCATCGAGTGCCTCCTTGAGCTTGCCGGCATGGTCTGCAGTCAGAGCGGCGAGCGCTGCCGTTTGGCTTTGCTCAAGCTCCTGGACCCGCCGCGCGACAAGACTTTCGAGCTCTTCATCCTTGTTGCGAAGTTTGGCGGCAAGCGCCGCCTCGCGGGCGGCAAGGTCCTCTTCTTGGGCGTCAAGGCTGATGCGGCGCTGCGTCAAGAGGGCTTCTGCCGCGGCGGCTTGCTGGGCGACCTCCTCCTGCGCTTTCTCGATGTCTGATTGCTTCAGCAGGAGGACGTTCCGCTCTTCCGCCAGCTGCTCCCGATAAGTATTCAGCTCTTGGAGGGCCTTGCCGTACCAAGCCTGTGTCTCCGTGACGCGTTGTTGGAAGTCTCCTTCCGCGGCCTCGACGAGCGCTGCCCGGGAGTCCAGTTTCTCCTTCCGGGTGTGGTAGAGCGTCTGGAGCTTCTGATAATTGTCATTCATGGCTTGAAGTAGCTGCTCCTCCTTGGGCTCACTGACGGCGGTGACGGTGATTTCCCCGTCAAGATGCTCTCCTTCAACCAGCCCTTCGATGCTTGCCGACCCCGGCATGCTGACAACGTTCTTGCCGGCCCTGATATATTGACTTGAGGGAGGGGCCTGGAACGACGAGGATTGGTCTTCGGCAGCTGGGGGCCCCGCGGCAGTAGAAGCGCCTGGCGCTCCTGCGGCGGAAGCGCCGTCAGTATTGCCGCGGGTCTCCTCGCCGGCCCCCTCGGCGGCAGCAGCCTTGGCGGCCTCGGCGGCAGCGGCCTTGGCGGCCTCGGCGGCAGCAGCCTCGGCGGCAGCAGCCTTGGCGGCAGCAGCCTTGGCGGCCTCGGCGGCGGCAGCCTTGGCGGCCTCGGCGGCGGCATGCTTGGCGGCCTCTTCGGCATGCTTGGCGGCCTCTTCGGCAGCAGCCTTGGTGGCCTCTTCGGCAGCAACCTTGCCGGCTTCAGTGGCGGCGTCCTTGGCGGTCTCTTCAATGACGGCGTCAGTATCCATGAGCTCTGTCAGAAGAAGATTGAAGATCAAGGAGTCGATTAAGATGAAGCTGGGAAGGAAGTTCAAGAAAAAAAAAAAAAGAGAAGAAGAAATTTCTAAGGGCGAGTGGTTCACCTGCGTCAAGGTCGTCGCGGTAGAACCCGCCTGAAGATCCCTCTGTGGGCTGCGTGGTCGACGGGTGCGGCATGTCGAGGGTGGCCCCTGCCGGCGACCCCTGTTGCTGCTCTGTTCCTGCGCGCCCCAAGATGTTAGCTGTGAAGATTACCACCCCGACACTCGCCAGCGGAAAGAGAGTAATTGGCTCACGCTGGGGGCTGTGCCGGGGGCTGCGGCGAGGATTGTGCCTTGGGCTTGGCTCCGGGCCGGACTCGGTAGTCACCGGCTCTTCAGAGGTGCTTGCCGGCGGCTCGACGCCCGTGGAAGTCTTGGCCTTCTTGGCCATCCTCTCCGCCAAGGTGTCCTCATCCCTGTGGAGGCAAGATCATCGAGATTAATCAAGGAAATCAGAAAGCAAGGACGGATGCTGCGGCAGAACACTTACTCCTCTTCTTCCTCCTCGTTCTCGAGGATGGATAGGTCGAAGGCGGCCTCCGTCACAGTCCTTGACGGAGGAGGAGAAGTCGTTCTGGGGCGCTTGCCGGCGGCGGTTTGCCGCGTTGCCTCATCGGCAACGGCTTGCCGCGCCGCTTCGTCAGCAGCCTCCTTGCCGGAACCTTCGTCGTTTAGCGCGGGCTGGTGAGCAGGAGCGCCGGTGCTAGCCTACCGAAGGACGCGCCTCCGTGCCTGTCGAAGAGCTGGGGGCTCCTCTTCCTCCTCCTCTTCCTCGTCGGCGGCTGCTCCAACAGGAGGGCCCCCGGCAGCGGTTCCGCTCGGCTCCCCGGCAGCCTGACCTCGCCCGGCAAGATCTTCCTGCAGCAAGTCCTCACCTTCACTGGACTCGGCGCTGCTGGCTTCTTCGGCAAGGTTTGCCTCTTCCGCCCTGTTGGCGATGTGGGCGAGCTCCTCCTCCGTGGTGGCGCGGACGAGGTCCTCCTCGCGGATGGCCTTCTCCGTCAAGTTGTCGAAGAATGCCAGCGCCTGCTCCGCGGACGGCTCGATCCACCTCTTGTCGATGCCGTGGGCGTTGAACACCGGCATCATGGTGATGATGGAAGTGAGCGATGAGTTGTTGCACAGTGGAACGACGCCCGCCGGCAAGTTCCCCACTGTTCCAGAATTGAAGAGCTGTTGGCAGAGGGCTGCGTGCCCCATGGCTGTTAGATTATTATCCAGCCCGGGCCGCACCCTCATGACGTCGGCGGCATTCGAGTACTCCCAGGAAGGACGCCCTTTGTTCTGCAGTGGGGCGATGCGCCGGCGAAGGAAATCTGAAGCAATCATCTCCACCTTCAGCCCGGCAGCCTTGAGGCGGAGTATCCTGGTGGTGGCGATGTTGAGCTTGCTGTCGTCAGGGTCCACGGCGCCCCAATCCTTGCCGCGGACCACCTTCTGCTCCCGCACCTCGCAGAACGGTAGGGGCTCCTTTTCCCGGACCCAGCACCACTTGCCGCGCCACTCATCCCGCCTCTCGCGGTAGAGCCCCTCTGGGTACGTCTCCTTGGTCGCCGTCCTCGGAATCCAAGCGATGCTACCGGAGAGGGCGTCGCCCTTTTGGATACGGGGATAGAAATAGTGCCGGAAAAGTGCAGTGCTCGGGGTAACCCCAACGAAATTTTCGCAAAGGTGCGCGAAGACGGACATGCAAGTCACGGCATTCGGCGTGAAGTCTAGCAGCTGGAAGCCGTAAGTGATCATGATATCTACGAAGAAGTCCGAGTACGGAGGGCAGAGGCCGCACCAGAAGTAATCGGCAAAGAAGGGATAATCCCCTGGCCCAGCCCTACGAGAAGCTACACTCACTTTGGTGGCTGGGTGCGCCGTGGTCTCCTTCGCCCATGCGAACTGGTACCTCTTCTTCAAGGCCTCCGCATCGAGCGTCGGGGGGAAGACAGCGCGCTCCTTCCGCATCTTCACCAGCTTGCTCTCCGCGGCGGCCGCTTCCTCCGCCTTGCCCTTTCCCTTGCTCGGCTTGGGCGGCATGGTGGCGATGGAGGTGGGTGTCGAAGACGTCGAGAGCGCGGTGGATGGCAGGCGGAGGGAGAGAGGCTCTGCTTTGGGCGCAAGGAAGAAGACGATGGCGACGGTTCTGAGATTGAGATTGGAAAGGCGGAGGGTGGTAAATGAGCGGTGCCCTCTGCGATTCCCTTTTTATGGGGAAGGCGCGAGGCAGACTCTTTACCGCCCGCTTTTACTGTGCGCCCACGTCTCCCACGTCGCGCGATTAATGCGCGTAGTGGAGGGGCGTGGTAAAAGAGACCATGATTACGGACAGTTATTCCCTGCCACGTGCGCCCGTGCACTGTTTTGGGCCTAGCCCAACAGGCCTGGCACCCGTGTATGGCCTAGGCCCGGGGGCTCCTGTCGGTGTACTAAAGTAGGGGCCTTTTTAGTACCCCTTACTTGTGCACGGGCAGTTGTAGCCATACCGCGGCAGGCCTTGCCGGGGAATAGCTAGGGGTAATCTCAAGATGAAGATAGTGCTTGCCGGCGAGGAGCGAGCCGGCAAGCCAGGAACCCGGCAAGCTTTGCCGGGAAAAGACGTTCAAGTCAACGACCAGATCAGAAGACGGAAGGCCAAAGGGGTGCGAAGGCCCGGCAAGACCCTTGCCGGCAAGGCCTCGCACCCGGCAAGACCTGCGCCCGGCAAGCCCTGGTCCCGGCAAGTCCCTGGCCCGGCAAGGATTCAGCTCCGGCAAGGCTCTGCACAGTGTAGCGCTATCGCTCCTGCGCAGCGGCCGGTCTTGTCGTTTAGGGTTTGTCCTCATGGTGACGTGGCGCGATGCTGGCCACGAGATGCTTAAGCGGTGCTGATGAGATGGCTGCTTTTGCCCATCCCCTGTAAAGCTTTTCCAAGCCCGAGACGCTAAGGGACACCTCGACGGACACCTCACGGTGCATTTAATGAGCTTGTCCTAAGCCGTCAGGGTTAGGTATGATAACGCTGTAACAGCCCTGTAGCTACTTTCCACCTCATGCCTTATCTTGTACGCCACTGTGGTAGCCCCTTCGACTCATATAAAAAGGAGGCCCAAGGCATAGCTACAGAGGGATAGCATTTTCGGAAGCCCATTCTGCATGCGTAGCTGCTACTATAGCTCCCAGAACTTGGCCAAGAACATCCACAGTAATACCATCAAAGCAGGAGTAGGGTTTTACGCATCCGTGCGGCCCGAACCTGGGTAAAATCCCCGTGTGCTGTTCGCTAGCTCTGCTCTTTGTGCAATCCTCTCCCCTTACCGAACCGTAAAGGGATCTGTTCGATAGCGATCCCATAGGTGTTCGTTTCCCACGACAATAACGCACGCAGATGAACCGGCAATGGATGTACGGTGACCGACGCACCTCCGAGTATATTAAGGGCCTGCATAATTTTCTCGAAGCGGCTGAGGCAAACAAGCAGAATGGTTTTATGCATTGTCCATGTACTGTCTGTGAGAATACGAAGGCTTTCTCCAACTCTAAAACCCTTCACTTCCACCTGCTTGAGAAGGGTTTTATGCCACACTATAATGTTTGGACCAAGCACGGAGAAAGAGGGGTTATGATGGAAGACAACGAAGAAGAAGAGGATGATGACAACTACCCGCCCCCTGAATACGGTGATGCTGCAATGGGGGAAGCTGAAGATCAAGAGGAACCAGACGATGTGCCCGATGATGATCTTCGCCGGGTCATTGTTGATGCACAGAGAGAATGCGAAAGTGAAAGGGAGAAGTTCAAGTTCGATCGCATGTTAGAGGATCACAAAAAAGGGTTGTACCCAAATTGCGAAGATGACAACAGAAAGCTCGGTACCACACTGGAATTGCTGCAATGGAAGGCAGACAATGGTGTATCTGACAAGGGATTTAGTTCGCTGCTGAAAATAATGAAGAAGAAGCTTCCAAACGATAACGAATTGCCCGGCAGTACGTACGAAGCAAAGAAGGTTCTATGCCCTCTAGGATTGGAGGTGCAGAAGATACATGCATGCCCTAATGACTGCATCCTCTACCGCGATGAGTACGAGGATTTGAACGCATGCCCGGTATGCGGTGCATTGCGGTATAAGATCAGACGAGATGACCCTGGTGATGTTGAGGGCGAGCGCCCCAGGAAGAGGGTTCCTGCCAAGGTGATGTGGTATGCTCCTATAATACCACGGCTGAAACGTCTGTTCAGAAACAAAGAGCATGCCAAGTTGATGCGATGGCACAAAGAAGACCGTAAGAAAGACGGGAAGTTGAGAGCACCCGCTGACGGGTCGCAGTGGAGAAAAATCGAGAGAAGGTGGGGGGACTTTGCAGGTGACGCAAGGAACGTATGGTTTGGTTTAAGTGCAGATGGCATTAATCCTTTTGGGGAGCAGAGCAGCAATCATAGCACCTGGCCCGTGACTCTATGTATCTATAACCTTCCTCCTTGGTTGTGCATGAAGCGGAAGTTCATTATGATGCCAGTGCTCATCCAAGGCCCTAAGCAACCCGGCAATGACATTGATGTGTACCTAAGGCCATTAGTTGAAGAACTTTTACAGCTGTGGAATGGAGAAGGTGTACGTGTGTGGGATGAGCACAAACAGGAGGAATTTGACCTACATGCGTTGTTGTTTGTAACCATCAACGATTGGCCTGCTCTCAGTAACCTTTCAGGATAGACAAACAAGGGATACCACGCATGCACACACTGTTTAGATGACACCGACAGTATATATTTGGACAAATGCAGGAAGAATGTGTACCTGGGGCATCGTCGATTTCTTCCGACCAACCATCAATGTCGAAAGAAAGGAAAGCATTTCAAAGGTGAGGCAGATCACCGGAAGAAGCCCGCCCTCCGTACTGGTGATCACATACTTGATATGGTCAATGATTTACAAGTAATCTTTGGAAAGGGTCCTGGCGGACTATCTGTTCCGACTGACGATGCGGGACGCGCACCAATGTGGAAGAAGAAATCTATATTTTGGGACCTACCCTATTGGAAAGACCTAGAGGTCCGCTCTGCAATCGACGTGATGCACGTGACGAAGAATCTTTGCGTGAACCTGCTAGGCTTCTTGGGAGTGTATGGGAAGACAAAAGATACACCGGAGGCACGGGAGGAACAACAACGTGTGCATGAAAAAGACGGCATGCATCCAAAGCAGTATGAAGGTCCTGCCAGCTACGCTCTTACCAAAGAAGAGAAGGAAATCTTCTTTGAATGCCTGCTCAGTATGAAGGTCCCATCTGGCTTCTCGTCGAATATAAAGGGAATAATAAATATGGCAGAGAAAAAGTTCCAGAACCTAAAGTCTCATGACTGCCACGTGATTATGACGCAACTGCTTCCGGTTGCATTGAGGGGGCTTCTACCGGAAAACGTTCGATTAGCCATTGTGAAGCTATGTGCATTCCTCAATGCAATCTCTCAGAAGGTGATCGATCCAGAAATCCTGCCAAGGTTAAGGAGTGATTTGGTGCAATGTCTTGTTAGTTTCGAGCTGGTGTTCCCACCATCCTTCTTCAATATCATGACACACGTCCTAGTTGACTATAGACATGATGCAGCAACCAAGAGGGGAAAGGACACATATTATGGTTACATAGTGGACATATGGGAACTTGACTATAGACATGATTTCAAGGTCCCTTTGTTTCAGTGCAAATGGGTCAATCTGTCAGGAGGCGGGGTACAGGTAGACCCACAGTACGGAATGACAACAGTGGATCTCAACAATCTTGGGTACACAGACGAACCATTCGTCCTAGCCAATGATGTGGTGCAGGTTTTCTATGTGAAGGACATGTCTACCAAACCGAGAAAAAGAAAAGATAAGGAAGCGAATACATCATACGATGAGCCAAAGCGCCACATAGTTCTTTCAGGAAAAAGAGACATCGTGGGATTGGAGGGCAAGACAGACATGTCTGAAGATTATGAAAAGTTTCATGAAATTCCTCCCTTCAAAGTCAAGGCTGACCCAAGCACCCTGTTAAACGATGAAGATTATCCATGGTTACGGCGCAATAAGCAAAGGACACAAGCGAAGAAAAAGTGAAGACTTTCTCTCCACAACTATATCATTGCAGTTACATGTGAAGAAATGAAATGCCTTTTGTAACACATGAGTTTTCGTCCGAAACCCTGATACTTCGAAAGAGATTGTCCGTTTTGTACACGAAGTGCATCCAGTTTTTGCCGTAACCCTCTCAACTTTTTATAACATGCTATGTGGGTGAAATGATGATACCATGCCAACTTTCAACCTTTTCAGAGTTCATTTGAAGTGCTTTTCAATTTCAGGGTTATTTAGCTCAAAAAAATCAGTAAGTGCATGAAAAATACGAAATGAAGTCAGAAAGGGTTGAAAATTGATGATGTGGCTTTGAATGGTGCATTTTGAACACACAAAAAGTATGGAGTTCAAATAAGTTCAAAAAAATGAAATCCTTTTGTAACACATGAGTTTTCGTCCGAAACCCTGATACTTCGAAAGAGATTGTCCGTTTTGTACACGAAGTGCATCCAGTTTTTGCCGTAACCCTCTCAACTTTTTAGCACTTGCTATGTGGGTGAAATTATGATACCATGCCAAGTTTCAACCTTTTCAGACTTCATTTGTAGTGCTTTTCAATTTCAGGGTCATTTAGGTCAAAACAAATCATTAAATGCATGAAAAATAGCAAATGAAGGCAGAAAAGGGTTGAACATTGATGATGTGCCTTTGAATGGTGCATAATGAACACACAAAATGTCCGGAGTTAAAATAAGTTATTAAAAATGAAGGAGAGGCGCAATGCTCACCTGCACGTTGCTTAGCTTCAGGCCTTGAGAAACTGCAGATAGCTCCGTGCAGTCTACACCATTTCCTCAAGGCCTGAAGCTAAGCAACGTGCAGGTGAGCATTGCGCCTCTCCTTCATCGTTCTTCGTCTCTGCACTCAGGGCTTATAAACCGCTGCGAGTCCCTCTCGCTTGGCGAGGTGGGACTAAACCCTGATACTTCGAAAGAGATTGTCCGTTTTGTACACGAAGTGCATCCAGTTTTTGCCGTAACCCTCTCAACTTTTTAGCACATGCTATGTGGGTGAAATGATGATACCATGCCAACTTTCAACCTGTTCAGAGTTCATTTGTAGTGCTTTTCAATTTCAGGGTCATTTAGCTTAAAAAAATCAGTAAATGCATGAAAAATAGGAAATGAAGTCAGAAAGGGTTGAAAATTGATGATGTGGCTTTGAATGGTGCATTTTGAACACACAAAAAGTCTGGAGTTCAAATAAGTTCAAAAAAATGAAATCCCTTTGTAACAGATGAGTTTTCGTCCGAAACCCTGATACTTCGAAAGAGATTGTCCATTTTGTACATGAAGTGCATCCAGTTTTTGCCGTAACCCTCTAAACTTTTTAGAACATGCTATGTGGGTGTAATGATGATACCATGCCAACTTTCAACCTTTTCGGAGTTCATTTGAAGTGCTTTTCAATTTCAGGGTCATTTAGCTCAAAGAATGAACTAATAGCAAAAAGAATGAACTAGAAAACCTTTATGAAACTCTAATAGCAAAAATAATGAACTAAAAATAATTAATTAAAAAATTCTGTTATGATCAACTAAAATAAAACTATAATATTCTTCAATAGCAAAAAGAATCAACTAAAAAGCTTTTATAAAACTCTAATAGCAAAAGGAATCAACTAAAAATATTTTATAAACCTCTAGTATTTATGAAACTAAAATTATATAAAATTTATGCAACTAAAGTTATCAAAGTATTTTTTGTTCAAAACATTAATAGCAAAAAGAATTTTCATAAAGAATTTTTTTAGAAACTTTAATAGCAAACTAAAATAACAAAATCTGTTTTTGGTTAAAACAGACATTTAAAATTACCTAAAAATTACCAAATTGAATATAATGATAAAACACAGTAATATTAAATAGCAGGAAAAAGAATCACTCAAAAATCTATTTTTATAGTAATGTTATTCACAAACTAGTGATTCACACCAATTTAAAAGAATTCAAATTTAAACTATTCAAATTTGGAAACTAATGGCACTAACAGAAAGTTTATAATTTTTGTGACCCAAAAGCAAAAAGAATCACTGAAAAACTGTAAGTAGAAACAAAAGAAAATAAATAAAGCAAAAAAGAAAACAAAAAAAGTAGAAAAAAATTAAAAAAAATGCCGCCTACTGGGCCACCACGGCCTGAATACGACTAGAAACCCAACCATCTAGTTGGGCCAGGATTCAGGCCCGCAGAAGGCCCAGAAGGCCCATAGGCAGAGGTCATGCAATTAGGCCCGTAAGCCTGCTGCTGAGAGGAGCTCGAGAGGGTGTGCGTAGCAGCGCTTATAAACCACTCTCGAGCCCTCTCAGCTAGCGAGGTGGGACTAAACTTTTGGCCCCGGGCAGCACCCCCCTTTAGTCCCGGTTGGTGGCACCAACCGGGACCAATGCCCACCTTTGGTCCCGGTTGGTGGCACCAACCGGGACCAATGCCACCCTTTAGTCCCGGTTGGTGCCACCAACCGGGACCAAAGGTCTCTGCTTCCCGCCCTTTGGGCTGACGAAAAGAGACCTTTGGTCCCGGTTGGTGGCACCAACCGGGACTAAAGGTGGGCATTGGTCCCGGTTGGAGACACCAACCGGGACCAATGCTCTGTGTATATAAGCAGGACTTGTGAAAATTTTCATTTTCATCTCGCAGTTCCCCCCGACGACGCCGACCTCCTCGACGCCGCCAGGCTGCCCCGACGCCGTCGCCGTCGCCCGTGCCCCTGCCCCGCCCCCGAGCCCACACCGACGCCGTCCGCCGCCCACGCCGTCGCCGTCCGCCGCCCCCGAGCGCGCCCGGCCGCGACCCTGCGCCCCGACCCGCCCCCACCATCGCCGTCGTCGCCGGCTCCCTCGTGCGCTGCCCCTGCCGTCGCCCTCGCCAGCCGACGCCGTCGCCGGCTCCCTCGCGCGCCGTCCCCGCCGTCGCCCTCGCCAGCCGACGCCGTCCGCCGCCCCCGAGCGCGCCCGACCACGCCCCTTCCCCGGCCCACCCCCACCGTCGCCGTCGCCGACGCCCTCGCTGCCCCCGCCGTCGCCCTCGCCGGCCGCCCCCGCTGTGAGCCGCCGCCGCCCCGACTCTGTTCATATCATTTTTTTGTTCATTTTTTATATGATGAATTTTTTGTTCATATATATATAATGTATATATGTATGTGGCTATATGTATGTATGGATGTTCATATATGTATTAATTTTTTTGTTCAGAGCATTTTTTTGTTCATATATGTATTTTTTTTGTTCATCTGTGTATTAATTATTTTTATTCATAGCATTTTTTTGTTCATATATGTATGTTTTTTCATAGCATTTTTTTTCCATGTATATATGTATGTGGCTATGTATGTATAGATGGATAGCATTTTTTTCCATGTATGTATGTCGTTGTCGATATACCCCCTCCCCGATAACTTCGACATGAGGGTGGGTCGATATACCCCCTCCCCGATAACATTTTTTTCCTAAGTTACTAAGGTAAAATGTTCAAGCCCCTCTCGATATACCGGGCGACCAACTCTCGAGGCCACCCAAACCCTAGAAAAAAAGCGTTGTCGATATACCCCCTCCCCGATAACATTTTTTTTCTAAGTTACTAAGGTAAAATGTTCACCCCCCTCTCGATATACCGGGCGACCAACTCTCGAGGCCTCCCAAACCCTAGAAAAAAGCGTTGTCGATCTCCTACCCCCTCCCGCCCCTACCCGACAATCTCTCGAGGCCACCCAAACCACTAGAAGAAAACTCCGGTAACTTCGACATGAGGGGGGACGTCGATCAACCCCCTCTCGCCCGAACAAGTCTATGTATCATTTTATATCGCGGTGGACATATATCAAAGTTTGATCATATGTCAAAGTTTGAATTTTGACATATGCAACATTTGATCATATATCAAAGTTTGATCATATGTCAAAGTTTGAATTTTGACATAGATTTATCAAGAATGCCCCCATTATGGATGTGCACAAGTTGATCCAATTTTTTTCTGATCTCATCTATATATATATTCTTCTATATGTCACGTTGTCTGTGAAAGTATTGAAGAAATCCATGGCTTCATCATTAGCCGGAAGTAACATGCGTATGATGCTACGAAGCTCTTCAAAGTTGTTTTGGAACGGAGTTCCGGATAGAATAATTCACTTTTTGGTACGAATTTCAGCAAAGGCCTTCCAAATAGCGATATTCGGAAGGCTCTTGCTGAACTTCGTACCAAAAAGCTATTTAATTTTCCTATCCGGGACTCCGTTCCAAAACAATTTTGGAGAGCTTCGTACCATTATGCGCCTGTTACTTCCGGCTAATGATGAAGCCATGGTTTTCTTGAATCCTTTGACACTAGACAACGTGACATATAGAAGGGTAGATGAGATCAGGAAAAATATGGACCATTTTCTGCACATTTAGAATGGCGCCATTTTGTTAATTAAATTCCTTAAACGTTAAAATGAGTTAAAAGTTACTTACTCCCGGTCCGCTCGCCCGACCAACTCTCGAGGCCACCTGTACCCCTCCCCGATAACTTCGACATGAGGGAGGACGTCGGACATGAGGGGTGAGTGTCGTTGTCGTCTACCCCCTCCCCGATAACTTCGACATGAGGAGGGACGTCGGACATGACATGAGGGGTGAGCGTCGTTGTCGTCTACCCCCTCCGGTAACATAGATAACTCCGGTAACATAGATTTATCAAGAATGCCCCCATTATGGATGTGCACAAGTTGATCCAATTTTTTTCTGATCTCATCTATATATATATTCTTCTATATTTGCAGAAACTATGGATCAAAGAGACTTGGAACAAGAACAGTTGTTGGGGGAGATAATCCTCGCCGGAGGTGATGCTGTCTTGTCGTTTCTCAACGACACCGATGGAACAATGGAGGAGGAAGGACATGATCATGATGGCTCCGGTGACATGATCATGATGGCTCCGGAGGTGCTGACTAGCTAATTGATGCATTAATTGTTTTGGTATGTACATATATTAACTCTTATTTCTTCTTTTATAGCCCTCCGGATCGAGCCAAACTTCGGTAACGAGACGAGGCCCGAAGAAGAGGTTGCGCAAGGATGAAAGGTTCACGATCACAGCACTCGCGGACGATGGCCTACCGATTGAACCCAAGCGGACCAAGGACGCATTTTCTGCTCAGTGCGGAGCTATTGTTAGGGACAACATCCCGATCAGCATCAAGCAATGGAATAAGCCTAAGGACGACGCCCCTGAAGGTGATTATGTCACCGATAGACAGAAAGATGATCTTTGGACCTTGCTGAAGGCAAATTTCACCCTACCGCCAGAGGAGGATCCGAATAAGCCAGTTATAGAGCCACTGGTCAAGGCGTGTGCTCTTAAGAAGATGGCAGATCTATTCAGGAGGTGGAAGAAGGAGTTGAAATCAAAGTTTGTCGACAAAGGTGAGACTCCAGAATTCATCGGCCGATTTGAGAAGATAAGAGATCACTGGCCCGCATTTGTGGCCTACAAGACATCAGACAAGAGTAAGAAAATGTCAGAGACAAACAAGAACAACGCTGCAAAGAAGCAGTATCACCATCACACGGGGTCAGGTGGCTACCTCAAAGCCCGGCCGTTGTGGGACAAAGCTGAGAAAGACCTGATTGCTAAAGGGGTCGAACCAGAGACATTGAACTGGCCAGACCGTTCAAGGACTTGGTTCTTCGGGGTTGGGGGAACTTTGGACCCTGAAACAGGGAAGTGCCGTTGGACGGACGAGCAACTTGCAATACCCGTCACGAAGCTTCAGAAGTATATCGCCGCAGCGCAGGAAGGGACGTTCATTCCCGACAGAGAGAAGGACGAGCTGACTGAGGCCCTAGGGAATGCTGAGCACCCTGGACGAACACGAGGCACACCAGGCTCTGTTTCGTGGAAGTTTGGGTTTCCCGACGCAGGCGGTTACAGAAGCCGGGAGAGAAAGAGAAAAGCGGAGCTGAGCGACATGCAGAAGATGAGTGCAAGACTACAAAAGCTAGAGGAAGCTGAGAGCCAACGAGCTGCCGGCCAACTATCTCAGCGGCACGAAGCTACCCCAGAAGCTACCCCGCCATCTCAGCGGAGAAGCAGCGTGGCTTCCACGGAGCCCGTTCAGACTGACTTCACGGAGCCTATCTACCCCGTGGATACTATCACGGAGGCTCAAAATTGCGAGCTTATGACGAAATGCCATAACCTCACTTTATTGGCGGCTGTCGGCTCTGTTGCACCTCCTCAACCCAACGGAACTTTTCACTGCCTTCCGATTCCACATGGCTATGCTGTTGTGATGGTGGATCAAGTAATGGAGGGATTTGAGGAGCTCGAGCTTTACCACTCTACAGGTGAAGGGGAGAATCAGCTGGTTCATGCTCTGAGGAGTACATGTCTATGGCAGAAGGAGTACATCAAGCTTCCAAACTGGACGCCTCCGCCTCCTCCTCCTCCTCCGGCGAGTCAGGGCACTCCGCCTCCTCCTCCTCCTCCTCCTCCGGCGAGTGATCAGGGCACTCCGCCTCCTTCTCCGGCTCCTCCGACGCGTGAGGGCACTCCGCCTCCTCCTTCGCCTACTCCGGCGCGTCGGAGCAGTCCGCCTCCTCCTCCGCCTCGTCAGCAACGGCGGAAGACAGACGTCGCCGCTCCGGCTCCTCCGGCGCGTCGGAGCACTCCGCCTCCTTCTTCGCCTCGTCAGCAAGGACGGAAGAGAGACGCCGCCGCTCCGGCGGCTAGCAGTACAAGCAGAGGCGAGAGGCAATTCAGATACGGTCCATCTCTCAATCCTCTGGAAAAGTTACCATATGAGATGACCGATTCTGAAAACGAGGAGATATGTCGTGCCCAAGTGAGGGACCATTTTGCAAAGAAAACTCCACCTCCGAAGGAGAAGCTAGATCCGGTGAAAGTGAAGCGCACTATCGATGCCCTGAAGCGACCACCACCGCCTCCGCCGGATTCCAACTATGTCCGGATTATTAAAAAGACATATGTAGAAGCGCGGCGGTCGGGAAGTACTTCTAGTGATGCAAGGTTAGTAGAACGAAGAAGTGGGAAAACAATTCCCCAGCTCGGCGAACAGGAGAAGCAATCGTGCCCCCCGCTCAAGGTGTCTAGCGATATCGTCGCTAATCATCCGGGGATGGTGCCTGGTACCAATCCTGGTGATTACTTGGGGGATGATTTAATTTTTCAAACGGCTGAGGTAACAGAAGAATATGAATACTTGCACGGGAAGCCTCTCGTCAAACCTGATCATCCTCCTCTAACAACGATGATGTACAAATTGCATGAGTGGTACATGAAAACCTGCAGGGAGTCTGGGAGAGACACTATGTATATGGCAGTGAAACCAGAGCACGAATTCATTGGACTTTCCGTGATGCCTGTTGAATTTGTGGAGTTATTTCAGTTATACAATCAACGGGCCCTCGACAAACAACTGATGACTGCCTACTGTCTGTAAGTATTACTTCTATAGTTAAGTCTCTAGCTCAGCTTGTTCATTGCATGTATATATAATTATCCTCACTATATTATGCAGATTGAAGATCGTCGAATGCAAAAAACTAGGAATCTTCGACGTTGGGTTAATTAGCCCAGATGCCGTAAATGAATGGACGGTAAAAAACTCAATCAAAGAGACCGAGGAGAACTTGCTACAGTCGTTCCTTATACATCAAAACAAAAGGGAAATACTCCTTCCTTACAACTTCAAGTGAGTATTGCTGTCTTCTCTGTATACTCAGTTTCGCTTACTCGAGGTTAAGTAATGTAATTGATGAGTTATATATGCGTGCGCAGTTTCCACTTTATTCTGCTATCCATTAAGCTTGATGGGGCATTAGTAACTGTCTTAGACTCGAGACGTAAAGATCCCGAGAATTATGCGGACATGACTGCAATGCTCAAGAAGTAAGTTCAGTCAATACCGGGACCATATCGGCATGCAACTTTCGTTAATTTCCTGATATCAAGTAATCATTTTCTTTGCCTGGCAGGGTTTGGAAGAAGTTCACCCGAAAGGTTCCCGGTCTAAACAAAGAGTTGCGATTTACGCACCCCAAAGTAAGTAGTACTAGCTAGTTCCGCGCATCTCTAATTGATTCAAATTTTCATCAATATATCATTACCATGCTTGCTTATCAGTTTGATTGAACTCTATTCTCGTAAAGTGCTTGTACCAGAAAGAAGGGACTGTTTTATGTGCATACTACGTATGCGAGTTCATTCGCCACTCGACCTCTGAGCGGGGCTTCTCTGACAAACAATTTGAAGTACGTAAATAATATTCACAATTTTATTTTATATATTACCATCAATTGTGTTGAGTTTTATTTATATATATCCATGTATTGACCCCCTTCTTTAAATTAGATCTGGCAGATGCGGGATGAACTCCTACCACATGATCGCATACGAGCAATTCAAGAGGAATTGGCGGGATTCTTTCTTGACCACGTCATACCTAAAGACGGGGAATACCATTCGGATTTGTGATTGGATCTTAGGTAGATGATGTTAGGGATTGTAAAAGATGTTATATTGTATATATGTAGTACCGTCGGATAGATATACGAAAACTTGTTGTTCGACCAAGCACGGAGAAAGAGATGTCACTTCTCTCTATATATGTTCAGCATGACGATCTTGTGTAATTAATGGTTTCCTTCATTTTCTTATTAGCTAGCATCGAGTTATCTCTATATGTATAGTAGCTACCGTCGACCGAACACGGAGAAAGAGAGGACACTTCTCCCTATTAGCTAGCTAACACAATATGAAACCCCTAAATTAACCCTCCAAAACCCCCCAACCCCCCCCCCCCCTCCCCCTTCAAAAAAAAAAAAAACCCCAGCTGCTGCCTGAAGCTGACGCGTGGATGACCTTTGGTCCCGGTTGGTGTGACAAACCGGGACTAAAGGTCCTCCTGCCTGGGCTCCCCGCTGCGGCCACGTGGATGCCTTTTGGTCCCGGTTGGTGTTACCAACCGGGACCAAAGGTCCTCCTGCCTGAGCTACCCGCAGCGGCCACGTGGAGCCCCTTTGGTCCCGGTTCGTAAGCGAACCGGGACTAAAGGTTTTGGGCTTTAGTCCCGACCCTTTAGTCCCGGTTCCAGAACCGGGACTAAAGGCCCTTACGAACCGGGACAAATGGGGGTTTTCCTACTAGTGTAGGGTCGGCCATATTGCCCAACCCAAGTATCGGGGGCTACTGCATTGACAATTCAATGCAGAAAATTTTAGTGCAATACAGTTTCCGAGGAGATTATGATCCTTGGGTTGGTCGGCTGCACCCAACCTGAGTCTCGAGGTCTGTGCACACCGCTTTTGTGTTCCGAAGTATGCTGCCGAGCTAGGAGTTGATCCTCAGGCCGATTTTGCGAATCGACCTGAGTCTCAGGGGCTACTGGGATCAGCGGTTTTATGTCATCTTTCAGGTGCATCTCGAGTTTTAGACCGACACACACACCTTGAGGGCTACTGGCTATATATCTCGGCAGAGAATAAATTGCACCAATCGAAAATATCCACGAAAAATCAGCCCACGGTTGGGGTGGTGCACCACCTCGAAAGCAGTCCGGCATAAAAGCTCGGGCACAAGTGGCTGGCTCCATAGAGAGCATTTCCGACATTAAGCTCGGATGAATTCCTTCAATTTTTTAAGGTCCAAGTTAGTTTATGATACCTCGGACGCTGACCATCGTTAGAGCTCGGATGCAGTCTGACGTTGGATCTCGGCAGCAGTCCGGCATAAAGCTCAGATTCGAATGGCTCGTTCCATAGAAGACTATTCCGGCATTTAAGCTCGGATGGACTCATTCAAATTTTCAGAGGCCAAGGTAATCTATGATACCTCGGATGCCAACCATCGTCGAAGCTTGGCTACAAAAAGACGCCTCGGATGCAGTCCGGCGTTGGAGCTCGGACGCAAGAGGATACCTTAAATGCCGAATAGTGTTGGAGCTCGGCTACAAAAAGACACCTCGAATGCAGTCCGGCGTTGGAGCTCGGACGCAAGAGGATACCTTGAATGCCGAATAGTGTTGGAGCTCGGCTGTGAAAAGATGCCTCGGATTTAGTTCGGCATTGGAGCTCGGACGCAAGAGGACGCCGTCGCACGGGAAACACTTCAAACCCCAGGTGTGGCGTAAAAAATTACAAGGCATTGATAAAGGCCGATAACTTAAAGGGGCTCCTCGGATGCCCGACATGTAAACTCTTCGGATTCAGCTCGGCGATCCTCAAGATCGAACATAGGAGCGTACTCAACTTGAAGACCGGTTCAGGGGGCTACTGACGGTGTCCTGGACTAGGGGGTACTCACCACGTCGTCTCCCGACCAGTGGGTCAGGCCGAGGACCCCATGATGATTCACTAATGGGCCACTTCAGGCAGCCCATGCCGAATACAAGGAGGATTCCACAAGACTTGGCGCACAAGACAAGGACTCCTCTAAGCCCTAGGCCTACGATGCATATATAAACCGAGGCTAGGCTAGTCAATAGATCATTATATTACATCTCATAATCTCGTGGTAGATACATGTACTCTGTACCATCCCCCATATGAATACAATCAAAGGCATGACGTAGGGTATTATCTCCTTGAGAGAGCCCGAACCTAGGTAAAATCCTGTGTCCATGTTACCATCGCTCCAAGACGCCTAGCTTAGGACCCCTACTACGAGATATGCCGGATTTGACACCGACAAGTATTACTTCTCACCGATTTCAGTTTTTCCTTGGGTTCTGAGTTGTTTGTCACTCGAGAACACCGATAAGTGAATCGAGTCCGCACTACAATTCAATAACTCTTAATAATCTTCGTTGTTTACTAGTTTAGTACTCATTCATGCCATTCCTAACCTATGTGGCTACATCGTTGTCATGTTCACCTTGACTGTGCTACCTAGAACTCCCCGGTGCCCAGTTCTGACAATGAGCTAAGCCTATGTCAAACTTTCATCATCATATCGTTTTGCTTTGAACAGCATGAGAGAATCCGAGCTTGCATCATATATGTGCTTCCCATAACCTTTCACTTCCCCATTCCTTTTGCTTGATACCGTCGCTGATCGATTACATATTCGTGAAACCTCTCAACAAAATGTGTCAGGATCATCATCCACATTTTGAGTTCTTCCAAGATGTTAATCGAATTCATGGTGAGAAATACCATCCTTGTCCCTCGATGATTTGTGTTATCATCGACAACATCCTTGCCTTCCTGCCAACTCAGACTTGGTCATGTTTTGGTTATACCTTAAGTTCCTTGCTATTCTTGAAATTGTTCCTTGTGATCTTCCAACCCAATCTTTACTTAAACACCAAACAATTGCTACACAGAAGCATGACGGTGGTACTTCGAATAACGAAAAGAACATTAGAAGCGCAATGCTAAATGTTTATTGATCAATTATCCAAACACCGTATATGGGTAAACCTCATGTTTTCCCTTAACCCTTGGTTATGCACTTGTTGTCCTGTCATGTATATCATCCTCCGCTTGTTCTTGGGAAGGATATACTCCTAATATTTGTGAATAAACACTTTTTCCTTTCCATTGGTCTATTTAATCTGATAATCACATTTTCCTTTCCATTGGTCTCCTTAACATTTCTTATAGTTTATATGATCTAAGAAGTAATAATTCCCTGCTTATGTAAACACCCCGGTGTACAACCCTGTCAAGTGTAACCCTCTTACTATTGTTGTTGACATTCCCGTAACACCGGTGGACGAGAACTTTTCCTATTGGTCCGCCTCGCTTTGCGAGAAGGAAAATGGTTCTCTTCGTCCCCGCCCTTGGTACCGACGCTGTTGCCAACATTGCTGACAAACTATCCTCTGACAAACCTTGTATCGTGATCACACAAGATGCCACCACCCTTCTGATTCATCATGGTGGTATGAATGTTGATCACTTCGATTTTGATCATCTTAATGATTCGGAAATGCTCGAGTCCTCAAATACATACTGGTGCAGTGTGCCTTATCTTTCTATAGCCCTTGTGACTATATATTCCAGTTACCCATGTGATCGATTATCATTCTACCTCGAGCATGTCCTTCTTTAGAATTCCTTATGGAAACTCTCTCATTAACTATGAAGTTTCATGTACATGACTATGTGATCCTTGTATCCAAATTTGCCCCTTGCCTTAGCTTCGTATGTATTTCTGCGAGTCACCTTCCTTGGCATGTCCCATTCCGGTATCGGACGCAAGATTTATTCCCCGTTGCTCCAAACCCCTTTCATCACCTGTTTTAGGCATCGACTGGATGCCTACTTGATTGAAACTTGTTGAACCTCCTTATATGACTCTCGTTATGATTCATGTGTTCCAAAACTTGAGAGATACTTATGTGTTTCATTCATGAGATAACACCAGATGATTACCCCTTGTAGAATTCCTTCGTTGCTGAGTTACCCCTTATCCTTTTCGTAAGTACGATGAAGATTCTGAAGGAAGAATAACAACTTGTTCATGATGCATTGATGCAGAGGAATAAAGACTTGAACGCAATGGGCCGACCTCTTCGAGAAGAGCAACCAGTACCGAGAAGATTCGTTAGCATTCGTAACCAGACCTTTCCCCCTTACTCGACCTCTTAAATCTCAGGACGAGATTTTCTTTTAGTGGAGGAGAGTTGTAACACCCCCATGTGTTAATGTACAGTGATCCACCTTGATCAATGCCAAGTCAGCATGTGTTGCTAAGCCAAATGCCACTTGTCCCTATATTCAATTCAAATTCCAATATAAATTGTAAGTCAAAAATTTGCATCTTCAAAATGGGAAACAAAAATGATGATAATGTTGCAAATAATCCCTAAGTAATTATGTTAAGGAAAACAACATCACCCAAATTCCCAAAATGCCCCTACAAATATTTAGAGTTGAACAGTAGCACTTGTTTGAACCATTTAAATGCAAACATAATTTTAAATGATTCCAAATGGCTTGAAACTTTGTGTGCTGCTTTAAAACCATGCCTAGTATTTATGTGCTAAGTGGCACATTTAACAAAAGTCAATTGATAGCAAAAGAAATAAAGAAATAGAAAAGAAATAAAGAAACAGAAAATAACAGGGAAAAAGGAACACAGCTCACTGCTGGACTGGGCTCTACGTGCAC
This sequence comes from Elymus sibiricus, assembly GCA_039707655.1. NCBI lineage: Eukaryota > Viridiplantae > Streptophyta > Magnoliopsida > Poales > Poaceae > Elymus > Elymus sibiricus. The sequence goes on along the minus strand of CM077673.1, from coordinate 14,325,260 downwards.
AGTACAACCCAGCCCAGCCCACCGTAGCCTTTCGTCCACCTCTCGCGGGCGCGTGAGGCAGAGCATGCCATGGCCGTCCATTGCACTGTGCCGCGCGATGCTTGCCACCAAGACCGCCCTGTAGCCCTAGCGCGAATAAGAACTCCACTGCGGACCTCGGGGACATGCCCATGATCTTTTCCCCCTCCTCCTCGCATCACTGCTTCCTCTCCCGCGCATGGCCGCCTCGACCGTCGCCATGGCCATGCTGTTCCCGTAGCCATCATGCTCCCCACGCCCAACCACCGTGTCCATGAGCTCTGCCGTCGCCCGCTACGTCTTCTACGCCGACGAATGCAAGCTCAACGCCCCTGCATCGAGTGCATCGACCCCGTCTTCAACCTTCGGCCACCGACGCTTGTCCAACGATCTTGTCGCCGTCCTGTGCTCCCAGCCCTCACCGAGCCTTTCATGTGCTCCCCGATGAGCTTGCGCACCTTTCCCCTCTCTCCTTCGCTCGATTTTGCCTCTCTAGCTGCTTCTGTCACCTTGGCCGAAGCTCGTCACCGCCGTTCGCATCGCCACCGCGGCCATAGCACACAAAGCTCGCGCCTGAGCTTTGCATCATGCTCCTGGCATCCCCAGGAAGCCAATGCACCCAGCCGCACCTCCTGTCGTGCCCCTGTCATTGAAACCGAGCTCGCCCGAAACCGCCGCCGCTTGTCGTCGACGCTACGCTCGTCTCCGGCCACCTCAGCTGCTGCCACCACCACCATTCAACGCGAGACACCGCCCACTTTTGAACGCGCCCTTCCGCGCATCAAATGGATGCCGAAGGACAAATGCCATGCCCCTCTGCCGTTTCTATGGTTGCCGGAGCTTCGCCGTCGGTGCATCACCGTTGAACGCCGGCCAGTGTCATGGCCAGTGGGTCCCGCTACCTTAGTCGCTAATTAAAACCCCTAATGACTCACTGACATCTGGGTCCCCCACTGTAGGATAAGTATTAGTTTAAATTAACACTGTTAATTAGTTCAGTCGCTGACATCGGGGCCCCACCTCGCTTACTAAGTTAATTAGATTAACTAACCCCTGTTAATTAGCCCTGTCATTGACTACTGGGTCCCATTGGGCCTAGTTGACCAGTCGACTGCTGACTGGGCCAGTCTCAATCTATGACATGTGGGTCCCCTTTGACCCAGTTGACCAGTCAACTTTGACCGTTGACCTGTTGACTCAGCAGGCTGGGTCTCACTGCTAGCCTCTAGTGCTCTCTACTGGGTACACTTTCGGGTACCCATAGCATTTTCCATTTAAACAATTTCGAAATTAATATAATTCCAGAAAATTCAGAAAATCAATAAAAACTTTAGAAATTCATATAAAATAAACTGTAATTCATATGAAAATAATTTGTATATGAAAAACATAAAAAAATATAACGAATCTAAATATGTCATTTGCATGCATGACAAACCACTGTAACATAATGAACTTTGACATTTTGCTTCTAGATCAATTAAATGAATAGTGCTTGTTGCTGGAAAAACATTTCAAATATTTTTCCACTTCTTTTAAAATGTGCAGTAAAGTGTTAGAGCACATAATCATCACATCTTGCCATGCCATGCATCTGTGTTGCATTTGTATGCCCATTATTTATCTGTTTGCCCCTCCTCTGCTTTATTGGTAGACCCCGAGACTGGCGTTGTCCCCGAGTACGACTACATCGCTGGCGATCCATCCTTCTCAGCAGAGCTTTTAGGCAAGTAAACCCCCTTGATCATTTCGATATCGCCCATTCCTTCTCTCTATTTCTTGCATTAGAGTGTCGGTTGCAGTTGATGTTTTATCGGTAGGTCCTGTTCTGATGCGTAGCCTGTTTTTATTAATTTTTGTTGATACTTTACTTGCTATCCTATTATGCTTAGTATAGTTATGTTAGAGTCCCATTAGTGGCCCTACACCCTTGTCTGTTTGCCATGCTATACTATTGGGCCGTGATCCCTTCGGGCGATGATCACGGATATACTTTATAATATTACACTATACATGATATGTTAAAGTCGGGTCGGCTCGTAGAGCACCCGTGAGTGATTCACTGTGGCTGAACGGTAGGGCAGGCGGAGACCATCTAGAGAGAGGTTGGCCTGGGCGCTGGTCGGTGTCCGTGGTTATTAATCAATAACACGCTTAATGAGTTCTGGGTATTTGATCCGAGATTGCCACTGGTATATATGCACTAACCGCTGCGCGGGATAATGGTTTATGGGGTCCTCGGCAATGTCAGTTCCTCCCGAAAGCCCTGTCAGATGTCACAGTTTAGCGGCATGTGCCTAGGTGAGCGGATACTGCCTGTTGCTAATGCAGAGGTGGGCTTGGTCCCGCCCGTCCACGCAACGTGCAAGAGCGCTTAGGGCGAGTGGCCAAAGACCCCTTCGCGCATAGGATGTAGACCGACGTGCTGACCTCTCTAGAGAGCCTAGGTAGGACTTCGGCATGTCGATCATCCAAGGCCGGGCATTACCCAGAAAAGTTTGTCCGGCCAGAGGTAATCGAGTGTATCGGGCTATGTGGTGCATCCCTGCAGGAAAGACAAAACTATTCGAATAGCCATGTCCACGGTTAAAGGACGGCTTGGAGTTGTATCTTGACCTCTTACAACTTAAACCGGATACTTATTAAAACACACCCAGATAAAGTTTGTAATGGCCCAGCGATCGCTTTCTCGCAGGGAGTCGAGAGAGGATCTCAGGGTATGTTGTTGGTATATACATACAAGTTATTATGATATATATTCGCTCCTCTCTTCTGATGCTGCAAGAAGTGGATAGTCTTCATTAAGTTGAGTTTCTCCCCCTTATTCTGGCATTTCTGCAGTATAGTCCAAAGATACATTCCTTGATACCGATGCATATCTAGTATAGTTCTGATGTAAGTCTTGCAAGTACTTTGGATGAGTACTCACCGTTGCATTGCTATTCTTTTCATTCAACCCGGTTGCTGCAACACCTGGTAGCTCTGCGGATGCAGGTGACCCCCAGGGCGAGTACTATTGGGAGACTGACGTCGACGAGTAGTTCGGAGGTCCCAGACAGGAGGCCTTGCCTTTTCGATTTACTGTCGCTGTTATGCACAGCCTTCTTAAGGAAAACTTGTTTAACTTGTGTGTACCTAGACTTACGTTGCTATCTGTTCTATTGTATTATGGGTCCTCGTGACCCTGGCTTGTAATATAAGATTTATGTTTAAATTTGGGTCGTACAGTTGTGTTGTGGTACTACCGTGAGTCACCGTTCATGATCGTGCGTGCTGCATGGATGATTAGTGCATGGTTATGAATGGGGGCGCCACAATATTTTTATGGATAGATGCTATCTTAATTATTCTCTTGTATTTACGGATGCTTGCATAGTGGGTACAATCATAAGTATGTTGTTGTCCAAGCAAGAACATCACATTATCTTAGGTTCCTCCGCATAACAAATTATCAAAGCAATGAACGTTAACTCAATGAAACTAGATGAAAGTAACTTGGTGAAATTCCCGTCTGTCCTCAAGGGCGATTTGATCTCCATAAGTAAAACAACCGGCTTGTCCTTAGCATAATTAAGAATTGGGCCACTTGCTGCACCATTGCACTTTTGTTACAATTCACGTTATTTCAATTTCTCTTGTGATCAAACAGACCATCAAACAATCTTTGCAGTTTTTACAGTGAATCCTTGCTGAAATCTATTGACCAATTCCTTCTACTCCTCGTTGGATTCGACACTCTACTTATCGAAAAGGCTATGATAGATTCCCTATGCTGATGGCCTATCAAGACACTTTTCTGACGCCATTGCTGGGGGTGTAGCACTGTCACACCCCAAAAATTTAACCATGATTTTATTAAGTAAAATTTGGCCAGAAATAAAAAAATTGATTTATAATAAGTCCCTTAATAATTTTAAGAGCCTTTTCTGTTCCGACTTTCAAAATTCTTCCCTCCATATAGAAATTTTTGGAATAATATCATGGCATTTGGTAGTTTAATTAAACCATTTCATTTATATTTTAATAACAGTGGTAATTATTTTCATAATAAACATTGCCCCAAAACAATTCCTTTAATAGCATATTCAATGTTTGAAATGCTTCTGTTGCACTACAACTACTTTAAATAATTCTTTAAAAATTCCACAAAAATTATGGGAGGTCATGTGAGGCCTACAGATCACTTTTATGCAAAAAGCCAACTTTGTGTTTTGGAACATTTGAGCAAACCATCCTCATCTTCATTCTGGTTCAGTTTGGTAGTTTGTACTGCAACCCTATTTTATTTTGCCCTAATTGCCATGATATTTTTCGTGCTTATAGTCACCCCTTCCAAACCCTCAAGTCCAGGAGATGAGACTCATTAGGATGTTTTAACCACATGAAATAATGCACTCCAGTTTCTGTCCAGAAATGGTTTTCTCAAAAACTTGCACTAACAAAGTTTTCTTTTTTATAGAATCAGACCCACCATCATCTCTATCATCTAAAGAGACACTAGCCTGCCAAGTTTCACTTCCAACAAAGTTGCCTAGCTAGCTCTATCATTTTGTCAAACAGATTGTGTGCGTACCAAAATTTTTCCATCTATCTAACTTGCATTGCACACTAGCTCCTTTGGCCAAACCAACATGTCTAGTAGCTCACACACACTCTAGTAAATGACTCTGTTAATACTCAGTTGCATTAGAGCTACCTAGGGCACCCTGGCATTCGGTCCAACACCCAGCGTGCACGTCCTGAGCACGAGCAGAGTGCTCGTTGTGCAGGCTCTGGCATCGATCTGCTGCTACTCCTCTGCTGCTGACCTTGCTCATCTTGGTCTTCCCTTAGATCACCCTGACCACGCTGAGCCTCGCCGACACTTCTCCTTGGCAGCTAGCACCGTCCACCGCCGCCACTCATCGCCGCCCGACGAAAACCGCCCCGCCATGTCTCTGGCAGAATTAATCGCCAACGGCCCGAGCTCATCTGCTCTCCACCGACCATACCAACCTCATCGGCCACGCTGACCATCCCACCGACCCTCACCGGCCACCCAATGGCTTCAACCACCGCCGTGATTGCCATCGCCGCCGTGTTTATCTTCTGGAGGAGCGGCACCGCCTTTGCCCCACCTATATAAGTTTTCCCGAGCTCGCCCTGTGGCATAGACCACTCCTACTACCACCTGTGAGCTCCCCCGAGCACTCAATCAACCGGAGAGGGCCGTCTCCCTCGTCTCCGGCAACCACTGCCGCCACCACCTTCTCGATGGTTTCCACCTCTCCAGTGCCTCCCCTCTCCATTTTCTTTCACCAATAGATTTCTGGAGCACCCATGAATCCATCCCCGCCTTCAATTCCACCGGAGAAGCACCGTAGGTAAAAGCCCCTTCCACCCGACGGTCGTCGTCCACTGCGAAGCTCGCCGCCTGGCGACTCTGACGACCCCCACGACCATGGCGAGCACCGGACGAACCGTCTCGAACCCCTGAGCACGACGGTGGCTTCCGCTCCCCGACGGTGCCACCGTTCGCCGGCATGCCTCGCCGAAGCGCCGCCCTGTTCTACCGCGGGAGGACGACGCGCGTGACACTGTTCAAACCTGACCAGTGGGCCAGGCGGGCCCACTGTCAGTCGCCCAGCCCCGCCGACTCAGTGGATAAGTGGAGACGGCTTCTCAAAGTATGCCTTCGACGTGGCAGTTTCGCCACGCCGCTGATCGGCTGGGCTTGGCCCAGTTGCACCATGGCTATACAGCGCTCAGGGCGCAGCTCTGTTCCTTTCCTTTTTCAGTTTCAGCATATTTCAAAATAATTCCACAGACACCAATTCAAATCCAAATATGGTGATTCAAATTTCTAAATACTCCTAAATTCATACTCTATTAATACAGCTAGGGTGAACATTTTTCTTAAGCTTTTTCTCCACTGGATCTTTTAAAATAGTCCATTTCTTTATTGTTTTCAACTTAGCAATTTCCTAAGTAAATCATATTAACTTCAAATAACTTGATTCTTTTTCTGTTATTCCTTATTTTTCCTCTAGTTTATTTTAGTACTTATTTCAAAATTTTCCAAACAACTTTTTAGCACTGTTTTGGCTTTATGTGGTAATTGCAATATTTTTGAAAATAGGAAATGGAGGGAGGATATAAATTTCAAAATTTTGGAAGTGCACCCAACACCTCTGCATGCTCAAGACAAGCATTTTTGAACACTTGATATGGTGGATGTTTGATAATAGCTAGCTAGAATATTTGAAGCATGGTTTTGACAATTTTAATAGAAATTGCATATGGGTAGTAATATTGCATGTATGCATGGTCATGTATATATTTTATCTTGCATGCATTCCACTCACATGCATAAGTTGTGAGAATCCAGGAGTGTGCTCCTGCTTTGGACGTGCTGGTTGGCACGGGACATAATTGACACGGTGGTGTCACGTGATATATGTGGAGCATACCGGTGATAATAAGTAACACCTCCTGAGTCGACCGTAGATCGAGTCTTGTCACCGGTAACCCCCATACTTGATTCGTGCTGCCACTTGTCCCTGCCTCAGGTGGGGTATGGTTCAGTAAGTTGTTAACCCCTTTCCTTGCACACACCGTACATAGGGCCACGATGAGGGTTTCCGCGGTGGCGGACTAAATCCTGTCATCGGGTCAGGGGGCATGGGTGATTCCGGCAGGTAGCCGAGAGGGGGGCACCCCTCGTAATCCGCGCGTATGAATAGTGATCCCATGCAGGACGATGGTCTCCCCGTCTTAGAGTTTACCGAACAGATGCCCTGGGTGATTCCTGGCATCCGAACGATTAAGCTGGTGTGTGTTGGTCAGGTGTGTTTCAACCTAAAGACCGTAATGGGAATTAGCCAACGTCTCGGTGCTGGCTATAGAAATCTTTTACTTGTGGGTAAAGAGCACACCCTCTGTAGAGTTATATCTATTCGAATAGCCGTGTCCGCGGTTAAGGACTACAGTCTGGGTTGGTCAAGTGTCGGTCTTAGAGTCGGTCTCCGGAGGAAATAATGAAATTGAGCATGGTCTATATTGCAGGATAACTATTGCTGCTAGTGTTACCATGAATATTATTGATGCTATGATTATCATTGTGGACTAACCCAATTTTCTTATTTTAATTTCTGACTGTCTCAGGGGCTGGCTAGACTACCCCGGGCATTCAATTTTATTTTCAAGACCTTATGAGGCGCCCCTCGAGTTCACAGGCGGTTTGTCTCGCCACTACTCTTGTGGACACCCGTTTGGCATTTCTTTTCAAGACCTCTCGTGGCGTCGCCTGAGTTCTCGGATGGTCCTGTCTCGTCCGATTTCTCTTTTAGACACCCGATTGGCATTTCTTTTCAAGACCTCTCGAGGTGTCGCTTGAGTTCTCGGATGGTTCTGTCTCGTCCGATTACTCTTTTAGACACCCGTTTGGCATTTCTCTTCAGGACCTACCGTGATGTCACTTGGCATCCAACCGGCATTTCTTTTATATTTTCTTTGGATTCTCAAATGGTTATGTCTCGTCCGATTTTCCATCATCCTTCCTTGTTTGTCGCTAACACGTTATTTCTGCACACGCTAATATGTCATCATGCCATGATTTAATTCCTGTCAGCATGCATATAATATAGTCCCGCATGAGCATAAGCAAATAGTGTAGTTCACCATGATCATATATTATCTGCTGCATTCAGTATATCATTTGTTCATAATGTTTGCGAGTACATTCAAACGTACTCACTGGCTTGTCCCTAGTTAATTCATTGGCCAGGTCAGAAGAATATTATGATGACGACCATGCGGAGCCTAGGATAGTAGCCACGAGAGATAGGAGTTATCCAGGTCAGCCGTTCCTGTGGGAAAGGAGCCCCATCGACGTTGGAGAATTCACGAATAGCTTCCGTCATCCACCACCAGAAGTCATTATTGTATCTTTAGACCTTTATGGTCTTGTGTCCAATTCATGTAATTGCTTGGAATTCTGTATCAAGGAAGTGCCCACCAGCAAACAGAAATCCTGGGGCTGGTGATGACACGAGGGGTTATTTTCTAGGATATTGTGCCCCGGAAATTCGGCCCCGACAAGCACTCTTGGTAAGTGGAATTTGGTAAGGAAAACTATCATTGCACTAGTTGTTTTTTTATTTTTGTTTGCTCTTTTACTCCACTATGGAGAATCCTACTGCTAGTAACTTGTTAGGAGGGGTTGCCTACACTACTAATGTGGTTCATACATAGTCCTTCTTGGCACTCTTGAGGACAATCCTCTCATTATGGTACCAATCGTAAAGCTTTAACCAGATGTTTCAAATAGCTAATCAAATTCAAAGGGAAGGTGAAACCGCGTGCCATTTTTCTACAATGATAATGCAAATACGTAGACATTGTTCATTATTAATTCCACTACTAATTAACAACTTAATTTCAGGTTGCGCTCCCACTAAAACCAATATCCCTCATAATTGATTTTTAGTGATCCAAGATCTGTGTCTCCACTATTCGCCATTGATGTGACATCACCGATGACGAATATTTTGACCGGTAGGCACTATGAACACGCCCAGGCCACTATGAAGATGCATACAAGGTTTTGATCTGATGATTACTAACTCGTAGCATTAGAGAAAGGAGAGTTGGTGAAGATCGGCGGTGCAGATCCCCGCAGCTAGGATTTTACAACCTCCCAACCGTCAGGATGTTCTCCCTCGGACAGCCCTTCGGGCGGTCCTTCAGGCAGCTCTTTGGCAGGCTCTCAGACAGCCCCTTGGGCAGGCACTCGAACAGAAGATCGAAACTACAATCTCTCTACCGGGTTGCACACATACGGTGTCAGCTATCCGACAGGGCTTCGCCATCCAGGACTAGGCGCTGCCGGAAACCAGGCAGCCTTTCGGCATTGCGAAACTATTTCATGGAGGGAGAGAAAGAAATCCAGATCATTGCATGGCATGTGTTGAGAGAAACTTGAGTGAGTTGGAGAGCTCTCTCCACCTCTATTTATAGCGGAAGCAAGGGGTAGAGGCTATGGGGAAAATACCAAAATGCCCTCAGATATTTTTCTCACTATTCATGAGATATTCCCCTAATAGTGTTGCCACTATTCATGAGATATTTTCCATGAATGGTGTTGCTACAATTCATCTGACTATTCATGAGATCTTTTCATGAAATACTTTTCCGTGACCGTTTTATCCGAAAAAAATCCCGAAGGTCCAGAACATTTCCGGACCCTAGAAAAAAATTCTAGACGTGTTCCGAAACATTTCCGGTAGGATGATTTTTATCTCCGAAACATTTCCGGTAACTCCGAAATACTTCCGGTTTTCTCTCTGAAAATGTTTCGTTGTCTCCAAAACTTTTTCGTCGACTTTCTCTTTGGAACTATTCCAGTGTGTCCGAAACTTTTTCGGTGACTTCCTCTCTGACTCCTAACCTGGTATTCAACAGATAAATGACCCTTATGTGTGTGTCCCTGTCGGTCCGGTGAAGTATAGACATGACCGGTACTCTTTTCGATCAATGATCAATAGCGGAACTGTGGACATCCATATTGATCCCTATATCCACACGAATGAATATTCGAGTGAACATTTAGTTACCGTATGATGTTCCTGTTGCTTCATGATATGTTACAAAACCCGAGGTGAGATTTATCAGCATCCCCATGAATCAACAACTTGTTCACTATGTGGTTACCTCATTACTGGTTTTGTTCTCTTTTCTCTTTCCCGTGTTCCGGCATCCCTGTGATCAAATCACATTGTGTCTGGTCAGACGATGATGGATACTGCCGAGAGGGCCCCAAGAATAACTCTCCATCGTTGGAGGAGCAAATCCCACTCTTGATCTATCTAGTTCCTTGTCATACTTTTCCGTGAACCCGTAAGCCACCGTAATAGCCACCGTATTACATATGACGTTTAACAAACCCCAAAGTTCATGAAGCAAGTACGAAGGAACTTGGTAGTCTCATGGTCTTAGGAATTATGCAAACGCCTAACTTCCTTTGGGTTATAATCCATTAACTTGTGACAAATGTATCTCATAGCATAACATCAATTGGGTCAGTTCAACACAAGTGTTCTTCTAACATTGTGCTCTTAAAATTGCCGGCATAGTCATGCCCATGATCAGGAAAACATAACCATCATGCAACACTTGAGCTAGTCTTAGAGGTGAGACTAGGAACATATTTATCCGTTTATTATTCCACACGTGCACATGAGTTTCCCTCCGAGCCTTGTGGTTATTGTAGACTCGAGAATCATTGTAGTTATAGCATGGAATATAAACATAATTATGAGCATGGAAATAAATAATACAATTTATTATTGCCTCTAGGGCATATATCCTATAGACTCTCACTTGCACTAGAGTCAATAATATAGCCCATGATAATGCTCTTTACACCTATGGCATACCGGTGTAAAATATACTTCGCTTGCGGTATAGTCTTTGTCCAACGGATCTGACAACTCCAGATCCGTGTGTATCTTTGCATATCCTCGTGTTTTCATGCTTTCACAAAATTCATAATTTGTATGGACTTTGCTTTGTATATATGCGAATCACTGGTCAAACCTTGATTCCTCAGACTGATCTATGGAGCAAATATCTACAATAGTGTTCCATTGACCAAAGCCATATTGGAACCATACTAAGTTCATAAATGAACTATATGATTCAACATCTTCTTTGTTGTTTCCAAAGCATCACCATACTTAGCTTTCATTATAGAATTTACCACAGTAACCTATTTGGAACAATTCAAACTTACTGTGCCACCGTATCGTGTATTACACAAAACTCTTAACTTAAATTGAAAATCGAATGGAGCAATGATGAAGACAACATCGATGTAATTCCTTACAACGATCTCTTCATAATCTTCGCTTGCGAGAAACATGTCATTAGTACTACTTTAGTACTTAACGACATTTTCACTGATGTCCCATGATCAACACCTTGATCACTCTGGTAACTTACTCGCAACTAATTTGGAGTACTGGACATATCTAGTTGTTTTACATACCATGGAATACATGATTAATACAAGCACAGAAGTGTGTGGAATCTCAGTCATGTACTTTGCTCATCAGTGTTTTAGGACTTCGGCAAGAAACACTTCTTGGCGTTCTCATGCTAAACCATTTTAGCATCTTGTCAATATGTATTTTGGCATAGCCCTATTAGGCAATTCTATCTCCATATATAATTATGCCTAATACCGAGGCTACCTATCCCAAGCACTTAATCAAAAAACTATTTCTCAATGAAGTCCTAATTCATGTCAAGAAATATATATTATTTCCAATCAGCAACGTGTCGTGCACGGAAAGTTTAAAAAAATATTATTATGCTCCCACTTATTTTCTTGTAAACACAAGCACTTTTCTATCCTTAATGAAATCAAAATCTTTGACTATTTCATCACAACAAAGATTCCAACTCCATTATACTCTCTTCTGTCCACTGCTGGAACTCTGAAGTTTGCACACCCACTAGTATCCTCTAGATCGACAAAATACTTTGGACTGTATCATATACAAGTCCTAGGTTGTATTTCCATCTCATGGAAATCCTTTTTGCCTCCATTTATCATAACTCAATATTTAAAATATGTATTAATTGCTAGAATAACCAGAACCGACTTTAAGCATCGGTACGGTGAGATAATCTCATCGTAGTCAACTCCTCGAATTTTTTATTGTAACAAGTCGAGCTTTATGTGTAAAACACTTTTATCTGCATCAATTTATAGTTCCGTTAATATTCGTTAGACTCTAAGTCTTCCGGAGGGTTTATCAAGATCTAATCTTGAATCATTTATATGTATACTATCTCGGATCATTTTGGCATTTAGCCAATTCTAGAGTCAGGGCCTATCAACGCTTTCTTGTGAATCGTAGGTATACTGTTGTCTAACAACAATATCTCGTTTGCACACCTTAGAGGTTTGCACGAGTTTTGCCTACATGGTTCAGCTGCAAGTTCGATCGAAGTCCATACATCTCATGTAGAGGCTTCTGTATCAGTCACAGTAGGAAACTGTAGAATTACTTCCAAGGTTTCTTTCCTTTGACCTGATGATGAAGACACTGTTATCTCGTCAAGTTGCGCTGTCCTCCCACTCACTATATTGCAAGAAACATATCCTTCAAAATCATACCACTCTATGTGGCAAACCTTTTGCCGTGGCACAGTGATGGGGGAATACCAAATAATTTGGGATAACCAACAAAGTAGTACTTATCTGATTTGGAATAGGTTTGTAAACATTTTACACATGTCTAATATTCCAAATGTTAAGAAAATACAAAACATGGTTGGGCATACCATACCATGGTGTCATTTCAACATATTTGATGGTGCTCTTTTTAGTGTAAAAGCCACAGTCTCTAAAGCATTACTTTAAAAGGGATCATGGCCAATGGATTTATGTCATCTCGATCTTACCATGTCATATATGGTTCGATTACATCTTCTCAGACATTCCACCCTGGGTGTTGTCCCGGGAGGTGTAAGTTATGAAAACTCTTTTCACAACGCATCAGACATTCGCTAAACTTGTAACTCAAATATTTCTTTCCACAATCTAATTGCAGAAGCATAATCTTTCTTGTTACAATAATTTCTACATCATTCTGGAAACCTTTTGAACTACTTCAAAAGGTTTCAGACTTATGTCGCATTAAGCAAATATTCACATATCTACTTGAGTCATCTCTGAAGATAGACAAATCCACTTCTAGAAACAATACTTATTGGACTACACAAATCATAATGTGTGTTTACCAATAAGTTCATTACTCTTTTCTTATGGCCTGTGAACGGTAGTTTAGTCATTTCACTTTTCGGACGAAAGTTGCAAGTGTCAGATGATTCATAATCATATGACTTTAAAATACATCATTATAGAATTTCTCCATGCGGGTTTTGATATGTCTCCAACGTATCTACATTTCCAAACACTTTTGCTCTTCTTTTGGCCTCTAATTCGCATGATTTGAATAAAACTAACCTAGACTAATGTTGTTTTCAGCAGAACTCCCATGGTGTTATTTTTGTGCAAAAATAAAAGTTCTCAGAATTGGACAAAAATTTACGGAGAATTATTTTGAAATAAATATAAAATACTGGAGCCAAAACCCACTCACTACTAGGGAAAACACTACTAGTAGCGCTGGTTTTTGGCCTACCAGTAGCGCGGGGTCCCGCGCTACTGCTAGGGTGCTACAACTAACTTTTAGCAGTAGCGCATGTTTTACCCCGCGCTACTACTAGTTGTGATAGCAGTAGTGTTGGTTGTACACCCGCTATTGCTAAATAGCAGCAGTGCGGTTCTAGTCCCGCGCCACTACTATTAGTGTGTATTTTTTTATTCTGTATTTTTACGCCGTTATACAAATGTTTATACGGTAGCAATGAAGAGGTAGTGGAAGAAACACAAATTAGATTAAAGTGGATGGATCCAATTAACCAAATTGGATTAGTAGCATGATATGATGTTGGGACGGCACACAAGTGTCGAATGAAGGCAAGGCCTATCATTCGACACTTGTGTGCCGTCCCAACATCATATCGTCCTACTAATCCAACTTGGTTAATAGGATCCATCTACTATAATATAATCCGTATTTTTTCCACCCAATGATATAACAACTCATCATTATCATAACTCATCATCATACTAGAACATGACAAGTACCACGGCCTCCTCATAATCGTCATCATAGTCATATAAGGACTCATCATCTAGGACATGACAAGTTAACCAACACTAGCTAATTGTTATCATCCTAGGTAAATAACTCATCATCATTGTAGCACATGACAAACACTAGCTAGGACCTACTACTCTCTTTAAAGTAAAATAGAATAAAATAGGTCAACCCCTCCATCTCCAAAGTGGAGAATAGAGATCCACCTCTCTCCACTTTGTGGCCTGCGCACATCCATGTTGTCTCCAATTTGCCTATGCGCATTCATTACTTTTTTCCATCCTTTGATGTCGAGGCGTTCATCTGATAAAGAAATCGAGTATGCACTATGCAAAGCCGCCGGCGGACTTGGCCGTAAGCTAATAATCCTCATGTTACCTTCGGTAAACATCCGGTCAGGCACAACATCCTTCGGAAGTTTCCGTTGAAGAACATAATAGAAACATAGTTAGCAATGTTGTTTTGCTTCAGAAGAATGTTTGCAAAAGAAGAACTAATGACACAATAGTAAAAAATCTTACCATGCTATTTGCATGGATGTTACCATCGTTCAACTCGTGGACTAGTGGCACATATCCACTATATTTTTGGCCAAATTGATAATTGATCTTAAAAGTCTCAACATCATTAACAAATGAGACAAGAATTTTTTTCTCCTCCCAAGTTAGCTCTGAGCCCTAACTATAGTGGGTCTTTTCTACTGCTTTCCTTTTTTTGGAGAAAAGAAATAAGCTGTCAATTAAAAATAAACAAGTTTAGTAGGGATGAATACCAACTATTTGTAAATAAACAATATAAATTACTTAATAAATTTGTTTGACAAACTCACATGGAGGTAGAATTGGAATCATGTCCACATCCACCCAAATATCGATATTGTCTTGACGATCATCTTCAGCACCAATATCGAAGATTATTGTCATATCCTGCTGAGATCAGTAGGCCTTGCATAGTCCTCTCCAATTTGAACAACCAAAATGTGTGTGATTTACTGCATCGTAGAGCTTAACCTCAAAAATGAAATGTTTCGTCTTAAGGTGTATTTTCTTCGTCTCCGTACTCACCGTATCTTCGAAACCGAGCTTCTCTAAGACATATGGTCTTGCATAGCAGGGGATGCACTCGTGGAATTGTAAAAAACAAAAATAACACATTAAAGCAAAAAAGCACAAGTCATGCTTAATTACATACTTGCCGTCGTTACACATACCGTAAAATATTCGAAGGTCTCCTTCAGCGTGACGGTGTAGCACCTATCGTTTTCCAGGTGAGGTCTGTCGGACATACCCCTGTCGTCGGTGCAGTAATCACACTCGGGGATCCTATCCTCGTCAGACATTTGCTATGTTCATAATTTAAAGATTAAAAATCGACGGCAAATACCAGGAACACAGATCACTATTCAGCATGGGTTGACTTTCGGTCTATCGAGTCTTCCTTCAAAAAGTGTCATCTCTCATGGTGTATATGGTGGGCACTCCCTCACACTGATATGGTGGTGTATATGGTGGACACTCCCTCACACTGATATTATGACCGTTGGTGCTGGTTGCTCCTCCCTTCGTTCCCGAGTGCACTACCAAAATGACTAGCACATGGGCAAGAAGGAGGAAGCGACCCCCATGGCAACAGTCGGGATCCTTCCTCTCTGATATTTTGACCGTAGGTGGTGGTTGCTTCTCCTCCTTCTCTCATGCATTACCAAGGTATATATCATGAGAAGAAGAAGGGGAAGCGACCCCCACGACAATAGTCACACAAGGAGCTCCGACAGACTGAAAGTCAACCCTAAGCATCAGTCAATTAACATTACATATATCGAGTAATGACATAAAAATGCCCTATGTTTTGCCGAAATGTCATTTGATTCCCGTTCCAATAAATCCTTGGTGCTCGATATGTCCTATTTTCATGCACAAGTCATGCGAAAATTCACGAAAAATTTATGCATGACCTTTGCTAAAAACAGGACATATCGAGGGCCTGAAATTTGCTGGAATGGAAATGAATCCACATTCCGGCAAAACATAGGTCACTCGGAGGTGTTCCCTGCAAACTCTGGAATTCATTTTATCCATAACAATATTATCACAATGAAGTAACCACTCAAGCAAAATAAACTTAGTCCCATTGTTCTCTATTTCATTTCATCCAACCATCTGTCTCTGTATCTAACAATAAAATAAACTACACAAAACCTATAAAAAATTGGATCTATCCATTTTTGGTGGCATTTTTCATAACAAAAGAAAAGTACATCAATACATAAATCTAAAATTAAAACTATCTATCCATTATTCATCCATCCATCTAACAAACATGCATCCATCCACACATATGTAAGAAAAACTAAACCTAAAACTAATTAAACAAAGAGGTGTGAGGGAGGTGCTCATGGTGGGTGGGGCGGGGCTGAGCCAGAGAGGGGCCGTGCAGTGGCCGGCCAGCGCGCGCGGGGAGGGCCGGGACGGAGGACGGCCGGCATGGGGGAAGGCGGCCACGCGGGGAGGGCCGGGACGAGGGAGGGCGGGCACGGGGGAGGACGGCCGGGCGGGGAGGGCCGGCCGAGACGGGGAAGGGTGGGCACGGGGGAGGACGGCCATGCAGGGAGGGCCGGCCGGGACGGGGGTTGGCGGCTAGGAGGGGCCGAGCGCCATCGAGGCCAGAGCAGGAGGGAGATTGAGAGGGAGAGTGAGAGGGAGAGTGAGAGTGACAGGCGACAGGAAGGGGATAAGGCCGCTTAGCAGTAGCGTGGGTATAAGGCCGACGCTACTGCTAAGGGCACTACCTATGCGGGCCCATGGGTAACAGTGCGGGACAGGACACCGGCGTTGCTGCTACACGCTTACTTGCAGCGCGGGCTACTGTGGCCTGCCCGCGGGGGTACCATTGGGATCACCTCGTAGTAGCGCTGGCCTGCACCACACACACTGCTACTGTGTTATACCTATAGCGCATGGTGTGCACCAGCGCTGCTAATAATTAACAGTAGCGTGCCCTATCTACCATGCGCTGCTGCTATTCATCTACCTATAAGCTTTTCCCTAGTATTTACTGGAGGGGGTGTCCGAGGACCTCACACGGCCAGGGGGCGCGCCACCCCCCAGGGCACGTGGGCTGGCTGTGTGGGCCCCCTGGACACCGTCCTGACCTAATTCCAAAGATATATATTCACACCCCTCCCAAAAAAATCAAAGAGAAGTTTCATCGCGTATTACGATACGGAGCCGTAGCCACCTCCTGTTCTTTGTCGGGAGCCCTCATCTGAAGCCTGTTTCTGGCTCCGGACAGAGGGATTCGTCACCGTCGTCATCACCAACCCTTCTCCATCAATAATTTCATGATGCTCACCTCCTTGTGTGAGTAATTCCTTTGTAGGCATATTGGAGGTAGATTGAGTTGGATGAAATTTCTTATGTAATCATGTCTATTTGTTAGGGCTTGATCCCTAGTATCCATTATGTTCTGAGATTGATGTTGCTATGACTTTTCTATGCTCAATGCTTGTCACTAGGGCCCGAGTGCCATGATTTCAGATCCGAACATGTTATGTTTCCATGAATATATTTGTGTTCTTGATCATATCTGGAAGTTGTATGCACCTATTATTGTTCTGAACCGTACACCCCCAAGGTGACAATGATTGGGATATTGACGGGGATGGCCTTAACTTGAGGAGTTCATGTATTCACCATGTGTTAATGTTTTGTTCCGGTTCTCTATTAAAAGGAGCGTCTTAATTACCCTTAGTTTCCTTTAGGACTCCGCTACCACGGGAGGGTAGGACAAAAGATGTCATGCAAGTTCTTACCGCAAGCATGTATGACTTTATACGAAATACATGCCAATATATGATTGATGAATTGGAGCTATTGTGTATCGCTCTAGGTTGTGATAGTTATATATTGAATCTCATCTGAATACCCATCGCTACTCCATGCCTACGCTTTAATACTATTGCATTCGTCCAAGTTATTATTACTCTGCTGGTTACAAATCTGCTACTATTGTTGTTACTACTACTGTTACTTTGCTACCGCTACTATCATATTACTGTACTACTAATAAATTGCTGCAAGGAAGTGATTTATCAGGTGTGGTTGAATTGACAACTAAACTGCTAAGGCTTATAAATATTCTTTGGCTCCCCTTGTATCGAATCAATAAATTTGGGTGAAATACTATCCTAGAAGGCTGTTGCAATCCCCTATACTTGTGGGTCATCAGGTTTCTCCAGTGTGGCCAAATGCAGTGCCACACATATGTGGTATTCTTTTAATCTTGCGATATTTAGCATCAGTGTTTTGGATGTATCATATTATCATCAATATTCATAACATACATCACATCCATGATGGAAGCATGGCCCTTATGTTATTCATAACACCGAACAACAATTATTCTCTTATGAACAAACTTCTTGCAATGGGCTAGAGTGTATAAAACTCTAAAATGAATTATGAAAATAAATACAAGGGTAATACGCTGATGGAAGGTATAATAACTTTTACTATGTTCCCAGGGCATTTCTTAACCTCATTACTGGCTAGTCGTTTAGGCCATAGTAGTTCTTGCATCGAGTTGCAACATAATGCAATCAAATGGGTATCCTTGTGATCAACTTTTAATCACAATACCCAAGAATCAGCGATTAACAATTTTAACCTAATTCCCAAGAATTAGATCTTTGGCCAGCCTCCTATACATCTATAACTCGTATGACATTCGTACCTGTGCTGGTCCTTCTAGTCTCCTTTCTTATGCCTTTATACTTCTAACAGTTTTACTTTCAATATTTCTCCTACTCTCAGAAGAAGCACCCATATTTAACATTGGCGTCAGCCCCGGACTTCCTAGGCGTGTAAGTCTCACTTACACCCTTCGGACTTTTCCTTTCTCTTTAAGTTGTTGTTTTATTTCCCATCATCACATGATTGGCCTTCTTTTGGATCCCATCCTCATCAGTCAAATGCATAGTAAGCATTTTACTAATACTAGCAAACAAACATTGTTTTGGATACCTCATATCTTTTAGCCTTTGTTTGTATCTGAAACTAATTTTCAGTTCCATGATTATCACATAGCTAACCCAAAGTTTTGAAGTTTTGGTTTCATGGAAGCAAGCATATTGCGCTTGACCATGATGGAAGAATACCGAAAGTATGCAACAGGACAAAGTCCTGCTCGGCACTCTTGAGTACAATCCTCACATTACGTTACCAATTGTAAAGTTTTAACCAGATAAATAATTGCTATTCAATTTTAACAGGGAAGGTGGAAATGCGAGCCATTATTCCACAACTATTTTGCAAATTACACTTAGACAATGTTCACAATTAATTTCACTAAGAATTAAATAAATTTAATTCCAAAGTGCGCTCCCACTCAAATCAATATCTCTCATAATTGATTGTGAGTGATCCAAGACTCGTATTGCAATTCAACGCCATTGATCTGGACATCACTAATGACAAGAATTATAATCGGTAGGCCATCTTGCCGATCACATCTCTATGTGAGTCATGTTCATCTTTCGATGGGCCTGTTCCAAGCTCAGGACGATCAAGCCAGAACGTCAAGACAACCAAGTGATCTCGCTGCGAGGTCTGACCATCACCAGCCTCATACCTCTTAATTCGTTCGTACCCATGTGGACATGCCGCACCCCTAATAGATATGTATTTTAGACGGTGCTATACTTGGGAGAACACTAACTACTTGATATTTTAAGTGAGAGATCACCCTAATAAAAGCGACTAACGCACAATCAAAAGGGTGCATCAAAATAGATAAACATCTCAGACAATTCATAATAGCATGATATGGTATAGCCCCTTCTTTCGGACAAGGATTCTTTATCTTCGCGAATATCAAAAAATGTTGTCGTGGCAGCAGTTTGAAAAACTGCTGTCATGGCAGAACTTTTCTTCCAAGTTTTGTTTCTTTTCCTTTTTCTCCGTCTTCAGCTTTTGCATCGGTCTCCACCTTCGCAAAGCTTGTAACCGCCTTGTGGATGCATTAAACAATATTGCTATCTCTATAGCTAATAAAATGAAAGCATTACATCAAGTTTGACACGCAGATCATTAAAGTGACAATCATATGGCTCCAGCCATCATGCCGAATCATGACACGCAGGTCATGTTAATAAATTTACATCATACAGTCATCTCATACATAATCAAATTAAATATGACAGAAGACTATACCACATCTCATGCACATGCATCCTGCAAAACTAAATCAGATGCCTCTAATTGGTTCATACAAGATTTTATTTTACGTGGCTTCTAAGGTTTCGAAACAAAATGAAGCTACCAATGTCCATCATCAAGTATGATTATTCAAGTCGCTAGATTAACTTTGCAGGGCATATGAAACACGAGATAAAAAATCTCGAGCCCCATACTAAACTTCGTCATACGCAAGAACCCCATGCAGATCATATCTGCATGCCCTTTAGTTTGCGAAACATTCATCTTTCTTAACAATGGCGGAACCCAAAGAACTAAAGCATATCATTGATCTGTCAACTAGCATACTCAGGAGCAGCATAGAAGGATCGTGGATAGGTAGAACTTTGTACCAAAATTCCACCATGCCGTCAAGATCAAAACTATGCAAATTCAAGTGAAGCAACAAGTACATCAGGTAATAGATTTCATCTACTACCTACATAAATAATTTTCAGCAATAGATCTCATCTACTACAAAATTATATTTTGCAATACCCATACATCTCATGTATTCTAGATCGTAACCTGCATCTATGCATAGCACAGCTCATGATGCCACTGTTGGGGAACGCAGTAGAAAACAAAAAAAATCCGCACTACGAACACGCCCAGGATCACTATGAAGATGCATACAAGGTTTCGATCTGATCATTACGAACTCTTAGCAGCAGCGGAAGGACAGTTGGTGAAGATCGGCGGTGCAGATCCCCGCAGCTAGGATTTTACAACCTCCCAACCGCAAGGATGTTCTCCCTCGGACAGCCCTTCGGGCAGGCTCTCGGACATCCCTTTGGGCAGGCACTCGAACAGAGGATCGAAACTACAATCTCTCTACGGGGTTGCACACATACGGTGTCAGCTATCCGACAGGGCTTTGCCGTCCAGGACCAGGCGCTGCCAGAAACTGGGTAGCCTTTTGGCACTACCAAACTATTTCATGGAGGGAGAGAAAGAAAGCTAGATCATTGCATTGCATGTGTTGAGAGAAACTTGAGTGAGTTGGAGAGCTCTCTCCACCTCTATTTATAGGGGAAGCAAGGGGTAGAGGCCATGGGGAAAATACCAAAAAGCGCTCAGATATTTTCCCACTACTCATGAGATATTTTCCCCTAATAGTGTTGCCACTATTCATATGACAATTCATGAGATAATTTTCCGTAATATTGTTGCCACTATTCATCACACTATTCATGAGATCTTTTCATGAAATATTTTTTCGTGACCGTTTTATCCGAAAAAATTACTGAAGGTCCAGAACATTTTCGGCACCCCCTAATATAATTCCGGATGCATTCTGAAACATTTTCGATGGGATGATTTTTATCACTGAACATTTCCGGTAACTCCGAAACACTTCTGGTTTTCTCTCTGAAACTTTTTCGTTGTCTCCGAATTTTTTTTGTCGACTTTCTCTCTGGAACTATTCAAGTGTCTCCGAAACTTTTCCGGTGTCTTTCTCTCTGGAACTATTCTAGTGTCTCCGAAACTTTTTTGGTGACTTTCTCTCTAACTCCTAACCTGCTATTCAACAGATAGATGATCCTTAAGTGTGTGACCCTGTAGGTTCGGTGAAGTATAGACATGACCGGAACTCTTTCCGATCAATGATAATAGTGAAACCGTGGACATCCATATTGATCCCTATATCCACACGAATGAATATTCGACTGAATCTTTAGTTACGGTATGATGTTCCTGGTGCTTCATGATATGTTACAAAACCCGAGGTGAGATTTATCGGCATCCCCATGAATCAACAACTTGTTCACTATGCCAGTTACCTCTTGACCGGTTTTGTTCTCTTTTCTCGTTCCCATGTTCCGACATCCCTGTGATCAAATCACACTGTGTCTGGCCAGATGTTGATGGATACCGTACCGCCGAGAGGGCCCCATGAATATCTCTCCATCGTCTGGGGCGAAAATCCTAATCTTGAGCTACCTAGTTCCTTGTCATACTTTTCCGTGAACCCGTAAGCCGCTGTAATAGCCACCCTGTTACAGATGACGTTTAACAAACCCCAAAGTGCATGAAGTAAGTACAAAGGAACTCGATACTCTCATGGTCTTAGGAATTATGAAAACTCCTAAGTTCCTTTGTGTTATAATCCATTAACTTGTGACGAATGTATCTCATAGGATAACATCAATTGGGTCAGTTCAACACAAGTGTTCTTCAAACATTGTGCCCTTAAAGTTGCCGTCATAGTCATGCCCATGATCAGGAAAATAGAACCATCATGCAACACTTGAGCAAGTCTCAGAGGGGAGACTAGGAACAAATTTATCCGTCTATTATTCCACACATGCACATGAGTTTCCCTCCGACCTCGTGGTTATTGTAGACTAGAGAATCATTGCAGTTATAGCATGGAATATAAACATAATTATGAACATGGAAATAAATAATAACATTTATTATTGCCTCTAGGTCATATATCCTATATGTTCATCTTTCGATGGGCGTGTTCTAAGCTCAAGACGATCTTGCCTGAAGGTCAAGACAACCAAGTGATCTTGTTGAGTGATCCGATGGCACCCGCCTCATACACGACAAGTCTATCGTACCCATATGACATGGCACACCTTGAAATGACTTGTAATCCAGATGCTGCACTAGTACATAACAGGGCTTTGGTCCAGGCCGGGCCAGCCCATTAGTCCCGGTTCAGTCACGAACCGGGACCAATGGGTGCAACGTTCCCGGTTCGTGAGGCCAGGGGGCCGGCCGGGCCTCGTGGGGCATTGGTCCCGGTTCGTCTGGAACCTTTGGTCCTGGTTCCAGACACGAACCGGGACCAATGTGCCTCGCTCCTGGCCCACAACCATTGGTCCCGGTTCGTGGATGGAACCGGGACCAAAGGGTGTCCTTTAGTCCCGGTTCCAGCCACGAACCGGGACCAATGAGATGCCTATATATACCCCCCCGCCAGCGAGCAGAGCACTCCACACTGCTCTGTTTTTCTGGCCGGCGAGGGGAGAGCTTTGTGGTGCTCTAGCTCACCTCCTATGCACATGAGGTGTTCGATGAAATGCCCGAGCCACACTTAAGATTTCTCCTGTCGAAGCTCCTTGTCCAAGCTCCATTTTCCTCAAGATTTGTTTAGGTTTGGCGGTCCGTCCTGTCCCGTCCCCGTCCTCACCGCCGTCAATCGCCCGCGCCCATCTCGGCGCCGGCACCACCGTGCTTAGCCTCTTCTTCTTATCTTCTTTCTAAAAGAAAAAAGTTCTTACTTGTATCATTTAGATAGATACTTGTGTATTTTTCTTACTTTTATTATTGTTTGTTATTATATAGTGCCATGGTCATGGTATCCGCCCACGTCGGCCCTCGTCCGGTCTATGATTCGGATGTGGTATATATTATCTTTTATAAGTATTTGTTTTATTTAGTGTTTATGACAATTATGCCGACCAACGTGACATAGATTTTTTAATCTAGGAGGTATGTGAACCGGAAATTCCAACCGACATAGAAATTTTATAGTTTCAATGTATGTTTTAATTAGATGCTCTAGAGAGCTATATGTTGTTCAATAATGAGAACTATGTATGAACGTTATGTATTTATTTTGGTCACTACTGTACTTTGGCTTTAATGTGATGATGAATTTCTATTAATTTGGTCACTTCTCTATTCATGATATGCACGCAGATGAACCGGCAATGGATGTACGGTGACCGACGCACCTCCGAGTATATTGAGGGCCTGCATAATTTTCTCGAAGCGGCTGAGGCAAACAAGCATAATGGTTTTATGCATTGTCCATGTACTGTCTGTGAGAATACGAAGGCTTTCTCCAACTCTAAAACCCTTCACTTCCACCTGCTTAAGAAGGGTTTTATGCCACACTATAATGTTTGGACCAAGCACGGAGAAAGAGGGGTTATGATGGAAGACAACGAAGAAGAAGAGGATGACGACAACTACCCGCCCCCTGAATACGGTGATGCTGCAATGGGGGAAGCTGAAGATCAAGAGGAACCAGACGATGTGCCCGATGATGATCTTCGCCGGGTCATTGTTGATGCACAGAGAGAATGCGAAAGTGAAAGGGAGAAGTTGAAGTTCGATCGCATGTTAGAGGATCACAAAAAAGGGTTGTACCCAAATTGCGAAGATGACAACAGAAAGCTCGGTACCACACTGGAATTGTTGCAATGGAAGGCAGACAATGGTGTATCTGACAAGGGATTTAGTTCTACTGAAAATAATGAAGAAGAAGCTTCCAAAGGATAACGAATTGCCCGGCAGTACGTACGAAGCAAAGAAGGTTCTATGCCCTCTAGGATTGGAGGTGCAGAAGATACATGCATGCCCTAATGACTGCATCCTCTACCGCGGTGCGTACGAGGATTTGAACGCATGCCCGGTATGCGGTGCATTGCGGTATAAGATCAGAAGAGATGAGCCTGGTGATGTTGAGGGCCAGCGCACCGGGAAGAGGGTTCCTGCCAAGGTGATGTGGTATGCTCCTATAATACCACGGTTGAAACGTCTGTTCAGAAACAAAAAGCATGCCGAGTTGATGCAATGGCACAAAAAAGACCGTAAGAAAGACGGGAAGTTGAGAGCACCCGCTGACGGGTCGCAGTGGAGAAATATCGAGAGAAAGTGGAGCGACTTTACAGGTGACCCGAGGAACGTATGGTTTGGTTTAAGTGCAGATGGCGTTAATCCTTTTGGGGAGCAGAGCAGCAAGCATAGCACATGGCCTGTGACTCTATGTATGTATAACCTTCCTCCTTGGTTGTGCATGAAGCAGAAGTTCATTATGATGCCAGTGCTCATCCAAGGCCCTAAGCAACCCGGCAATGACATTGATGTGTACCTAAGGTCATTAGTTGATGAACTTTTACAGCTATGGAATGGAAGAGGTGTACGTGTGTGGGATGAGAACGAACAGGAGGAATTTGACCTACATGCGTTGCTGTTTGTAACCATCAACGATTGCCCTGCTCTCAGTAACCTTTCATGACAGACAAACAAGGGATACCACGCATGCACACACTGTTTAGATGACACCGACAGTATATATTTGGACAAATGCAGGAAGAATGTGTACCTGGGGCATCGTCAATTTCTTCCGACCAACCATCAATGTCGAAAGAAAGGAAAGCATTTCAAAGGTGAGGCAGATCACCGGAAGAAGCCTGCCCTCCGTACTAGTGATCACATACTTGATATGGTCAATGATTTACAAGTAATATTTGGAAAGGGTCCTGGCGGACTATCTGTTCCGACTGACGATGCGGGACGCGCACCCATGTGGAAGAAGAAATCTATATTTTGGGACCTACCCTATTGGAAAGACCTAGAGGTCCGCTCTGCAATCGACGTGATGCACGTGACGAAGAATCTTTGCGTGAACCTGCTAGGCTTCTTGGGAGTGTATGGGAAGACAAAAGATACACCGGAGGCACGGGAGGAACAGCAACGTGTGCATGAAAAAGACGGCATGCATCCAAAGCAGTATGAAGGTCCTGCCAGCTAATCTCTTACCAAAGAAGAGAAGGAAATCTTCTTTGAATGCCTGCTCAGTATGAAGGTCCCGTCTGGCTTCTCGTCGAATATAAAGGGAATAATAAATATGGCAGAGAAAAAGTTCCAGAACCTAAAGTCTCATGACTGCCACGTGATTATGACGCAACTGCTTCCGGTTGCATTGAGGGGGCTTCTATCGGAAAACGTTCGATTAGCCATTGTGAAGCTATGTGCATTCCTCAATGCAATCTCTCAGAAGGTGATCGATCCAGAAATCCTGCCAAGGTTAAGGAGTGATTTGGTGCAATGTCTTGTTAGTTTCGAGCTGGTGTTCCCACCGTCCTTCTTCAATATCATGACGCACGTCCTAGTTCATCTAGTCGATGCGATTATCGTTCTGGGCCCTGTATTTCTACACAATATGTTCCCCTTTGAGAGGTTCATGGGAGTCTTAAAGAAATATGTTCATAACCGCGCTAGGCCAGAAGCAAGCATCTCCATGGGCCATCAAACAGAGGATGTCATTGGGTTTTGTGTTGACTTCATTCCTGACCTTAAGAAGATTGGTCTCCCTCAATCGCGGTATGAGGGGAGACTGACTGGAAAAGGCACGCTAGGAGCAGACTCAATAATATGTCGGGACGGCCATTCTTGGTCTCAAGCACACTACACAGTTCTACAGAATTCTACCTTGGTGACCCCGTATGTCGATGAACACAAGAATATTCTGCGCTCCAAACACCCGGAGCAGTGTGACGACTGGATTACATGTGAACACATCAGGACTTTCGGCAGTTGGTTGCAAACACGTCTCATGCGTGACAACACTGTTTCTGATGAGCTGTACTCGTTGGCCAGGGGACCATCTTCGACTGTAATGACTTACAAAGGGTACGAGATAAATGGGAATACATTTTACACGATCGCCCAGGATCAAAAGAGCACCAACCAAAACAGTGGTGTCCGCTTTGATGCAGCAACCAAGAGGGGAAAGGACACATATTATGGTTACATAGTGGACATATGGGAACTTGACTATGGACATGATTTGAAGGTCCCTTTGTTTCAGTGCAAATGGGTCAATCTGTCAAGAGGCGGGGTACAGGAAGATCCACAGTACGGAATGACAACAGTGGATCTGAACAATCTTGGGTACACAGACGAACCATTCGTCCTAGCCAATGATGTGGCGCAGGTTTTCTATGTGAAGGACATGTCTACCAAACCGAGAAAAAGAATAGATAAGGAAGCGAATACATCATACGATGAGCGAAAGTGCCACATAGTTCTTTCAGGAAAAAGAGACATCGTGGGATTGGAGGGCAAGACAGACATGTCTGAAGATTATGAAAAGATTCATGAAATTCCTCCCTTCAAAGTCAAGGCTGACCCAAGCACCCTGTTAAACGATGAAGATTATCCATGGTTACGGCGCAATAAGCAAAGGACACAAGTGAAGAAAAAGTGAAGACTTTCTCTCCACAACTATATCATTGCAGTTATATGTGAAGAAATGAAATGCCTTTTGTAACACATGAGTTTTCGTCCGAAACCCTGATACTTCGAAAGAGATTGTCCGTTTTGTACACGAAGTGCATCCAGTTTTTGCCGTAACCCTCTCAACTTTTTATAACATGATACCATGCCAACTTTCAACCTTTTCATAGTTCATTTGAAGTGCTTTTCAATTTCAGGGTTATTTAGCTCAAAAAAATCAGTAAGTGCATGAAAAATACCAAATGAAGTCAGAAAGGGTTGAAAATTGATGATGTGGCTGTGAATGGTGCATTTTGAACACACAAAAAGTATGGAGTTCAAATAAGTTCAAAAAAATGAAATCCCTTTGTAACAGATGAGTTTTCGTCCGAAACCCTGATACTTCGAAAGAGATTGTCCATTTTGTACACGAAGTGCATCCAGTTTTTGCCGTAACCCACTCAACTTTTTAGCACATGCTATGTGGGTGAAATGATGATACCATGCCAAATTTCAACCTTTTCAGAGTTCATTTGAACTGCTTTTTAATTTTAGGGTTATTTAGCTCAAAAAAATCAGTAAGTGCATGAAAAATACCAAATGAAGTCAGAAAGGGTTGAAAATTGATGATGTGGCTTTGAATGGTGCATTTTGAACACACAAAAAGTATGGAGTTCAAATAAGTTCAAAAAAATGAAATCCCTTGGTAACAGATGAGTTTCCGTCCGAAACCGTGATACTTCGACTATAAACCTCTAGTATTTTTGAAACTCTAATTATATAAAAATTATGCAACTAAAATTATCAAAGTATTTTTTGTTCAAAACATTAATAGCAAAAAGAATATAATGATAAAACACACTGGAAATAAATAAAGCAAAAAAAAAGCAAAAAAACAAAACAAAATAATGGAAATTATGCAACTAAAATTATCAAAGTATTTATTTGTTAAAAAGAATGAACTAAAATAACAGAAGAAAAATACTGGAAAAAATTTAAAAAAATAAATAAAGCAAAAAACAAAACAATAATACTGGAAAAAAATAAAAATTTAAAATAACCAAATCTGTTTTTGATTAAAACAGAAATTTAAAATAACCTAAAACTTACCAAATTGAATATAATGATAAAACACAGTAATATTAAATAGCAGGAAAAAGAATCACTCAAAAATCTATTTTTTTAGTAAAGTTATTCACAAACTAGTGATTCACACAAATTTCAAAAAATTCAAATTTAAACTTTTCAAATTTGAAAACTAATGGCACTAACAGAAAGTTTATAATTTTTGTGACCTAAAAGCAAAAAAAAATCACTGAAAAACAGTAAGTAGGAACAAAATAAAATAAATAAAGCAAAAAAAAACAAAAAAACTGGAATATTTTTAAAAAAAATGCCACCTACTAGGCCACCACGGCCTGAATACGACTAGAAACCCAACTAGATTGTTGGGCCAGGATTCAGGCCCGCAGAAGGCCCAATAGGCCCACAGGCAGTGACAGATTAGGCCCGGAAGCCTGCAGTTGAGAGGAGCTCGAGAGGGTGTGCGCAGCAGCGCTTATAAACCACTCTCGAGCTCTCTCAGCTAGCGAGGTGGGACTAAAAATTTGGCCCCGGGCAGCACCAACCGGGACCAATGCCCACCTTTGGTCCCGGTTGGTACCACCAACCGGGACCAAAGGTCTCTGCTTCCCGCCCTTTGGGCTGCTGAAAAGAGACCGTTGGTCCCGGTTGGTGGCACCAACCGGGACCAAAGGAGGGCATTGGTCCCGGTTGGTGCCACCAACCGGGACCAATGCTTCTTGTATATAAGCCCACACTTAGCGTTTTCCAGTCCCAGTTCATCTTCCCCCCGAGCCCGCCGTCCTCGTCCCCGTCGCCACGTGCCCTCGCCGAGCCCACCGTCCTCGTCCCTGTCGCCGCGCGCCGCCCCGAGCCGGCCGTCGCCGCCCCGTCGCCTCCCCGTCACCGCGCCGCCCCGTCGCCGCCCCGTCCCCGTCGCTGCGCCGTCCCCGTCCCCGCCGCCCCGTCCCCGCAGCCCCGTCCCCGTCGCCGCCCCATCCCCGTCGCCGCCCCGTCCCCGTCGCCGTCCCCGTCGCCGCCCCGTCGCCGCCCCGTCCCCGTATGAACACACACACACGCATGAACACACACACATATGTTCTATTTTTTTATATGCTTAATTAGTATATATGCTTATAGTGTTTCTTTATGTAATGTTGTTTTTCTATTTTTTATATAATGTTGTTTTTCTATAATTAGTGTTTAATTAGTATATATGCTTAATTAGATTTCCTAATAAAATGACATTGCATATATAGGAATTTTTACAAGCGCTCGATATGTCCTGTTTTTAGCAAAGGTAATGCCTCATATTTTTCATGAATTTTAGCATGACTTGTGCTGCAATGTAGGACATATCGAGTGCTTGTGATTTGCCAGAACGGGAATTCAATGATATTCCGGCAAAACAGCATCCTTGAAATATATTCCGGCAAAACATAGGACATTTTTTCTATGTCATTGCTCGATATATGGAATGGGTTGACTTTAAGTCTGTTTCGGCTCCTTGTGTGTCTTTCAGTGAGGGAGAGTGTCCACCATATATATATATGAGAGAGGAAGAATCCCGACTGTTGTCGTGGAGGTCGCTTCTCCTTCTTTTCCTTGTGCGAGATATTTGTAATGCACACGGGAAAGAAGAAGTAGCGACCATCACCGACGGTCGAAATATGAGAGAGGAAGAATCCCGACTGTTGTCGTGGGGGTCGCTTCTCCTTCGTTCCCGTGTGCTAGACATTTTGGTGTAATGCACTCGGGAACGAATGGAGGAGCCACCATCACCGACGGTCACAATATCAGAGGGAGTGCCCACCATATACGTGAGATGAGAGTTTAGGAAGGAAAGACTCGACAGACCTAAAGTCAACCCGTTGCATATTTTGAGTAATAGTGATCTGTGTGTTGATCAGTTTCCTGGTAGTTGCCTTCGATCGATTTTAAATGTTTCAACTATGAACATAGGAAATGTCTGACGACGATAGCGAAAGGGAATTCGGTATGTGCGAATACTGCGAAGACGAGCGCGGTCTGTGCGACACGACTCACCTAGTTGATGGTAGGCGCTTCAGCATCGTGCTGGATGAGACCTTCAAAGTGGATACAGTAAGTCACAATGTCAAGTCTTTTTTCGTAATTAAGCATGACTTCTGCTTCTTTTGCTTCAACTTATAATTTTAATTTTTTACTATTCTACTAGCGTATCCCCTGCCATGCAAGAATTTATGTCTTGGATAAGATTGGTTTCAATACTAAAAAAAGTATGGAGGTAAAGAGAGTTCACTTGAGGACCGAGCATGGTTATACTTTTGCCGTAAAATTGTACAATGCAGACACCTACTCCTATTTTGAATGCAAAAGTTGGCAAGCACTATGCAAGGCTTATGCATTTGAGCCTAATATGCTTATCACCTTTGATATTCGTCCGGAAGATGAAATTGAAGGTAATATCGACATCTGGGTCGATGTGCAGACGCCTCCAGTTCTACCATTATGTGAGTTTCTCAACCATATTTATTATGATTCCGATTCTGCCTCCTTGTGAGTTTGTTAAACATATTTATTATGTAATTTATATTGTTTATTTCAAAATAGTTGATAGCTTATTTCCATTGACAGCTTATTTTCATTCTTCAAAAAATGTACGGAAGATGGTAGACAGAACCTACTACACCGATGGCGCAGAATTAACTTGTCAGGCAAAAAATCATCTTATCGCATTTATTAATGATATTCAGAATTACAATACCTATTATCAAACTCCTACACATTATGGTCAATACGTGCCACTAGTGCACGTGTTGAACTACGGTAATATCCATGGAGATCGCATGGTAAGATTTTTTACTATTACGACATCCGTGCATATTTTGCAAAAATTATTTTTAAAACTAAACTACATTGCTAACTACGAAGTTATTACAATGTTTTTCAACAGAAAATCCCGAATGATTGTGTGCCTCATCTGATGTTTCCGAAAGGTCACCTTGATGTTATGAGCTTACGGCCAGGTCATCATATGCATCACTGTTGTCCATACCGGATTTCTAAAACCGATGAAGACATGACAATCAAAGATTGGAAAAATTGTATGGTCGATCGTAGGGAGCTACTTGGAAGCAACATTGTGCAACGTGCAAGAATTGGAGACAGGATAATCTCCATTCTCCATAATGGAGAGTCAGGGCCTATCTTGTTTTATGCTATTTTACCTAAGAGAGGCCGGGTAGTTAGGTCCTAGCTAATACTCATGATCATGTGCTAAGAACAATGAAGTATGGTTGGTTAGATGACTATGATGGTGATGATCGAGTAGGACTTGTTATTATGATAACGAGTAGTTCTAAGAACAATTAAGTATGGTTGGTTA
This sequence comes from Elymus sibiricus, assembly GCA_039707655.1. Taxonomy (NCBI): domain Eukaryota; kingdom Viridiplantae; phylum Streptophyta; class Magnoliopsida; order Poales; family Poaceae; genus Elymus; species Elymus sibiricus. The sequence continues at coordinate 14,293,902 of CM077673.1, read as the reverse complement.
GATGACTATGATGATGATGATCGGGACACTTCTCTCTATTAGCTAGCTAACACAATATGAAACCCTAAATTAACCCTCCAAAACCCCCTAAACCCCCCCCCCCCCCCCCCATTTGAAAAAAAAACAAAAACCCCAGTGCCTTTTGGTCCCGGTTGGTGTTGCTAACCGGGACTAAAGGTCCTGCCTTTTGGTCCTGGTTGGTGTTACCAACCGGGACTAAAGGTCCTCCTGCCTGGGCTCCCAGCACCGGCCACGTGGAGCCCCTTCTGTCCCGGTTTGTAAGCGAACCGGGACTAAAGGTTTTGGGCTTTAGTCCCGGTTCCAGAACCGGGACAAATGGGCCTTATGAACCGGGACAAATGGGCCTTTTTCTCCTAGTGGTGCTACACTTGGGAGAACACTAACTACTTGATATTTTTTCTGAGGGATCACCCTATAAAACACGTCTACCGCACATCAAACAGGTTTCATAAAAAGACATAAACATCACAGGCAATTCATAATTTCGTGATATGGCATAATTTCTGGAGAAGTCCGCGTCGTCTTCCCGTAGTTTTTGCAAAAACTCTGCCGCAGCAGCCGTTTTTGCTACTGTGGCAGCAGTTTTTCAGTAGGAAAACTACCGCCGTGGAAGCAAGAAATGCTGCCGTGGCAGCAATTTTGAAAACTCTGCCATGGCAGCCATTTTGCATCAGAAAATGCTGCCGTGCCATCCCTTTTTGCTGCGGTGGTAGAACTTTTTTGCCGCGGCCTGTTTCTTCAACTTTTCTTCATCGGAGAACTCCTTCGCGTACGGTTTTTGCGTTGGGGTCCACCATCGCAAAACTTATAATGGCAGTAAAATTATTGCTATCTCTCTAGCTAATAATAAAAATTGCATTACATGAAGTTTAACACGCAGGTCAATTAAGTGACAATCATATGGGTCCTGCCATCATGCCGTACCATGACATGCAGGTCATGCAAAATTAAATTGCAACATATAGCATCTCATACAATTTCATTGTCATGACTAAGGCTATACCACAACCTATAGCATCTCATACAATCTCATTATTGCTAGTTTAACTTTCGGGGTGTATGAAACACGAGCCTTAATGAAAAATCTCGAGCCGCGTACTAAACTTCGTTAAATGCATGACCCCCATGTAGATCAAATCTACAAGCCCTTTTATTTGCAAATTTTATTTTTCTTAACTAAAGTGAAACCCAAAGTGTCTGAAGCATGATCTTGGTCTGACAACCAGCTTACTCTGGAGCAGCATAAAAAGACCGCGGAAAGCTAGGCCATTGTAATAAAGTCTCACTATGCCACCAAGATCAAAAAATTGGAAATTCAAGGGAAGCAAAAAGAACATCGAGTAAAAGATGCAATCTAATAACCGCATAAAACATTTGTGCAATGCCCGCACATCTCATGTGCTCTAGATCGTACCTGCATGTACTCATAGAAAGCTCATGATGCCACTGTTGAGGAACGTAGTACAAAATAAAATTTCTACCGTACATACGTACATGCTCATTATCATTATGAAGATGCAAGGATTAGATCAATATCACCAATGAATGCAACGGTGAAGAAAACATTGATGATGATGTGCAGATTCCTGCAGCTAGGTTATACCTCCTAGCTGTGAGAATTTCTCCTTATCTAGGATCGAACGCATGATCCCTCTGCTTGTATCCACGAGTACGGAATCAAAAATCCACCAGGGCATCGCCGTCCAGGACAAAGAACTACTGAAGACTAGGAGAAGGGTGGAGCAGCCTTGCGACAGCGAATAATTTCACACAGAGAGAGAGGGAGGGCGCCGCCAGAAAACCGGATGGTTTGGAGGGCAGCCCCTCCTCTCTATTTATAGATGGCTAGGAGGGTACAACTTCGGAAGGGGTTGCCCCCCCTCCCCCCCCCCCAAAGGGTTGTGCACCAAGGGGAGGGACATCCTCCCAGGATCCCCTACCTATCTTGCCCCCCAAGCTAGGGCGGCACCCCATTTGGCTTGCCCACCAAGCTGGAGGGGGGGGATGGGGGGGCGCACCAACTCTGGCCCATGTGGCTGCTGCCCCAAAGCGGCCGCCCGGTAGGGCCTTCTGGAATATTCTGGAAGGTTCAAGAATATTCTACAACCTTCCCGGACCTTCCGGTGCCTTCGAGGGTACTCCTGAACCTTCCCGGTATTGCCGAAACTTTTTCGGTTTTCCCCGAAACACTTTTCGGAACCTCTCGGAAACTCCTTCGATATTTCCGGAACATTTCCTATGCAACTCTCTCTTACTCCTAATACCTCCTAGTACTCAACAAACCGATGATCCTTAAGCGTGTGACCCGGCAGGTTCGGTAATATGCAAACATGACCGAAAACACCTTTCGGCCAAGAATCAATAGCGGGATCTGGACACCCATATTGATTCCTACATATACACAAATATATTTATCGAGCAAACCTTTTGTTTACATACATAATTCCCTTTGTTTCGCGATACTTCTCAAAACCTGAGAAGAGGCTTTTGTCAGTATCCTTGTGAAGCAATAACTTGATCACAATACCAAGTTATCCTCGTTACCGGTTTGTTCTCTTTTATTGTTTTCGTATTCTGGTATCCCCGTGATAGATCATATCACGCTGTGTCTGGCAGCCGATGATGGATATCGTAATTCCGAGATGGCCCGGAGAGTATCTCTCCATCGTCGAAGGAGCAAATCCCAGTCTTGAATTATCGAGTCCCTAGACTTACTTTTCCGATGTACTTGAAAGTTGCCGTTATAATCACCCTGTTACGGGTAACGTTTGACAACCCCAAAGTATAACGTCCGGCATGATGGTACTCAACATTCTCATGGTCTAAGGATGTGAGCATACGTTAACATTTTCATGATTATACTCATAACAAAGTGATGATGTGATCTCAAAATATATCATTTAGTTGAGTCTGTTCAGCACCATTGTTCCGCCAACAATGTGCTCTCATTGTTGTCGGCATTCTTGTTACTTTAACTAGGCCCTATGATAAGGAAAACGGGATCATCATGCAACACATTAGCTAGTCTTAGAGGCGAGACTAGGGAACTACTTGGTGTTTATCTTTCCACACATACAAATAAGTGTTCCTTTGAATCTCATATTCAAGAACCATTGCAATTATAGCACAGAAATATAAACTTAATTATGAACATAGAAATAAATAATAAGATTTATTATTGCCTCTAGGGCATATTTCCAACACTACTATCTTCCCACACTTCTCCAATATTCTAAAGTCTTCCATATGTGGTCTTGCTCCATTTGTTATCTCTCTTGAAGAAAAGAGTTGCCATTTATGATGACCTTGTGAATTTTTGTTCAAGTTGAAAGATTTATGATCAACCACCTGTTAAAGTCTAAATATTTTTGTAGAGAAGTTTTAGCTCTCTCACATTCACGTGCAAACGGACAACCTACTAGTATGTTATTGTTTATTTAGAAATGCAATTATGTTATGTTTTCCAACCGTATTTGCAGTCTGCTATGCATGTAGCGTTGCTGGTGTGATAAATAAATCTATATTGGGGATGCATTTTTTTTCAATTTGAAAATGCTTTTTTTAGAACATATATGAATTGCGATTTGTCAGGCCGTGTTGTGAGTGAGTCTGCAAGGCAGCAACCGGCCCCTTCGAAATTTTGATCATGGATCAAGCGCAATATGATTGAGGTAACATATATGCCCGATCGAAGAACCAAGAAGCTGGCATGCATTTTCCTTGCTGCATTAATTGTGTACGTTGCTCCGACGACATGCAACACATAAAATTATAGATCACCGATCGACGTGCGTGCATGCATGCTCCAGCGCGATGGACGTACTTGCTGCATGCGGTCATCCGTACGTCGGGCTAGCAGCCAAGCAAGCTTCCAGCCGGGCCCAGCGTTCGTAGAAGAAAGAGAATGATGCCCACACACACACAAAAAAGAATGATGCCAGGCCAATCCATAACATGATCACCCATGCGAGTGCGTCTATGCCGCCTGTTGCGAGCCATATTGTAGCATCGCCCTCGTCAACAACTATATGGGCCGGCCCACTAACAGGAGCAATCACCTCCCGTCACTGGCAAGTTCGCTATTGTGTCGTTTTCGTCGCGCGTTCATTTTCAATTCTTCGACTTGTGTTCTGTTCACTGGATAAAATCTTGTTTATTTTTCTTTGTTCATCTATTTTTCATATATATTTTTTCAAACAAATATTTATTTAACAAATTTTATATATCCAATTTCAGAAAGTAGAAAAAAATAAACGTTCACATGTTGCACAAGAATGTTCGCATATATATAAAAAATAGTTAATGAATATTTGTGTGATATAAAAATTTTGGACGTAGAAACTGAAATAAAGGTGACTTATCCCATCAAGTTGTTGACATCTACTTTTCGATCGATACTAAAGATGTGGAAGACTTAGTATCATCATCTATGAGCAAAAATATTTGACACACAACAAGGCCTACATGCAAGCAAGTTTAGATAATAACACCATAATAGAACATTCATTTAATCATCCATGGCCCATTGGATAAGACTCTTTCCTCTATCAAGACAGCCTGATTGTCTTTATTTATTCAAACGTAAACGAAAAGAAACTTTGCATCATAAACGAAACTGAAAGAGTGATAGGGGATACAAAGGGCCACAAAATTCTCCCAAGCTTAACATGCTAAGCCTGTTGGATTCATTTAGTCTCCTTTTTGTTGGTACCGGTGTTTTCCTTCGATGTGGCGCTGGTGACGCCGGTGAGTGCATCTATCAGTGATGCCGGACCGATACATGCGTAGTGTTTCACCTTGGTTGGCGATGATCCTCAGGCTTGTGTTCAGTGCATCATTAGTTTTGGCGGCATGGGCCACCTCCATCTTCCTGATTTGCTCAGTTAAAACTTTATTTTCAGCTTTAGGGTTCACACCTTGTACCTGATTTTGAGCGGATGAAGCAGGGTTGACGAAGCGTCCCCTCTTGAGTCTTCCAACCGAGATACGTGCACCTATAGTGTGCATCCTACGTGCCTTGGGGTCGATCTCTCCTGATTCTCACATCGGTTCACGGATAGTGCAGTTAGTGAAACCGCACATCCCCATGGTGATGGAAGTGTCCTTGACGAACTCGAGCCGGTTCCCGGTGGTGATGACCCTAAGCGATTCGATGGGGATTGCCTCCGGCTTCTTCTCATCTTCCTTGTACTCGACTTTGAAGGGCTCTTCCTCTTGCGGTTCATCCTCGAAGGAGGGAGAGCAATCGCGTACGCGATGGTGCTACTTGTAGATGCGTTGGGATTTTCCCCGAAGAGGAAGGGATGATGTAGTACAGTAGCAATAGGTATTTCCCTTAGTTAAGAACCAAGGTTATCGAACCAATAGGAAGTTATCCAAACACATGATCAACAGTTCTTGCACACACAAGAGCAAATACTTGCACCCAACAGGGGCAAGAGGGTTGTCAAGCCCCTTGTACTCGTTAATTGCAAGGATTAAATCTTGATAGAGTAGGATAAATAAATACTAATAAAAAGTAAATAAATAATAGAAAGTATTTTTATATGTTTTTGATATATAAAATATGAAGATAGACTCGGGACCCATAGCGTTCACTAGAGGTGTCTCTCTCATGAGCATAGTAGCGGTGGGTGCACAAATTACTCTTGAGCAATTGATAGAAAAGCAAATAATTATGTCGTTAATCATGGCATGATCTATATATAGGCATTACGTCCGTGACAAGTAGACTGACTCCTGCCTGCATCTACTAGTACTACTTCACCAATCGACCGCTATCTAGCATGCATCTATGGTATTAAGTTCATGACAAACAGAGTAATGCTTTAAGGAAGATGACATAATGTAGACAATGTAAAAAATAATAATATGTTCAAACCCCATCGTTTTATCCTTAGTAGCAACAATACAAATATGTGCCTCGCTACTCATCCTGTCATAGAGTGAGGACACTGCAAGATTGAACTTACTACTATGCACCACTCCCTCTGAAGATCTACTCATCTACTTGGCCAAAGCAAACTTATAGATCGGAAAGCATACATAGCTATAAGAAATCACACATAATAAATCTCAGATTGGATCAATTACTTTCAATGAATAATCTGACCATAAACTCGTAATTCATCAGATCCCAATAAACACATCGCAAAGATTACATTGAATAGATCTCCGAAGAGATCATTGTATTGAAGATCAAACAAGAGAGAGAGAGCCATCTAGCTACAACTATGGACCCATAGGTCCTGTAGGAACAACTCACACGTCATGTGGGAGGCAGCAAGGTTGATGAAGATGGCCGCCGTGATGGACTCCCCCTCCGGCAGAGTACCGAAAAAGGATGGCAATGGAACAGAGACTTGCGGCGGTGAAAAAAGTGTTTCGGATGCTCCCTTAAGGTTTTTGAAATATTTGGGGATTTATAGAACGAAGAGGCGGCGTAGAGTAGCCAGGGGGGCACAAGGGCGTAGGGCGTGCCCTACCGCATGGGCGCGCCCCCTGCCCTTTTTGCTCCCTCGTACGGCGTCTGGTCTCCCTCCAAAGCTTCCAGGTCTTCTTTTGGTCCAGAAAAAATCATCAAAAAGTTTCGTCATGTTTGGACTCCGTTTAATACTGATTTTCTGTAAAACCAAAAACACGCAGAAAACAGCAACTAGCACTGGGCACCGAGTTACTGGTTAGTTCCCAAAAATGATTTAAAATGGCATATAAAGCATACAAGATTCATAAAATAATAGCATGAAACAATCAAAAATTATAGATACGTTGGAGACGTATCAGACGGGTCCTCTCCCTCTTACTTGCTGGAGAGTAGCAGCCCTCTTGCTCCAGATCATCCTCCTCCTGAGAGGAGGTTTGCCTCTCATCCCACGAACGAGCCATCGCTTCCTGCACTTTAAAACTAGAGAAGACTCGGGCTAGATTGATTTGTTAGCATTGATGAAGAGGGAGGCCATAGCTCTATATATAAGAGGTTAGGGGCGCAGCTTCTGTCCAGATAAGGAAGTTAAAACGAATCAGAAACAAACCAAACAAAATTGGGCGAAATTCTATTAAGAATCGGAAAGAAATCACGATCGACGGCCTTCCATACGATCGCGGCTGATCGTTTGAGCGGTCGTATCGGATCCTTCGGTCGAGTTCTTTATTCACAGAACGCTTGACGGCGTTCCGGACGGGCAGGTCTTGCTCATTTCAGCGCCCGTTTGCCTCCTTTCGCACCTGCCAAAAGTTTTTTTTTGATGGAAAACAAAATGTTAGCTCTGGACGACAGACTGTTCGACGGCCTTTTATGCGACCGTTCAGTCGTCGCATGGGTCCTCGCCCAAATCTCCTGAGAAAATAGACTCAACGACGATGTTCCATGTGGTCGTATGGGGGCTTGTATGACTTGAAGAAAATCAATTTTTTATACAGAAAAATAAAACAAAGCTGAAGAAAGCAATAACTAAGGGGTTTGGAAGGACCTGCGTGAGTTTCCCTGCCTTTTCCATCCCTTTTCTTTGAGGAATGTCTTCGTTCCTGGTTTCTTCTCTCTTCTGGGACGAAGTGACGATGATTTCTTCTGGCGTTTGCTGGGGTGCAAAGGATTAGTATAATCAAATAAATCATTTTCTTCCCTTACTATCAGTTTCATGAATGGTTCTTCCAATCCAATAAGCGGAGGGTCTGTATCCCCGATGGTACGGGTGGTTGCCCTATCTAAGGCCACCACCGTTCCATATGGGATGCAAATCCCCGTTCCTTGAAGTTTATGTTTTTCTTCTAGCATGGAGACATTCGTCAAAGTTACACTTATATCTTTGCGATCAAGTATCTCACTATCAAATTCCTGCAAAAGAAGAGACGACCTCATCCAACGAGGTTTCGTATCCTTAATATCTAGGATCTCCTTAATTGCTTGACGATCTGTATAAAATATGACCATGGTATCGGTAATGTAAGGTCTAAAATTTTCACAAGCAAAAATCACAGCCCACAATTCTCTGCCATTTTTAACATAATTCCTTTGAGCTTCAGTAAGCGTGTGACTAGCATAATAAATAATTTTGAAAATTTTACCTTCTTGCTGGCCTAACATCCCGCTTACTGCATTGTCATCTGTTTCGCACACCACTTCAAAAGGTTTTTCCCAATTTGGTGGAGTAATGATACGCGCATCAAGTAATGCACCTTTAAGCTTCTCAAAGGAAGTCTTGCACTCATCGCTGAATATGAAGGGAACACCTTTCTGCAAAAGGTTAGTCAAGGGCTTGGAAATACTAGAAAAGTTTTTAATAAAGCCTCTAAAGAATCGAGCATGTCCAAGAAAACTCCTTATCCCTTTTATATCTCTTGTATAAGGAAGTTTCTCTATTGCATCTATTCTTGCTTTATCTACCTCAATACCTTTTCCATATATTTTATGCCCTAGGACAATACCTTCATTGACCATAAAATGACATTTTTCCTAGTTCAACACAAGATTTGTATCCTCACATCTCTGCAAAACTTTATCAAGATTGTAAAGGCAATCATCAAAAGAAGTTCCATAGACAGAAAAATCATCCATAAAAAATTCCATGATTTCATCAACAAAATCAACAAAGATAGCATTCATACGTCTTTGAAAAGTAGCTGGTCATTGCACAAAACCGAACGGCATTTGACGATAAGAGTACATACCGAAGGGGCAAGTGAAAGTGGTTTTCTCTTGATCCTCAGGATGCACCGCGATCTGTGAGAATCCCAAATATCCGTCCAAGTAACAAAAGTGAGTATGCTTGGCTAACCTTTCCAGCATTTGATCAATAAATGGCAGAATATAGTGATCTTTACGCATCTCCTTATTCAACCTCTTGGGATCAATGCACATTCTATACCCAACTACTGTTCTAGTGGGGATTTGTTAATTATGCTTATTCGGTACTACAGTAAATCCTCCCTCTTTGGGTACACAATGAACAGGACTTACCCAGTTACTCTCAAACACGAGATATATAATACCTGCATCAAGGAGGCAAACTATTTCTTTTCTTACCACTTTGTTCATTTCAGGGTTCAACTTCCTCTGGAATTCACGCACTGGTTCCGCTCATTCCTCCATATATATGCAATAAGTGCAGATGGAAGGGCTTATCCCCTTCAAGTCGTCCATTGAATATCCAAAGGTCTTCCTATGTTTCTTTAATGTTTTCATTAACCTCTCTTTTTCTTCACCTGAAATATTAGCACTAATAATAATAGGGTATTTATTTGTTTCATCTAAAAACTCATACCTTAGCTCTTTTCATAGGGTTTCAATCCAGGAGGTGGATGTTCTTCATCTCCCCTCTTTTCCGGTACTTCATATTGTTCACTAGCAACTTCAACTTGTGATGGTGCTCCATTTAAGTATTGATCAATCTCCTCTTTAACTAGGTCTTCTGGGACCTTCTCATAATCAGTTAAACTTCATTGTAGATCATCTTTGGGAGTCCCAAAGTAGATGACAGCCAATTGTGCAATAGTCTTTTGTTCATTGTTGTCATGCTCACTTGGTTGGGGACGATTCTTAAATCTTGAAAAATGAAATTCTCTTACCTCTTCCCCATACTTAAGAGAGACAACCTCCCTTTTACAAGCAATACTTGCATCTGGAGTGTTAAGAGAAGGTCTTCCAAAAATTATAGGACAAAAGTTATCCTCAGGAATTTCCATTACAACAAAATCTACTTAGTAAGTGAAAGTCCCTAGAAGAACATAAACGTCAGGCACCATCCCATAAGGTTTCCTTAATGTGCCATCTGCTAATTTCTTCTCCATGTCTATAGGCTGTAGATCACAAGCATAAATTTCATCGTGAAGTTTAGCATAAAGAGTGTAAGGTATTACATTAATACAGGAGCCTATATCACAATGCCCAAAATAAGAAGTACTACCAAATGAGCAAGGCACTACCGGTTTACCGGTGTCGGCTGCCTTGATGCAATCTTTCACAAAATAAGTTACCTCTTTCTCCATGGTTTCAATAGGTTTTTCCTTTTTCCTCGTCTTCAGGGGCTTCATCTGAACATTGCACATCCTTTTTCTTCCTCTTGATTATTTCCTTCGCTTAGGTATTCAAGCAATGCCTTTCTAACTGGAAAGGGTAGTTCTTGTACAGGTTCATAGTCTTCTTCCATGGGAGTCACTGATGCTTCCACCTCCAAGGTTTCTACAATGACCTCTTCCTCGGGGTCCTCATCGGTGTAACACTCCCGTTTTTTCTTTGGAAGCTCCATATGTTCTACATAGCTTTGAACAAATCTTAAAACAACATCAGGGTGAAGATAAAGTTCATCACTAACTTGATTAACTCTCGCTGAATTAAGATAAGCTTTTATGCAATCAAAATCTATCTCCACTTTACCCTCTTCTTCATCATTACTGCCCCAAGCATCATGATTACCTAGTTTACTTTCTAGTAGTTCCTCGGCCTCGGGCACTAGGCTGGTAATAAAGGAACCTACAGAAACTAAATCTAGTTCCTCTTTGGAATCATCCTGAAGTCCTCCATAGAAGAGATTCAATACAAGCCATTCAGGGAGTTTATGATGAGGGCAATCATTTAACAAAATCTTGTACCTTTGATATGCATTTGCCAGACTTTCACCAGGTCTCTGTCGGAAGTTCAAGATCCTTTGTCTGGCCTCATAAGATTTCATTTCAAGATAGTACTCTGATAAGAAGGTTTCTGCGAGCTTATCCCAAGTATCAAAGGTACCTGGAGTGTGGGACACTAACCAATCCTTTGCTGTGTCAGCCAATTTGTGAGAAAATAATTTAAGTTTCATATCATCTTGGCTAAAAGCATTTAATTTGAATGTCCCACATATGTCATCAAAGAATTACAAATGTTGATAAGGATCTTCACCTGCCTTACCTTTAAACTTCTTACTGTGCAATAATTCGAGGACATAAGGATTCACCTCATAAGCTACACCGGTGGGATTAGGACCCAACGGCATGAACATTTCTTGCATAGGTGGTCCAGTAAGGCGCATGGCAGATAACTGATAATTGTGTCCAAACTCGGCCATGGTTGCTTCAGGTCTGCAAACAACTTAGTACACAAAATCCAAACCAAACTCAAGACAAAGATCAAAAGCGCTCAGCTCCGCGGCAACGGCGCCAGAAAAAGCTTGATGGCCTGCAAGTGCACAGGGTTTAGTTGTAGCTTTTTCGATGTTAGAGTATTGTTCCCACAGGGAGCACAGGAATCAATCTTTTGTCTCTTGAATGATTTAAATACAATGCCTGTAAGTTGTCAGCAACTCAAAGTAGTAGTAATAAAGTAGGAATGATGTAGCAAGCATAAAAGTAAATATTTAAAAGAAAGCAAGTAAAGATGGTTGCAACGAGAGTCTTGAAACCAATAGGACTAAAGCGTTCCCAGGGAGTCCGGAATCCCCTCTAGTGTGCTTATATAGCGGTGCCTAAACACAATGCTACATTGGATTCCTAAGCTACTTTGCATATTTCTATTTGTGGGCAGAGCCTGGTACAGATATGTGCATACACTAGGCAGCCCCGTATCACATACGCCACCACCGTTCTTCCCCACTCTGGTCATCAAACGGTGATTAACGGGAAAGAGGTCCCCGTGGACGCAGCCTATATGTGGTCTCTATTTTTCACCTTCTGCAACGCTCCACTGTGAAGATAGATGGGGCCTGTCACGTCACCCATTTCTGCAACCACACGGTTCACCAACAGTAATAACCTTCCGTCCAAAATTGGCATACATTGGATGATCGACTTCATCCAACATCAAGAAGATTATTATCATAAACATGCAAAGAGGATATTAAATCCTAATACCAAATGATCTATTACACACTAGGGTTCATCCATATCCTCGAGAACTAGGAGAACTACTCACGCATGGAGGCAACAAACATCATAACACCGGTGATGGAAAACATGAATAGATCATACATCTATCACAAGAGCTATCCCCAATGGGATTCCCTAGATTACAAGGGGTTGGATGTGGATGATGATGATGATGACAGTGGTGATATACCTAAGGGTTATGTTATGGATGGAGAGGTAGCTAGGGACTTTCTTGCTTGTAAGGATAGAGATGATCTTAAGAAATTACTATGCAAGTGGAAGGAAAAATCTTTGAACGCTAGAACGCAATATGATCCTAAGTTTGCTACTTCACCTATCTTTGTTACTGATAAGGATTATGAATTCTCTGTCGATCCTGAGTTAATTACTTTGGTTGAATCTGATCCTTTCCACAGTTATGAGTCTGAAACTGTTGTGGCACATCTTACTAAATTGAATGATATAGCCACCCTATTTACTCATGAGGAAAAAATTTGTTATTACTATATTCTTAAGTTGTTTCCTTTCTCATTAAAGGGTGATGCTAAGATATGGTTTAATTCTCTTGCTCCTGGTTGTGTGCGTACTCCCCAGGATATGATCTATTACTTCTCTAAAAAATATTTTCCTGCCCATAAGAAACAATCTGCCCTGCAGGAAATATTTAACTTTATGCAAATTGAAGAAGAGAGTCTCCCACAAGATTGTGGGAGGCTTCTCCAATTACTTAATGCTTTGCCTGATCATCCTCTCAAGAAAAACGAAATACTTGATATCTTTTATAATGGACTAACTGATGCTTCTAGGGACCACCTACATAGTTGTGCTAGTTGTGTTTTCAAGGAACGAACTGTTGAACAAGCTGAACTACTATTGAATAACATATTGAGCAATGATAATGATTGGACTATTCCCAAACCACCTCCAAAGACAACTCCGAAGAAAAGATGTATTCTATTTCTCAGTCCTGAAGATATGCAAGAGGCAAAGAAATCTATGAAAGAAAAAGGTATTAAAGCTGAAGATGTTAAGAATCAACCACCTATTGAAGAAATACATGGTCTTGATAACCTGACACAGGTAGTAGAGGTAAATTCTATCCGTAGATTTGATGAAGGTGATATTCCTTATAATAAGCCCGCTAGTCAATGTTTGGATGAATTTGTTAACTTTATTGTTAAACAAGAAAATTTCAATGCTTATGTTAGTAGACAATTGAAACATAATGCTTACATGCTTGATCGTTTAGGTGAATATATGAGTAGAACTGTTAATGATCTCAAGCTTATCAGTAAACATGCTTCCATGGTAACTACTCAAGTAGAACAAGTACTTAAGGCACAAAATGATTTGCTTAATGAGATGAATGATAATGCTGTTAGAGTAGTGACTAGAGGTGGTAAAATGACTCAGGAACCTTTGTATCCTGAGGGCCATCCTAAGAGAATTAAGCAAGATTCTCAAAGAATTAATACTGATGCACCTAGTCATTCTAGAAAAAGAAAGAAAAAGAATGATGATAGGACTTTGCATGCCTCTAGTGAACCTGTTATTACCACATCTGAGAATCCAAATGATATTTCTATTTCTGATGCTGAGACACAATCTGGGAATGAACATGAGCCTAGTGATAATATTAATGAGGATGTTCATGTTGACCCTCAACCTAGTAATGATAATGATGTGGAGATTGAACCTGTTGTTGATCTTGATAACCCACAATCTAAGAATAAAAGATATGATAAAAGAGACTTCGTTGCTAGGAAGCATTGTAAAGAAAGAGAACCTTGGATTCAGAAACCCATGCCCTTTCCTCCTAAGCCATCCAAGAAAAAGGATGATGAGGATTTTGAGCGCTTTGTTGAAATGCTTAGACCTGTCTTTTTGCATATGCGCTTGACCGATATTCTGAAAATGTCTCCCTATGCTAAGTATATGAAGGATATTGTGACTAATAAAAGAAAGATACCGGAAGCTGAAATTTCCACCATGCTTGCTAATTATACTTTTAAGGGTGGAGTACCAAAGAAATTAGGAGATCCAGGAATGCCAACTATACCATGCTCCATTAAAAGAAACTATGTTAAAACTGCTTTATGTGATTTGGGAGCTGGTGTTAGTGTTATGCCTTTCTCTTTATATCGTAGACTTGATTTGAATAAGTTGACACCTACTAAAATCTCTTTGCAAATAGCTTATAAATCAACCGCTTTACCCATCGGTATTTGCGAGGATGTGCCTGTTGTGGTTGCAAACGTTACTATCTTAACAGACTTTGTTATTCTTGATATTCCCGAGGACGACAGCATGTCAATCATCCTTGGTAGACCCTTTTTGAACACTGCAGGGGCTGTTATTGATTGCAACAAAGGCAATGTCACTTTTCATGTTAATGGTAATGAGCATACGGTGCACTTTCCGAAGAAACAACCTCAAGTTCATAGTATCAACTCTATTGGAGAAATTCCAACAATTGCTATTGGAGGTTTTAAATTCCCTCTCCCTACTGTCAAGAAGAAATATGAAATAATCATGGTAGGGGACATGCCTGTCCCCGTTGAGGTAACTTAGTGTTATTCGAAAATTCTCCGGTATCATGTTACTCGAAAGAAGTTTGTTAATAAGACTTGATCAACCTTGTTAATGAATTCCTTTTGACGGGCATGAGATGGATGAATTTAGAAAGCACAACCTTCTGTACCCAACTTTTACTTTCTGTTTTTTAGAATAAATAAAGCAAAAATACTATTATACTTCTGTTTTCTGATTTATCCGTGCAATAAAAAAAATGACCTAAAAATAAAAGTTCTCCAAATGCCCAGAAAATATAGTATGATTTTTTCTGGAATATTTAAGAATTTTTGGCACTGAGAACACACCAGGGGGCTGCACCAGTGTGCCACAAGCCCAGGGGGCGTGCCCACCCCCCCAGGGCACGCCCTGCTGGCTTGTGGGTCCCATGTAGGCCCCCCTCACTTATTCCAGCACCCATCCACTTCGTCTTCCTCCAGAAAAAATCCCACCATTGCCCAAACCCGTGGTCTAGCTCATTTTGCTGCCATTTTCGATCTCCTTGTGCAAAGCTCCATTTGCAAAACTGTTTTGGGGGATTATTCTTCGGTATGTGACTCCTCCAATGGTCCAATTAGTTTTTGCTCTAGTGCTTTATATATTGCAAATTTTTGTTGTTGTGGTGACCCTGTTCTTGAGCTTGCATGCAAAATTTGTATGATCCCAAGTAGTTTTGATGCATGATTTAGCCTCTAGGCACTGGTGGGAATAGTTGCTATAAGTTTTGTTGAGTTTTGTTCACCTTTATTTCGAGTCACTAAAAATTTTAGAATTTTTCTGAGGAAGAAATGTTTAGGAAGATATACCAAGGTGGTTCGTCGAGGAAGGAAGCTCCAAGGCTCGCGATACGTGAGCCAGACCTTGAACCACCAAGAGAAGCTCAAGTACGGCCTTGCGAATGGCCGTTGGATCAATTCAAGGTTCATGCAGGTTTCAAGGATGAATTTTATGCATACGTACAAAATGCTGGTCTTGAGGATTTCGTGTCAGATAAGTGTCGGCAGTACTATCACCTCACTGATTCATTTGTGCGAAGATTTAAATTTACATCCCAGCGCAATACTCATTCTGTCCTGTTTGATCTTTATAATAAATCATATACCATGGACCTAGAAGATTTTAACCATGCATGCAAAATTCCACAATGGGGCAGCCATAGTGATCCTCACAAAACTGAATATAATGATTTTCTTGCTAGCATCACTGTGGGAGAAACTAGAAACATTACACAGGCTACCTTGGGGAGCATTCTCTTTCCTGCTATACATTATTTTGCTCTCTTCATAGGTAGATGTATTAACGGTAAACATGATCATAGCCACCTTTGTGTACCTGATCTTAGTATTCTTAGGAGTGCGGTAATGGGTGATAGACGATATAACTTGGGGGCTTTTATTACCAGGAGGTTACATCTTAATGCTAAGGATGGAGATTTGTTTGGTGGGATTTATGCCACCCGGTTAGTAATTATCTCGGGGTACCCATAAGGGGGAATGATATTGAGTTACCACCTGCTTTTCTTGATTATAATGCTATGGTATGCTACCAGTTTCTTGAGAGAAACGAATAGTCCCTCCTTTACCGACTAATCTTTGACAGACAGCGTGTTGTCCATATTACCCTTCCTGCTCCTGCTTTCTTCAACTTTCAGGTAAAACGGAGACATCTTATAACTAGAGAGGAGGCGAACGAGTATGAGAGAGAGGTGGAGGCCGCTCGCCTCCATGCTGCAGCCCTTCAGGCAGTAGCTGCTGCGTCCCAATACGTACCCGACTATAACTTTGGGTATTCCCCAGGCTAGCCGTGGCCATAGACCAACTTAGGCCAAAAGCCTAAGCTTGGGGGAGTACGTATTTCTCACCGACATTACATTCATGTTCACACACTCATTCCAGTTGTCGGTGCTCATACTTTTTCTTTGTATTATCCATGTTAGTTTATTTCTTTTTCTCGCTTTCTTCTTGTGTGCTAGAAAAACCTTAAGAAAGCAAAAAAATTAGCTCTAGTTTTACTTTCTAGTATGTTTAGTTGTAGTATTAAAAGAAAACCCAAAAAGATTTCTTGTTCTTCTTTTGCTTGTTGGGAGCTTTCCCGTGTAAATAGTTTTTCTCGTTCTTGTTTTGAAATTCTTTTGTTTGGGTCGAGAGGAGAAGACCACGATGAAAATGTTGAGTGGCTCTCATATGCATTATTGTTGATCCAACAGAGAGCCCATATTACCTTGTCTTCTTCTTTAAATAATTGTTTGCAGATTCCAGCTTAGTCCAATGCACGTGCACTCTTATTATTATTCACAGCGTTCGGTCGTGCAAGTGAAAGGCAATAATGACGATATATGATGAAGTGATTGAGATGGAGAAAAGCTGGTACGAACTCGACCTATTTTGTTTTTGTAAATATGATTAGCTCATCGTTCTGGATTCAGCTCATTATGGATGAAACATGTTTGCAATGACAATTAGAGATTATAGTTACTCATGCCTTGCTTAATTAGCTAAGAGTGTATAATGGTTTGTCTTGAGTGCCATCATGCATTTTAAGATGGTTGTGATGTAGTATGATAGGATGGTATCCTCCTCTGAATTATTTAAGTGGCTTGACTTGGCACATGTTCACGCATGTAATTGAAACAAAATCAACATAGCCTCCACGATATTTATGTTCATGGTGATTTATATCCTACTCATGTTTGCATTCAGTGTTGGTTAATCTCAATGCATGTTTATGACTGTTGTCGCTCTCTAGTTGGTCGCTTCCCAGTCTCTTGCTAGCCTTCACTTGTACTAAGCGGGAATACTGCTTGTGCATCCACTTCCTTAAACCCAAAGTTGTTCCATATGAGTCCACCATACCTACCTATAGGCGGTATTTACCTGCCGTTCCAAGTAAATTTGCGTGTGCCAAACTCTAAACCTTCAAATAATATTCTGTTTTGTATGCCTAAATCGCTCATGTAGTGACTATGGGCTGTCAGTATCTTCCATGCTAGGTGGCTTATTCTCACGATGAGTGTTTATTCACTTGTCATTCACGAGAAAGTGGATGGTATTCAGGATGCCCAGTTCCATGCTCAAAAATCAAATCAAAATATAATGAAACAAAACTCCCCCAGGATTGTTGTTTGTATGGACGGTACCCGTGGATTCGGCCCGCCGTGGAGTGTGTTTGATTGGTGGAGGGGGAGTAAAAACTTTATCATTCTGTTTGGGAACCGCCTATAATGTATCTAGCATGGAACATACCGAGATCTCTTGGTTGTTATGTTGACAATGAAAGCATACCGCTCAAAATTTGATCCATCTCTGTTTTAAAAGCTCAAGCTCTGGCACCTCTGCAAATCCCTGCTTCCCTCTGCGAAGGGCCTATCTATTTACTTTATTGCTGAGTCACCATCCTCTTATACAAAGCACCAGTTAGAGAGCACCACTGTCATTTGTATGCATTGTTATAAATTGATATTGAGTATGACTGTGACTGGATCTCTTTTACTATGAATTACAATGTCTAGTCGGTCCTTGATCTTCAGGGGTGCTCTGCATTTATGTTTTGCGGTCTCAGAAAGGGCTAGCGAGATACCATTTTGTTATATCATATCATGATTGTTTTGAAAAAGTGTTGTCATCCGAGACTTATTATTATTGCTCGCTAGTTGATTATGCCATTGATATGAGTAAATGTGAGACCTAAATGTTATTGTGAATATGGTTAGTTCATAATCTTTGTTGAAAGCCTGAATGCTGGCTATACATATTTGCAACAACAAGATCAAATAGAGTTTGTAAAAGTTTTTCTTTGTCACTTTCAGTCTGTCAACTGAATTGCTTGAGGACAAGCAATGGGTTAAGCTTGGGGAAATTGATACGCCTCCATCGTATCTACTTTTCCAAACTCTTTTGCCCTTGTTTTGGACTCTAATTTGCATGATTTGAATGGAACTAACCCGGACTGACGATGTTTTCAGCAGAATTGCCTTGGTATTATTTTTGTGCAGAAATAAAAGTTCTCGGGAAAATTTCCGGAGAATATTTTTGGAATTAATAAAAAATATTGGCGAATGAATCAAGCAGAGGGGGTCCACCCACTGGCCACAAGCCAGGGGGCGCCCCCCCTAGGGCGCGCCCTGGCAGCTTGTGGCCCCCCTGTAGCCGCTCCGACCTCAACTCCAACTCCATATAAACCTATTCGGGGAGAAAAAATCAGGGAGAAGAGTTCATCGCGTTTCACGATACGAAGCCGCCGCCACCTCCTGTTCTTCGTCGGGAGGGCAGATCTGGGGTCCGTTTTGGGCTCCGGAGAGGGGAAATCGACGCCTTCGTCCTCACCAACCATCCTTCATCACCAATTTCATGATGCTCTCCGCCGTTCGTGAGTAATTCCATCGTAGGCTTGCTGGACGGTGATGGGTTGGATGATATTTACCATGTAATCGAGTTAGTTTTGTTAGGGTTTGATCCCTAGTATCCACTATGTTCTGAGATTGATGTTGCTATGACTTTGCTATGCTTAATGCTTGTCACTAGGGCCCGAGTGCCATGATTTCAGATCTGAACCTATTATGTTTGCATGAATATATATGTGTTCTTGATCCTATCTTGCAAGTTGTAGACACCTATTACGAGTTATGATCCGCATCCCCCAGGGTGACAATAACTGGGATTCTTTCCAGTGATTACCGTAGTTTGAGGAGTTCATGTATTCACTAGGTGCTAATGCTTTGGTCTGGTTCTCTATTAAAAGGAGGCCTTAATATCCCTTAGTTTCTATTAGGACCCCGCTGCCACGGGAGGGTAGGACAAAAGATGTCATGCAAGTTCTTTTCCATAAGAACGTATGACTATATATGGAATACATGCCTACATTATATTGATGAATTGGAGCTAGTTCTGTGTCATCCTATGTTATAACCATTGCATGATGAATGCCATCCGACATAATTATCCATCACTGATCCATTGCCTATGAGCTTCTCATATATTGATCTTTGCTAAGTTACTTTTCCGTTGCCACTGTTACGATTGCTACCAAACCACTACTGTTACTTTTGTCACTGTTACCATTACTTCCATATTACTTTGCTACTAAATACTTTGCTGCAGATATTAAGTCTTTCAGGTGTGGTTGAATTGACAACTCAGCTGCTAATACTCTAGAATATTCTTTGGCTCCCCTTGTGTCGAATCAATAAATTTGGGTTGAATACTCTACCCTCGAAAACATATAAGTCCATCTCCAATGGCTATTGAGCCATGGGGCCTCCCGCCACCAGCTATCATCACCAGCTCTGGATCAAATGGATGTTGGCTCGGGTTGAAGTCCTCCCCTTTCCTCGCCTTCCCCTCATCTCTGTACATCATGAGCTTGTGGTGGGAGGAGATGTTGGTGAAGTTCTCGGGATGATCAAGGTCAGACTCAGAGAATGCCTTGGTCTTCTTGTATGAGGCAGAATGGGCCATGGCATAGAGGTCGTACACCTCTGGCACCTCCGTGTTATTGTGATGCGCCTAAAAGAGAGAGGAATAAAGTATTAGTAAAGGGCTCAAGCTAGCATCAAGAATGGATTGCAGGAATCATGAAGCAAACCACATACCCAGTTCCGCCCGTACTGATATAAGTTGGCGCTGCCTTGATGGTGTGGCACACCAACCATTTTGGCATGCCAGTCCTTGGCATTGTTGTGGACGGCTAGCCATTCATCCAAGCACCACTCATCCACCAACGCCTCCCAACAATCCATCTTATCCGCACACCATCTCGGGCGCACCTGAGTTAGTAAAGAGAAATTTGAGCGCTACGCCTACGAATCAAATCAAGGAAACTAAGTACAAGGCCTTAAGAACAGGTAATTACCTTCATGTACTGCTCCTTCTGCAGAAACTTATCGCGGCACGCCGACTTGTCCTTCTTAACACGCCGCGAGGCGTAGTAGCCTCGGCATCGATTGAGTGGAATGACAAATACAGGCCAACAACTGTATTGGGTTACCGTCATACCAAACACATTGAACCAATCCGTGCTGATGGCGACTCGAGGATGCCTTGGATCTGCCGTTTATCCTTATGTAATGCATCGAAGTGCTTCCACGCAAAAGCGTCTGAAGTGTGTACCAACATCTGATTCCCATCTGCATCTAGTTCGGTTCTTTTGCCCAATTTGTGCCATGTCATCTGTCTGGCCGTCTCTTCGACCATGAAAAGACGTTGAAGTCTTGGTACGATTGGCATATACCGAAGAACATTAATGGGGATTTTGGTCTGAATCTTCTCACCCATACCGTTGTCTACCACAACATACCTGGAAGTCATGCAAATGGGACAATAGTTCAAGTCCGCATACTCAAGCCTAAATAAGGCACATCCATTCTCACAGGCATCTATCTTGTCATAGGGCATCTTAAGTACATGGAGGATTTTGTCCGACTGGTACAGGTTTGCAGGCATTACATGGCCTTTGGGTAGAAAGCGTCCAAATAGCGTCATCATCGCGTCGTAGCATTCTCTACCCAAGTTGAATTGAGCCTTCAGAGCCATTACTTGCGCGATGGCATCTAGCTGACAAAGCTCAGTGTGCTCATGGAGAGGACGTTTTGAAGACTCCAACATTTCATAGAAGGCCTTTGCGGATTCCTCCATCTCATCGTCCGAATCCCGAGCATCATCAAAGTCTTGCACCATGTCTTCGATCCCGGTACCATGCTCACCGGTGCGACGACGAACCACCTCAGCTCTGGTACGTTGGGCAGACTCACCATGAAATGTTCACACTTGAGTCCACACCGTATAATTAGGCATAAAACCCATCCTCTGCAGGTGTTTACCCATTACATCCTCTGTTTGCTGTTTAAAGTTGTCGCACCCATGACAGGGGCACCAGGTTTTTCTCTAGCCATTTGCAAATGCGGCTTTCACAAACACCTTGGTTTTTGTTAACCATTCATTGGTCATGTCTTTCTGACTAGTGTAACCGGTGTACATCCATGCACGATCACTTATCTTGCCTTCCTACTAAACACACAAGAAATATATATATAATTCATCATATATATTCATCAGTTAATTTAGTTTGTCAATTTTATTACGCCCATGCAACCTACACGCTAATAGGTAAAGATAGGTCCTAATCCCACCCGAGTATGTGTACATTGGATTCGTTTTCCCATGCTCTGCTCCGGATCCGACGCAAAATTTCGGCAGCACCTTCCCGCTGTTCTCCTGATACACGTCTCGGCAACAAACAGAGAGGATGTGTACCCGGAGAACAATAGGGAGGCACTGACGAAATTTTGCATCTAATCCGAAGCAGAGCATGGGAAAACGAACCCAATCTACACATACTCGGGCTGTCCATGGATAACGTTGGACAATTCGAAAGGATGGCGGTTATAAATATGCAAAGACATGCATATTTATAGATGCCGCCCTTTCGAACGGGAGATGCATACTGGTCACGCATACTGATGATTGAAGACACCTATAGCTAGCAAGTTTCATCGGCATGAAGACCGAAACAGAGCAAATTAAGGGGGGGGAGAAAATGTCATTTGTGCTCACCCACGAATGAAGGGGAGCTCGTCTAACGCACGGGGAGGTCATCGAACGGCAGACCCTCGCAGCGACGAAACAACTACACATTGAAATCCGCCCGATCAACACAAATATGATGTTTTTCATAACAAAATCGGAAAATATATGACCTAACTCATAATTTACAAAACTATGACCCGTCGGCCTCTGGAAGGCCGAAGAGCACCTTTTCGGTCAACATGAGGCCGAAGAGGTGTCGGGGGTCGGGTGTCGGGGGTCAGTGGCGTCGGGTTGTCGTGCCGGGGTGTCGTGCCGGGGGTGTCGTGCAAGGGGCTCACCGGAGTGGCGTCGCCGGGGTGTCGTGTCAGGGTGTCGTGTCTGGGTATCGGGGTGTCGTGTCGGGGTGTCGTGTCGGGGTGTCGGGGCCTCGTGTCGGGGTGTTGTTTTCTTCTTCTTCCTGTTCTTCTTTTTTCCCTCTTTTTCCTTTTCTTCTTCTTCCTCTTCTTCCTTTTCTTCCTTTTCTTCTTCTTCTTCTTCTTCTTCTTCTTCTTCTTCTTCTTCTTCTTCTTCTTCTTCTTCTTCTTCTTGTTCTTCTTCTTCTCTTCTTCTTCTTCTTCTTCTTCTTCTTCTTCTTCTTCTTCTTCTTCTTTTCCTTTTTCCTCTTCTTCTTCTCCTCCTCTCCTTTTTCTTCTTCTTCTGCTTCTTCTTCTTCTCCTTCTTCTTCTTCTTCTTCTTCTTCCTTTTTCTCCTCCTCTTCTTCTTCTTCTTCTTCTTCTTCTTCTTGTTCTTCTTCTTCTTCTTCTTCTTCTTCTTCTTCTTCTTCTTCTTCTTCTTCTTTTTTCTCCTCCTCCTCTTCTTCTGCTTCTTCTTCTTCTTCTTCTTCTTCTTCTTCTTCTTCTTCTTTTCCTTCTTCTTTTCATTCTTCTTCTTCTTATTTTTTCTTCTTTTCATTTTTCCTTTTTCCTTTATTTTCCTTCTTCTTTTCTTCTTTTTTCTTCTAGGTTATTTCTTTTCTTCTTTTCTTCTAAGTTTTTTCTTTTCTATCTAAGTTTTTTCTACCTAATAAACTAACTAACTAATTTAACAAAAAAACCAAAAAACCAAAAACCGAAAAGAAAACCAAAAAAACAAAAAAAAGAGGGGGGAGGAGCTCACCAAAGGGGGGGCGGGGCAGGGGGGCGTCGGGCGGCCGGCGTCGGGGCCGCCGGAGTAGGGGCCGCCGGCGTCGGGGGAGCGGCGGGGCGGGGGCGGCAGCGGCGCCAGGGGAGTGGAGGGGCGGGGGCACGAGCGGGGCGGGGAGCGGGGCGGGGGAGCGGCGGGGCGGGGGCGCGGGGCGACGGCTGCGACGGCGAAGGGGGCGGTGGCGGCGACGGCGACGGGGGCGGCGGCGAGAGGGAGCGGGAGAGATGAGCGCGCGCGGGAGAGTGGGGAGCGGTGGGGCGCGGGGTGACCGTTAAGGGATGACCCTCTTTGCCGTCTGTTATTTCTTTGCCGTCAGCTAGCTGACGACAAAGAGGTGACCTAGCAACACCGTGCCCCGTGGGGCCCACCATCCTCTTTGCTGTCTGCCATTGGCCTAGCTGACGGCAAAGAAAGAACAGACGACATAATTGAATTTTGCCATGAGTCCTTTCTTTGTCGTCTGCTTTCACAAAGCAGACGGCACAGTCTGTCTTTGCCGTCAGCTGGCAGATGGCAAAGAGGAAGCAGATGGCAAATTATCAGGCGTAGATCGGGCGTCACCGTAGATATTGGGGGAGGGGGGATAGAGGCCTCACCGTAGATCGGGCGTCCATGCCCTTCCGTCCTCAGCATTGGCGCCCCAAGAGAAGGCTGCTTCATCATCGCCGCTGGTTCAGTTGCCGCCGACGAGCTCGACGCACCCGCAGCACCACCGCCAGTCGCCTCCCCCATCGGCAACAAAAAGAAACGACGGGCAAAGAGAAGAGAGGCCTTTGTGCAAAAAAATAAGCCCCCCCACGGACGTCACGAGCGTCTCACGTGACCCCCGAACAGAGAAAACTGGGCGGCTGGCCGGTCCAAATGGCCGATGTGACCTAGACGAACCCGTAATGCAAGTTCTGTGACGGGTTTTTTCGGTTTGCATGTACCGTGACTTAAGTGCACCCGCAAAGCAAGTTCTCAGACTGCCAGTACCTTTTACTCAAAAACGGAGCACCAGCGCTTTAGAGCTTCAACTACCCAAGCTAAGTACGTATCAATCAACCCATCATCACGCATCACTCCATCCACTATAAAAAAATGGAGCACCACTAGCTTTTGCAGCTTCAAGTACCCAAGCTTCGCATCCACCTGGGCACTCGCATCACTCAACCACTCTTAAATTGGAGCAGCAACGTTAGCTTTGCAGCTTCAACTACCCAAGTTAAGTATCCACCTAGGTCATTAGCATCAGTCCACCCTCCAAGTATAAAAATGGAGCACTACTGCATTGCAGCTTTATGCCTTCCTTCCCATCCACAGCGCCTATTGTTAGACAATAATCTCTTCTATTATGTAAGAAAAATGTAATGTGAATATGTCATTTACGCGATGATTAATTTGTTTGTATTAGGGTTTAGGGTTTGTGAACATGCATGGCAAAATTAATATGATGGCAGTTTGTTATGATAGAACAATGTATCAATTGATGCTTGATTACCTTCCCATTTGTAGCTTCACAAGCTCCAAACTCTTAATTTGTTGACGAAGGCAATACTATAGATTTATAGTGTGTTTTTAGCTGTTTTACTGCAACCACGCATCGAACTGTCGATAACCAAGAGCAATTCAGACTCCAGGCTAATCTTTCACCGTATATCATATAAATTCAGAGAGAGGTATCCAGGATCAAATGATGGTGAGGTATAAAGCTGGTAAAATTCACGGGGGCACCGAAGAAGATGATTACCTGGTTCTAGCTGCCTGTTGTTTCTTGAACACAATCAAATTAAATTTAGGCAGCTCTTGCTCTGGATTCTGGGGGGAAATAAGTCAGGTTTCGGGTTCTCAAACTAGTACTTACTAAAGGAAACAGAGCAAAAACTGAGCAAGGAAGCAGATGCCGCATCAGAGGAAGAAGCTTCTCTCAAACAAACAAAAAATCAGATGCCATATGGGGATGTCGGTGCAGACTTTAGATTCTGCTTCACTCCTTTTGCGCAGTGCTTTGTACTAAGTAGTAGTAATAACATTTGTGCATCTGCTTTTTATGAAAGCATAATAGAGGTCCATACCCTATGGGCTGTTAGTTTGTACTTTCAATCACTTTGTTGGACTTTTGCTTTATCATCATGTTCATAATTACATTAGGAGTTCATTTTTAGAAAAATGTAGTGTTTGCAGCTACACGCATGACATTCACAACAATATGTAAATTGAAAATCGTGAGAATATGTCTCTGTCATAGCAATCCATGTGCTTCGCGCCTTTTCTGCACGCAAAGTGAAAATGCAAAAAAGGAACACTTGCCGCCCATCCAAAAAAGACAAATGGTCGATCAAAGTGTGACGCCCCCGCCTTAATCTTACACGCAATTATGCACGATCAAGATCAGAGACTCACGAGAAGATATCACAACACACCTCTAAACACAAATTTAAAATAATTCAAGCTTCATATTACGGCCAGGGGCCTCGAAGGCTCGAATTCATAAGCTTTGATACATAAGTGAGCGGAAGCAAGATTATCTGAGTATAGACATTAATTAAACAAGTTTGCCTTAAGAAGGCTGAGCATAACAGTGACAACTAGATCGAAAAGGTGCAGGCCTCCTGCCTGGGAGCCTTCGAAACTACTCCTGGTCGTCGACGATCTCCACGTGGTAGTAGGCTCCATCAGTGTTATAGTAGCCTCCGTCGGGGTAGTAGTAGTCGACGGTGGGATCATATAGCTCCTGGGTTCCGTCATCTGATCGCGGCAATCCAATCAAGGGGAAAAGGGTGAGGAAAGCAACTCGCAAGACTGACATCAAATCTATGCTAGTATGCATCGGTATCAAAGGAATGAGGCTATATCTTTGGACTGAACTGCGGAAATGCCAAAAGAGGGAAGAAGGCCTAGTCCTATCGAAGACTAGCATCTTCATGTCTTGCAGCATTAGAAGAGTGCAGATTAGCATTTCATAATTAGTAAGCATATTGTAGTAACGCCCAGAGATTCTTTCTCGACTCCCTACGAGAAAGCAATCCCGGAGCCAACATTTCCATTTAATATCACAAGTATCCAGCTCTAGTTGTAATAGATCATGATACTTTCTGAGCATCCGTTATCATGGACACATCTATTCGAATAGATATACTTCTCTGCAGGGGTGCACAAACTTACCCAACACGCTCGATTAACTTTGGCCGGACACAATTTCCTAGTCATGCCCGGCCTCGGCTGATCGACACGCCGTAGTCCTACCTAGGCTCAACAGAGAGGCCAGCACACCGGTCTACATCCTAAATGCGAAGGGGTCATGGGCCAATCGCCCTTGCAATCCTGCGCGTTGCGAGGATGGCCGGTGTCAGTCCTGGCACCTCTTAATACAAAGACGGTGCTTACGCGGGCCACCCAGGCGCGTGCAGCTCAACTGTGGCGTCTGAAGAACTTTCAGAAGAATGTACGGTCGCAGAGTACCCATTTTTATTCCCGCGTGGTGGTTAGTGCGAACAAGGCCAGAGGCCTACTCAGATCACATATCGAAACCCATTAGTGACTTATTAGCTTGCAGTGACGATCAGTGCTCCAGGATCATGTGGTCTCATCGCCCTGTCTCGAGGACTTGTGGCAAGGACAAAGAATGACCGGCCACGCCTCGTAATTATCCCTCGGGTGCCTTCCAGGTCCACCCGACCACATCTCACTTGCGGATACCCTTGGGGCCGACCCGTCTTTCTCATTTAGTTCAGTGTCAAGTCATAGTAACTGTGTGTTCATCACACCAAGTGGGAATCTGAGGAATCACCCTCGAGGGATTTCAATCAATGAGGTGTTGCACGACAGAGGCGACATCAGAGGTGGTGAAAGAGGAATCATCCTTGGTAACCCACAACCGGCTAGCTATGCTACAGAGATATCATCAGGGGTGCTTTATGAGGAATCACCCTCGGCACTCGATAGTAGCTCTACAGAGTCATACAAAAGGGGGGGGTGTGGTGATGTGTCGGTAATGGCTAGTCAATCATGTTGATCGAGTCTTCGTGTCTTCGAGTTCTCGATTCTTCGATGATGAAGCAGGGGCAACAGGGACAATGTGAGGGGGAGGGCCACTGATGGATCACTAACCAACCTATACTAAACATTTTTAGGATAGTAGGTAAATAACTACAGCAGGTTACAAAATCAGGCTATGCATCAGAATAGGAGCAAACATATTCAGTAGCAAAATTGTAATGCATGCATGAGGGAGAAAGAATGGGTGATATCGGAATGATCAAGGGGGGTTTGCTTGGCTTGTTGCTCTGCTGCAAAAGGCTGGTCGTCAGTGTTGTAGTCTTACCCGGTAGTAGCGTCAGTCTCGAAGTCTACCGGAGAGAAGAGGAGGAAGAAACAGTAAATATAAAGCAAACAGATGCATGTCATGGCAATATGCTGTGCTAGGGGTGACCTAACGCAGTGCTACACGTTACAGAAGGAGCGGGATAATATCTGACTATATTTCGCGGGACTGGGGCATTTACCGGACAGAAGAATCGGAGGGGAAAGTTCCATGTTCATCATGCTAGAGCCATGTGACAGATGAATGGATTGCATATTTGGGTTCGTTGGATTTTTCTGAGCAACTTTCATATATAAATTACTTTCATTTGACTTATGGATTAATTTCTATGATTTTTCAAAGTTTTGAATGGATTGCATATTTGGATTCGTTGGATTTTTCTGAGCAACTTTCATATATAAATTATTTTCATCTGAATTATGGATTAATTTCTATGAGTTTTCAAAGTTTTAATAATATTCTGTAATTACTGGATTTTTATTAATTCGAAAAATCAATTATTGCATCAGCATGACATCAGGGTGATGTCAACAGTCAATAGTCAGTTTGACTAGTCAAACCTGACCAGTGGGACCGAGCTGTCATAGACACATGGTTAATATAGTGTTTAAATTAATCTAAAATGGATTAATTAGCTAAGGGACCCACATGTCAGTATCTGTTTAACTTAATTTAATTATTTTAACTAATTCAATGGCTTAATTAGGGCTAATAATCCTGGGTCCACATGTCATAGGCTCATTAGCTTAAACTAATTAACCTAATTAACTAATTACTGGGGGGTCCCACTGGACTGGGCTCTGCCCAGTCAGCCAGTTGACCCCGGTCAACTGTCAAGGGGGGTGGGGGGCCTGGGCCCATGATACATCTCCAACGTATCTATAATTTTTGATTGTTCCATGCTATTATATTATCATTCTTGAATGTTTTACAATCTATAGCAACTTAATATCATTTTTTGGGACTAACCTATTGACATAGTGCCAAGTGCCAGTTGCTGTTTTTTGCTTTTTTTTTCTTCGTAGAATATCAGTACCAAACGAAGTCCAATTGTCACCAAACTTTTTGGAGAATTTTTTGTGGGCCAGAAGACAACTTGGGAGCCAAGGAAGTACCTGAGAGGAGGCCCGTGGAGGCCACAAGACACCAGGGCACGCTAGAGGCCCCTGGCGCGGCCTGGTGGGTTGTGCCCTCCACGGGACCCCTCTCCACCACCCCTCAGCTCTATAAATACACAAATATTCCAGAAACCCTAGAGGAGTCGACGAAAAACAATTCCAGCCGCCGCAAGTTCCAGAACCACGAGATCCAATCTAACACCATCACGGAAGGGTGCATCCTCTTCCTGGGTGCCTCTCAAATGATGCGTGAGTAGTCCACCATAGACCTACGGGTCCGTAGGTAGTAGCTAGATGGCTTCCTCTCTCTCTTTTGATTCTCAATACAATGGTCTCTTGGAGATCTATTTGATGTAATGACTTTTTGCGGTGTGTTTGTTGGGATCCGATGAAGTTTGAGTTCATGATCAGTTTCTATCCATGAATATTATTTGAGTCTTCTTTGATCTTTTATATGCATGATTATTTATAGCCTCGTATTTCTTCTTCGAATCTTTTGTTTAGTTAGGCCAACTAGATCTATTTTTCTTGTCATGGGAAGAGGTGATTTGTGATGGGTTCGATCTTGCGGTGTCCTCTCCAAGTGACAGAAGGGGCAGCGAGGCACGCATGTATCGTTGCTATTAAGGATAACAAGATGGGCTCTATTCCTACATGAATAGTTCTTGTCTACATCATGTCATCGTTCTTATTGCATTACTCCATTTCTCCATGAACTTAATACACTAGATGGATGCTAGATAGCGGTCGATGTGTGGAGTAATAGTAGTAGATGCAGAATCATTTCGGTCTACTAATCTTGGATGTTATGCCTATATAATGATCATGGCCTTGGATATCGTCATGATTATTTGATCTTCTATCAATTGCCCAACGATAATTTGTTTACCCACCATGTGCTATACTCATGAGAGAAGCCACTAGTGAAACCTACGGCCCCCGGGTCTATCCTTTTAACAAATTGCTTTCTGATCTATCTTTTTCCGCATTTGCTTTCAGATCTATTATTCCAAAAACCCAAAAATACCTTGCTGCACTTTTTATTTACGTCTTCTATTTTGTGTTCTTGTGCGATCTATTTATCCAATCTCATACAAATCAATCTATCTTTTACCGTGGAGAGATTGACAACCTCTCTCACGCGTCGGGTTGCAAGTATTTGTTCTTTGTGTGCAGGTACCGTTTACATAGTGTTGCTTGGTTCTCCAACTGGTTCGATAACCTTGGTTTCATAACTGAGGGAAATACTTACCGTAGCTACGCTGCATCATCCCTTCCTCTTTGGGGAAAAACCGACGCAGTCTCAAGCCACGTCAAAGGAATTTCTGGCGCCGTTGCCGGGAAGACATCATCAACATCTATCAGGTTCCTAATCACAAATCTCATCTCCTTGCAATTTACATTATTTGCCATTTGCCTCTCGTTTTCCTCTCCCCCACTTCACAAAAATTGCCGTTTTATTCGCCCTCTTCTTTTTTGTTTGCCTTTTTTTCGTTCGATCTCTTATTTGCTTGCCATCTTGTTTGCGTAGTCACGATGACTCAAGAAAATACCAAATTATGTGATTTTTCCAATACCAATAATAATTATTATATTAGCACTTCGATTGCTCCTCCCGCCACTAGTGCGGAGTCTTGTGATATTAATGCCGCTTTGTTGAATCTTGTCATGAAAGATCAATTTTCCGGTACACCTAATGATGATGCCGCGTCCCATCTAAGCACATTCATAGAATTGTGTGATATGCAAAAGAAAAAGGATGTGGACAATGATATAGTGAAGTTGAAATTATTTCCTTTCTCCATGCGGGATCGTGCAAAATTTGGTTTTCTTCTTTGCCTCGCAATAGTATCGATTCTTAGGACAAGTGCAAGGATGCTTTTATTACTAAGTATTTTCCGCCCATGAAAATTATTTCCCTTAGAACTCAAATCATGAATTTTAAGCAACTTGAGCATGAACATGTTGCACAATCTTGGGAAAGAATGAAATTAATGCTAAGAAATTGTCCTACGCATGGTTTAAATCTTTGGATGATCATACAATTTTTTTATGCGGGATTGAATTTTGTCTCTAAAAATCTTTTAGATGCCGCCGCGGGTGGCACTTTTATGGAAATTACTTTGGGTGAAGCTACTAAATTGCTAGATAATATTATGGCAAATTATTCACAATGGCATACTGAAAGAGCACCTACTAGTAAAAAAGTTAATTCGGTTGAAGAAATTAGTACTTTGAGTGAAAAAGTTGATGCTCTTATGAAATTGGTTGCTAGTAAAAGTGCTCCTATTGATCTTAATGATGTGCCTTTGTCTACTTTGATTGAGAAAAATAGTGATTCCATAGATGTGAATTTCATCTCGCGAAACAATTTTAATAACAATGCTTATGGAGGTAATTTTAATCGTAGGCCCTTTCCTGGAAATTCCTCTAATAATTATGGTAATTCCTATGGTAATTCTTACAATAATAATAGGAACCCCTCTGATCTTGAGAGTAATATTAAAGAATTTATCAATGCTCAAAAAGTTTTCAATTATAATAGAAGAAAATTTGAATAAGATTGATGATATGTCTACAAGCATTGATAGAATTTCCCATGATGTAGAAAATCTCAAGTTGAATGCTTTTCCACCTAAGATTAATGAAACAATTAAAGCTTTATATGTTTCTATGGATGAAAGTAAGAAAAGAACCGCAATGCTTAGAGCTAAAAGAGAATTTTAAAAAAGCGTTTTCTAGTGATTGCTTTCATAAAAATGATGAAGATCTTAAAATGATTGGTGTTTCTTCTATTGATTCCTTGTTTAGTAATATTAAAATTGATGATAATGGGACTGAAGAAGAGTCAACTTTAGCTAGAAGGCGTCCCAATGATTCGGAGGGTGAAAATCTTAATGAAAAAATTAATGAAAGTGGGTTTGGAGAGGTCAAAACTTTAACTAGTGATGTACCCACTATTTTAGATTACAAAGACTTTAATTATGATAGTTGCTCTTTGGATGAATGTATTTCTTTGTTGCAATCCATGATAAATTCACCCCATGCTTATGAACAAAATAAAGCTTTCACTAAACATATTGTTGATGCCATGATGAAATCTTTAGAAGCAAAGTTGGAGTTAGAGATTTCAATACCTAGAAAATTACATGATGAGTGGGAACCTTCCATTAAAGTCAAGATTAAAAATTATGAGTGCTTTGCTTTGTGTGATTTGGGTGCTAGCGTTTCTACAATTCTGAAATCTCTATGTGATGTGCTTGGTCTTACCAATATTGAAGAATGTTCTCTTAATTTGCACTTGGCGGATTCTACTATTAAAAAGCCTCTGGGAAGAATTCATGATGTTCTTATTCTTGCAAATAGGAACTATGTGTCCATAGATTTTATTGTTCTTGATATTGATTGCAATCCGTCTTGTCCCATCATACTTGGTAGATCGTTTTTACGCACTATAGGTGCCATGATTGATATGAAAGAAGGCAATATTAAATTTCAACTTCCACTTAGAAATGGTATGGAACACTTCCCTAGAACAAGAATTAAGCCACCATATGAATCAATCATGAGGGCATCCTATGGAGCAAAAACTAAAGATGACAATACTTGAATCTATGCATTATGCCTAGCTAGGGGCGTAAAACGATAGCGCTTGTTGGGAGGCAACCCAATGAATAAAATTTATTTTTATATTTTTGTTTCTGTTCTTGAGTGTTTACATAATTATGCTACTGTTATGATTGTGTTTTTATGTTTTAATTAGTGTTTGTGCCAAGTAAAGCCTTTAGGATTATGTTGGGTGATAGTTCATTTGATCTTATTGAAAAGCAGAAACTTTTGCATCCAGTAAAAGAATTGTTAAAAATAACAGAAGCAAGGAAAAATTCTGAATTTTTTACACACGATTGATATACAAATTTCCTACGTTGTCCTAATTTTTCAGAATTTGTAGAGTTACAGAAGTATGGATAGAATACAGATTACTACAGACTGTTCTGTTTTTGACAGATTCTGTTTTCGTTGCATTGTGTGCTTATTTTGATGAATCTGTGGCTTGTATTGAAGGGTATAAGCCATGGTAAAGTTAGAATACTGTAGGTATAATGCAATAATAAAATATGAATGGGTTTGCAACAGTACTTAGAGTGGTGATTTGCTTTATTATACTAACGGGTCTCACGAAGGTTTTGTTAAGTTTTGTGTGATTGAAGTTTTCAAGTTTTGGGTGAGATCGTGATGGATGAAGGAATAAGGAGTGAAAAGAGCCTAAGATTGGGGATGCTACGGCACCCCAAGATAATATCCAAGGAGAAACAAGCAACTATGCTTGGGGATGCCCCGAGTGGCATCCCCTCTTTCTTCTAACGACCATCAGTATTTTACTTGGAGCTATATTTTTATTCGTCACATATCATGAGTTTTGCTTGGAACGTCTTGTACTGTATGAGTCTTTGCATGATTTGTTTTCTATTTTTTCACAAGTATCCTTGCTGGACACACCTATTTGAGAGAGCCAAAATTATGCTATGATTTCTTAGAATTGCTCTATATGCTTCTCTTAAATCTTTTGAGCTATGGAATTGCTCTAGTGCTTCACTTATATCTTTTTGAGCACGGCGTGCTTTAAAATTTTGAAGAAATACTCTCATGCTTCACTTAGATTAATTTGAGAGTTAGTAAATATTGAAGAAATTCTCTCATGCTTCACTTATATTATTTTGAGAGATGAGATTTTTATGCTCATGTTCTTCACTTAAATTTATTTGAGCTTGTCAAAAGCAATGGCAATATATGAAACTAGTTCCAAAGTGATAGATATTCAAGAGGGATATAATAAAAACTTTTATGAAGGTCATTGGATAAATTAAACTTGATTCCTTGTAATAGTTTTGAGACATGATGATAGTGATATGTGAGTCATGTTGATGAGTAATTATGCTTTAGTAAGAATATTGGTGTTAAGGTTTGTGATTCCCTATGCAAGCACGAAAGTCAATAGTTATGCAATGAAATTACATCCTACTTATGGTGCATTATTCGATGTTAGTTATGCTTAGTGCCCGTTTATGAGAATTTTCGTTTCTTAGTTGCTTGCTTCTCAATCTATTTGCTACCCTTCACTTGTACTAAACCCAGTTTTGCCATAAGAGTCCACCATACCTACCTATATGCGGTATTTCCATCCCGTTCCAAGCAAATTTGTATGTGCCATCTCTAATTTTCAAAATGAATTTCCTTTTTGTGTGCTCGTACCACTCATGAAGCGGAAGGGGGTGACCGATATTTTTCCATGCTAGATGTGTTATTCTCAAGATGAGTGTTTATTCACTTGTCATTGCACGAGAGTACAACGGTAATAGGGATGCCCAGTCTCGAAATAAAAAAGAAATTTACTTTATGTTGTGAAATAATAAATTATGTCGAAAGTATTGGTATGAAAGGCACCCGTGGATACGGCTAGCCATGGATTGTGAAAGAATGGTGGAAAAAGGAATAAACTTTATTTTCAGTTTGGGAACCGCTTATGATATGTCTAGCATGGAAAAGTATTGAAAATTCTCGGTCGTTTTCGTTGACAGGAAAGGCATGCCACCCAAAATATTTTTCTCTCAATTTAAACCTTGAGCTCTGGCACCTCTACAAATCCCTACTTCCCTCTGCGAAGGTCCTATCTATTTACTTTATGCAATTTTTATTTTTATTTGAGTCTCCATCTTCCCATATAAAGCACCAATCAGGGGGCCCTATGATAGCTAATATCTGAGTGTGTTTCATGAATGGATCAATGATTGAGCATGAAGGGCTAGGGATAACTTTCTTTAGTGTTGATATTTTGAAAGACATGGTTGCTTGTTGGTATGCTTGAGTATTGAAGTCTTCATGTCAAAACTAGACTATTGCTTTGAGCCATCTAAAAGTCCAAATGTCCATGCTACAAAAGAAAAGAATATGTGATGAACATGTTAGGCAGCATTCCACATCAAAAAATCTGTTTTTATCATTTACCAACTCGAGGACGAGCAGGAATTAAGCTTGGGGATGCTGATACATCTCCAACGTATCTATAATTTTTTATTGTTCCATGCTATTATATTATCATTCTTGAATGTTTTACAATCATTTTATATCAACTTTATATCATTTTTTGGGACTAACCTATTGACATAGTGCCAGTTGCTATTTTTTGCTTGTTTTTTTCTTCGTAGAATATCAGTACCAAACGAAGTCCAATTGCCATGAAACTTTTTGGAGCTTTTTTTTGGGCCAGAAGATAACTTGGGAGCCAAGGAAGTACCTGAGAGGAGGCCCGTGGAGGCCACAAGACACCAGGGCGCGCCAGAGGCCCCTGGCGCGGCCTGGTAGGTTGTGCCCTCCTCGGGACCCCTCTCCAGCGTCTCTCAGCTTTATAAATACCCAAATATTCCAGAAACCCTAGAGGAGTCGACGAAAAACAATTCTAGCCGCCGCAAGTTCCAGAACCACGAGATCCAATCTAACACCATCACGGAGGGGTGCATCGTCTTCATGGGTGCCTCTCCGATGATGCGTGAGTAGTTCACCATAGACCTACGGGTCCG
The DNA here is from genome assembly GCA_039707655.1 of Elymus sibiricus. Taxonomy (NCBI): domain Eukaryota; kingdom Viridiplantae; phylum Streptophyta; class Magnoliopsida; order Poales; family Poaceae; genus Elymus; species Elymus sibiricus. Next base: position 14,258,771 of record CM077673.1, on the reverse strand, counting down.
TAGGCAGTAGCTAGATGGCTTCCTCTCTCGCTTTTGATTCTCAATACAATGGTCTCTTAGAGATCTATTTGATGTAATGACTTTTTGCGGTGTGTTTGTTGGGATCCGATGAAGTTTGAGTTCATGATCAGTTTCTATCCATGAATATTATTTGAATCTTCTTTGATCTCTTATATGCATGATTATTTATAGCCTCATATTTCTTCTTTTAATTTTGGTTTAGTTAGGCCAACTAGATCGATTTTTCTTGCCATGGGAAGAGGTGCTTTGTGATGGGTTCGATCTTGCGGTGTCCTCTCCCAGTGACAGAAGGGGCAGCGAGGCACGTATGTATCGTTGCTATTAAGCATAACGAGATGGGGTCTATTCCTACATGAATAGATCTTGTCTACATCATGTCATCTTTCTTATTGCATTACTCCATTTCTCCATGAACTTAATACACTGGATGCATCCTAGATAGCGGTCGATGTGTGGAGTAATAGTAGTAGATGCAGAATTGTTTCGGTCAACTAATCTTGGATGTGATGCCTATATAATGATCATGGCCTTGGATATCGTCATGATTATTTGATCTTCTATCAATTGCCCAACTATAATTTGTTTACCCACCATGTGCTATACTCATGAGAGAAGCCACTAGAGAAACCTACGGCCCCCGGGTATATCCTTTTAACATATTGTTTTCCGATCTATCTTTTTTCGCATTTGCTTTCAGATCTATTATTCCAAAAAGAACAAAAATACCTTGCTGCACTTTTTATTTACGTCTTCTATTTTGTGTTCTTGTGCGATCTATTTATCCAATCTCATACAAATCAATCTATCTTTTACTGTGGAGAGATTGACAACCTCTCTTACGCGTCGGGTTGCAAGTATTTGTTCTTTGTGTGCAGGTACCATTTACATAGTGTTGCTTGGTTCTCCTACTGGTTCGATAAACTTGGTTCGATAAGCGGTTCCTCCCGCCGGGCTCCATTTGGAGCGCGGGGTGGCGCGTTCGAACGCCCGTGCAGCGCTGCGTCCAACGGCGGCGGTGACAGCGGCTGACTTGCCCGGAGACGGCGCCGGTGACAAACAGAGGCGGGGGCCGAAACCGGAGCTCGTCGGAATCGGTGAGGTACTGCGAGCGCGGTCGACCTAGCCATCTAAGCGGGCCCTACGTGGTGCCAGGAGCGCGATGGGGTGCGTGGTCGAGCCGGAGGAGCACCACAGCGACATCAGCAAGGTCGCCAGCGGAGCAGAGCTTCGGCCTCCATGGCAGAGCAGCTATATGACACGAGCGAGGCCACGGAGAGGGGGTTAAGAACCGGGAGCTCACCGTGGGAGTACACGGGGGCTCGTCGGCGGCATAGAAGCAGCAGGGGCTGCCAATTCCGGTGGTGGCGTCATGGTGGCCGTGGAGGAGGAAGAAGAGGCGGGCGTCGTCGAGGTGGCCTCCTGGCTCCGATCCGGGGTTATAGGCGATGAAGACGACGCATGCGCTCCTCCCTGGCACGGTGGGGTGGCGCGGGGAGCTCAGTGGCCGTGGTGGCGAGGAGCGATGGCGACGGCGACGATCGGCATCGCTCGGGAAGGAAGAAACCGATTGGGGAAGAGGGGAGATGAGGGTTATGGTTTCGTCGGGGGCGCGGGGGGTTCTTCTAGTCAACGGGGAGCCGCCGGATGCTCGACACGAGGGGATCGGCCGCGTGGACGGCGCGCACACGCGCACGCCATGGCTCGGCCTCCACCTCTGGTGGGAGGTGGAAGAAAAGGCCGGCCAGGCTGGGCTGGGCCGCATTGTGTGCGTGTAAGGCCCAGTTCAGCAGTGCCCCCTCCCACTTTTCCCTTTTTATTTTTTATTTCTTTTTTATTTCTGTCTTGTATTTTCTTTAGCCACTATTTGGCTTTTGCAAAAATATGCAACTTGTCACATAATTACCACTGCATTATATAGTACTGCCACAAAAAGTTCGGGAGGCATTTGAATGTGTTTGATATTTTTCATAATTAGAAAAGCATTTCTAATAATGTCTCGGCCTCTGTTTTATTTAATTTTGGGCACTTATATATTTCAAATGATGTTGGCTCCTACATGACAATTACTTAGTGGATATTTGTAACCTAACCATGATTTTAGTTTTACTACTTGAAGAAATAATTTATTTGACTTTATTTTAAATTTGAATTATTATTTGATTTTTATTACGTGGCAAATTGGCTTAATAAAACCTGATGACATGGCACCTTAGGGTGAGGTTACTGTTGCTTAATTACAGGGGTTACTGTAGCTGATAACCAGGGGTGTTACACAAAGCAGGCAAGGAAAGTGACAACCAAATTCGTGAATTAGGAGGGAAATTAACAGCCAAAGCAGAATTTACAACTTGAACATGTTTCTTCAGGAAAATTATTGTATGTCTGCAGTACAGTGGAGAGGACAAAGGAAAAACACGACGAATTTATGTATATTCACCGGAAAAGAAGCGAGTAACGCACAGAAACAACAGATAAACCAATAAAAAAACAATAATTGAGATTCAATCATTTTACCATATAATTAAGCACGCTTAGTCACAAACTAAAGTGGGATATTCAAGATCAAGTGATGGTAAACTCGAAAGATGATAAAATTAAGTTCATTCTTTGGTGCAATCAAATTAAGTTTAGGCTGCTGTTACTCTCTGGATTCTGGAAGGCAACTAACTAGTCAGGTTAGTTTCAGGTTCTGAAACTGCATGTGCTTTTCTTCAGTTCAGACTAAGAGGAAGAAGCAGCAATTAAATAATCGAGCCATAATTGCCACGCCCAGCCCAGCAATTAATCAGCAGCAAACTAAACTGCCACGCGCGCTCATGGCAGGACGGCGGCGGAGGTGCGATGGACCAAGCAAAATTACAAACGCAGGAAGGATTCGGCTGGATCCCTTTCTTGCCCTGCCAAAAAGGAAAAGAAGCGCACACACAAGAATATCTCCATGGCCAAGCGCCGGTGATGCCTTGACAGCGATCCAAGCAAAGGAAGGCATCATCTTTTGCCTCCTTCAAGCTAAGTATCAACCTAGCTTGCTAGCTACTCTTGGCATCAATCGACCCGCTACAAACACGGAGCAATACTGCATTGCAGCTTCACGCCTTTCAATCCACACCACCTGTGACCCAATCAAACGTCCCCTGAGAGCAAGGAGGAGAAATTAATCATGGCGATGGTGCTGGACGCCTTCGCGTCCTACCTCGGCGACCTGCTCAAGCAGGTGGCGGAGGAAGAGCTGGGGATGATGCTGGGCGTCTCCGGCAACATCGACAAGATGGGCGTGAAGCTCGGGGACCTCAAGAACTTCCTCGCCGACGCCGACAGGAGGCGCATCACCGACGAGAGCGTGCAGGCGTGGGTGGCGGAGCTCAAGCGCGCCATGTACGAGGCCGCTGACATCCTCGACCTCTGCCAGCTCAAGATCATGGAGCGGGGCTCATCCGTGCCGGGCGTGGGATGCTGCAACCCCTTGCTCTTCTGCCTGCGGAATCCCCGCTTCGCCCATGAAATCGGCAGCCGCATCAAGAAACTCAACCAGACGCTCGACTCCATCAAGGAGCGAAGCGCTGCCTTCAGCTTCCTCAATCTCACTTCCTATGAAGACCGGAGGATAGCCCGACCCAGTGCTGCTTACCGGAAGACAGATCCTGTGTTGGAGCGATCGAGTGTGGTGGGGGAGAAGATTGAAGAGGATACAAGAGCTTTGGTGGAGAAGCTGAGAAACAAAAATGATATTGATGGCATCATAGTGTTCGCCATTGTGGGTGTCGGCGGGATTGGCAAGACAACCCTTGCCAAGAAGGTCTTCAATGACGAAGCCATCGAGCACAGTTTCAATCCGAAGATATGGTTGAGCGTCACAAAGGAATTCAGCGAGGTTGAGCTGCTGAAGACGGCCATCGTCGCTTCCAAAGGAATCCTTCCTGAGGGTGGGACTCAAGACAAGTCTTTACTTGTGCCGGCTCTTGAAAGCACCATGAGGGACAAGAAGTTCTTTCTTGTGTTGGATGACATGTGGGGCGACAATGAATGGAACAAATTGCTGAAGGCTCCGTTTAGCTACGGCGCCCCCGGTAGCCGAGTCCTCGTCACCACAAGACTTGAGATTGTTGCCCGAGGCATGAAAGCCGTGCATCCATATCACCGTGTCGACAAATTAGAGCCCGAAGATGCATGGTCATTGCTCAAGAAGCAGGTTAGTTACTAGTGACCTCTAACTCAAGTTTATTTTGCTATGTTCATTAATGAACACTAGCCATAATTTCCTGCACTTTCAGTGCTTACTAGCAATTGCTTCGCATGCACTTTTTGCATAGGCATTCGAATTTGTTGTTAGGAGTGGATTAGTTTGTCCATGACAAACTGCGGTTTCAATGCTTTTCTACCTTATATTTCTCTCTTAATTCGCACACCAAAACAAGTCCACCGAGATGGCACCATAACTGTTGCCTCCTCATTTCAGTATAAATTACTGGCTGTTTTGGCAGACGGTCCATTGATTCGTTCTTAGTCATATGGTAGCTAGATATTCTTATATTTACGTGTGTACTATATATAAGCTTTTTCATTTCATGGTGACAAGAAAGAGAAAGGGATATCCGTCGATCAAAGTGCCTGCATATTCATACCTAAACTAATCGGACAATCTTTGCTTGACAGTTTATTTAGATAGTACACAGTCATCGACCTTAGTTTCGTTGCTTGACGAACGAGCATTTATTTGTAAACTAGTTGAATACCCGTGCGTTTCCACGGAATAACCAAAAAAAATATAGACACACTGATCAAAACATTGTTCTAATTCAGAAATGTGTGTCGAACATGACGGCATGTGGTTTTCATTCATATAGCAACAAATATCCACTCTCTCCCGCTTCTTTCCTCCTCGGGACTTTTCATGTTTTCTTAACCACCCTCTCCTTGCAAGAAGACAAAACGACATCTTTCTCCCTGTCCTCCTTCGCCTCATTTCCATTCTCTTCATCTGCTTCGAAAGTCCGTCATCTTGCCGTACCATTGCTTGGACACTTCTTTTAAAACTTTAGCAAATCTATTAAATAGTACTCATGTGCCACGAGAGATGGTGGTGTATTGTATGTCTAATATATAATTGAAAAGGTTCTCGCTTACGCAAGAGATGGTGGCGTGTATCATAAAAGGTTATTAATTAGTATTATGAAGCGTGTATCATAAAAAGGCAACACACTACCTTCGGTTAGTTTAGAACATCGTCAAGTTGTGATTTTGATGGTGATCTCACTAGTAGTAAGTAGCAGATGCCAAGCGATGGCAATCTATGCATCATGGAGGTCTGCATAACATAATTTGACGAAAGAAAAGGACCACACGAAGATTATACCGACAGTCTTATCGAACATATAAACAAAGATCTTGATTCTCCTTGCTTGAGGATCTCCTATTTCTTGTCAGTGAAGGGTTTGGCTTTTGCTTGCAACGCCAATTGCTGCATGTTTTTTTTTTTGGCAACTAAAAACCCTCAAAGAGGGTTCAGATTTTATTCATTTGTATCCCAAACAGTGTACAGCAATCAACTTTCCAAACGGAAAGGAGATTGATTCCAGAGCCTTCTTCACATTACATCTTGAAGCTTTGCTGCATAAGAGAGAACATCTAGAAGTCGATCTTTGCAGGAAAGCTTTTTTAGCAAGAGAATGGGCTAAGATATTCATAATTGCTGCATGTTGTAAACCTGAGTTTTCCACTCTCCGCTTCCAACTATTGTCCCATGGCTCTTCCATCTGCTCTTTGAGCTCATGATCTGCAATCTCCTTCCCTGTCAGCATTTCCCCTTATAGAAAGCTGCAAAAACTTTGAACACGTGTGCGGTCTTGGCCTGTGAGCTCCATGATGTGCTCACGGCAATCAGGGGGCTTTTTGACGATTACTTGCAGGAGGTTGAGCTTTTCCTCCCTAGAGAAGAGGAAGTTGATGAGGGCACTGAGGAGATACCTGCCGACTGCTAGCTCGGAGGAGACTTGGACGTGAGAAATAAATAGATCATAAAATTATACATCTAAACATCCCAAAAATCATGAGAAAACGCCATAAAAAATAAAAATATATATCAGAACATGTGAAAATCACAAAAAAACAAACACAATGAAAAATAAAGTAAAATAATAAAGCCACAAAAATCATTAAGAAAAATGTATTAAGAATTCAGAAATTAACAAAAGCATGGCACACTTAGAAATAAGTCTAATCAGTAGTACATCCAAAGGAATTGCTAGTGCATCATAGCTGATAGCTTAAATAACAGATCACAAGTAGTCTGAAATATTTTAAAAAATCATTAAAAGCACCATGAAAAATAAAAAAAACAAAAATCAATAAGAAAATAATATTACAAATTTAGAAATTAACAAGACCATGGGTCCATGGCACACTTGGAAATAACTCTAGTTAGTAGTTCATCCAAAGGAATTGCAAGTACATCATAGCTTAACTCTAATTAATAACAAACTGCGGGTACATTCAAAGTACTTTGTACTTCCATGGCCATGGCACACAGCCTTACATGTTGCTGGTACAAACTTTCACCTCAGATAGGGATAGTTCTTTGCAGCATTCATGTTGAGATGATCAATTCAGTTCTCGGAAGACATCGGGTAGGGAGGAAATTGGATACAGGGTAAAAAAGATTGGTTGAAATTGGAATGACATATATAGTGTGTCATATAGCTTTGAACATAGGGTAAAAAGATTGGTTGAAATTGGAATTACATATATAGTGTGAGAATGCCATTGGATTCACTCATAATGGAGGCGTAACAAACAAAAAAAAAATAGCATATAATTTTATCACTTCTCCAATTCTAAGAGGCATCAAGTCCTACATATATTAACAGGGAAGTTTGAACTTCTATCAAAGAACAGGGAAATAAAATATCTTTATATTTATTCCTGAGAGAACCGAGGATAATTAGCTGTACGAAAACCATTTAGCCCCATGAATACATCACATTATGAAGAGTTTGATGTACAAAACAGGGCATTCAAATAACAGGTAATGTAATTTGCATTGAGCTTGGAAAAAACATGTCACTGAGCATAGCTAAGTATCACATATCTTTAGTTATGTAATATGGAGATCCATGCATACAAACACCACAATATGAGCCACAATCTTGTACCTTAGAGGGTGTTATGTATGAAATGCATAGAAAGCTACGGTAGGCACGTCGATAAAGCAAGCAAGTGATTAGTCTGCATTTGCCCGTCTTAGAAGAAAAATAAAGCTGGGGCTTCGAGAAAGACCATGGGAAAAGGCTCCTTACATATATAGTAATAGTGCCAACGGCAATATATGGGAGGAAAATGTTAACCCACTGTCTTCGAACGATGAAAAAATTGGACCTAAATGTAAGTTAATAGAACGTCAGCCATTAGGAGTTAACGACAATATAACGCAAGCCAATAACTAAGTTAATTCATGGCATATGTTGTCGCTTAATCATTTTTCACCTACTGTGCAAGTGTAAGTAAGAGCTGTTTCATAAGCAATAGCTTGTTAGCTTCATAAATGCACAGCTGACATTATAATACCGAATAGAACTAAAAGTTGAAACCATGGCATTTGTGATCTTAAGATGGAAATAAAACACAATTCCTGATATTAGAGAATTGTAGCTTGTGAAGATATGAAGAAAGCTGATTAAACCACGAATAACCTAGACTTGTAAAAAATGGAGCCTTCAATAGAATAATAGCACAGGTATTGAAACCTGAAGTTTGTGGAGATGGTATAGGGAGGGAGAGACATCGTGCTTGCCTTGCACTGGTATGCTGCCGATATCCTTAAAGTATCAATAGGTTGGAAGAACAGTTTGCACATATCGACATACTACAGATATCATAGGCATACAAATATACATAAGAAACATGAACATTTTTGACATCGATTTTGCACCAACTCCCCCAGCAGAAGAATAATGTCATTGTGAACAATAACATCTGAAATTTTAAGGTATATACAAATCAGAATCATTCCAAGTGCTTTTCTTGTTTCTTAACAAAAATTAAAAACCAATTGGAGCTGTAGGAAATAAGGAGCAATTCAGTACATTTTATTAGTGCACGCAGAGTGGTAAATATATATCACATGTTCTTGCCATGCATCTTCCACACTTGATGATATCATCACAGAGATTGCATCATTGTGATACTATGTGCTCCATATAATTAGTGAAACATCATGGATGTTACAGGTAGGAATCGATGTGCATGGTATTTTACATGTACAAAATCTCTTTCATCTCCACGTTGCACCCTAATCCAAAATGTTTTTTCTCACATGGGTGTTTCATCGAACATCAGGAAAACAGATCGGAAATCTGAGAAAACAATATAAGATAGTAGAGAACTCTCAAATTTGCAATCAACTCCAGTGGGGTACCATGACTACTGATACAAAATTGAAAGCTGCTAGAAGGAAACTTTGGATCAGCTATACAGTTTTAAGAGCGGAAATAACTGTCACATAACCAATTAAGAATGATTGTTATGAAAAAAGCTATACGGAGCATGAACTCGCACATTAAACAACCATTGAGCAAAAGAACATTCAAGAAGACTTTGTATTTATCTGCTGTTTAGGCTGATAGCATAGTCTGAGAAGGGCGTCCAACAAAAACTGACTTGATACGATTACCAACAGAACCGCTATCGATCACAATGATAGAAATTTCAGTGACCCTAGGCACCATAATCTAAAAATCAAATTAGTGTACCCTAATAACATAGGGATTATCCATGGACGGATGCACTTGCACGTTGCCTTCTGGGCGAACGTGAGAAAAACAGTGCGGAACTGCATTAGCTTGAACCACTGATGACGACGGTGCCAGTAGCATGACCAAGACCGTAGCTTCTCGATCTGGAGGGTGGAACAGCTAGATCGAGACCTAACTCGAGGGCGGCAAGCACATATACAACTTCTCATCTACATATGCAATGTCTAAAGCAATTTTTTTTACCTCGACTGGCTAGGAGCAAGCGGCGGGAGCAGGGGAGCCAGATGGCGCTCTGTAAGAGTGAGGGACGTAGCTGGGAGCTAGCAGCAGGAGCAAGTGATTCGATTGGACGAGCGTCGGGGCTGAGCATGGACCGTTGGGGTGGCGAGCAGCGGACGGTGGGAGATCTTGGGGTAGCTGGTGACCTTAGGGCCGTTGGCACGGGCTATCGGCGAGCAACGGGGGTAGGAAGAGCTAGGGGTGGCGGGCGACGAGCAGTCTCCGGTGGAATCTCGGGTCTGGATGGGGAGGCGGCAAGGGAAGGAGGTGTGGCGGCAGCGTTCAGCGAGGACCGACCAGGAGGGAGGGAGACACAATCACACAACTTGGGCAATGATAAGGAAAACCGCCGTGGCTGCGAGAGTTTTCTCCTGATCTTTTTTAATGGCGGTTTTTTCTCAGTGTTTTTTCCCTGTGCGACAAGAGGGTTAGAGCATCTACAACCCTTGCTGCCTAATTTTGGGCCTCATATGCCCGCGGATGCGGACAAGCCCTAATTTGAGGCCCTATATGCCCGCGGACGCGGCCGGGCTCGTCCGCGGTCAGTGACCGGGCACACCCCTTTTGTCCCTGTCCACAACCGCAACCCCCATATGTCTGCACCCAAATCCATACAAAACCATGCATCGCTACGTAGATCATCATACAAAAGCATAAACACAGCAATCGGACATAGATAGTGAAATCTAACATAGATAAGTACATACCACTCGATCCAAAAGAGCCGTCGGAGTTCATAACTTAACTAAAATGCACAATTAAAAAGTAATTAAGCATAGGGAGTGGGCCAGACACTACTGGAATCAGTAACTTTGCCGTCCGCCATGGCTGACGGCAAAAACATGCATTGCGGACGGCAAAGGTCTTTGCCGTCAGCCAGCAGACGGCAACACATCCGGCTGAACAAGGTCCGGTAAAGGCCACTTTGCCGTGTGCTGGCCGACGGCAAAGAGGCAAAGGTCTTTGCCGTCTGCCAGCAGACGGCAAAGGGCATGGACGGCACACGTGGTAGCTTAGGTCCGTTAAGGGGTTAACGGCGTGCTTTCCCGTCTGCCAGCGGACGGCAAAGATGCAAAGGTCTTTGCCGTCTGCCAGCGGACGGCAAAGCTGCCAAATAGGCCAGCCCAGTGCACCCCAGGTTGCACAGGTAGCTGCCATGTGGCATCTTTGCCATCTGCTGGCTGATGGCAGAGCTCTTTGCCGTCTGCCAGCAGACGGCAAAGATCCTGTACAGCCCCTGTTTTTTCTGTTTTTTCTTAAATTCATTCAATTTCACAGAATTTCACACACATATATATATACACATTTGAAAATACCTTCAACAAGCATAACAACACATATACATACCAAATCATATCCCTGCCATATGGATATGATCATCCAACACATATATATACATACCAAATGAAAAGTCCATATGCAACATATATAGCTAGCCAACATATGCAACAACAAGCATACAATGGTTTCATCCATACATACATATATAGGTAGCAAGTTTCACATTGTTCATCCTACAAAATCAAAACAAAAAGGAAGCACAAGAAGAAGAGTAGACTCCATCAACGCAAGCTTCCTCATCGAAAGCAAATCTGCAAATTGGGAAAGAAGAAAGTTAGAAGAAGAAGAAGAAGAAGACTAGAAGAAGAATACTAGCTAGAAGAAGAAGAAGAAGAAGAAGAAGAAGAAGAAGAAGAAGAAGAAGACTAGAAGAAGAAGACTAGCTAGAAGAAGAAGAAGAAGAAGAAGAAGAAGAAGAATTTTTGAGCTTCGTAAGGTTATTATGTCATTTTCGAGGAAAATAAGCTAAGTCTATGTCATTTTGGAGCTAAACCAAGGTTACCATGCCATTTTTTACCTAAGTATGCTAAGTATGTCATAAATGAACTAAATAAGCTAAGTATAGGTGATTTTGGAGCTATCCTAGGTAGTTATGCCATATTTTAGCTAACTAAGCATATTAAGTCATTTAGGAAGAAAAATGCGAAGTGTACGTCATTTTATAGCTATCCTAGGTAAAATATGTCATTTTGGAGCTAAGTAAGGTTATTATGTCATTTTCGAGGAAATAAGCTAAGTCTAGGTCATTTTGGAGCTAAATAGGTCATTTCTTAAGCTAAGTATGCATTTGTTAAGCAAAACACTTGGGAAAACTTACCATCATCACGGAGGTGAATGACCGGTCGGGTCTGCGCCAGTGTGAGACGGAGAAGGACCGGTCGGGGTTGCGGCAGACGCAGTAGGATCGGTCGATGCTTGTCGGGAGGAATGCTGCACCAAAGATCATTTGCAATGTCTCATTAGCATGATGCAACTCAAATGTGAATACTAGTAACTAATGACCATTCAAATGAAACTCACCGTGGGCGCTATACCAATCTGGGGCATCGGCGGAGGGGCCTGACCGTTGTTCTGGCACACGGTCTGCACATTTTGTTTTCACGAGTCAGTCATATTAGTTAGTGATGAAACGAACATTACATGCATGATTTGGCTAATATGCAGGAGAAACTTACCACGAGGAGGTCGTATAGGGCCCGGTGAGACGCGTCGTTCCGGTTCCTCTCCTCCTCGAACAGCCTAGCCGTCCTCTCCTCTTGCTCCCTCTCCCTCTCCGCCGCCTGCCTGTTTGCCTCCGCCAGAAGCTCCTGGGCCCTAGCCTCGATGGCGAGCTCCATTGGACGTGGACGAGGCCTTATCTCAGGATCGGAGCTCGTCTGGCGCTTCTTGATCTCCGGGAGAGTTCTAGGACAACGTATCAGTCCATCCCCAATGGCTATCGAGCCATGGGGCCTCCCGCCACCAGATATCATCACGAGCTCTGGATCAAAAGGACTCTGGCTCGGGTTGAAGTCCTCCCCTTTCCTCGTCCTCCCCTCATCTCTGTACCTCACGAGCTTGTTGTGGGAGGAGATGTTGTTGAAGCTCTGTGGATTATCGAGGTCATCCTCAGAGAATGCCTTGGCCTTCTTGTACGGGGCAGTATGGGCCATGGCATAGAGGTCGAACAGCGGTGGCACCTCCTTCTTGTTGTGTCGCGCCTAAAAGAGAGGAACATAATATTAGTTAAGGGCTCAAGCTAGCATGAAGAATGAAATTGCATGAATCATGAAGCAAACCACATACCCAGTGATCCCCGAACTCAAACAGGTTGGAGCTCCCTTGATGGTGTGGCACACCTTTCATTTGGGCACGATTATTCTTGGCCTTGTTGTGGGTGGCTAGCCAGTGGGAAGAGCACCACTCATCCACCAACGCCTCCCAACAGTCCATCGTATCCGCACACCATCTCGGGGGCACCTAAGTTAGACAAGAGAAATTTCAGCGCTACGCCTACGAATCAAATCTAGGAAACTAAGTACAAGGCCTTAAGAATAGGTAATTACCTTCATGTACTTCTCCTTACTCAGAAAATTGGAGCGGCACTTCTTCTTGGCCCTCCTAATGTTAGTCGAGGCGTAGTAGTCTCGAACAGCCTGCACCCGAGTCTCGTGTCGTAAGTTCTGAAATAGGCGCTTGCACTCGGCTACGAGAACAATAGCCGCGGCCGCCTCGTGTTCCTCAAGACACCTGTAGAAGGTCTGCAATCAAACAAAGACAACACTGATTAGTACAATCACTAGGTGTTGTTGATTTTTCATTCTGTAAAGGAGAAATTACCCAAAACCGCCGGATCACAATGTCGGCCACCGTCTCGCACAAGACACCGTCGACCCTCTCCTCCGCGGGGCCGGGGCAGCCACGTACAGCTCCCAGCTCAGTCCTAGCTGTCGAACCTCACCCTCACCGGGCAACGTGACCCACCCCGGGAAGTGCTGCTTGAGAAGCACACCAAGGAGCTGGTTGGGCCTGCGGACACCAGGGGCGTGTTTCCAACCCCTGCAGTATGACAAGGCCAACACATTAGATATTAATTTGAAGAAACATGAAGGCAAAAGGTTAAAAAAGAGTAAATGCACTTACTTGTCCCCATCAGGCTCAATCAACCACCTCTGATCGCGGGTCGCCGGCACGGGCGGGAGCTTTGTACCACCACGCTGGTAGACCTTCTTGCCCTCCTCAACCAGCTCACCCTCGCTATAGCTATCCTCAGAAAAGCTGTCCTCGCCACCATCAGCATGGCCACTAGCCTCCGGAGTCACGTGGGACGAAGACTCTGGGACCGGACACTAGTACATAACAGGGCTTTGGTCCAGGCCGGGCCAGCCCATTAGTCCCGGTTCAGTCACGAACCGGGACCAATGGGGGCAACGGTCCCGGTTCGTGAGGCCAGGGGGCCGGCCGGGCCTCGTGGGGCATTGGTCCCGGTTCGTCTGGACCCTTTGGTCCCGGTTCCAGACACGAACCGGGACCAATGTGCCTCGCTCCTGGCCCACACCCATTGGTCCCGGTTCGTGCCTGGAACCGGGACCAAAGGGGGTCCTTTAGTCCCGGTTCCATCCACGAACCGGGACCAATGAGATGCCTATAGATACCCCCTCGCCAGCGAGCAGACTGCTCTGTTTTTCTGGCCGGCGAGGGGAGAGCTTTGTGGTGCTCTAGCTCACCTCCTATGCACATGAGGTGTTCGATGAAATGCCCGAGCCACACTTAAGATTTCTCCTGTCGAAGCTCCTTGTCCAAGCTCCATTTTCCTCAAGATTTGTTTAGGTTTGGCGGTCCGTCCTGTCCTGTCCCCGTCCTCACCGCCGTCGATCGCCCGCGCCCATCTCGGCGCCGGCACCACCGTGGTTAGCCTCTTCTTCTTATCTTCTTTCTAAAAGAAAAAAGTTCTTACTTGTATCATTTAGATAGATACTTGTGTAATTTTCTTACTTTTATTATTGTTTGTTATTATATAGTGCCATGGTCATGGTATCCGCCCACGTCGGCCCTCGTCCGGTCTATGATTCGGATGTGGTATATATTATCTTTTATAAGTATTTGTTTTATTTAGTGTTTATGACAATTATGCCGACCAACGTGACATAGATTTTTTAATCTAGGAGGTATGTGAACCGGAAATTCCAACCGACATAGAAATTTTATAGTTTCAATGTATGTTTTAATTAGATGCTCTAGAGAGCTATATGTTGTTAAATAATGAGAACTATGTATGAATGTTATGTATTTATTTTGGTCACTACTGTACTTTGGCTTTAATGTGAAGATGAATTTCTATTAATTTGGTCACTTCTCTATTCATGATATGCACGCAGATGAACCGGCAATGGATGTACGGTGACCGACGCACCTCCGAGTATATTGAGGGCCTGCATAATTTTCTCGAAGCGGCTGAGGCAAACAAGCAGAATGGTTTTATGCATTGTCCATGTACTGTCTGTGAGAATACGAAGGCTTTCTCCAACTCTAAAACCCTTCACTTCCACCTGCTTGAGAAGGGTTTTATGCCACACTATAATGTTTGGACCAAGCACGGAGAAAGAGGGGTTATGATGGAAGACAACGAAGAAGAAGAGGATGACGACAACTACCTGCCCCCTGAATACGGTGATGCTTCAATGGGGGAAGCTGAAGATCAAGAGGAACCAGACGATGTGCCCGATGATGATCTTCGCCGGGTCATTGTTGATGCACAGAGAGAATGCGAAAGTGAAAGGGAGAAGTTGAAGTTCGATCGCATGTTAGAGGATCACAAAAAAGGGTTGTACCCAAATTGCGAAGATGACAACAGAAAGCTCGGTACCACACTGGAATTGCTGCAATGGAAGGCTGACAATGGTGTATCTGACAAGGGATTTAGTTCGCTACTGAAAATAATGAAGTAGAAGCTTCCAAAGGATAACGAATTGCCCGGCAGTACGTACGAAGCAAAGAAGGTTCTATGCCCTCTAGGATTGGAGGTGTAGAAGATACATGCATGCCCTAATGACTGCATCCTCTACCGCGGTGCGTACGAGGATTTGAACGCATGCCCGGTATGCGGTGCATTGCGGTATAAGATCAGAAGAGATGAGCCTGGTGATGTTGAGGGCCAGCGCACCGGGAAGAGGGTTCCTGCCAAGGTGATGTGGTATGCTCCTATAATACCACGGTTGAAACGTCTGTTCAGAAACAAAAAGCATGCCGAGTTGATGCAATGGCACAAAAAAGACCGTAAGAAAGACGGGAAGTTGAGAGCACCCGTTGACGGGTCGCAGTGGAGAAAGATCGAGAGAAAGTGGAGCGACTTTACAGGTGACCCGAGGAACGTATGGTTTGGTTTAAGTGCAGATGGCGTTAATCCTTTTGGGGAGCAGAGCAGCAAGCATAGCACATGGCCTGTGACTCTATGTATGTATAACCTTCCTCCTTGGTTGTGCATGAAGCGAAAGTTCATTATGATGCCAGTGCTCATCCAAGGCCCTAAGCAACCCGGCAATGACATTGATGTGTACCTAAGGCCATTAGTTGATGAACTTTTACAGCTATGGAATGGAAGAGGTGTACGTGTGTGGGATGAGAACGAACAGGAGGAATTTGACCTACATGCGTTGCTGTTTGTAACCATCAACGATTGGCCTGCTCTCAGTAACCTTTCAGGACAGACAAACAAGGGATACCACGCATGCACGCACTGTTTAGATGACACCGACAGTATTTATTTGGACAAATGCAGGAAGAATGTGTACCTGGGGCATCGTCGATTTCTTTCGACCAACCATCAATGTCGAAAGAAAGGAAATCATTTCAAAGGTGAGGCAGATCACCGGAAGAAGCCCGCCCTCCGTACTGGTGATCACATACTTGATATGGTCAATGATTTACAAGTAATATTTGGAAAGGTTCCTGGCGGACTATCTGTTCCGACTGACGATGCGGGATGCGCATCCATGTGGAAGAAGAAACACTACTGGAATCTGCTACTTTGCCATCTGCCAGATCTTTGCCGTCTGCTGGCAGACGGCAAAGAGCCTCTTTGCCGTCTGCTTTGGGAAAGCAGACGGCAAAGAGCTGGCTGATGGCAAAGAACCTGGTTGCCATCAGCCACCTCTTTGCCGTCTGCCAATAGATGGCAAAGAATCTTTGCCATCTGCTGGCAGACGGCAAAGAGGTGGGTGGGGGTCCAGTGGACGCCAGCGCTGTAACGGCCCGCGAGCCCCACCTCTTTGCCGTCTGCCAGCAGATGGCAAGGAATCTTTGCCGTCTGCTGGCAGACGGCAAAGAGGTGGGTGGGGTCCAATGGATGCCAGCGCTGTAACGGCGCACCAGCCCCACCTCTTTGCCGTCTGCCAGCAGACGGCAAAGATTCTTTGCCGTCTGCTGGCAGACGGCAAAGTGATAAGAAAATAAATAAAAAGAAAATCCCCACCCGGCCCACGGCAAAAATCCCCACCCGTCCACGTTGAACCCACTGCCCCCGCACCCGCACCCGCATCTCCTCTCTACTCTCCCGCGCCCTAGGGTTAGCCACTGCCGCCGCCGCCACCGCCACCGACCTTATTCCGGCGATCTCCGGCGGCCATGGTCGGCGCGGAGCACGCTACCGAGCTCACCCCGCCCCGCTGCGTCGATTCCTCCGGCCAGATCCGTCCCTCCCCCCCTCGAATGCTCGCGCCCAACCCATCCCTCCGTGGCTAGGGTTTGGTGCGCGGCCTCGTCTCCGCCGCCGGCATGCGTCCGGCGGTCCTCTACGCCTCCTCGCATGGCTCCTCACGCGGCTGCGCCTGCTGGACGCCGCTTCTCCACCACAAGGCAGCGGCAGAGGAGGGCCTTATCCACCACCACGCAATGGCAGCCAAGGTCCACGACCGGCGTGCTGTGGTGGCGCCTCCTCCCCGGCGGCGACGCCTAGGATCTCCAAGGTTCGACCTCTCCTCTCCTCTCCACCACATTCTTCCATGTTTGTGAAATCAGGCTGTTCAATTCAGATTCTTGCATGTTTGATTACAAGTCAGAAGATATGGAACTCCTAAAAAAAATAGTGAAAACTAATATATTTCAGATTGGTTATGATTTCATCCAATCCAGTATATGTAGTTTTGTTTTAGGAAATTGGTGTCATTTTCAGGATGATTCTTTGAACATCAATTCTCGTGAAAACATATTGCCTCACATACAAATATTTACATTTTATAATTATGTTTTCATTATAAATCTCGCAATATCAGTTTGATCTTTTGGATGATACTATTTTTTCTCTTATAAATAGTCAAATCTTGATATAATTGCCACGGTCTTGGGGTCAGGATATGCACTTTGCGTAAATTAAACATCTAAGAGTAAACGCTCTTGGTGAGTCGTGTCTAAGAAATCACATGCCTCACGCAAGTCCCAACAACGTACAATGTGTATATGTATGTATACTCCCATCTATGCTGCTGGTTGTGAAACCAAACTAGGTGGGTGGGTGTGTGATGAGGTTTGGTTTAGTGCTTGATGCCACCGGACTGTAGGTTCTTGTGTAGGACTACTTGTTATATAACTCTGGTTCCTGATGAGGTCATGTATATACTAGGCTAGTTGCACTTTGGTTCTATCTATTTCAAATCATATTTGGTCCTGTATGTATGTATGTATGATGCATGTGTGCTTCGATTTGGAGCAGCAGTAGGACGACGACGAGAGGACGAGTACCTCGACGGCGACGACAACCAGGAGGACGAGTACCCAGACTTTAAATAGACCAATAAATTTACGTATAGATTTCAGGAATTCAAAACATCTCTTCTTTTTCCTGCAATTCTAGTTTTCTTTAGTTGAGAGGCTGTTGCTTTCAAGTCATAATGTCAGCCATGAATCATAATGCCATTTATGTTCTCTCAAGTGTGATAATTTTGTTGACTGTACTGTGACTGTCACTTTTATCATCTCTCCAATGAAGTCAGTAGGTTATTGAGAAACTTTGTCATACATGAGTGTGAGTGCATGGCCTCTCACATGAGTTTATGTTTACTTTGTTGGGTATTACATTAATTTTGTTAGTTTGGATGCTTCTCTTTGGTTAGTTTCTTTCGAACAGGTAGATATGATTATTTGATAGCAGTTACGCCAAGTCATTTGTACAAAAGAGGTTTGGACTGTATCTTGTTTGATCAAGCGAAACACAACAGTTTTGCTCAGAGGAGCAACTCATGTAAGACGCCTTTTGTCCATTCAATCAGCTAGCAGCCAACCATGTAGGGGATATTCGAAAATTAAATAGGAATAGGGAGAGATGCTTTGCCTTGTCTGAGGCTTCTAAACTTCTGATACTTTTGTCAGGTTTGGTGCACACAAATTTACATTGATATGGGCCCTTCCTTTGCACAACTCCTGTTCAATCTGCCTCTTGTGTACATCCCTTGTTTGGATGCATTTGAGGATAGAGTTTGTTGATCATTGCCTCCTTGATTTGTTTGGATTGACTGGCCAAAAATTTTACAGTTGCTACAGACTTTTGTGACCAGCCAGATAATGGTATAGTTCATTCTGGTTCCGACAAAATATGTAGCAGAGACATCAAGATAAGGTGCTCTGTTATTAGTTATTAGGATCTTTGTATTCGTCCACTACGAAATTGAGAACCTTGTCGTCATCATAACTATGTTTTCATAAGTTTTCCACAAGTTATCCGTATACGGGCACCCAGGTATCAGTCCCTACTCCACGAGAGGACCCTAGTTATCTGTCCCTACTCTGGTATCATTTCCGGAATGTTTGCTTTTTGCAAGTGTCACTTTAGAACAGAAATGGTGAACAGATTAACATATATTTAGAACGTTTTTTTTTCATCTCTTGAGTATTCTCATTGGGTTCTACTTCAGTTTTCAGTTATAGTGACCATGATCTTCATGCCTGCTGTTTTGTTGGTTGTTGGTTTGGCTGTTGAATGATTACACAGTAATATCTTACAAAGTATGATTGATGGCTTCAATTGTTGAAGAATGCTCAAATGCATGTTCTGTGCAAATTTCTTTGACGTCTTCCCTTCAGGCCCGTTTGGTTAGAAATCAATTTTTCTAGGTTCAGATTGCATTCACAGTCCCCATTGTTTCATTTGTATTTTTTTGTGTGACTCCTCTGGCAGCCGCTTTATTGGACTGTCCTGGCCACTCATCTCTTATGTCTTGTATCCACTCATTTGTATTTTTTTGTTTGACTCCTCTGGCCCGCCTGTGTTTACAGCTGTTATATTTAAATAGTCGATCATGAATGAATATTCCATTCTTTTTCCTTCTTCTGGTCGTTGACCTGGATGAAAATGCTCTTCTTTCAGTCTCTGTTGAAGTCAAACCCATCCATGCAAAATCTGTACTGTAGTAGAATTAATGTAGATGAATATATATGCCTTGCAGTTTTATCGTGCATGCCATTCAACTAACTTGCTCTTGTCCATGCAGATGGAGTACGAGGACGAGCAGCAGCAGCAAATCAGCCTGATGATGACGGGGTGCGGGAGGCAATGGTGATCATGCTGATGGCATGAAGAAGGCTGATGACCACAACCTGGACCTGTTGCCATTTAGAGATGGCAAACACACGCGGCGTGGAGACAGCGATATATATGTATTGGATGTTTGATGTTTGCCTTATTATGGATGAACATGGTGAAACTATGTTTGATGTTTGCCTTATTATGGATGAACATGGTGAAACTATGTTTGATGTTTACCCTATGCAATATATATGTGGTGGATAAGACATAATGTTTGCCTTATTATGTGATTCGGAATATATATATATGTGTTTGAATTTCTGTGAAAATGAATTGATATAAGAAAAAACAGAAAAAACAGGGGCTATATAGCCACTTTGCCGTCTGCCAGCAGACGGCAAAGCTCTTTGCCGTCTGCCAGCAGAAGGCAAAGTGGCCATGTGGCAGCAGCCTGTGCAACCTGGGCTGGCCTATTTGGCCTCTTTGCCGTCTGCTGGCAGACGGCAAAGAAGCAAAGGTCTTTGCCGTCTGTCAGCAGACGGCAAAGAGCACCGTTAGCCCCCTAACGGGGCTGGTACCTTTTCTCTGCCGTCCAGAGGCTTTGCCGTCTGCTAGCAGACGGCAAAGAAGCAAAGTTCTTTGCCGTCTGCTAGCAGACGGCAAAGTGGCCTTTGCCGGCAGCCGTTCAGCCGGAGTGTTTGCCGTCTGCTGGCTGACGGCAAAGCCTTTGCCGTCCGCCAAGCATGCCTTTGCCGTCTGCTATGGCAGACGGCAAAGCAGCTGATTCCTGTAGTGAAATCTATATTTTGGGGCCTACCCTATTGGAAAGACCTAGAGGTCCGCTCTGCAATCGACGTGATGCACGTGACGAAGAATCTTTGCGTGAACCTGCTAGGCTTCTTGGGAGTGTATGGGAAGACAAAAGATACACCGGAGGCACGGGAGGAACAGCAACGTGTGCATGAAAAAGACGGCATGCATCCAAAGCAGTATGAATGTCCTACCAGCTACGCTCTTACCAAAGAAGAGAAGGAAATCTTCTTTGAATGCCTCCTCAGTATGAAGGTCCCGTCTGGCTTCTCGTCGAATATAAAGGGAATAATAAATATGGCAGAGAAAAAGTTCCAGAACCTAAAGTCTCATGACTGCCACGTGATTATGACGCAACTGCTTCCGGTTGCATTGAGGGGGCTTCTACCAGAAAACGTTCGATTAGCCATTGTGAAGCTATGTGCATTCCTCAATGCAATATCTCAGAAGGTGATCGATCCAGAAATCCTGCCAAGGTTAAGGAGTGATTTGGTGCAATGTCTTGTTAGTTTCGAGCTGGTGTTCCCACCGTCCTTCTTCAATATAATGACGCACGTCCTAGTTCATCTAGTCGACGAGATTGTCGTTCTGGGCCCTGTATTTCTACACAATATGTTCCCCTTTGAGAGGTTCATGGGAGTCTTAAAGAAATATGTTCGTAACCGCGCTAGGCCAGAAGCAAGCATCTCCATGGGCCATCAAACAGAGGATGTCATTGGGTTTTGTGTTGACTTCATTCCTGACCTTAAGAAGATTGGTCTCCCTCAATCGCGGTATGAGGGGAGACTGACTGGAAAAGGCACGCTAGGAGCGGACTCAATAATATGTAGGGACGGCCATTCTTGGTCTCAAGCACACTACACAGTTCTACAGAATTCTACCTTGGTGACCCCGTATGTTGATGAACACAAGAATATTCTGCGCTCCAAACACCCGGAGCAGTGTGACGACTGGATTACATGTGAACACATCAGAACTTTCGGCAGTTGGTTGCAAACACGTCTCATGCATGACAACACTGTTTCTGATGAGCTGTACTCGTTGGCCAGGGGACCATCTTCGACTGTAATGACTTACAAAGGGTACGAGATAAATGGGAATACATTTTACACGATCGCCCAGGATCAAAAGAGCACCAACCAAAACAGTGGTGTCCGCTTTGATGCAGCAACCAAGAGGGGAAAGGACACATATTATGGTTACATAGTGGACATATGGGAACTTGACTATGGACATGATTTGAAGGTCCCTTTGTTTCAGTGCAAATGGGTCAATCTGTCAAGAGGCGGGGTACAGGAAGATCCACAGTACGGAATGACAACAGTGGATCTGAACAATCTTGGGTACACAGAAGAACCATTCGTCCTAGCCAATGATGTGGCGCAGGTTTTCTATGTGAAGGACATGTCTACCAAACCGAGAAAAAGAATAGATAAGGAAGCGAATACATCATACGATGAGCCAAAGCGCCACATAGTTCTTTCAGGAAAAAGAGACATCGTGGGATTGGAGGGCAAGATAGACATGTCTGAAGATTATGAAAAGTTTCATGAAATTCCTCCCTTCAAAGTCAAGGCTGACCCAAGCACCCTGTTAAACGATGAAGATTATCCATGGTTACAGCGCAATAAGCAAAGGACACAAACGAAGAAAAAGTGAAGACTTTCTCTCCACAACTAGTATGATGATGCCTTTGATCTAGAATATCACTGCAGTTACATGTGAAGAAATGAAATGCCTTTTGTAACAGATGAGTTTTCGTATGAAACCCTGATACTTCGAAAGAGATTGTCCGTTTTGTACACGAAGTGCATCCAGTTTTTGCCGTAACCCTCTCAACTTTTTAGCACATGCTATTTGGGTGAAATGATGATACCATGCCAACTTTCAACCTTTTCAGAGTTCATTTGTAGTGATTTTCAATTTCATGGTCATTTAGCTCAAAAAAATCAGTAAATGCATGAAAAATACCAAATGAAGTCAGAAAGGGTTGAAAATTGATGATGTGGCTTTGAATGGTTCATTTTGAACACACAAAAAGTCTGGAGTTCAAATAAGTTCAAAAAAATGAAATACCTTTGTAACAGATGAGTTTTCGTCCGAAACCCTCATACTTCGAAAGAGATTGTCCGTTTTATACACGAAGTGCATCCAGTTTTTGCCGTAACCCTCTCAACTTTTTAGCACATGCTATTTGGGTGAAATGATGATACCATGCCAACTTTCAACCTTTTCAGAGTTCATTTGTAGTGTTTTTTAATTTCAGGGTCATTTAGCTCAAAGAATGAACTAATAGCAAAAAGAATGAACTAGAAAACTTTTATGAAACTCTAATAGCAAAAAGAATGAACTAAAATTATATAAAATTTATGCAACTAAAATTATCAAAGAATTTTTTGTTCAAAACATTAATAGCAAAAAGAATTTTCATAAAGAAATTGTTTGTTAGAAACTTTAATAGCAAACTAAAATAACCAAATCTGTTTTTGATTAAAACAATCATTTAAAATAACCTAAAACTTACCAAATTGAGTATAATGATAAAACACAGTAATATTAAATAGCAGGAAAAAGAATCACTCAAAAATCTATTTTTTTAGTAAAGTTATTCACAAACTAGTGATTCACATAAATTTCAAAAAATTCTAATTTAAACTATTCAAATTTGAAAACTAAAGGCACTAACAGAAAGTTTATAATTTTTGTGACCTAAAAGCAAAAAGAATCACTGAAAAACAGTAAGTAGGAACAAAATAAAATAAATAAAGCAAAAAACATAACAAAAAACTGAATTTTTTTTAAAAAAAAAATGTCACCTATTGGGCCGCCACGGCATGAATACGACTTGAAACCCAACCAGCTTGTTGGGCCAGGATTCAGGCCCGCAGAAGGCCCAATAGGCCCACAGGCAGTGACAGATTAGGCCCGGAGGCCTGCAGTAGAGAGGAGCTCGAGAGGGTATGCGCAGCAGCGCTTATAAACCACTCTCGAGCTCTCTCGGCTAGCGAGGTGGGACTAAAAATTTGGCCCCGGGCAGAATCACCCTTTGGTCCCGGTTGATGCCACCAACCGGGACCAATGCCCCCCTTTGGTCCCGGTTGGTGCCACCAACCGGGACCAATGCCCCCTTTGGTCCCGGTTGGTGCCACCAACCGGGACCAAAGGTCTCTGCTTCCCGCCCTTTGGGCTGCTGAAAAGAGACCTTTGGTCCCGGTTGGTGGCACCAACCGGGACCAAAGGTGGGCATTGGTCCCGGTTGGTTCCCCGAACCGGGACCAATGCTTCTTCTATATAAGTAAACACTTGGAAAATTTCAGTTTTCATCTGCCATTGCCCCGAGCCCGCCGCCCCGTCGCCGCCCCGAGCCCCGTCGCCGCCCCGTCGCCGCCGTCCCCGTCGCCGCCCCGTCGCCGCCGTCCCCGTCGCCGCCCCGAGCCCCGTCGCCGCCCCGTCCCCGCCGTCCTCGTCGCCGCCCCGAGCCCGCCGTCCCCGTCGCCGCCCCGTCGCCGTCCTGGTGCCGCCCCGTCGCCGCCCTGAGCCCGCCGTCCCCGTCGCCGCCCTCTCCCTCCGCGCGCTGTGGTGAGCTCCTCTTCCACCCTGGAGCCGTCTGGCCGACCCCCTTTCCTCCCCGCCCGCGTTCCCTCCGCGCGCGCGTGCGCCACCATCGCCGTGGACGGCAGCGGCGGCGGCAACGTCGCCGTCGTCGTCTTTGCCTTCATACGTAGATGTATAACGATGTATAACGATTAGCATAATTCCTTCACATTTAATGGGGTTTTTGTGGTGTTGTCGATATCCTGATACGAAAAATAGTAGTGTGTGTATGGTTGTAGCACCAAAAATTGTTGTTTTTTTCTTTTAGGGATCGATTTAGTGCATTCTTATTAGGTTTCTTGTATAGGGAAAAAATCATAAAATTTTTAATTTGATAAAAGTTTTGTTTGTGATTTGTCGAACAAAATTTACAAGGAAATTACAACAAGAGTGAAAACAAGCTGAGTGAAAAAAATCTTAGGGTTACGCGATATCGTGAGGAGTCCCGACGATCGCCGGTGAGTAGTCCCCGACGATCGCCGGTGAGGATCAAGTTTTTCCACCGAGTCCACGTCGCACCAAGCACCCGCGGCGAAGCAAGTCTTTTTTTGTTAAATGAAAATGTTGGCATCGGCTCTATCATGACATTGGCATCGGCTCTATCTATCAACAAGGCCACGGGAGCACCCGGCCCCCTATCATCACGTTGGCATCGGCTCCCCGAGAGCTTTCCAACGGATCCGGAATGTATGTCGTTGTCGATATACCCCCTCCCCGATAAGTTCGACATGAGGGGGGGGGGGTCGATATACCCCCTCCCCGATAACTTCGACATGAGGGGGGGGTCGATCCCGCGCACACACACACGCATGAACACACACACACACACACATGTTCTATTTTTTTATATAATGTTGTTTTTCTATAATTAGTGTTTAATTAGTATATATGCTTAATTAGATTTCCTAATAAAATGACATTGCATATATAGGAATTTTTACAAGCGCTCGATATGTCCTGTTTTTAGCAAAGGTAATGCCTCATATTTTTCATGAATTTTAGCATGACTTGTGCTACAATGTAGGACATATCGAGTGCTTGTGATTTGCCAGAACGGGAATTCAATGATATTCCGGCAAAACATAGGGCATTTTTTCTATGTCATTGCTCGATATATGGAACGGGTTGACTTTAGGTCTGTTTCGGCTCCTTGTGCGTCTTTCAGTGAGGGAGAGTGTCCACCATATATATATATATGAGAGAGGAAGAATCCCGACTGTTGTCGTGGAGGTCGCTTCTCCTTCTTTTCCTTGTGCTAGATATTTGTAATGCACACGGGAAAGAAGGAGTAGCGACCATCACCGACGGTCAAAATATGAGAGAGGAAGAATCCCGACTGTTGTCGTGGGGGTCGCTTCTCCTTCGTTCCCGTGTGCTAGACATTTTGGTGTAATGCACTCGGGGACGAATGGAGGAGCCACCATCACTGACGGTCGCAATATCAGAGGGAGTGCCCACCATATACGTGAGATGAGAGTTTAGGAAGGAAAGACTCGACAGACCTAAAGTCAACCCGTTGCATATTTTGAGTAATAGTGATCTGTGTGTTGATCAGTTTCCTGGTAGTTGCCTTCGATCGATTTTAAATGTTTGAACTATGAACATAGGAAATGTCTGACGACGATAGCGAAAGGGAATTCGGTATGTGCGAATACTGCGAAGACGAGCGCGGTCTGTGCGACACGACTCACCTAGTTGATGGTAGGCACTTCAGCATCGTGCTGGATGAGACCTTCGAAGTGGATACAGTAAGTCACAACGACAAGTCTTTTTTCGTAATTAAGCATGACTACTGCTTCTTTTGCTTGAACTTATAATTTTAATTTTTTACTATTCTATTAGCGTATCCCCTGCCATGCAAGAATTTATGTCTTGGATAAGATTGGTTTCGATACTAAAAAAAGTATGGAGGTAAAGAGAGTTCACTTGAGGACCGAGCATGGTTATACTTTTGCCATAAAATTGTACAATGCAGACACCTACTCCTATTTTGAATGCAAAAGTTGGCAAGCACTATGCAAGGCTTATGCATTTGAGCCGAATATGCTTATCACCTTTGATATTCGTCCGGAAGATGAAATTGAAGGTAATATCGACATCTGGGTCGATGTGCAGACGCCTCCAGTTCTACCATTATGTGAGTTTCTCAACCATATTTATTATGATTCCGATTCTGCCTCCTTGTGAGTTTGTTAAACATATTTATTATGTAATTTATATTGTTTATTTCAAAATAGTTGACAGCTTATTTCCATTGACAGCTTATTTTCATTCTTCAAAAAATGTACGGAAGATGGTAGACAGAACCTACTACACCGATGGCGCAGAATTAACTTGTCAGGAGAAAAATCATCTTATCGCATTTATTAATGATCTTCAGAATTACAATACCTATTATCAAACTCCTACACATTATGGTCAATACGTGCCACTAGTGCACGTGTTGAACTACGGTAACATTCATGGAGATCGCATGGTAAGATTTTTTATTATTACGACATCCGTGCATCTTTTGCATAAATTATTTTTAAAACTAAACTACATTGCTAACTACGAAGTTA
This sequence comes from Elymus sibiricus, assembly GCA_039707655.1. Taxonomy (NCBI): domain Eukaryota; kingdom Viridiplantae; phylum Streptophyta; class Magnoliopsida; order Poales; family Poaceae; genus Elymus; species Elymus sibiricus. The sequence continues at coordinate 14,232,423 of CM077673.1, read as the reverse complement.
TTACTATGTTTTTCAACAGAAAATCCCGAATGATTGTGTGCCTCATCTGATGTTTCCGAAAGGTCACCTTGATGTTATGAGCTTACGGCCAGGTCATCATATGCATCACTGTTGTCCATACCGGATTTCTAAAACCGATGAAGACATGACAATCAAAGATTGGAAAAATTGTATGGTCGATCATAGGGAGCTACTTGGAAGCAACATTGTGCGACGTGCAAGAATTGGAGACAGGATAATCTCCATTCTCCATAATGGAGAGTCAGGGCCTATCTTGTTTTATGCTATTTTACCTAAGAGAGGCCGGGTAGTTAGGTCGTAGCTAATACTCATGATCATGTGCTAAGAACAATTAAGTATGGTTGGTTAGATGACTATGATGATGATGATCGAGTATGACTTGTTATTACGATAACGAGTAGTTCTAAGAACAATTAAGTATGGTTGGTTAGATGACTATGATGATGATGATCGAGTATGACTTGTTATTATGATAACGAGTAGTTCTAAGAACAATTTAGTATGGTTGGTTAGATGACTATGATGATGATGATCGGGACACTTCTCTCTATTAGCTAGCTAACACAATATGAAACCCTAAATTAACCCTCCAACCCCCCCCCCCCATTTGAAAAAAAAAACAAAAACCCCAGTGCCTTTTGGTCCCGGTTGGTGTTTCCAACCGGGACTAAAGGTCCTGCCTTTTGGTCCCGGTTGGTGTTAGCAACCGGGACTAAAGGTCCTCCTGCCTGGGCTCCCAGCACCGGCCACGTGGAGCCCCTTCTGTCCCGGTTTGTAAGCGAACCGGGACTAAAGGTTTTGGGCTTTAGTCCCGACTCTTTACTCCCGGTTCCAGAACCGGGACAAATGGGCCTTACGAACCGGGACAAATGGGCCTTTTTCTACTAGTGGGAGTCTCCTGGGACGAAGACTCTGGGACCGGAGTCTCCTGGGACGAAGACTCTGGGACTGGAGTCTCCTGGGACGAAGGCTCGGTGACCCGAGCCTCCTGGGACGAAGGCTCGGCGACCCGAGGCTCGTGGACCGGAGTCCGAGACGGGTCCAAGTCAGACGGGTCCACCTGAGACGGAGCACTCCTGTGGTCGGGAGAATCAGCTGGGGGTGGCGGCGAGGAAGGCACAACAGCCTTCCTACCTCTCCCGCCGCCACGTCCACCTCTAGCACCCCTCTTCGTCTTCCCCCGACCTCTCCCGGCCGAAAAAGAATCGCCCGCCTGTGTCTGCAGACTGTGTACCAGCGCTCTCCAGAGGAGCACGGGCGGAATAATAGCACCCCTCCCTACACGCGCCGAGGAAGGAGGCTCGGAGCGCTCTCGACCCGCGCCCACCATCTGTCAACACCTGCAATGACAAAAGAGTAAACGAAATTAGTACAAAATTTGAATACCTAATAACATGAACTAATTAATAATATATATGCACGCGTCAGGGGTCGCGTGTCGGGGGTTAGTGGGGTCGGGGGTCAGTGGTCGGGGGTCTTCTTCTTCTTCTTCTTCTTTTTTCTTCTCCTCCTCCTCGTCTTCTTCTTCTTCTTTTCCTTCTTCTTCTTTTCCTTCTTCTTTTCCTTCTTCTTCCTTATATTCTACTTCTTTCTTCTTCTCCTCCTCTCCTCTTTTTTCTTCTTCTTCTTCTTTTTTTCCTTTTTTCCTTATTTTTTTCTTATTTTTTTCTTCTAGATTTTTTCTTTTCTAACCTAATAAACTAAACTCTAACCCTAACCAAACCTAACCTAAGTTAAGTTTGATCCAAGTAATCTTGTAATACTTGGACATTTAGATGGAAAGATGCCAAGGCAGCGTCCCATTAACTAATAGATGGTTTTATTCCAACCATAGAGAAGGTAGAAGGAATCTGCAATACACATCTAGAAAATCACCCTCGTACACGATTCTTATTTTGGACATGTTATCAGGGCTATCGAATTAAATAGGTAGTTCATACAATCTGGAGCATGCCCTTACCGAAGATTATAGCTCAAACTAACCCTATATACAATCTGGACATCTAGAAATTCATGACAAATACATGTCATTCTAACCTAATAAACTAAACTCTAACCCTAACCAAACCTAACCTAATACCTAATAATCTAAACCTAAACTAAAAACAAAAAAACAAAAAAAAGAGGAGAGGGGGGAAGAGCTCACCAGAGGGGGTGGGGCAGGGGGGCGTCGGGGAGGGTTGGGGGAGCGCCGGGGAGGGGCGGTGGAGCGTCGGGGAGGGGCGGGGGAGCGCCGGGGAGGGCCGGGGGAGCGCTAGGGCGGCGGTGGCGGACGGGCGGCGGGGACAGGGGCGCTCGGGCGCAGGGAGCGGCGGGTGGCAGGGGCGGAGGGGGCGCAGGGGGGCGGAGGGCACCGGCCGGGGCGGTGGGTCGGTGGGGCGGCGGGCAGGTGGGGCGACGGGCGGCGGTGGCGACGGGGCCGCAGGGCTCCGGGGCGGTGGGGCGCGGCGGCGTGGGCACCGGGGGGCAGCGGTGGCGCCGGTGGGCGGTGGGCCGGTGGGGCGGCGGGGTGGTGGGGCGACGGGGCGGCGGCGCGCGTGCGGTGGGCGGCGGGGAGGAGAGGGAGAGAAACAGAGAGAGAGAGAGGCGGGGTGGGGCGCAGCCGTTAGTTAAGTCATACCGTTGCCGTCTGTCCCTCCTTTGCCGTCGGCCTTTTTTCTCTTTGCCGTCGGCTAGCAGACGGCAAAGAGGGGGGCCGTTAGGGTTTTTTGTAAACAACTCGTTTGTGGGCCCACCTCCCTCTTTGCCGTCTGCTAGCTGACGGCAAATCTCCTTTGCCGTCTGCTAGCAGACGGCAAAGAAGAGGCTGATGGCAAAGATCTTCTTTGCCGTCTGCTAGTTCTTTGCCGTCTGTTTTCTAGAAACGGATGGCAAAGACCTTCTTTGCCGTCCGCCAGCTGACGGCAAAGAACTAGCAGACGGCAAATTTGCTGATTCCAGTTGTGAGAGTTCACCACTTCCACGCCGGCTGCTTGCCCGTGGGGTCTCGGGAGTAGCGGTTGTCCTCAACGTAGGCGTTGGTAGTGGGCGGAGCGTCGTCGTCGGTCGTGCCGCTGTCCGAGGAGGAAGAGGAGAAACTGATGATCCCCACCATGTGCTGGGCGGCATGACCTGCTCCCTCGCGAGCCGTGCGGCTCTCTCCGCCGCCGCCCTCTGCCTCGCCAACCTCTCGAACTCCTCGAGCCTGATGCGGAGGTGTAGGAGCCGGGGATTGCGTCGTAGAGCGTCTCACCGTTGTCGGAGGCGGGTGGCAGAGGCTTCGACGCAGATCTGCAGGACCCACAGGCGGAGTGGCCCGATGCGCCTGTGCCGTCCTCTTCATTGCGCGGTGATATGCCCCGCCCCTCGGTCTCCGGCTGCCGCAGGCTCGGCGGTGAGGGCACTAGTACCCAGCGCGGCCCGGGACGAGCATCTGCTGGCAGTGTCGGGCGCCACTGGTCGCCCTGCCTCCTGACCGGGGAAGGCAGGGACCGTGTAGTGCGGCCGCGGGGCGCCGCGGAGCTGTAGCTTCCCACCCTGACCATCGCTGACGCCGTGGACGAGGAGCTCCCACCCCGGTCCATCTGTGAGCGGCGGAGGAAAATGCGAAGCGCTTGCTCCTCGTCGTCCGGCGCGGATGAGCTCGAGGAGTCTGCGGCGAGCTTAGCCCAGTCGATCTCATCTGATCCGCTCTCGGATCGGCTTTCGGCCATGGTGGATGGGAGGGGAGAGGTCGGGGAGAGGAAAGGGAGGAGACGGGAGTGGAGCGGAGAGGTCGAGAGGAGTCGAGAGAGTACTGTTGACTAGGGTTCGGTCGTCCGGCTGGGGTTTTATGGAGACAGGGGTGGGGGCGGCGTGGGCCATACTGGGCCGGTCCGACATGGCGGCGGTGTCCGGATGCATCCGGGCCTCCCCATATCCGCCCACATATGGGCTGGGTATGGGGGTTGCCAGACAGCCCGGACGTTTGGGTTGCATCTGGGGAGGCCGTTTGGGTGGCATTTTTTGGTCCGCACAGTGACCGGACAGGCAGCCCGGACGTTTGAGGCGGATATGGGGCATCCGGTCCTAGATGCTCTTAGGAGGGTTGAGACTTGAGAGGACGGATGCCGTACGAAATAAACATACAATCGCTAGCTCCACTTTTTTTTAGAGGGCTAACTCGCCTTCATAACAGTAAAGAAGAAAAGCAAATGTGCTAGCCACTGCCCGTCATTATATGTTCCTTACTCTATAGGTTTAAACTGGTTGCAGGTACTTGCAGATAAGAAAAGTGAATCTGAGGTTGACGTGCTAAAAGATATTGGATTGCAAATTATAGCAAAATGTGATAGTTTGCCACTTGCTGTAAAAGTGGTGGGAGGAATCTTAAGCCAGCGGGAGAAAAAACGACGTGAATGGGAAAAGGTCCTGAATGATACCATATGGTCAGTATCCAAAATGTCAGAAGAGCTAAATTATGCAATATATCTTAGCTATGAGGACTTGTTCCCTTGTTTAAAGCAATGCTTTCTGCACTTCTCCCTTAAGCCTAAAAAGATGATTTTAACTGACTCAGAACTTGTGGGCATGTGGATTGGTGAAGGATTTGTTCATGGGGACTCAGATAGATTGGAAGACTTAGGAATTGAGTACCATAAGGAATTAATATTGAGGAACCTTATAGAGCCGGATACATCATACGCCGGTCAATATGTTTGCCACATGCATGATGTTGTTCGTTCATTTGCTCAATATGTGACTAGAGATGAAGCACTAGTAGTTCATAATGGAGACAGTGATAATAGTAAACTTAAGTTGGAAAGGTTTCTTAGGTTGTCTATAGAAACAAAAGAAGTGGAATCAGATGAATTTGGGTGGAGAAGTTTACAAGAGCAGAAATCACTAAGATCATTGATATTGATTGGAAATTTTAAGATTCGACCCAGTGATTCCTTGGTCATGTTTTCAAGTCTACGGACTCTACATGTACAATCCACAAATTTTGCCACATTGGCTAAATCCCTCTGTCAGCTCAAACACTTGAGGTATTTGTCAATAGAAAATTGCAATGATATAAAAAGCCTGCCAGAGAAAATCCACAAGATGGAGTTCTTGCAGCACATTGATGTTGAAGGTTGTGAGAATCTCGTGAAACTTCCTGATGGCATTGTAAAGTTACAGGAACTGAGATTTGTTAACCTTGGTTATGTAAAGAGTATTCCCAGGGGTTTCCATGCTCTAACAAAACTGAGAACAATATATGGGTTCCGAGCCCACATGGATGATGAATGGTGTAGTTTGGAAGAGCTTGGGCCTCTTTCCCAGCTTAGGGAGCTTGGATTAATGGGTCTTGATAATGTATCTGCTGCCTCATTCGCCGTAAAGGCCAGGCTTCATGAAAAGGTGCATTTGTCATGGATGCGCTTAAGCTGTAGTAGTAAACTGGGTGTTGATGGATTTGTCAAAGAGGGAGTATCTGAGAAGGATCAAGGAATAACCGAGGAGGTGTTTGGTAAGCTTTGTCCTCCACCTTGCATAGAACATATTCGCATTCAAGGATATTTTGGGCGTCGGCTTCCAAGATGGTTGATGTCGACAATGATGACGCCACTCAATAGCTTGAGGATACTATCAATGAATCACTTGGCTTGCTGCATCCAACTCCTTGATGGCCTGTGTCAGCTCCCATGTCTGGAGCTTCTAAAGGTCTATCGAGCTCCAGCAATCAAGCGTGTTGGCCTTGAATTTGTGCAGCCCCACGGTCAGCATCTCCACCCTTCATCCCAGGTTGTGGCTGCGTTTCTAAGACTGCACGAGTTGATCTTGAATGGAATGGTGGAATGGGAGGAGTGGGAGTGGGAGGAGGAAGTGCAAGCTATGCCCATCTTGGAGGAACTTTTTATTCAAGAATGCAAATTGAGGTGTATCCCTCCTGGACTTGCCACCCATGCAAGGCTTTGAAAAAGTTAACCATGTACAGCGTCCAGCGACTCCAGTCTATAGAGAACTTTCCTACTGTAGTCGAGCTTGACCTAAAGGATTTACCCGACCTGACTAGGATCTCCAATTTCCCCAACTTGCAAAAGCTTGAGATCAATTGCTGCGGAAAGCTCGAGTCGCTGCAGGAGATGGATGCGCTCCGGAGACTCGTGCTGACAGTTCCCTACAGCGAGACACGACTCCCGGTGTACCTACAAGCTGTAAAGCCAAGTCATTTGCTGTTGGACTGCAGCATAGAGGTACTCGCTTCCATGGCTTTGGGAAAGTCTGGCCCCGAGTGGGACAAGTTCAGCCACATCCAGCATGTCGAGGCTTACACCGATGTTGAAGTTGAAGGCATTGAAAAGAGATGGCACCTATTTTACACGAGCGAACTGTTGGCGCCAAGCCTGGCTGCTCTCTCTCTCTCTCACTCGCTCGAACAAGAAAGAAGGAAGGAGATGAACATTAAATTAAAGTTGCTGCCCCGACAATGATGATCATCACTCACACGCACAAAGAAAAAATTAAATTAATGTGAGTGTTATCGTAATGCAGTTGGTGTAAGGCCATTGTCTGCCTCTCTTTCCACGTAAGAAAGTGCGGAATGATTGAAGGGTCCGTAGCTTCTGAATTTCTTGCGGTGGGAATTTAAAGCAATAAATTTATCAAGAATAAAATTAGAATATACGAAAATAATACCCTCCACATTCTCACCATATATATAGAGGGTGACTGCACGTTATAGTGACTCATGGTCTTCTTGCTTCGGTGAAATTATTTGTTGCTAAAAAAATAAAAAATAAAAATTGATGATGTGGAGGACTTGCATGTGCTTGATGATGTGGAGGCTATGCATGTGTTGAAGAATGGAATGTGCAGAGTTTGCGTGTGCTTGATGATGTGAAGGGCTTGTATGTGTTAGAAAAATGGGTAGTTGGTTACAACTATTTAAGAATAGAGGGTATATACACTACACACACCTGTCGAAAATGGAGGGGTTGCCGGCCGGCGGCAAGCTCGTCGCACAGGGAATCGATTTCCCACTACCCACCTGCAAGCACGAACGTTGCCATCGGATCAATTCCCCACTACACTACCTTCGCCATCAGATTGATACTGCTCTACACTACCTTGGCTGTCGAATGATTTGCATCAAGATATGGATGGATCAGTGTCGTTGGAATGCTAGCACAAACTATCTAGCACAGTTTGCTTGCTCACACTATCCTCCTTGTACAGTAGACGCATCATGCATGTACAGCACTGGTATGGTTTATATATCAGTCCTCATTGCATTGTACTCCAGATGATTAACTCTCTACACTATGCATGCATGACATCCTCCCGCTGCTTGCTTAGTTATTAATTGCTCCTCTGTTTTAGTTGCTACTAGTCTCGCAACCTGAAACCTAGCTATGTCGTTGATTGCTTCCTTCAAGAATACAGAGAGCAAGAGCAACCTCAACTTCATTTAGACTCTGCCCTGATCGAACAAAGAACAGACAGCTGTTTATTCCAGCCAGGTCATCTGCTTCTAATTCTTCGCCGATCAACCTCCGCGCCACCGCCCCGGATCATACTGTCTTAATTTAGAGCTCACCGTCATCTGATCCTTCTTAATTAATTCTCTCTGAATTTATTTCTATGACAGTTACACAATAGCCCGAGAGTCTGAATTTATTTCTATGATATGTCTGCATATTGTTGTGTCACAACTTAGCCGGACATCGGACAAGAGCTTAGAATTGTCGTCATGGTACTTACAAATCAATCATAGCGTAAATTAGTGCCGTCTTTAATTATGCTGCAATTTTCATTTTACATAGTGGAGGGAGGAGATTACTGTCTAGCTAGCTAGGCTTGTGCACCGTACCATGCAGAAAACACAACCAAGACACGATCTCTAGCTCTCTACATCACATTGCACGTACGGCAGTTTCACAACCTAAAACTAGTAACCTGACACGCTTGTTCCGTTGCAAGGGAGTATGCAACAGCAGCCTAGACTGAACCGCGAATTTATCTTATGAGGTCACCATCATTTCATTTCATCCTGGGTATGCGTATGACTGTCTCCCAGTTTCTATCCATCCATGGTAGAAAAGTTACATATTGCTGCTGTAATGCGGAGACTGGATAACTGCAGGTTCTTGACAGTACGTAGTCATCTATGTATAAGTTGTTGTTTGGTCTGTCGTTGCCAAACGGCAACCCTAGCTACCTCTCCCTCTCAACTCGCTCGAACAAGAAAGAAGGAAGGAGATGAACACAGTGGACACAAGTTTCTCGGGCCGGCGCATGAACGCCGCCGTGGGCGCACGAACGCCCGAATCTTTCTTCTCTTTGCAATGTCTACATGGTGCTCAACTCAGTGCATTACAACCATCCCGCGGTCTACAGAATTTATACCCGGGCTGGCGCACGACGCACAGCCCACCCCGCCCGCAGGATCCGCATGCCCGGCCGTGCGCGCCCACGACGCGCACGCCACGGCCGATCCCAACGGATCGCCTACCTAGCTAGCTAGCTCTCTCACCGAAACGTACGCGCCCATACGCGCTCGTCCGGCGACCCGGCCAAGCCAACAAACTAGCTAACTAATCGGGGCATGCACTAACAGAATCTTGCATGCACACGGTCACACCCATGCACACAGATCACATACTCATGCGTGGCTTATTCCTAACATTCTTCCCTCTAAGCCACGACCTCGCCGCCCATCCTGACAGAACTCCGGCCTCTCGTCGACTGCCACGGAGAACGCCCTTCTTCATCTCCGGCGACACACGCCGCAGCTTCTCTTCCTGGCGCACCAACGGCCTTGATTCCCTCGAGCTCGAACTCGACTCCGGGCACTGCCATTACAACGTACACGGGGGGTTTTATACCCAGGGACGCGCCGGGCACGCACCCACGTCCCAGCCCACGTCGAGCACCCGTCCCGCCCGCTCTGCCCGCGCCCCCTCCGACATGCACGCACACGTCTGGGCGCGGCGAGCCCGCGATGGACCAGCTCAAAGCGCACACCCCCGCTCGCCAACAGCCACCCTACACCACGGTCCCGCCGCGCCTGACACGCCCGGCGCGCGCCCATACACGCGCCTGACGCATCCGACACGAGCGCCGCGGCTCCGTGCCACGCGCCTCCACCGTTGTCGCGCCGAGCCGCCGCGACGCGCTCGCCGCGCCGTCGTCGTCGTTGAAGCCGCCACCACGCAGGTCCTCCGCGGCCTCCTCACCGTGCTGCCGAAGCCACCGCGGCCTCCTCGCCGCGCCGCGGACCTCCATAGACCGACACACGGCCCGGAGCATCGCGCAGCCGCCGGCGAACTACGCCACCGCCGGCACGCCTCCGGCAAGAAGAACGACGCCCAAGATGAACCAGCTCTGATACCAAATGTCGTTGCCAAACGGCAACCCTAGCTACCTCTCCCTCTCAACTCACTCGCTCGAACAAGAAAGAAGGAAGGAGATGAACACAGTGGACACAAGTTTCTCGGGCCGGCGCACGAACGCCGCTGTGGGCGCACGAACGCCCGAATCTTTCTTCTCTTTGCAATGTCTACATGGTGCTCAACTCAGTGCATTATAACCATCCCGCGGTCTACAGAATTTATACCCGGGCTGGCGCACGACGCACAGCCCACCCCGCCCGCAGGATCCGCATGCCCGGCCGTGCGCGCCCACGACGCGCACGCCACGGCCGATCCCAACGGATCGCCTACCTAGCTAGCTAGCTCTCTCACTGAAACGTACGCGCCCATACGCGCTCGTCCGGCGACCCGGCCATGCCAACAAACTAGCTAACTAATCAGGACATGCACTAACAGAATCTTGCATGCACACGGTCACACCCATGCACACAGATCACATACTCATGCGTGGCTTATTCCTAACATGGTCGTTACCAAATTGAAAAGGTAAGAAGTTGAAGCACAGTTCTGTCATACAAACAGAAAGTTAAGAGGAGATTGATGAGTGTGCAAGGATCAAAATGATATCGTGCAACTTATACATAGATCACACTGTCATCATAACATCACAACACATGATCCAAGGATCCAGTCAGACTGAATTGAATTAATCATGGATCATGGATCGCAGTGTTCGCTCCAGCCGCTGTCCAGGACTGAACTGAAGGACAGAGCATGCATGCAGTTTCAGTACCTCGAACCTGACTTGTTCTCACAAAGCAAGATCAACCATTGCATTGCACTAGTAGGAAAACCCCCATTTGTCCCGGTTCGTAAGGGCCTTTTGTCCCGGTTCTGGAACCGGGACTAAAGGGTCGGGACTAAAGCCCAAAACCTTTAGTCCCGGTTGGCTTACGAACCGGGACTAAAGGCCCTCCACGTGGCCGGTGCTGGGAGCCCAGGCAGGAGGACCTTTAGTCCCGGTTGGTAACACCAACCGGGACCAAAAGGCACTGGGTTTTTTTTTTTTTGAAAGGGGGGGGGGGGTTTAGGGGGGTTTGTAGGGTTAATTGAGGTGTTTCATATTGTGTTAGCTTGCTAATAGAGAGAAGTGTCCCCTCTTTCTCCGTGCTTGGTCGACGCTAGCTACTATAGAGAGAACTCGACACGCTAGCTAGTAAGCAAATGAAGGAACCATTAAGTACACAAGATCGTCGATCATGAACATATACACAGAGAAGTGATCGACCTCTCTTTCTCCGAGAGATTGGTCGAACAACAAGTTTTCGTATATCTATCCGACGCTACTAGCTACATATATACAATATAAGATCTCTTACAATCCCTAACATTTAATTTCAAATTCCAGATGGTATTCTCCGGCTTTATTTATGACGTGGTCAAGAAAGAATCCCGCCAATTCCTCTTGAATTGCTCGTATGCGATCATGTGGTAGGAGTTCATCCCACATCTGCCACGTCTAATTTGAAGAAGGGGGTCAATACATATATATGAATGAAACTCAACACAAATCATGGTAATAAAATAAAATTGTGAATATTATTGCTTACGCACTTGAAATTGTTTTTCAGAGTAGCCCCGCTTAGGGGTCGTCGCGTTGTAGATGAATTCGCAAACGTAGTATCCACAAAAATTATTCCCTTTTTCCTGCCACAAGCACTTTACGAGAAATAGAGTTCAATCAAACTGATAATCAAGCATGATAAATGGTATTGATGGAACTAGAATCAATGGGAGATGCGTGGAACTAGCTAGTAGTACTTACTTTCGGGTGTGTAAATCGCAGCTCCCTCGGCAGTGCCGGAACAATTGCGGTGAACTCTTTCCAAACCCTGCCAGACAAAGAAAATAATTACTTGATATCAGGAAATGAACAAAGTTGCCGATATGATGCGATAATGATCGATTGAACTTACTTCTGGAGCATTTCAGTCATGTCCGCATATTCCTGGGGATCTTTTCGTTTCGAGTCTAAGACGATTACTACTCCCCGCTCAAGCTTAATCTCTAGCAGAATATAGTGGAACCTGCGCACGCATGCATAACTCATCAATTACATTACTATAACCTCGAGTAATAAGGGAAACCGAATATGCACAAGACAGTAACACTCACTTGAAGTTGTAAGGAAAGAGTATTGTCCCTTTGTTTTGATTTTTAAGCAACGATTGTAGCAAGTTGTCCTCGGTTCGTGTGACATTGTTTTTAACCGTAAACTCATGTATGATATTTGGGTTAATGAACCCAATGTCATACATTTGTGCTTTTCTACATTCGACGATCTTCAATCTGCATAATATAGTGAGGATAATTATATATACATGCAATGAAAGAGCTGAGCTATATATATAGAGAGACTTAATTACAGAAGTAGTAATTACAGACAGTAGCAAGTCATGATTGTTTTGTCGAGGGCCTTTTGATTGTATAACTGGAATATCTCCTCAAATTCAACATTCAACAGATCAATTCCAACGAGGTCGTGCTCCTCTTTAATTCTCAGCGTCAAAGTATCGCTCCCAGACTCCCGGCAGGTTTTCATGTACCATTCATGCAATGTTCGCATCATCATTGTTAGAGGAGGATGATCAGGTTTGACGAGAGGCCGCCCGTACCGGTAACTGAATTCGTCCACCTCCAACGGCTCAAACTGTACATCATCGCTCAGGTAATCACCAGGATTGGTACCGGGCACCATCCCCGGATGATTAGCGACGATATCGCTAGACACCTTGAGCGGGGGACACAATTGGTTCGCTTGTTCGCCGAGCTGGGGAATTTTTTTCCCACTTCTTCGTTTTGCTAACCTTGCATCACTGGAAGTACTTCCCGACCGCCGCGCGTCTTGATATGTCTTTTTAACACAGCGGTCAAAGTTGGAATCCGGCGGAGGCGGTGGTGGTCGCTTCAGGGCATTGATAGTGCGCATCACTTTCACCGGATCTAGCTTCTCCTTCGGAGGTGGAGTTTTCTTTGCAAAATGGGCCGTCAATTCGGCCTGACATATCTCCTCGTTTTCAGACTCGGTCCTCTCATATGGTAACTTTTCCAGAGGCTTGAGAGATGGACCGTATCTGTAATCCCTCCCGCCTCTTCTTGTACTGCTAGCCGCCGGAGTGGCGGCGTCTCTCTTCTGTCGTTGCTTACGAGGCGGAGAAGGAGGCGGAGTGCTCCGACGCGCCGGAGGAGCCGGAGCGGCGGCGGCTGTCTTCCGTCGTTGCCGACGAGGCTGAGGAGGAGGCGTACTGCTCCGACGTGCCGGAGTAGGCGAAGGAGGAGGCGGAGTGCCCTCACGCGTCAGAGGAGCCGGAGAAGGAGGCGGGGTGCCCTGATCACTCGCCGGAGGAGGAGGAGGAGGAGGAGGCGGAGTGCCCTGACTCGCCGGAGGAGGAGGAGGAGGCGGAGGTGTCCAGTTTGGAAGCTTGATGTACTCCTTGTGCCATAGACATGTACTCTTCAGGGCACGACCCAGCCGATTCTCCCCTTCACCTGTAGAGTGGTGAAGCTCGAGCTCCTCAAATTCCTTCATTACTTCATCGACCATCACAACAGCATAGCCATGTGGAATCGGACGGCAGTGAAAAGTTCCGTTGGGTTGAGGAGGTGCAACAGAGCCGACAACCGCCAATAAAGTGAGGTTCTGGCATTTCGTCATAAGATTGCAATGTTGAGCCTCCGTGATAGTATCCACGGGGTAGCTAGGAGACGTGAAGTCAGGCTGAAGGTACTCCGTGGAAGCGACGCTGCTTCTCCGCTGAGATGGCGGGGTAGCTTCTGGGGTAGCTTCGTGCCGCTGAGATGGTTGGCCGGCAGCTCGCTAGCTCTCAGCTTCCTCTAGCTTTTGTAGTCTTGCATTGAGCTTCTGAATTTCGCTCAGCTCCGCTTTCCTCTTTCTCTCCCGGCTTCTGTAACCGCCTGCGTCAGGAAACCCAACCTTCCACGGAACGGAGCCTGGTGTGCCTCGTGTTCGTCCAGGGTGCTCAGCATTCCCTAGGGCCTCAGTCAGCTCGTCCTTCTCTCTGTCGGGAATGAACGTCCCTTCCTGCGCTGCGGTGATATACTCCTGAAGCTTGTTCATGGGTATTGCAAGTTGCTCGTTCGTCCAACGGCACTTCCTTGTTTCAGGGTCCAAAGTTCCCCCAACCCCGAAGAACCAAGTCCTTGAACGGTCTGGCCAGTTCAATGTCTGTGGTACAACGTTTTTAGCAATCAGGTCATTCTCAGCTTTGTCCCACAACGGCCGGGCTTTGAGGTAGCCACCTGACCCCGTGTGATGGTGATACTGCTTCTTTGCAGCATTGGTCTTGTTTGTCTCTGACATTTTAATACTCTTGTCCGATGTCTTGTAGGCCACAAATGTGGGCCAGTGATCTCTTATCTTCTCAAATCGGCCGGTGAATACTGGAGTCTTCCCTTTGTCGACAAACTTTGATTTCAACTCATTCTTCCACCTCCTGAATAGATCTGCCATCTTCTTAAGAGCACACGCCTTGACCAGTGGCTCTATAACTGGCTTATTCGGATCCTCCTCTGGCGGTAGGATGAAATTTGCCTTCAGCGCGGTCCAAAGATCCTCTTTCTGTCTATCGGTGACATAATCAGCTTCAGGGGCGCCGTCCTTAGGCTTATTCCATTGCTTGATGCTGATCGGGATGTCGTCCCTAACAATAGCTCCGCACTGAGCAGAAAATGCGTCCCTGGTCCGCTTGGGTTCAATCGGATGGCCATCGTGCGCGACTGCTGTGATCGTAAACCTTTCATCCTTGCGCAACCTCTTCTTCGGGCCTCGTCTCGTTACCGAAGTTTGGCTCGATCCGGAGGGCTATAAAAGAAGAAAGAAGAGTTAATTAATATATGTACATACCAAAACAATTAATGCATCAATTAGCTAGTCAGCACAGGCTTAATTAATATATATACCTCGCTGGACTTTGCAACAGCTCCCTCCTCCGTTCGGTCACCGGAGCCGTCATCATGGTCTCCTTCTTCCTCCGGCATTCGGTCACCGGAGCCATCATGATCATGTCCTTCCTCCTCCATTGTTCGATCACCGGAGCCGTCATCCTCTCCTTCTAGACCATCGGTGTCGTTGAGAAACGACAAGATATCACGTCCGCCGCCGTGGATTATGTCCCCCAACAACTGGTCTTGTTCCAAGTCTCTTGGATCCATAGTTTCTGCAAATATTACAACATGGCAATTAATATACAAACATGAATGTCCGACGTCCGGACCGCCTCTCTCATGAATGTCCGACGTCCGGTTTGGGGTGGCCTCGACAACACTTCTAGGCTAGGGACGGGAGGGGGTAGGAGATCGACAACGCTCTTTCTTCTAGGGTTTGGGTGGCCTCGAGAATTTATCGGGTAGGGACGGGAGGGGGTAGGAGATCGACAACGCTCTTTCTTCTAGGGTTTGGGTGGCCTCGAGAGTTTATCGGGTAGGGACGGGAGGGGGTAAGAGATCGACAACGCTCTTTCTTCTAGGGTTTGGGTGGCCTCGAGAGTTTATCGGGTAGGGACGGGAGGGCGTAGGAGATCGACAACGCTCTTTCTTCTTTTGCACATCCATAATGGGGGCATTCTTGCTAAATCTATATTACCGGAGTTTTCTGTATGAATTTTTTTTTCTAGAGTTTGGGTGGCCTCGAGAGTTGGTCGCCCGGTATATCGAGAGGGGGATGAACATTTTACCTTAGTAACTTAGAAAAAAAATGTTATCGGGGAGGGGGTATATCGACCCCTCCCCCTCCCCCCTCATGTCGAAGTTATCGGGGAGGGGGTATATCGACAACGACATACATTCCGGATAACATATACACACATATACATGCACATATATACATATACATGAAAAAAACATATACATGACTTTTTACATGAACATATACACACATATACATTAACATATATACATATACATGAAAAAAACATATACATGACTTTTTACATGAACATATACACACATATACATGAACATATACATATACATGAAAAAAAACATATACATGGCCGGAAAGGGGGGGGCTCACTGTGGTGGGCGGCGATGGCTGGAGGCCGGCGACGAGGACGGCGGGCTCGGGGCGGCACGCGGTGACGGGGACGAGGACGGCGGGCGCTCGGGGAGGCAACGACGACGAGGACGGCGGGCTCGGGGAGGCGACGACGCGGCGACGGGGAGGCTGTTGGAAATATGCCCTAGAGGCAATAATAAATTGGTTATTATTATATTTCCTTGTTCATGATAATCGTTTATTATCCATGCTATAATTGTATTGATTGGAAACTCAAATACATGTGTGGGTACATAGACAACACTGTGTCCCTAGTAAGCCTCTAGTTGACTAGCTCGTTGATCAAAAGATGGTGAAGGTTTCCTAGCCATGGACATGAGATGTCATTTGATAACGGGATCACATCATTAGGAGAATGATGTGATGGACAAGACCCAAACTGTAAACGTAGCATATGATCGTGTCAGTTTATTGCTATTGTTTTCTGCATGTCAAGTATCTGTTCCTTTGACCATGAGATCATGCAACTCACTGACACTGGAGGAATACCTTGTGTGTATCAAACGTCGCAACGTAATTGGGTGACTATCAAGGTGCTCTACAGGTATCTCCGAGGGTGTCTGTTGAGTTGGCATGGATCAAGACTGGGATTTGTTACTCCGTGTGACGGAGAGGTATCTCAGGGCCCACTCGGTAATACAACATCACAATGAGCCTTGCAAGCAATGTGACTAAAGTGTTAGCCACGAGATCTTGTATTACGGAACGAGTAAAGAGACTTGCCGGTAACGAGATTGAACTAGGTATAGAGATACCGACGATCGAATCTCGGGCAAGTAACATACCGAAGAACAAAGGGAACAGCATACGGGATTAACTGAATCCTTGACATAGAGGTTCGACCGATATAGATCTTCGTAGAATATGTAGGAACCAATATGGGCATCCAGGTCCCGCTATTGGTTATTGACCGTAGAAGTGTCTCGGTCATGTCTACATAGTTCTCGAACCCGCAGGGTCTACACACTTAACGTTTGGTGACGATTAGTATAGTTGAGTTATTGTGTTGATGACCGAAGGTTGTTCGGAGTCCCGGATAAGATCCCGGACATGACGAGGATCTCCGGAATAGTCCGGAGGTAAAGATTGATATATGTGATAATAGTGTTTTGATCTCCGGAAGGGTTCCGGAATTCACCGGAAGGGGTTCCGGATGTTTACCGAAGTGTTCGGGTGCGAGAACACTTTATATGTGCCAAGGGGTAAAAGCCCACGAGGTATTGGAAAGTGCAAAAGGAAGTTTTGCTGCTGCCTTAAGCGGTACTACCGCTGTAAGGCAGTACTACCGCGTAAGCGGTACTACCGCGTAAGCGGTACTACCGCTTGTGTGAAGCGGTACTACCGCTCAAGCGGTACTACCTCTCGTGAGCGGTACTACCGCTTGTGCGCGGTACTGCTGGAATCCGAGTTGGACTCTTTCCGTGCGGGCCAAACCGACATTGTACGAGCAAAACCGACCTGGAGGAGGCCTTTACTCCAAGTTTAGACCCCAAGGCTCAACATATAAATAGAGGGGCAGGGCTAGCACACGGGACACATAAAGAATTCCCCAAGCCGTGTGCGGCAACTCTAACCCTCTAGTTCCTCCGTCATAATCTCCGTAGTACTTGGCGAAGCCCTGCAGAGATTGTTCCTCACCACCATCACCACGCCGTCGTGCTACCGGAACTCATCTACTACTTCACCATCGCTCGCTGGATCGAGGAGGTGAAGGCGTCATCAAGCCGTACGTGTGTTGAACGCGGAGGTGCCGTCCGTTCGGCACTAGTTCGTGATCGGATCGAGGGACGATTTGCGATTTGGATCGCGGAGACGTTCGACTACATCAACCGCGTTTCTTAACGCTTCCGCTTAGCGATCTACAAGGGTATGTAGATTCACTCTCCCTCTCGTAGATGCTCATCACCATGGATAGATCTTGTGTGCGCGTAGGAAATTTTTGTTTCCCATGCAACGTTCCCCAACAGAGGCAACGGCGACGACTGGGACGGCGGGCTCGGGGAGGCGACGACGACGAGGACGGCGGGCTCGGCGACGGCGACGACGCGGCGACGTCGGGGAGGCGACGGCGACGACGGGGACGGCGGGCTCGGGGAGGCGACGACGACGAGGACGGCGGGACGGCGACGACGCGGCGACGGGGAGGCGACGGCGACGACGAGGACGGCAGGCTCGGGGAGGCGACGACGCGGCGATGGGGAGGCGGCGGCGACGACGGGGACGGCGGAATCCGGGAGGCGGGCTCGGGGCAACTGGTAGATGAAAACCTGAAATTTTCCAAGGGTTTTCTTATATACAAGAAGCATTGGTCCCGGTTGGTGCCACCAACCGGGACCAAAGGTCTCTTTTCAGCAGCCCAAAGGGCGGGAAGCAGAGACCTTTGGTCCCGGTTGGTTCCACCAACCGGGACCAAAGGTAGGCATTGGTCCCGGTTGGTGGCACAAACCGGGACCAAAGGTGCGCATTGGTCCCGGTTGGTGCCACCAACCGGGACCAATGGCCTTGCACAGCGGCGTAGTGGTGGGAGTTTAGTCCCACCTCGCTAGTTGAGAGCGCCGAGCACCTGTTTATAAGCCCCGCTGCCTCTTCCCTCTCGGACTCCTTTGAACTGCAGGCCTATGGGCCTAATCTGACACTGCTATCCCTGTGGGCCTGCTGGGCCTTCTGCGGGCCTGAATCCTGGCCCAACTATCTTGGTTTCTAGTCGTATTCAGGCCGTGGTGGCCCAGTAGGTGGCATTTTTTTCTGTTTATTTGTTTTCTTTTTTGCTTTATTTTTTTTCTTTTTTTTTTAGTTTTCCAGTGATTCTTTTTGCTGTTAGGTCACAAAATTATAGACTTTCTGTTAGTGCCATTAATTTTCATATTTGAATACTTTAAATTTGAATTCTTTTAAATTTGTGTGAATAACTTTACTATAAAAATAGATTTTGGAGTGATTCTTTTTCCTGCTATTTAATATTATTGTGTTTTATCATTATATTAAATTTGGTAATTTTTAGGTTATTTTCAATGTCTGTTTTAATCAAGAACATATTTTGTTATTTTAGTTTGCTATTAAAGTTTGTAACTAAAAATTTCTTTATGAAAATTCTTTTTGCCGTTAATGTTTTGAACAGAAAATACTTTGATAATTTTAGTTGCATAAATTTTATATAATTTTAGTTTAAAAAATACTAGAGGTTTATAAAAGCTTTTTAGTTGATTCCTTTTGCTATTAGAGTTTTATAAAAGCACTACAAATGAACTCTGAAAAGCTTGAAAGTTGGCATGGTATCATCATTTCACCCACATAGCATGTGCTAAAAAGTTAAGAGGGTTACGGCAAAAACTGGATGCACTTCGTGTACAAAACGGGCAATCTCTTTCGAAGTATCACGATTTCGAACGAAAACTCATCTGTTACAAAGGGATTTCATTTTTTTGAACTTATTTGAACTCCAGACTTTTTGTGTGTTCAAAATGCACCATTCGAAGCCACGTCATCAAATTTTAACCCTTTCTGACTTCATTTGTTATTTTTCATGCATTTACTGATTTTTTTTTGAGCTAAATGACCCTGAAATTGAAAAGCAGTTCAAATGAACTCTGAAAAGGTTGAAAGTTGGCATGGTATCATCATTTCACCCACATAGCATGTGCTAAAAAGTTGAGAGGGTTACGGCAAAAACTGGATGCACTTCGTGTACAAAACGGACAATCTCTTTCGAAGTATCAGGGTTTCGGACGAAAACTCATCTGTTACAAAGGGATTTCATTTTTTTGAACTTATTTGAACTCCAGACTTTTTGTGTGTTCAAAATGCACCATTCGAAGCCACAACATCAATTTTCAACCCTTTCTGACTTCATTTGGTATTTTTCATGCATTTACTGATTTTTTTGAGCTAAATGACCCTGAAATTGAAAAGCACTTCAAATGAACTCTGAAAAGGTTGAAAGTTCGCATGGTATCATCATTTCACCCACATAGCATGTGCTAAAAAGTTGAGTGTGTTACGGCAAAAACTGGATGCACTTCGTGTACAAAACGGACAATCTCTTTCGAAGTATCAGGGTTTCGAACGAAAACTCATCTGTTACAAAAGGGATTTCATTTTTTTGAACTTATTTGAACTCCAGACTTTTTGTGTGTTTATAATGCACCATTCAAAGAAACATCATCAATTTTCAACCCTTTCTGACTTCATTTGGTATTTTTCATGCACTTACTGATTTTTTTGAGCTAAATAACCCTGAAATTGAAAAGCACTTCAAATGAACTCTGAAAAGGTTGAAAGTTGGCATGGTATCATCATTTCACCCACATAGCATGTTATAAAAAGTTGAGAGGGTTACAGCAAAAACTGGATGCACTTCGTGTACAAAATGGACAATCCCTTTCGAAGTATCAGGGTTTCGGACGAAAACTCATCTGTTACAAAGGGATTTCATTTTTTGAACTTATTTGAACTCCATACTTTTTGTGTGTTCAAAATGCACCATTCAAAGCCACATCATCAATTTTCAACCCTTTCTGACTTCATTTGGTATTTTTCATGCACTTACTGATTTTTTTGAGCTAAATAACACTGAAATTGAAAAGCACTTCAAATGAACATATTCTTAAGGTCAGGAATGAAGTCAACACAAAACCCAATGACATCCTCTGTTTGATGGCCCATGGAGATGCTTGCTTCTGGCCTAGCGCGGTTACGAACATATTTCTTTAAGACTCCCATGAACCTCTCAAAGGGGAACATATTGTGTAGAAATACAGGGCCCAGAACGACAATCTCGTCGACTAGATGAACTAGGACGTGTGTCATGATATTGAAGAAGGACAGTGGGAACACCAGCTCGAAACTAACAAGACATTGCACCAAATCACTCCTTAACCTTGGCAGGATTTCTGGATCGATCACCTTCTGAGAGATTGCATTGAGGAATGCACATAGCTTCACAATGGCTAATCGAACGTTTTTCGGTAGAAGCCCCCTCAATGCAACCGGAAGCAGTTGCGTCATAACGTTCATACATAGTTCTCATTATTGAACAACATATAGCTCTCTAGAGCATCTAATTAAAACATACATTGAAACTATAAAATTTAAATGCAACAACAAATGCGATCATAACCGCAACTAAGGTACCAATTGATCCAACGGCATAATGATACCAAGCCTCGGTATGAATGGCATATTTTCTAATCTTCAAGCGCATTGCATCCATCTTGATCTTGTGATCGTCGACGACATCGGCAACATGCAACTCCAACTTCATCTTCTCCTCTTTCAAGTAATTGTTTTCTTTTTCAACCAAATTTAACTTCTCGACAAGAATTTCTATGTCGGTTGGAATTTCCGGTTCACATACCTCCTAGATTAAAAAATCTATGTCACGTTGGTCGGCATAATTGTCATAAACACTAAATAAAACAAATAGTTATAAAAGATAATATATACCACATCCGAATCATAGACCGGACGAGGGCCGACGTGGGCGGATACCATGACCATGGCACTATATAATAACAAACAATAATAAAAGTAAGAAAATTACACAAGTATCTATCTAAATGATACAAGTAAGAACTTTTTTCTTTTAGAAAGAAGATAAGAGGAAGAGGCTAACCACGGTGGTGCCGGCGCCGAGATGGACGCGGGCGATCGACGGCGGTGAGGACGGGGACGGGACAGGACGGACCGCCAAACCTAAACAAATCTTGAGAAAAATGGAGCTTGGACAAGGAGCTTCGAGAGGAGAAAGCTTAAGTGTGGCTCGGGCATTTCATCGAACACCTCAGGTGCATAGGAGGTGAGCTAGAGCACCACAAAGCTCTCCCCTCGCCGGCCAGAAAAACAGAGCAATATGGAGTGCTCTGCTCGCTGGCGGGGGGTATATATAGGCATCTCATTGGTCCCGGTTCGTGGCTGGAACCGGGACTAAAGGACCCCCTTTGGTCCCGGTTCCAACCACGAACCGGGACCAATGGTTGTGGGCCAGGAGCGAGGCACACTGGTCCCGGTTCGTGTCTGGAACCGGGACCAAAGGGTCCAGACGAACCGGGACCAATGCCCCACGAGGCCCGGCCGGCCCCCTGGCCTCACGAACCGGGACCGTTGCCCCCATTGGTCCCGGTTCGTCACTGAACCGGGACTAATGGGCTGGCCCGGCCTGGACCAATGCCCTGTTATGTACTAGTGTTGCACAAGAATACATACCCAAGTTTCTTCGTAAAAAAGAACAGTACTCAGTGGATCCTGAATCGCTGGATGTTGTTAAATCACAGTAGATGTCGTCTCTACATTTACATCCTCGTTTTCTTGGTGATCTCGCTTAAGAGACGAAGCCGAAGAACCGCTACATATGGAAGTCACATCTCACTATGGTTGCATCAATGTTAAACATCCAGAGGAAGAAAATGAGGCTGCCTTCCCTGCATACATGAGCATATAGGTTAAATAAAAAAAACTCATTTCATATGAACCTTTCGGTGCTTAGTGACTAGTTGAATGTTAAGGTTAGTGAGAATCATGCAGCTTAATATATTCAACATTGTTAGACATGAACCAGCAGGAGCTCTGTTCTTGCATTGAAGAAGGGGGGAAAACTGTACAGGTTACAAGAGAGTGGCAAGGCCACGGGCATACAAATGAAACTACCATGGAATCGATGATAGGATTTTACTTATATTGAACAGAGCAATCGAACTATAAATTACCTGCAAACTTGGCTCGATATTTGTCTCCATGTTGTAGGGTTCACTTGTGTAAACTGGGCCCAGCTGGGCTTCTTCCTCTGATCTGCTGCTCTGCTCGTCTTGGAGAGAGTGAACTGAAGAAGAGCGCATGCATCATGCAGTGCATTCAGTTTGAGAACCTGAAACCTGGAGTACCTGACTGAAACTTCCTTTAACTAATTGCACTGCATAAACAAGAATAGCAGAATAACCGCAATCAGGGACCCTTCCATTTCATAGAATGATAGAAATGAAACACTAAACCAACATCACATCAGCAGGTTCAGTAGTACACAGAGTTTCTCATACGGCTAGCCTATATACATACAGGCCAAATTAACCACGGCTACTAGAAACAAAGCAAAAGAGGGAGGGATACAAACAGGGAGCAAGATCTCAGTTCGATCAGTCTGCTCCAACTTGGTGTACCTGCCTGCTATATATCCACTAGCCCAGTCCAGCTCATCTTTCTGCTGGTCTACATTTCTAGTTCCCGGCCGCCGGCTGTGTGAGCAGTGCCCACGTACTATGTCAGTGTAACCTTTGGAGCATCTCCTAGTTTCTGTAGCTCAACTTTGTTAACTATCTTATCAGCGAGACATATCTGCGACAGAGAAAGGAGAAAGGACAGTAGTTGTCACCAATCACACAAGAGAATTATGCGGACAATTGGACATAACCTTAATTAAGGAAGCTCTTTTGAGGAATCTTAAACACAATGTTCACTGGACATTGAATATCTTAAAACTGAAGTGCAGCATTGCTTTAAAATATATTTAGAATGCCTCAGATAATAGTATTCTAAGAACAGAACAACAAAAGTGATAACATATGTGTGACTCCACCACTAGGAGCAAGAGGGTAGAAGCATGTTCATGACAAGGAAAATGTTATACCTTAATAAAAAGGCATTATCTCTAGTGTGTTCAAAAGGCTTTGAGATCGAATCACTCATCCATTCAAGAAAACTCTTGACATAATCAACAGTACTCATAGAAACATTGGTCAGAAAGTAGATAGGATAGACCAAATGTCGTTGAGCCCAGTACTGCGATGCACGAAGATAAAAGGTTAGCATATCATTACCATGATAGGATAAAAGAGTACAGTGTTAATAAAATCAAGATTTCACCTGCTCCATTGTTAAAAGAAGTTCTAGCACTCTACCAGCCGTACAACAGGCAGTAACACGCTACCACCACTTGATAGAACTTTCACCAGTGAATCTGCATAAAACAGGGTGACACTTCAACCAAGAGGTTTTCGCATATAATGCAAGTAACCTGCAAACAAGTAATCATTTCGTAGCTCTTAACAGTTTTAAGCCGGTCATCGCATCAGTTCACCATGAGATAATAAAAGTGAATAAAAGATCCCAAATGCTGTAAATTTGGAAAAGAAAAATAATGCATACAGGTGCATCTTCCTAATATCTATGTGTTGCTTGAAATTTGTAAAAATGATATCAATTGGTACTTCATCATGATCTGGTAGCTCAATCTGATAAGGGGGGGTGTGGGATGGGGAGAATAACATATCTGATGCAAGAGAATACTGATTGATAGCTAGTCCAACGGTGTACCAATGAAATCTTGATCTTGCTGCCTTTTGTAGACATGATTGTTCAAGCATCAGTAATAAAAACAGCTGGCCGTACAAAGGATCCAACGGCGGTACCATTCAAATGCCAGAAAAACCACATCAGCGTTAGTTATTCAAGCTAAAGAGTACTAAATCTGTACAGGGAAAACACAACAAAGGCCTAACCTCTCTTTTCGGTGGTTCAAGTCAACAGCATAGACCACGTCCTCTCCATCTTTTGTTATCTTCCATAACGTAGCCCGCAAAAGGTGCCCAAAGGCATGCGGCGCAATACCTATTCCTTCACCTTTATCTGCCGAGAAATAGACGACTGGTTATTGAGGGAATACAATTAAGCATACCAAAGGTAGTGCACATTAACATGATCGCACTGTCCATTAAGAAGATGATTTTGTGAGTATTTTAGTCTCACGACATTTTGGAACGCAGCATCAATATCATCCATAGTAAACAAGTCAGAGTCAGCAACTTGCTGCAGAAGAGATATTGAAATGGTAAGAGTCGTCCAGGAACGATGATGAGTGACAAATGAAAATGGAGGCCAATGTATATAACAATTGCTGCTATATTCGGCCTCACCAGTCAAAGGAAATGAACAAAATAGTACAGCAATTCGGCGCATTCTTGACAAAAAAACAATGTTAAAAATAGCGTGCTATGATAAAATAGCATGGCCCTTAAAATACGTTATTAGCATGCTATATCGCGCTATAGCGTGCTACTAGCGAGACATTGTACACTGATTTATTTAGCAAGACATTGCTCAGAACGCTATAACGTGCTATTAGCGTCGCTATAGCGTGCTATTTTTTTCACTGCAAAAAAATGATACATGGTGGTATATCCGCAGAAGAGCAGTCAACAAAGTTCAATTTATAGACTGTAACAAAGTTCAATTTCAATGGAAAATTATGAAAAGGAAAGCAGTCAACAAGGCTTATAAAAATTTAATATCTGCAGAAGAGCCGAGAAATAACCTTGCATAAACATGGTGGTATATCCACTTCCTCTCCACAAAGGAATAACAAAATATGGGCTACAAAAAAGATCTAATTAGTTAAGAAAATAAATAGTTCAGAAAATAATCATGGCGATGCAATCAAAACTCCAACCAGGAAATAAATACCATGTAGCTGATCTTTGTTCCAAGCTCCGAAGCACCGA
Source organism: Elymus sibiricus (assembly GCA_039707655.1). Taxonomy (NCBI): domain Eukaryota; kingdom Viridiplantae; phylum Streptophyta; class Magnoliopsida; order Poales; family Poaceae; genus Elymus; species Elymus sibiricus. The sequence goes on along the minus strand of CM077673.1, from coordinate 14,207,467 downwards.
TACGGATACGGGTATCAGTATCAGCCGGATACCGATACGTAAATTCGTCATTTTGAAAAAGTGCCAATACGTGGATACGTTTTACTATTTTTTTAATTCAAAACAAAAAGCAGATTACCTTCATGGTTGCTCTCTTGAGCATGCCAGAGCAGCTACCATCCTCTCCAGTAGGCAATGTTGATGCCCTGTTCCAACTCCAAGTTTGACAGCCAAAAGAAATGAATTAGACTCTTGTAAAAGGAATATGGAGCAGCAAATCATCAGTCAACTGTACATCACCTTATAAAGTTTGAATGGTTGATCTGGGCACTAAGTTCCATCTTGCATGTTTCCATTTGCATCTAGCAAGTAGCATCAGCCCAAAATCAATGAAACAAGTGTAAAACAGCCAAAAAAACAGTGCAACACTACAAACCATTTGAAGTTCAATATTACATAACATAGGGGGCTGTTTAGTATCCAGATATAGGTAGCAAACTAGCAAATAACATAGCTGCTGCCTGCTGCATAGTGCAATGCATAGCACTAGCAATAACAGTAGCAGGGCAGCAAGCAACACACATAGGGAGGTGTTCAAATAGGAACATATTACAGCACCACATTACAAATAAATAAGTTAGGCCTCGTCCCCGGCCTCCTCATCTTCATTGATTGCTTCGTCATCCAAGTTGACAACAGAAGCATCCACATCCCCAAAAGAAATTCGTTGTAACTCTGGTTCATCAAGAGATAGATCAGCAACTTCAAGAACACCAACACCTGTTAGAGTTTCATGAGAATCCCCTCCCACATCCCACATAAGTGATTCCCCCTTCTTATATGCCTCTGATCTTCTTGAGAGAAGCCATCTGGAGGAGATGAGAAGGTGAGCTACTGCATACTGAGCTTAGCAACGGGGTGGCAGGAGAAGACAAGAGATGTGTTGGTACCTGGCTACCTGCTGCCTGGCTGCGCTGCTGCCTGCTGGAGAGGGACCAAGGGTGAGGAAGGAGGAGCTCGTCGCTGGATGAGCAGCGGCTAGGTCGCAGCCGCCTCCTGGTGTGCCGAGCTACTGCTTGCTGCCGGCTGAGGGTGAGGGGGAGTCGGGGACGAGGACGACGGTGAGTCGGTGAGGAAGGAGGAGCAGCTCGTCGTCGGCTTGCCGCCGGCCTGCCGCCGCCGCTGGGTGAGCAGCCGCCGCTGCTGTCGAGCTCGGAAGGATGCGGGGAGGGAAAGGATGCGGCGTCGGGGCCTAGGGTTGCGTTTGCGTGGGGTTAATTACCTCTTAACTGGGCTGAACTGGGCTGAACTGGGCTGGGCCGTATCCAAAACGCACCCAATGGAGTATCCAGCACGTATCGGAATTGTTTTAATTCCTTTATTCCCCGATACTCAGGCGATACGTATCCAGCTGCGTATCGGAGTATCGGATACGGTATCCGATACGGGTGCGCTGGTTCAGTGAAGTATCCGTGCTTTCGAGCTACCAGCCGTACAACAGGCAGTAACACGCTATCACCACTTGATAGAACTTTCACCAGTGAATCTGCATAAAACAGGGTGACACTTCAAGCAAGAGGTTTTGACATATAATGCAAGTAACCTGCAAACAAGTAATCATTTCGTACCTCTTAACAGTTTTGAGCCGGTCATCGCATCAGTTCACCATGAGATAATAAAAGTGAATAAAAGATCCCAAATGCTGTAAATTTGGAAAAGAAAAATAATGCATACAGGTGCATCTTCCTAATATCTATGTGTTGCTTGAAATTTGTAAAAATGATATCAATTGGTACTTCATCATGATCTGGTAGCTCAATCTGATAAGGGGGGGTGTGGGATGGGGAGAATAACATATCTGATGCAAGAGAATACTGATTGATAGCTAGTCCAACGGTGTACCAATGAAATCTTGATCTTGCTGCCTTTTGTAGACATGATTGTTCAAGCATCAGTAATCAAAACAGCTGGCCGTACAAAGGATCCAACGGCGGTACCATTCAAATGCCAGAAAAACCACATCAGCGTTAGTTATTCAAGCTAAAGAGTACTAAATCTGTACAGGGAAAACACAACAAAGGCCTAACCTCTCTTTTCGGTGGTTCAAGTCAACAGCATAGACCACGTCCTCTCCATCTTTTGTTATCTTCCATAATGTAGCCCGCAAAAGGTGCCCAAAGACATGCGGCGCAATACCTATTCCTTCACCTTTATCTGCCGAGAAATAGACGACTGGTTATTGAGGGAATACAATTAAGCATACCAAAGGTAGTGCACATTAACATGATCGCACTGACCATTAAGAAGATGATTTTGTGAGTATTTTAGTCTCACGACATTTTGGAACGCAGCATCAATATCATCCATAGTAAACAAGTCAGAGTCAGCAACTTGCTGCAGAAGAGATATTGAAATGGTAAGAGTCGTCCAGGAACGATGATGAGTGACAAATGAAAATAGAGGCCAATGTATATAACAATTGCTTCTATATTCGGCCTCACCAGTCAAAGGAAATGAACAAAATAGTACAGCAATTCGGCGCATTCTTGACAAAAAAACAATGTTAAAAATAGCGTGCTATGATAAAATAGCGTGGCCCTTAAAATACGTTATTAGCATGCTATATCGCGCTATAGCGTGCTACTAGCGAGACATTGTACACTGATTTATTTAGCAAGACATTGCTCAGAACGCTATAACGTGCTATTAGCGTCGCTATAGCGTGCTATTTTTTTCACTGCAAAAAAATGATACATGGTGGTATATCCGCAGAAGAGCAGTCAACAAAGTTCAATTTATAGACTGTAACAAAGTTCAATTTCAATGGAAAATTATGAAAAGGAAAGCAGTCAACAAGGCTTATAAAAATTGAATATCTGCAGAAGAGCCGAGAAATAACCTTGCATAAACATGGTGGTATATCCACTTCCTCTCCACAAAGGAATAACAAAATATGGGCTACAAAAAAGATCTAATTAGTTAAGAAAATAAATAGTTCAGAAAATAATCATGGCGATGCAATCAAAACTCCAACCAGGAAATAAATACCATGTAGCTGATCTTTGTTCCAACTACCAGCCGTACAACAGGCAGTAACACGCTACCACCACTTGATAGAACTTTCACCAGTGAATCTGCATAAAACAGGGTGACACTTCAACCAAGAGGTTTTGACATATAATGCAAGTAACCTGCAAACAAGTAATCATTTCGTAGCTCTTAACAGTTTTAAGCCGGTCATCGCATCAGTTCACCATGAGATAATAAAAGTGAATAAAAGATCCCAAATGCTGTAAATTTGGAAAAGAAAAATAATGCATACAGGTGCATCTTCCTAATATCTATGTGTTGCTTGAAATTTGTAAAAATGATATCAATTGGTACTTCATCATGATCTGGTAGCTCAATCTGATAAGGGGGGGTGTGGGATGGGGAGAATAACATATCTGATGCAAGAGAATACTGATTGATAGCTAGTCCAACGGTGTACCAATGAAATCTTGATCTTGCTGCCTTTGGTAGACATGATTGTTCAAGCATCAGTAATAAAAACAGCTGGCCGTACAAAGGATCCAACGGCGGTACCATTCAAATGCCAGAAAAAGCACATCAGCGTTAGTTATTCAAGCTAAAGAGTACTAAATCTGTACAGGGAAAACACAACAAAGGCCTAACCTCTCTTGTCGGTGGTTCAAGTCAACAGCATAGACCACGTCCTCTCCATCTTTTGTTATCTTCCATAATGTAGCCCGCAAAAGGTGCCCAAAGACATGCGGCGCAATACCTATTCCTTCACCTTTATCTGCCGAGAAATAGACGACTGGTTATTGAGGGAATACAATTAAGCATACCAAAGGTAGTGCACATTAACATGATCGCACTGACCATTAAGAAGATGATTTTGTGAGTATTTTAGTCTCACGACGTTTTGGAACGCAGCATCAATATCATCCATAGTAAACAAGTCAGAGTCAGCAACTTGCTGCAGAAGAGATATTGAAATGGTAAGAGTCGTCCAGGAACGATGATGAGTGACAAATGAAAATGGAGGCCAATGTATATAACAATTGCTGCTATATTCGGCCTCACCAGTCAAAGGAAATGAACAAAATAGTACAGCAATTCGGCGCATTCTTGACAAAAAAACAATGTTAAAAATAGCGTGGCCCTTAAAATACGTTATTAGCATGCTATATCGCGCTATAGCGTGCTACTAGCGAGACATTGTACACTGATTTATTTAGCAAGACATTGCTCAGAACGCTATAACGTGCTATTAGCGTCGCTATAGCGTGCTATTTTTTTCACTGCAAAAAAATGATACATGGTGGTATATCCGCAGAAGAGCAGTCAACAAAGTTCAATTTATAGACTGTAACAAAGTTCAATTTCAATGGAAAATTATGAAAAGGAAAGCAGTCAACAAGGCTTATAAAAATTGAATATCTGCAGAAGAGCCGAGAAATAACCTTGCATAAACATGGTGGTATATCCACTTCCTCTCCACAAAGGAATAACAAAATATGGGCTACAAAAAAGATCTAATTAGTTAAGAAAATAAATAGTTCAGAAAATAATCATGGCGATGCAATCAAAACTCCAACCAGGAAATAAATACCATGTAGCTGATCTTTGTTCCAACTACCAGCCGGACAACAGGCAGTAACACGCTACCACCACTTGATAGAACTTTCACCAGTGAATCTGCATAAAACAGGGTGACACTTCAACCAAGAGGTTTTGACATATAATGCAAGTAACCTGCAAACAAGTAATCATTTCGTAGCTCTTAACAGTTTTAAGCGGGTCATCGCATCAGTTCACCATTAGATAATAAAAGTGAATAAAAGATCCCAAATGCTGTAAATTTGGAAAAGAAAAATAATGCATACAGGTGCATCTTCCTAATATCTATGTGTTGCTTGAAATTTGTAAAAATGATATCAATTGGTACTTCATCATGATCTGGTAGCTCAATCTGATAAGGGGGGGTGTGGGATGGGGAGAATAACATCTCGGATGCAAGAGAATACTGATTGATAGCTAGTCCAACGGTGTACCAATGAAATCTTGATCTTGCTGCCTTTTGTAGACATGATTGTTCAAGCATCAGTAATAAAAACAGCTGGCCGTACAAAGGATCCAACGGCGGTACCATTCAAATGCCAGAAAAAGCACATCAGCGTTAGTTATTCAAGCTAAAGAGTACTAAATCTGTACAGGGAAAACACAACAAAGGCCTAACCTCTCTTTTCGGTGGTTCAAGTCAACAGCATAGACCACGACCTCTCCATCTTTTGTTATCTTCCATAATGTAGCCCGCAAAAGGTGCCCAAAGACATGCGGCGCAATACCTATTCCTTCACCTTTATCTGCCGAGAAATAGACGACTGGTTATTGAGGGAATACAATTAAGCATACCAAAGGTAGTGCACATTAACATGATCGCACTGACCATTAAGAAGATGATTTTGTGAGTATTTTAGTCTCGCGACGTTTTGGAACGCAGCATCAATATCATCCATAGTAAACAAGTCAGAGTCAGCAACTTGCTGCAGAAGAGATATTGAAATGGTAAGAGTCGTCCAGGAACGATGATGAGTGGCAAATGAAAATGGAGGCCAATGTATATAACAATTGCTGCTATATTCGGCCTCACCAGTCAAAGGAAATGAACAAAATAGTACAGCAATTCGGCGCATTCTTGACAAAAAAACAATGTTAAAAATAGCGTGCTATGATAAAATAGCTTGGCCCTTAAAATACGTTATTAGCATGCTATATCGCGCTATAGCGTGCTACTAGCGAGACATTGTACACTGATTTATTTAGGAAGACATTGCTCAGAACGCTATAACGTGCTATTAGCGTCGCTATAGCGTGCTATTTTTTTCACTGCAAAAAAATGATACATGGTGGTATATCCGCAGAAGAGCAGTCAACAAAGTTCAATTTATAGACTGTAACAAAGTTCAATTTCAATGGAAAATTATGAAAAGGAAAGCAGTCAACAAGGCTTATAAAAATTGAATATCTGTAGAAGAGCCGAGAAATAACCTTGCATAAACATGGTGGTATATCCACTTCCTCTCCACAAAGGAATAACAAAATATGGGCTACAAAAAAGATCAAATTAGTTAAGAAAATAAATAGTTCAGAAAATAATCATGGCGATGCAATCAAAACTCCAACCAGGAAATAAATACCATGTAGCTGATCTTTGTTCCAACTACCAGCCGTACAACAGGCAGTAACACGCTACCACCACTTGATAGAACTTTCACCAGTGAATCTGCATAAAACAGGGTGACACTTCAACCAAGAGGTTTTGACATATAATGCAAGTAACCTGCAAACAAGTAATCATTTCGTAGCTCTTAACAGTTTTAAGCCGGTCATCGCATCAGTTCACCATGAGATAATAAAAGTGAATAAAAGATCCCAAATGCTGTAAATTTGGAAAAGAAAAATAATGCATACAGGTGCATCTTCCTAATATCTATGTGTTGCTTGAAATTTGTAAAAATGATATCAATTGGTACTTCATCATGATCTGGTAGCTCAATCTGATAATGGGGGGTGTGGGATGGGGAGAATAACATATCTGATGCAAGAGAATACTGATTGATAGCTAGTCCAACGGTGTACCAATGAAATCTTGATCTTGCTGCCTTTTGTAGACATGATTGTTCAAGCATCAGTAATAAAAACAGCTGGCCGTACAAAGGATCCAACGGCGGTACCATTCAAATGCCAGAAAAAGCACATCAGCGTTAGTTATTCAAGCTAAAGAGTACTAAATCTGTACAGGGAAAACACAACAAAGGCCTAACCTCTCTTTTCGGTGGTTCAAGTCAACAGCATAGACCACGACCTCTCCATCTTTTGTTATCTTCCATAATGTAGCCCGCAAAAGGTGCCCAAAGACATGCGGCGCAATACCTATTCCTTCACCTTTATCTGCCGAGAAATAGACGACTGGTTATTGAGGGAATACAATTAAGCATACCAAAGGTAGTGCACATTAACATGATCGCACTGACTATTAAGAAGATGATTTTGTGAGTATTTTAGTCTCATGACATTTTGGAACGCAGCATCAATATCATCCATAGTAAACAAGTCAGAGTCAGCAACTTGCTGCAGAAGAGATATTGAAATGGTAAGAGTCGTCCAGGAACGATGATGAGTGACAAATGAAAATGGAGGCCAATGTATATAACAATTGCTGCTATATTCGGCCTCACCAGTCAAAGGAAATGAACAAAATAGTACAGGAATTCGGCGCATTCTTGACAAAAAAACAATGTTAAAAATAGCGTGCTATGATAAAATAGCGTGGCCCTTAAAATACGTTATTAGCATGCTATATCGCGCTATAGCGTGCTACTAGCGAGACATTGTACACTGATTTATTTAGCAAGACATTGCTCAGAACGCTATAGCATGCTATTTTTTTCACTGCAAAAAAATGATACATGGAGAACACACCCCTTGGCACTACATGATACGGATGCATGCTCGCGCCCATATTCGCGCAAATGAGCCTGCGTTCATGCAAACTGACGCACCTAAACATGTGCTTCATTGGACTAGTCAAATTTCCAAACAGCAAAGATCTCGACCATTACAGCAAACAAACAAAAACCTAAGGCGTGCCTAGCCACCACGAAAATACCCTGCGTCCTAATAACCCTTTTAGTCGAGCATGCGCCCAGTATCCTTTCCCGTCCCCCCAATGTAGGCAATGGACCGAGCAGATGGCGCGCACAGCTGCACAGAATGCCTCGACCTAGCCGACACAATTCGTCGAGCAGGTGGCGTGCGTCCGGCGAGGCAGCCAAGCACACCCTTGCACGGTAGCACCGAGGAAGCAAGCTGGCGGGGGAAGGAATAATTGATGGAGGGAGCAGATAGGTGTTGGCGGGGGTAGGTACCAGGCTGGCGAGGGGCAGGAGGAGGGCGGGGTCGCGGTGGTCGGTCCGGCCGCAGTTGAGGACGAAGCGGAAGCCGTCGACAGCGAGCAGGTAGACGAGAGGGCCCCGCTCAGCGGCGTCAACTGCACCGAAGTCCCCATCCCTTCGCCGGCGGCGAGTGGAGTCGGACGACTGTTCGGGCGTGTCCTTTGAGAATTGAGATTGAAGCCGCGAAGCAGCCCATCCGCCTAGACCGCTCGAGGGTGGATGGAGGTTTTTTTTTTTTTTTGAGATTTTTTTTTTTTTTTTGAGAATCTGGATTTGAGGTGTGAGCGAAACTGTAACTGGGCAGCAAAAAAAAAAAAAAATATGTAACTGGGCTGGGCGGTGCGTGGCAATTCGGCCCATATGTGGCTCGATCAGTTTGCTGCTTCTTCCTTCCTCTGCTATGGAGTGAACTGAAATCCAGTTTTTAGAATTTTAGAATCAATGTATAGATATCATCAACTAATCAATTGAACGACAGCCATATATAATTTTAGGACCATCCCCGACGGCTCCTTTTCATTGATGGAACCATAAAACAACATAAGCAGCAGCAGGTTAACACATGCATTTTCCAGCAGCTAGCTAACTTATAGGCCAAATTAATCAAAAACGACTACTACAAAAGAAGCACAACATGCATGTTTAGCATCAGCGGAAGGGATACAGCTACCTACAGCTCAGCTCAGGCGCCTCCCACATGGTGTACCTACCTGCTATATATCTTCTGCTATATAGTAGTCTTCCTTTTCTTGATCGATCCGTCCTCTCTAACCACTCCTGGCAAGCAAAGCAAAACATCAGGAAATATATATGTTCAGGCTCCAGCACACCAGTGAACCACAATACCAAGACGTAGTCAACAAGAGGAGATTATGAAAACAGGCTAACTATTATATATTTGAAAAGAGAAACGAATTAACAGTATGTATTACCTGCAGATCGTGGTCTGGCTCCATGTTGTAGGGTTCGCTCGCGTAAAATAGGTGCCATCTCTTTTCAATGCCTTCAACTTTAAACTTGGTATAAGCCTCGACATGCTGGATGGGGCTGAACTTTTCCCACTCGGCGCCAGACTTTCCCAAAGCCATGGAAGCGAGCACCCTTAGGCTGCAGTCCAGCAGCAAATGACTTGGCTTTACAGTCTGCAGGTACATCGGGAGCCGTGTCTCGCTGTAGCGAACCGTCAGCACGAGTCTCCGGAGTGCATCCATCTCGTGCAGCGACTCGAGCTTTCGGCAGCGAACGATCTTAAGCTTTTGCAACTTGGGAAAACTGGAGATCCTAGTCAGGTCAGGGTTGTCTTGCAGGTCGAGCTCGACTACAGAAGCAAAGTTCTCTACACACTGGAGTCGCTGGACTTGCCATATGGTTAACTTTTTCAAAGCCCTTGCATGGGAGGCAAGTCCAGATGGGATACATCTCAATTTGCAACTTCTGATCCAAAGGTCCTCCAAGGTCAGCATGGCACGCACTTCCTCCTCCCATTCCACCATTCTACTCAAGATCAACTTGTGCAGTCTCGGAAATGCAGCCACCGCCTGGGATGAAGGATGATGACGGTGACTATGGGGCTGCACTAATTCAGGCCCAACATGCTTGATTGCTGGAGCGCGGCGGACCTCCAGGTGCTCCAGGCATGGGAGCAGACACAGGCCATCAGGGAGCTGGGTGCAGCAAGCCAGGACCTCCATGTTCAGTACCCTCAAGCTATTGAGTGGCGTCATCGTTGTCGACATCATCCATCTTGGGGGCCGACGCCCAAAATATCCATTGATGCGAATATGTTCTATACAAGGTGGAGGACAAAGCTCATCAAACACCTCCTCGGTTATTCCTTGATCCTTCTCAGATACTCCCTCTTTGACCAATCCATCATCACTCAGTCTACTGCTGCAGCGTAAGGCCATCAATGACAAATACCCCTTTTCATGAAGCCTGGCCTTTATGGCGAATGAGGCTGCAGATACATTCTCAAGACTACATAATCCAATTTTCCTAAGCTGGGAAAGAGGCCCAAGCTCCTCCAAACTGCACCACTCACCATCCATGTGGGCTTCAAACCCATAGATTGCTCTCAATTTTGTTAGTGCACGGAAACCCCTAGGCATACTATTTACATAGCCAAGGGAAAGAAATCTCAGTTCCAGTAACTTTACAATGCTATCGGGAAGTTTCACAAGATTCACACAATCTTCGAGATCAATGTGTTTTAAGAATTTCATCTTGTGAATGTTCTCTGGCAGGCTTTCTATATCATTGCAATTTATTAATGCCAAATACCTCAAGTGTTTGAGCTGATACAGAGATTTTACCAATGCGGCAAAATTTGTGGATTCTACATGGAGAGTACGTAGACTTGAAAATATAACCAAGGAATCACCGGGTCGAATCTTGACATTTCCAGATAATATTAATGATCTTACTGACTTCTGCTCTTGTAAACTCCTCCGCTAGCGCCTCCAGCAGCGCCTTTCGGCCCACCGCTCTCATTCTCACTTCATCACTTATCTCCCGCCCTATTTTCAGTTCAGATCGACAGATCGATAATCAGACCAATGGCCATGACTGTACCCAGGAATATACTAATCAGTAGGGATCAATATAGTGATACTGACCTGACTTTGTTCCCGGCAAAGCGAAACACCTGCGTCGTTCCAGTCTCAAGATTGGTCACCCGGGATCTGCACGCAGCGGCAGAATCCAGCAGGCAGCAGCAGATCAGTCGAGAAAGCTAACCGATCGAGCTACACACATGCATGCTTCGGCACACATGTATTAGATACACACGACACGTACGTACGTTTCGATGACGTCGTAGCGGGAGGTGAGCTTGTGCGCGACGCCGAGTGCACGGAGCGTGAACCAGCCGTTGGGGAAGACGGTCATGGCCGTCCCCGTGGCACGCAGTTCGGGGTGCCGCTCCAGCACCACGATGCCGCTGCCCCCGGGCGCCACGCCAGCCCGCTGGAGCGCCACCGCCGTTGCAAGCCCCGCGATGCCACCACCCACGATCACCACCTCCGCGTCCAGGCTGCCATCGGCCATCGCCCTTGCAGTTCTTTGGCTAGCTCTTTGCCTCTTGGAGGAGGCAGGCCAGGCCAGTTAATTATGCTCTTATTGGTAGGCACACTAGCTAGTGTGCATACTGATCATACTGATGTGAGTGCCAGATCTTGGCGCACCGCAGCAAGTATACAAATGGGAGAAAAACAGAATAATGATGAGAGTTTTTTAAGGTGAGTCGGCGATCAGATAGCATAAACTAAAGACGAATGGCCGGCCTTTAGTTTTTTGGAGGGTATCGTACCATCAACCAGACTGTGACCTGTCGCATCACCGTTTTGGAGCGGCAGTGGCCACGAGTGATGTTGTCGTACCATCAATCATTCGCGCACCTGGCATGGCCCTGAAAAGCAGCACCAACGACTTCATGCGAGTTGCTTGCCAGAATGCCAGTTAGATGGCAATAGACGCACAAGTTATTTTTTTTTTTTTTTGAGTGATAATAGACGCACAAGTTGTGAGCGTATATACTGGTTGGACATTTATTAATACCGCAGTGGGTTCACTTTCAGGGGCAAAGGGTGCGTGAGACATTTCTTCTTACTCCGCATATAAGCTTTGTTTTAAGCCAAACTTTGTAAAGTTTGATCAAGATTATAAAAAAAATATTAACATTCACAATATCAAATCAATATCATTAATTAGATGCATCATGAAATTAATTTTTATATTGTATGTCTTTAATATTGTAGATGTTGACATTTTTTAATATAAATTTGGTCAAACTTCAATATTAATTTTCACGTTGAGCCCCTCCAGACACGCGGCGTCCTGTTCTAGGTAACCGCGGCGAAGGCCCAGTGCCTCCGAGAGCAGCCCGAGCAGCGTGCGGCCCAGCCTTCGCACGATCCCCGCGTACTCCGGCGTGATGCGCCTGCACGCCGGCGGGATCTCCTCGGCCACTGGCGGCTCCGATGCCATTTCCAGGAGCAGGGTGTCACGCCAGTTGGCCGCCGGCGACTGGAACAGGTCGAAGTTGCACTTGTACGTCACACGCCAGCCGAGGTCCCGACTGTAGTACGTCGCCCTGGCCTCCGCCGGCTCTTCGTTGAAGCGCCACACCGCCGCGAGCATCTTGGGCATGGCCTCCTCTGGCACGCCGTGGTTCACCACCTGGAAGAAGCCCACCGTCTCCGCGGCCACCCTAACCGCACCGACCACCGAGGCCCGCCCGGATGGTGTCGTGAGGCCGGCAAGGTCGATGACCGGGATGGTGACGGAGGAGGAGGAAGAAGTGGAGTGGAAGATGACAGGGACAATGGTGATGCCGGCGTCGCCGAGGCCCTTGACGCCGGCCTTGGTGTCGTCAAACGCCTGATGCTCTCACCGGCGGTGTTAGCCGTCTGTTCCTGCAGTGGTCCTGGACATGGCGCTGACCAGACTCTGTGATGGGATTGTGATGGAATTGTCTCGAATGATTTGGGATTTTAGGTGTTAGGATTTGGGAAAATTCTGTCCATCGCTTTCTCTCTGTTGCTTTTCTTATCTTTGCTACATTTTACATGTTGTACCTATGGATATTATATTTACATATCACTACACACACTAACAAATTGCAAGGAAGTGTGGGTATGTACCAGCGTTTTTTTCTGTGACCAGAGTTGTTAGGTTGTTTAATTTACTGATGTGCAAGGAGACAATGTCACCCAACCCACACTACTAGAATTAAACCCTACGCCGAGTGCTAGAAACACTCGGCAAAGGGCCAAAAACACTCGGCAAAGCTTTTGCTGAGAATTGCTCTCGGCAAAGACCACCCGACGTACACCTCTTAGGCAAACAGAATATTGCCGAGATCCAACCGTCGGGCACTCGGCAACGATTTTGCCGAGTGCCAAACAGTGCGTCTCGGCAATATAACGTGACTTCACGGCCGCTGATTCCGTCAGGTCTTTGCCAAGAGCCGTTCCACTCGGCAAAGTTGTACACATTGCCGAGTGTCTCGCTTGGCTTAACGGAAACCCACCTTTACCGAGTAAGTTTCACTGCCGCTCGGCAAAGTCACAACCAAACTGCTAGCGCATGCCACGTGCCGAGCATTGCTCTCGGGAAAGGATGGTTTTCCGAGTGCTGCTCTCGGCAAAGATTCATTGCTAGTATGGTTTCTGCCTCTTTTTCATCGAACCCTGCAGCAAAATCAGATATAGTACACAAGTTTCATATGAAGTCACATTCTTAAAAACAATCTCAGAAAGGGCTTATATATGGTCCACCCAAGCTTAACAATAAACTCACAAAGACATTATATAAATAGTTCACACAAGCTTCATTTGAAGTCACAAAGTAGTTCTTTAGCACAAGTGCCTACTTACTAAACAACAAAGTGGTCAATGCATGTCTATATGCGACCACATGATAAAAGCAACACCACAATTAGGACGAACTGAAAGAGAATTATCAAGTTCTTCAATCCACTCAACCCGATAAGCCGTTTCTGGCTTACAGCATTGTCCAATTCTGTGTTTCTCTTCTGGTCAAGCACATACTGATTGTAATGATTCTCTGCCTCCTCTCTACTATTGAACGAGTCACGGGAGCTGCCTGGGTAACGAAGCACTTGTTCATTGCATGCGAACCATGAATCGTAGACTCCTGGACACCTACCTTTGTACACCGCATACCACTTCATCTACAAAGAAAGAGAAAAAGAGGCAGAGAAGGAATGCAAGGTTAAAATAATACATCATACATAATCCACGTAAGCATGCATCACTCATATACCTAAAAGCATCACAAGTGGCAATCCAAGTCCACATCAGGATCTACATAACGATATCACTAAATCAACGTCAAACGATCTAGGTGGACTACTCTGAGGTGTAGTCGGGGAAACCAGTGATCGTGGAGTCAGAGCACGTGGGGGCATCCCCCACAGTGGAGGACCAAGCGTCATCGGGAATGATGGTCGGTGGACTCAATGACATCGGGTCGTCACTCTCCTTACGTGGTGAGGCCTTGCTCTCCTTAGTTGGCGGATTCTTCTTGGCCAGATCCTCGAAATACTTTATTAGGATCAGCTGCAGGTTTTCCTCAATGAGCGTTGCCAAGCGGTCCTCACCGGCTCGCTTCTCCTTGACCGCGGAGTCGACCCTAATGGAAGCTGCGTCATCGGAGGAAGCCATAACCGTGAAATCGATCGGTGCTAACACCTTTCATCACACAATGAAAAATAACATAAGAATCAAACATCAAAGATTACTTCTAAGCAAATGTATCATGGTGGACACTCTCACGGATATTTTGACTTTCGGTGATGGTGAAGCTGGGCGAGTCCATCGTGCGTGACAAAGGTATATCGCAGGACGAACTCACCCAGATTGACCGCCATCATCAAAAGTCGATTTCTTTCCTCCAATAACAACTCTAAGCGACTGTCGGTGATGGTCGCTCTTTCTCTGCTGCTCCTGCTTTACCAAGATCTCAGAGGAGGAGTAGAGGAAGAGCGACCCCCTACGACAACAGTCGGTAACATCTCTCATCTGTCAAATATGGTGGACACTCTCTCTGGTGGTTGTATATATGGTGGACACTCTCTCACGGGTATTTCTACTTTCGGTGATGGTCAAGCTGGGCGAGTCCATCGTGCGTGACATTGATACCATTCCTCTGAAAACATCCCTCATCTGTCAAATATGGTGGACACTCGCTCAACATAAAAAACTACTACATAAAAACTAATACAAAAACTACTACACAAAAACTACTACATAGAACTAAAACTACTACACACAACTAAAACTACCATACCTACACAAGAACGACAAAATTGATTTATATAGCATCCATCAATCTATCCATCCATACATCTAGACAGCATCCATCCATCTATCCATCCATACAACATCATCAAATTCTCCAAAATCAATCCATCCATCTATTCATCTATCTATCCATCCATCTATCCATCCATCCATCCATCTATTCATCTATCCAACGAGGAGGGAAGAGAGGAGCAGACGGGGGAATATCACCGAGGAGGCCGGAAGGGAGGAGCTCGGGGACGGTGCGGGGAGGCGGTTTCCTGCCGGCTGGAGGGGGCACCGTCCGGGGGGGGGGGCGTAGGGGAGCCGGCCGGTGGGTGGGGGGCAGCTAAGGGGGGGGGGGGTGCGTCGGCGAGGAGGAGAGGAGGAGAGTGTGGACGCGCACCAAAATGAAGAGAGAGAGCGTGGGGAATTCACTTAAGTGTCCCGCGCTGCCTTTGCCGAACGCCCGTCGGTGCGGCACTCGGTAAAGGTGAAAACCTAGATCTAGGTTTTCACCTTTACCGAGTGCCGCACTCGGAAAACACAAGTCTGCCGAGATTGACTCTCGGAAAAGGATTTCAAATCTACATCTAGGTTTTTTCTTTTACCGAGAGAAGCTCTCGGAAATGGCGTGCATACCGAGTGCTACTCTCGGCAAAATGAGTAGTCAGCAAAATGAGTAGTCAGCATCATTTGTGCCTCTTTCATCTAACCTTGCATCACATAGGATTTTCCATTCATCTTCTGGGCATGATTCCATGTGCCTCCTTGCAGATCTGCAATTTTCGGCGCTGAAACCCTAGCAGTGCAATAAATATATCAAATATTGCACGCGGGTCCGGAAAATGCGGGGGCCTAGCACGTGTCATGCGATGGCCTCCTTTGAGAGGCCTAGAAGTTTCGAGGGCAACCGAGCAACAAGACCCGCACTTCCTTCACAAACCGGACACGTTCCCTCTCGATACCTAGAGACTAGCTCGGAGATGGTGCAGTTTACAAGCGGACTCGGGTGAGGCCTATTCGAAACACGCCCAAAATTTTACCACACCCTACAGGGGCCATGTGATGGCACCGTGCCAGATCCCGAGGATTTCCGGAATCGTACAATTTTCTGAGGATTTAAACGGTTTCATCTGGCATGCCACCGAGGTAATTTCACCCCCCGGTGGCAGGGTCTGCCCCTCCCTCATCTGCCCAAGGCCTACGCATGTCGCAAAGACATCAAATAAGATTTTCCATTCAGCTTCTGGGCATAATTCTATGTGCCGCCTTGCAGATCTGCAATTTCCGGCGCTGAAACCCTAGTAGTGCAATAAATGTCTCAAATATTGCACGCGGGTCCAGAAAACGCGGGGGCCTAGCACGTGTCATGCGATGGCCTCCTCTGAGAGGCCTAGAAGTTTCGAGGGCAACGGAGGAACAAGACCCGCACTTCCTTCACAAACCGGACACGTTCCCTCTTGATACCCAGAGACTAGCTCGGAGATGGTGCGGTTTACATACGGCCTCAGGTGAGGCCTATTCGAAACGCGCCCAAAATTTTACCACACCCTACAGGGGCCATGTGATGACGCCGTGCCAGATCCCGAGGATTTCCGGCATTGTACAATTTTCTGAGGATTTAAACGGTTGCATCAGGCATGCCACTGAGGTAATTTCACCCCCCGGTGGCAGGGCCTGCCCCTCCGTCATCTGCACAAGGCCTATGCATGTCGCAAATTCATCAAATAAGATTTTCCATTCAGCTTCTGGGCATGATTCCATGCGCCGCCTTGCAGATCTGCAATTTCCGGCGCTGAAACTCTAGCAGTGCAATAAATGTCTCAAATATTGCACGCGGGTCCGAAAAATACGGGGGCCTAGCACGTGTCATGCGATGGCCTCCTCTGAGAGGCGTAGAAGTTTCGAGGGCAACAAAGCAAAAAGACCCGCACTTCCTTCACAAACCGAACACGTTCCCTATCGATACCCAAACACTAGCTCGGAGATGGTGCGGTTTATAAGCGGCCTCAGGTGAGGCCTATTCGAAACGTGCCCAAAATTTTACCACACACTACAGGGGCCATGTCATGACACCGTGCCATATCCCGAGGATTTCCGGCATCGTACGATTTTTCGAGGATTTAAATGGTTGCATCAGGCATGCCACCGAGGTAATTTCGCCTCCGGTGGCAGGGCCTCCCCCTCCCTCATCTGCACAAGGCCTACGCACTGCTTGCAGATCTGCAATTTCCGGCGCTGAAACCCTAGCAGTGCAATAAATATCTCAAATATTACATGCAGGTCCGGAAAATGCGGGGGCCTGACACGTGTCATGCGATGGCCTCAGGTGAGGCCTATTCAAAAAAATTACCAGACCCGCAGTGCCATGATGTGGGTAGTAGTAGCTAGCAGCCACGACGAGCTCCCGAACGGCACAACCC
Source organism: Elymus sibiricus (assembly GCA_039707655.1). NCBI lineage: Eukaryota > Viridiplantae > Streptophyta > Magnoliopsida > Poales > Poaceae > Elymus > Elymus sibiricus. The sequence continues at coordinate 14,190,295 of CM077673.1, read as the reverse complement.
ACATCATGGCACTGTGGGCCTCGTACGTGTCATGCGATGGACCATCCTACCATTTATACCACTCATGACGCTCATCCTTAGGCGAGGTGGGACTAAGCTCCCACAACGAAACAACCCTTTGCCGAGTGCCAAGTCACGGCTCTCGGCAAAACATTGCCACCGTCACCGAGCCGTTAACCACTGCCGGATGTGCCACGTGGCACCACTTTGCCGTGGGTTCGCCGTTTCGTACTCGGCAAAGACAGAGTTTTGCCGTGTCTGCCTTCTTCGCCGTGTCTTACTCTCGGCAACAACATAACGTTGTCGTGTCCTCGTTTTTGCCGTGAGGTACTCTCGGCGTTGGTGTTTTTGCCGAGTGCCCGTGCTTTGGTGCTCGGCAAAGAGCTCGGCACTCGACGTACATTGAAATTCCAATAGTGCCACGTGTACGTAATGACGCAATCTCTATCCTTATTGTATTTTTGAGGAGTCCACGTGTTTCATTAACCAGAATGAAAATTACACACACGAAAACACACGCTAGAAGCAACAGGAAGAACAGGTGTCCTGGAACGAACACACAGAGAACCCTGGAAAAAAGATTATTGCAGGAATTGCAAAAGGCCCTTCCAGGTCCCTGAAAATGCCGTCTTCGACGACAAGAAGATCAAGCCTCCTACAAGCCCAAGCTCGGAAGAAGCCGCATCGCAGCCATGCTGCTTTGTGGAACTCAATGGAGGCTGGCTGCGAACGACACATCACATGTAGCTGGGGAACGCTGGCGGGGAGAAATCCCTGAACTTCTCTGATCCTGGCCTCGTCACGCCCAATCGATGCAGCCGAAGGAAGATGCCGAAGCCGCCAGGCACGAACCTCTGATATCGCTCCAGAACACCCATCCTCGGCATACCGCTGACGTGAAAGCGCCGGCGAGCTCCTGATTCCTGAACAACGCGAACCAACCTCACGAACCTCCCCGCGGTGCCAGCGCGAGCACCACGGCGATAGGGCTGAGGCTGGAGGACAAAACTGCACGTTGTGGTTGCTGCCGCCGCTCACCTACCACGACGGGTAAACCTAAGCTCGCTGGTCGAAACGACCGACGAGAACCGACTGCCACCGACTCCTCGCCACCGGTCGAAGAAGCTGTGATGAGATGGGGAGAACCGGGGCCGCCATATTCGCCGATCCTGCATCATGGAATTAATTTTCATATTGTATGTCTTTAATATTGTAGATGTTGATATTTTTTAATATAAATTTGGTCAAACTTTAAGAAGTTTGACTTAAGACAAATCTTGTATGCGGAGTAAAAAGAAATGGATGGAGTACTAACTTGAGGAAGTATGTCAATGCTGAAGATGTGCAAGTACCTTGATTTCCCAGACTAACCAGCGACTTGTGATCGCTTGGGCTGGGGAGGTAGCCGTGGCAGTCTAAGCTGACGAGAGCAACGAAAATTCAAATACAGTGATGTAAAAGTACGCCTTCAGAATTCAGTGCTTTCACGCGAGGAACAGAATCAGAGTAACGAGGATGGCCCACCAAGTTTGTCTCGGCCAGAGATTCACTTTTTACCGTCCTCCACACGTTCCGGCGAGCGGCGACAAGTCCACGGCGACCGGAGGCTCTTGACGCAGGGTCAATGTCTCGGCCGTGCGCCATCACCAATTAATACACCCACCAGTTCTTCTGCCTCTGTCTGCATGCTTGTTCCTCTAGCTAAGGGGCATGGCATGAGCGTTTCGTTCATGGAATTATAGCCAGAGATTCTGCTTTCTGCAATTCTGCTGCATAACTTGTGAGCAGCCGTCAGCTACGGGTCAGGTGACTTCACGAGAGCCGAAACTTTTTTATTTCTGCCACTGCGTTTTTGTCAAGGGACACTTCTTTGGAAAGGTGTGTGTGCTAGACAGCAGTACTATTTTCACGTATTCTCATACACTAGTAGGAAAACCCCCATTTGTCCCGGTTCGTAAGGGCCTTTTGTCCCGGTTCCGAAACCGGGACTAAAGGGTCGGGACTAAAGCCCAAAACCTTTAGTCCCGGTTGGCTTACGAACCGGGACTAAAGGCCCTCCACGTGGCCGGTGCTGGGAGCCCAGGCAGGAGGACCTTTAGTCCCGGTTGGTAACACCAACCGGGACCAAAAGGCAGGACCTTTAGTCCCGGTTGGCAACACCAACCGGGACCAAAAGTCACTGGGGTTTTTGTTTTTGTTTTTTTCAAATGGGGAGGGGGGGGGTTTGGAGGGTTAATTTAGGGTTTCATATTGTGTTAGCTAGCTAATAGAGAGAAGTGTCCCGATCATCATCATCATAGTCATCTAACCAACCATACTTAATTGTTCTTAGAACTACTCGTTATCATAATAACAAGTCATACTCGATCATCATCATCATAGTCATCTAACCAACCATACTTAATTGTTCTTAGAACTACTCGTTATCATAATAACAAGTCATACTCGATCATCATCATCATAGTCATCTAACCAACCATACTTAATTGTTCTTAGAACTACTCGTTATCATAATAACAAGTCATACTCGATCATCATCATCATAGTCATCTAACCAACCATACTTAATTGTTCTTAGCACATGATCATGAGTATTAGCTAGGACCTAACTACCCGGCCTCTCTTAGGTAAAATAGCATAAAACAAGATAGGCCCTGACTCTCCATTATGGAGAATGGAGATTATCCTGTCTCCAATTCTTGCACGTCGCACAATGTTGCTTCCAAGTAGCTCCCTACGATCGACCATACAATTTTTCCAATCTTTGATTGTCATGTCTTCATCGGTTTTAGAAATCCGATATGGACAACAGTGATGCATATGATGACCTGGCAGTAAGCTCATAACATCAAGGTGACCTTTCGGAAACATCAGATGAGGCACACAATCATTCGGGATTTTCTGTTGAAAAACATAGTAATAACTTCGTAGTTAGCAATGTAGTTTAGTTTTAAAAATAATTTATGCAAAAGATGCACGGATGTCGTAATAGTAAAAAATCTTACCATGCGATCTCCATGGATGTTACCGTAGTTCAACACGTGCACTAGTGGCACGTATTGACCATAATGTGTAGGAGTTTGATAATAGGTATTGTAATTCTGAAGATCATTAATAAATGCGATAAGATGATTTTTCTCCTGACAAGTTAATTCTGCGCCATCGGTGTAGTAGGTTCTGTCTACCATCTTCCGTACATTTTTTGAAGAATGAAAATAAGCTGTCAATGGAAATAAGCTGTCAACTATTTTGAAATAAACAATATAAATTACATAATAAATATGTTTAACAAACTCACAAGGAGGCAGAATCGGAATCATAATAAATATGGTTGAGAAACTCACATAATGGTAGAACTGGAGGTGTCTGCACATCGACCCAGATGTCGATATTACCTTCAATTTCATCTTCCGGACGAATATCAAAGGTGATAAGCATATTAGGCTCAAATGCATAAGCCTTGCATAGTGCTTGCCAACTTTTGCATTCAAAATAGGAGTAGGTGTCTGCATTGTACAATTTTACGGTAAAAATATAACCATGCTCGGTCCTCAAGTGAACTCTCTTTACCTCCATACTTTTTTTTAGTATTGAAACCAATCTTATCCAAGACATAAATTCTTGCATGGCAGGGGATACGCTAGTAGAATAGTAAAAAATTAAAATTATAAGTTCAAGCAAAAGAAGCAGAAGTCATGCTTAATTACGAAAAAAGACTTGTCGTTGTGACTTACTGTATCCACTTCGAAGGTCTCATCCAGCACGATGCTGAAGCACCTACCATCAACTAGGTGAGTCGTGTCGCACAGACCGCGCTCGTCTTCGCAGTATTCGCACATACCGAATTCCCTTTCGCTATCGTCGTCAGACATTTCCTATGTTCATAGTTGAAACATTTAAAATCGATTGAAGGCAACTACCAGGAAACTGATCAACACACAGATCACTATTACTCAAAATATGCAACGGGTTGACTTTAGGTCTGTCGAGTCTTTCCTTCCTAAACTGTCATCTCACGTATATGGTGGGCACTCCCTCTGATATTGCGACCGTCGGTGATGGTGGCTCCTCCATTCGTCCCCGAGTGCATTACACCAAAATGTCTAGCACACGGGAACGAAGGAGAAGCGACCCCCACGACAACAGTCGGGATTCTTCCTCTCTCATATTTCGACCGTCGGTGATGGTTGCTACTCCTTCTTTCCCGTGTGCATTACAAATATCTAGCACAAGGAAAAGAAGGAGAAGCGACCTCCACGACAACAGTCGGGATTCTTCCTCTCTCATATATATATATGGTGGACACTCTCCCTCACTGAAAGACGCACAAGGAGCCGAAACAGACCTAAAGTCAACCCGTTCCATATATCGAGCAATGACATAGAAAAAATGCCCTATGTTTTGCCGGAATATCATTGAATTCCCGTTCTGGCAAATCACAAGCACTCGATATGTCCTACATTGTATCACAAGTCATGCTAAAATTCATGAAAATATGAGGCATTACCTTTACTAAAAACAGGACATATCGAGCGCTTGTAAAAATTCCTATATATGCAATGTCATTTTATTAGGAAATCTAATTAAGCATATATACTAATTAAACACTAATTATAGAAAAACAACATTATATAAAAAAAATAGAACATATGTGTGTGTGTGTGTGTTCATGCGTGTGTGTGTGCGCGGGATCGACCCCCCCCCCCCCCTCATGTCGAAGTTATCGGGGAGGGGGTATATCGACCCCCCCCCTCATGTCGAAGTTATCGGGGAGGGGGTATATCGACCCCCCCCCCTCATGTCGAAGTTATCGGGGAGGGGGTATATCGACAACGACATACATTCCGGATCCGTTGGAAAGCTCTCGGGGAGCCGATGCCAACGTGATGATAGGATTTCCTTGTAAATGTTTCCTTGTAAAATTTCAGTAACCCTAAAATTTCAGTAACCCTAAGATTTTTTTCACTCAGCTTGTTTTCACTCTTGTTGTAATTTCCTTGTAAATGTTTGTTCGACAAATCACAAACAAAACTTTTATCAAATTAAAAAATTTATGATTTTTTCCCTATACAAGAAACGTAATAAGAAGGCACTAAATCGATCCCTAAAAGAAAAAACAACAATTTTTGGTGCTACAACCATACACACACTACTATTTTTCGCATCAAGATATCGACAACACCACAAAAACCCCATGAAATGTGAAGGAATTATGCTAATCGTTATACATCTACGTATGAAGAAACATATGTAACTAAACATAATTAATCTTGCAACATCATTGAAAAAAGAAACATGTAACTAAACTTATAATTTCTATCTTGTATTGATCTATTGGACCAAGAAAAACTGATTAATCTTGCAACATCATTGCAAGCAACTCCTGATGATTTTTTGCAGATAAGCAAGGCAAAGACGACGACGGCGACGTTGCCGCCGCCGCTGCCGTCCACGGCGATGGTGGCGCACGCGCGCGCGGAGGGAACGCGTGCGGGGAGGAAAGGGGGTCGGCCGGACGGCTCCAGGGTGGAAGAGGAGCTCACCACAGCGCGCGGAGGGAGAGGTCGGCGACGGGGCGGCGACGGGGACGGCGGGCTCAGGGCGGCGACGGGGCGGCGACGGGGCGGCGACGGGACGGCAACGGGGCGGCGACGGGGACGGCGGGCTCGGGGCGGCGACGAGGACGGCGGCGACGGGGCGGCGACGGGCTCGGGGCGGCGACGGGGCGGCGACGGGGCTCGGGGCGGCGACGGGGCGGCGAGCTCGGGGCAATGGCATATGAAAACTGAAATTTTCCAAGTGTTTACTTATATAGAAGAAGCATTGGTCCCGGTTCGGGGAACCAACCGGGACCAATGCCCACCTTTAGTCCCGGTTGGTGCCACCAACCGGGACCAAAGGTCTCTTTTCAGCAGCCCAAAGGGCGGGAAGCAGAGACCTTTGGTCCCGGTTGGTGGCACTAACCGGGACCAAAGGGGGGCATTTGTCCCGGTTGGTGGCATCAACCGGGACCAAAGGGGGGCATTGGTCCCGGTTGGTGGCATCAACCGGGACCAAAGGGTGATTCTGCCCGGGGCCAAATTTTTAGTCCCACCTCGCTAGACGAGAGAGCTCGAGAGTGGTTTATAAGCGCTGCTGCGCATACCCTCTCGAGCTCCTCTCTACTGCAGGCCTTCGGGCCTAATCTGTCACTGCCTGTGGGCCTTCTGCGGGCCTGAATCCTGGCCCAACAAGCTGGTTCGGTTTCAAGTCGTATTCATGCCGTGGCGGCCCAATAGGTGGCATTTTTAAAAAAAAAATCCAGTTTTTTGTTTTGTTTTTTGCTTTATTTATTTTATTTTGTTCCTACTTACTGTTTTTTAGTTCATTCTTTTTGCTTTTAGGTCACAAAAATTATAAACTTTCTGTTAGTGCCTTTAGTTTTCAAATTTGAATAGTTTAAATTAGAATTTTTTGAAATTTGTGTGAATCACTAGTTTGTGAATAACTTTACTAAAAAAGGAGATTTTTGAGTGATCCTTTTTCCTGCTATTTAATATTACTGTGTTTTATCATTATATTCAATTTGGTAAGTTTTAGGTTATTTTAAATGTCTGTTTTAATCAAAAACAGATTTGGTTATTTTAGTTTGCTATTAAAGTTTCTAACAAAAAAATTCTTTATGAAAATTCTTTTTGCTATTAATGTTTTGAACAAAAAATTCTTTGATAATTTTAGTTGCATAAATTTTATATAATTTTAGTTTCAAAAATACTAGAGGTTTATAAAAGCTTTTTAGTTGATTCCTTTTGCTATTAGAGTTTTATAAAAGCTTTTTAGTTGATTCTTTTTGCTATTGAAGAATATTATAGTTTTGTTTTAGTTGATCATAACAGAATATTTTAATTGATTATTTTTAGTTCATTCTTTTTGCTATTAGAGTTTCATAAAAGTTTTCTAGTTCATTCTTTTTGCTATTAGTTCATTCTTTGAGCTAAATGACCCTGAAATTAAAAAACACTACAAATGAACTCTGAAAAGGTTGAAAGTTGGCATGGTATCATCATTTCACCCAAATAGCATGTGCTAAAAAGTTGAGAGGGTTACGGCAAAAACTAGATGCACTTCGTGTACAAAACGGACAATCTTTTTCGAAGTATGAGGGTTTCGGACGAAAACTCATCTGTTACAAAGGTATTTCATTTTTTTGAACTTATTTGAACTCCAGACTTTTTGTGTGTTCGAAATGAACCATTCAAAGCCACATCATCAATTTTCAACCCTTTCTGACTTCATTTGGTATTTTTCATGCATTTACTGATTTTTTTGATCTAAATGACCATGAAATTGAAAATCACTACAAATGAACTCTGAAAAGGTTGAAAGTTGGCATGGTATCATCATTTCACCCAAATAGCATGTGCTAAAAAGTTGAGAGGGTTACGGCAAAAACTAGATGCACTTCGTGTACAAAACGGACAATCTCTTTCGAAGTATCAGGGTTTCATACGAAAACTCATCTGTAACAAAAGGCATTTCATTTCTTCACATGTAACTGCCGTGATATTCTAGATCAAAGGCATCATCATACTAGTTGTGGAGAGAAAGTCTTCACTTTTTCTTCGCTCGTGTCCTTTGCTTATTGCGCCGTAAGCATGGATAATCTTCATCGTTTAACAGGGTGCTTGGGTCAGCCTTGACTTTGAAGGGAGGAATTTCATGAAACTTTTAATAATCTTCAGACATGTCTGTCTTGCCCTCCAATCCCACGATGTCTCTTTTTCCTGAAAGAACTATGTGGCGCTTTGGCTCATCGTATGATGTATTCGCTTCCTTATCTATTCTTTTTCTCGGTTTGGTAGACATGTCCTTCACATAGAAAACCTGCGCCACATCATTGGCTAGGACGAATGGTTCGTCTGTGTACCCAAGATTGTTCAGATCCACTGTTGTCATTCCGTACTGTGGATCTTCCTGTACCCCGCCTCTTGACAGATTGACCCATTTGCACTGAAACAAAGGGACCTTCAAATCATGTCCATAGTCAAGTTCCCATATGTCCACTATGTAACCATAATATGTGTCCTTTCCCCTCTTGGTTGCTGCATCAAAGCGGACACCACTGTTTTGGTTGGTGCTCTTTTGATCCTGGGCGATCGTGTAAAATGTATTCCCATTTATCTCGTACCCTTTGTAAGTCATTACAGTCGAAGATGGTCCCCTGGCCAACGAGTACAGCTCATCAGAAACAGTGTTGTCACGCATGAGACGTGTTTGCAACCAACTGCCGAAAGTTCTGATGTGTTCACATGTAATCCAGTCGTCACACTGCTCCGGGTGTTTGGAGCGCAGAATATTCTTGTGTTCATCAACATACGGGGTCACCAAGGTAGAATTCTGTAGAACTGTGTAGTGTGCTTGATACCAAGAATGGCCGTCCCTACATATTATTGAGTTCGCTCCTAGCGTGCCTTTTCCAGTCAGTCTCCCCTCATACCGCGATTGAGGGAGACCAATCTTCTTAAGGTCAGGAATGAAGTCAACACAAAACCCAATGACATCCTCTGTTTGATGGCCCATGGAGATGCTTGCTTCTGGCCTAGCGCGGTTACGAACATATTTTTTTAAGACTCCCATGAACCTCTCAAAGGGGAACATATTGTGTAGAAATACAGGGCCCAAAACGACAATCTCGTCGACTAGATGAACTAGGACGTGCGTCATGATATTGAAGAAGGACGGTGGGAACACCAGCTCGAAACTAACAAGACATTGCACCAAATCACTCCTTAACCTTGGCAGGATTTCTGGATCGATCACCTTCTGAGATATTGCTTTGAGGAATGCACATAGCTTCACAATGGCTGATCGAACGTTTTCCGGTAGAAGCCCCCTCAATGCAACCGGAAGCAGTTGCGTCATAATCACGTGGCAGTCATGAGACTTTAGGTTCTGGAACTTTTTCTCTGCCATATTTATTATTCCCTTTATATTCGACGAGAAGCCAGACGGGACCTTCATACTGAACAGGCATTCAAAGAAGATTTCCTTCTCTTCTTTGGTAAGAGCGTAGCTGGCAGGACCTTCATACTTCTTTGGATGCATGCCGTCTTTTTCATGCACACGTTGCTGTTCCTCCCGTGCCTCCGGTGTATCTTTTGTCTTCCCATACACTCCCAAGAAGCCTAGCAGGTTCACGCAAAGATTCTTCGTCACGTGCATCACGTCGATTGCAGAGCGGACCTCTAGGTCTTTCCAATAGGGTAGGTCCCAAAATATAGATTTCTTCTTCCACATGGGTGCGCGTCCCGCATCGTCAGTCGGAACAGATAGTCCGCCAGGACCCTTTCCAAATATTACTTGTAAATCATTGACCATATCAAGTATGTGATCACCAGTACGGAGGGCGGGCTTCTTTCGGTGATCTGCCTCACCTTTGAAATGCTTTCCTTTCTTTCGACATTGATGGTTGGTCGGAAGAAATCGACGATGCCCCAGGTACACATTCTTCCTGCATTTGTCCAAATATATACTGTCGGTGTCATCTAAACAGTGTGTGCATGCGTGGTATCCCTTGTTTGTTTGTCTTGAAAGGTTACTGAGAGCAGGCCAATCGTTGATGGTTACAAACAGCAACGCATGTAGGTCAAATTCCTCCTGTTCGTTCTCATCGCACACACGTACACCTCTTCCATTCCATAGCTGTAAAAGTTCATCAACTAATGGACTTAGGTACACATCAATGTCATTGCCGGGTTGCTTAGGGCCTTGGATGAGCACTGGCATCATAATGAACTTCCGCTTCATGCACAACCAAGGAGGAAGGTTATACATACATAGAGTCACAGGCCATGTGCTATGCTTGCTGCTCTGCTCCCCAAAAGGATTAACGCCATCTGCACTTAAACCAAACAATACGTTCCTCGGGTCACCTGTAAAGTCGCTCCACTTTCTCTCGATCTTTCTCCACTGCGACCCGTCAGCGGGTGCTCTCAACTTCCCGTCTTTCTTACGGTCTTTTTTGTGCCATTGCATCAACTCGGCATGCTTTTTGTTTCTGAACAGACGTTTCAACCGTGGTATTATAGGAGCATACCACATCACCTTGGCAGGAACCCTCTTCTCAGTGCGCTGGCCCTCAACATCACCAGGGTCATCTCTTCTGATCTTATACCGCAAGGCACCGCATACCGAGCATGCGTTCAAATCCTCGTACGCACCGCGGTAGAGGATGCAGTCATTAGGGCATGCATGTATCTTCTGCACCTCCAATCCTAGAGGGCATAGAACCTTCTTTGCTTCGTACGTACTGCCGGGCAATTCGTTATCCTTTGGAAGCTTCTTCTTCATTATTTTCAGAAGCGAACTAAATCCCTTGTCAGATACACCATTGTCTGCCTTCCATTACAGCAATTCCAGTGTGGTACCGAGCTTTCTGTTGTCATCTTCGCAATTTGGGTACAACCCTTTTTTGTGATCCTCTAACATGTGATCGAACTTCAACTTCTCCCTTTCACTTTCGCATTCTCTCTGTGCATCAACAATGACCCGGCGAAGATCATCATCGGGCACATCGTCTGGTTCCTCTTGATCTTCAGCTTCCCCCATTGCAGCATCACCGTATTCAGGGGGCGGGTAGTTGTCGTCATCCTCTTCTTCTTCGTTGTCTTCCATTATAACCCCTCTTTCTTCGTGCTTGGTCCAAACATTATAGTGTGGCATAAAACCCTTCTCAAGCAGATGGAAGTGAAGGGTTTTAGAGTTGGAGAAAGCCTTCGTATTCTCACAGACAGTACATGGACAATGCATAAAACCATTCTGCTTGTTTGCCTCAGCCGCTTCGAGAAAATTATGCAGGCCCTCAATATACTCGGAGGTGCGTCGGTCACCGTACATCCATTGCCGGTTCATCTGCGTGCATATCATGAATAGAGAAGTGACCAAATTAATAGAAATTCATCATCACATTAAAGCCAAAGTACAGTAGTGACCAAAATAAATACATAACGTTCATACATAGTTCTCATTATTGAACAACATATAGCTCTCTAGAGCATCTAATTAAAACATACATTGAAACTATAAAATTTCTATGTCGGTTGGAATTTCCGGTTCACATACCTCATAGATTAAAAAATCTATGTCACGTTGGTCGGCATAATTGTCATAAACACTAAATAAAATAAATAGTTATAAAAGATAATATATACCACATTCGAATCATAGACCGGACGAGGGCCGACGTGGGCGGATACCATGACCATGGCACTATATAATAACAAACAATAATAAAAGTAAGAAAATTACACAAGTATCTATCTAAATGATACAAGTAAGAACTTTTTTCTTTTAGAAAGAAGATAAGAAGAAGAGGCTAACCACGGTGGTGCCGGCGCCGAGATAGACGCGGGCGATCGACGGCAGTGAGGACGGGGACGGGACAGGACGGACCGCCAAACCTAAACAAATCTTGAGAAAAATGGAGATTGGACAAGGAGCTTCGAGAGGAGAAAGCTTAAGTGTGGCTCGGGCATTTCATCGAACACCTCATGTGCATAGGAGGTGAGCTAGAGCACCACAAAGCTCTCCCCTCGCCGGCCAGAAAAACAGAGCAATGTGAAGTGCTCTGCTCGCTCGCGGAGGGGGGGAGGGTATATATAGGCATCTCATTGGTCCCGGTTCGTGGCTGGAACCGGGACCAAAGGACCCCTTTGGTCCCGGTTCCAATCACGAACCGGGACCAATGGTTGTGGGCCAGGAGCGAGGCACACTGGTCCCGGTTCGTGTCTGGAATCGGGACCAAAGGGTCCAGACGAACCGGGACCAATGCCCCCACGAGGCCCGGCCGGTCCCCTGGCCTCACGAACCGGGACCGTTGCCCCCATTGGTCCCAGTTCGTGACTGAACCGGGACTAATGGGCTGGCCGGCCTGGACCAATGCCCTGTTATGTACTAGTGATATAAGTATTTGTAGAAAAGCACACAAGTGATATGACAGAGTATCCTTGATCGTGTGTATTTCGATGGAGCAGGTGACACTTGAAGCTGCGATGCATGGTTATACGAAGCTGATCATCTAGCTGCTGCTTCTAAGCAGCTCGTCATCGTACTCTGGCCATGGAATCGGTGATTCTGATGTCCAGTGCTTGAAGGATCTCAAACAATCGTTGATTGATCCTAGCAGTATACTGGAAAGCTTGTGGAATTTTACCGACAACCACGTTGATGGTTACTCTGGTTACAGCATATGCCGGTTCACCGGCTTGGAATGCTGGCACCCTAATGAGAACAGGGTTCTCAGTTTGCGCTTCGGCAACCTCGGATTCGAAGGTTCATTCCCTCGAGACCTCGAGCTTTGCGCCTCCATGACCACTCTTGACCTGTCAGGCAATAATTTCTCAGGGCTGCTGCCGGAACACATCTCCGAGCAGATGCCCTATGTAACCTACCTGGATCTCTCGAATAACAGTTTCTCAGGCGCGATCCCTGAAAGCATCGTGAACATGACGTACCTGAGCACTCTCACCCTCTCCAGAGGTAGTCCTATCTATATCTATATCTATACCCTCCTGGGCGCTGGTTAGTATTCCGCGTTTGCCCAGTTCGCTGTTTTCGGCCCATTTAGATTCCTGTCCTTTTTATTATTTACAAAGAATAGGTTAAACATGATAATACTATAACTTTACAACCGTAAATCGGATTAAAATACTTTGTATATGTAATTTGATCGAAAAATGCGTAGTTTTCAACCGTGCTATTATTTGTTCCTGTTAACCACTTTAAGATTCTATTTAGGGCATAACCTTAATTAACCTAATTAATTACAATGGGGTATTTTGGAAAATGCTAACACACAATATAACTTTTATATGAAGTATGTTAGGAGGGCCTATATGGATCGGAGGGAGTATGATTGATCGGTTTCAATGGGCATATAAGAGTAATAAAGAAAGGAGAGAATAACGCGTGATCAGTGGGGATAAAAAAAGAAGGGAGATTCAAAAAAATATGACCCTGTCGTTCGTAGAAAGAACGATTTAGTGGTTATCGTCCGCACCGGGGACGAAAGGCCCGGTTCCTGCATCAGTGAAGAGGGTGTATGTTGAAGTTCTGACCCACAGTATTTATCTCATTTGATGCTTGGACACGCGCGGTTGTTTCTCCTTTAAATTTTTGTACTAACATAATAAGTAGCTTCAGCTCCTTACCGTTTCAGTTTGGTAAAGAAGCCAAAAGTGGGCTAGTTTTTCCTGTTGTGAGTTGAAAGGTAGAAAAAGCCTTGCGGTGATGAGTAAACCAAACAACCATAACTCTACATGATTCAGACTCCATATTAATGTTGTGACAGTGTATCTATCATATCATAGTTCATACGAATTTGGAGAGAAATAATCATCAAACGTGTATCAGTACACATGAGTATACGTGGATCTCAACGAATGGATCATCTAATAAATAATCTCCCCGGTTAATTGGTGACAACAGCCCAATTAACTTAACTTGCAAGTATATTACTCCTCACTTGCAATTACGTGATGACACGCTTAATTGCTTGACCTGATCAGCTTGGTATATCATCACTTGGGCGAATACATAAATGTAGCATGTGATCCGTGTGGCCCTACAGATTAACCGGTCGTGTTGATCTGTGATTTATATATGTTGCCGTTGGTCCAATCACACCAGAGTCCAATGCTCCATACGTAACGGGTGGACACGTACCAATATTTCATATAGGTTAACTATAATGGACTCATAGGAGTAATAAAAACTTATTCACTTCTTACAGATAGATTAAACAAACTCTAGTCTATGAACGACCGGTCCTGTGATAGAAACAGGCAGCTGACGTCCAAACTAACTAATGAGCTGAATAATACTACTAATTTGTTTCCGTAATATACTACTACTAATAGTTAATTCGATCTCTTTTGCAATCATGGGAGCATAAACCTCTCGCATCACTCTGAGCACTACTTATTTCCATAATTATTACACCTCCAGCAAGATATATAAGACGTTACCTCAAAGAACAAATATAAGACAAAAGTAATTGGGACAATATAAAACAAACTTTGATCAAGAATCAATCCAATAATACACGGATTATCTGTAAAAAAAATCAAGATCATCGGTAGTTTCTTTTACTGTCTCTATGTTAGCCAATCTTTTTTTATAAAAATCCAATAATAGTGAAGAGCGTGCATGTGATTGCATTAACAAAAACAAAATTTAGCATAAACTAGCAAACATGCTCGTGCGTTGCAACGGGGGATACACTGTATATGACGGCAAAAACGGGCATGGAAAAAAATAAGAAATGATTAAGTGTGTTTTTACCTCCTCATCGCGTCCGTTGTTACACGCATCACGTATAGTATTGATGTCACAAGCATGCTCTCGATGACGGCGATTCGCAAGTGCTGGCGCCCTACAGTGGATGGAGAAAATAAGGGCAGAAGAGGAAGGCTTGTATCTCTCAAGCATATATATTTACTAAACAAAATCTATCTGATGCATACCAGTTTGGGTAGAATTGTCGAAGTGCTTCCTCTTAGATAACATCTGCATCAGAAAATCCACCACACCAAACATATACATATGTTTAGCAAGGACACAGAAATCAGATTGGTAAAAAGATAGTTAGGATGAATAGAGAGTTTTGAAGATTTCCGACATTGCAAATCATAATAGGTTACAAATTTACATCATGCATGTAATTTTACCAAATCAACATGACAAATTATTACAACCTGCAGAAGCACCAAGTATCTTGCCTTTATATATTGACGGTTGAGTGTTCAAAGGTGAGGAGGAGTTCGATGCCACGTTCAATCTGGATCAGAATACGTACTCTTCCATGGATTAGTTACGTAGTGGTAGTAGTAGTCAAACAAGATATGTGCCACGACCGGCGGAAGAAGGGATTAGGAGGATTATCTAGCATAGGTGCCTAGGAAGAGGCCCAACGCGGCAGCACGGTACGGATGGTGCGTTGCCTAGCACTTCCTTTTGCATATATTAAGAAAGACCACCAATTAATGTACAAAAGAATTGCCTTCGTGTGCTGGCTAGCTCGTGCTATAAGTAATCGGTCGGCCCAGGTTCAAATCATAGTTTATACACATATAGTATAATTTTTACCACGTACGAGAAAACTGGCCAGTCGATAACTATAGTGCTTGAGGCCCAACTTGCTCACACGGACTGCGGTGCTTGAGGCCCAAATCGGCCCCGACGGCCCACGTGGATGAGTTGTGTGCCCTGCTAGTTGACGTACATAAAAGTGGCGGCTGATAGCTGTGCTGGACATACGAAATTTGTAAATCGGGAAGGGACATACAGAAAACGCCTGATGGACCATAAAATGTGGAGAAACAATCCTTACTTTAATATTAGGTATAGATGAATTAGTTAGTCTCCACTGGAGATCATTTGAACCCACCAAACCTATGTTTTTTATATTAGTGGAGATTATCTTTACGTATGTCTAATCTCGGTTTCAAAAGTTTCATTTTGATTTTAGTTAGGTTTGAAATTTCTAGGAAACATGATGGCTGCATCAAAATATATGTGGTACCAAAAAAAACAGGATACAACGTTCAAGAAAACTCTATTTATACTAACCATGAGTCAAATTGATATGAAACAAGTCAAACATGATGTATTGGTTTCATAGAGGTTTCACTGCAGTTTTAGAATACAAATTCCAAACTTTGTCAAAACGTATCCAAGATTGATCTTGTTTTGAAGATCTTCTGAACACAAATATCCAAATGGGTCATACATTAGACCTTCGGTTCAAAGGATAAAAACCATACAAACATTGGAATCAAATTAAAAAGCATGGGTGGCTGGATAACAAAATTGCGCTTTTCCGTCCAAATATACCCACCACTCGGGCCACCAAACTTGGTGCCCCACATTTCATAGAGTAATGAAGGTGGGTGAGTGGATGGAAGGAGAGAGGATGTGGGTGTGTTCTATTTTTACAAATACAATGATACATCATACATACAAGGAGAGAGGAAGTGCTAAATACATCTTAATGCATCACGAATGTTTATGCACAAACCAGCGATCAATTCACCCTTTTGGAAGGTTTTGATGAAAACTAAAGTTGCATTCTTAAATAGGGGAAGATTTCACATTGGAGATGGCCGAACAACTAGATTTTGGGAGGATACTCGGCTTGGGGACATGCCTCTAGCTTTATAGTATCCCTCTCTCTACAATATTGTTGAGCGCAATGAAGACTACGTTAGCACTGTGTTCGGGTCAAATCCGTTGAATATCCAGTTCAGGAGAGCCCTGATCGGGGATAAGTGGTCTGCGTGGGTGGATTAAGTATGAAGGTTGATACATATCGCCCTTACTAGTGTACCAGACACATTCCATTGGAAGTTGACGCCTTTTGGACTTTTCTCTGTTAAATCTATGTATATGGGTTTAATTAACTCTAGACCAATCTTCGATTCAAAACACATTTGTAAAACAAAAGTACCACTCAAGATTAAATTTTTCATGTGGTTTGTTCATAGGGGAGTGATTCTTACTAAATATAATATAGCAAAACGTAAATGGAAAGGTAGTAAACAATGTTGTTTCTATGATCAGGCGGAACAATGCACCATTTGCTTATTGCTTGCCCACTTGCTACTCTCTTATGGCGTATGCTTCATGGGGCGTTTAATTTGCCTCCACCCACCAGTATAACCAATATGTTTGGTAACTGGTTGAGGGGGGTTGAAGCCAAAACTAAAGCACGAATCCGCATGGGTGTTTGTGCTTTGCTTTGGGCTATTATGAATTGTCGTAATGATTGTATTTTTAACAGAGTGAAAGTTCCCAATTTTTTGCAGGTTATCTTCCACGCTACAGGATGGATTCGTATGTGGTCGTTACTGCAACATGCGGAAGTGCGGGAGCTTATGGCCTCTGGATGCAACCAATGGAAGATGGTAGCACGGGATACGTACAACCGGTTTGGATGGCGGTAAAATAGTAGGCTGTGTGTGTAGGCATATATCCCTATTTGTGCTGGTTGTGCTTGTACTAATTTTTGAGTCATACTTTGATGTTGAAGATTGATATTTTTGAACTTTAATAAATATATGGCTATGTGCATCGCAATGATGCAGAAGCCGAGGGTGATCCTCCTTTTCTTAAAAAATCAGCGGTCGATTGGGCTCCTCTAGGCACCGGAGCCATTAGAAAAAGGCATGTGAATTACACAATGAAACCAGAAATTCATCTTATAAACAACATGATTTAGTAAAAATAAGTAGCAAGATATGTTCATGTATTCAAGCACACAAACCAGCAAAGTCCTACAGCTTGTCTTCAAGATATAGCGAAGCACTTATCTTAGGCTGTTGGCCTACCAATCAATGAAAATTCGAAAAAAATGAGTTCCTTCACTATACACAGAATGTCAAGGTTTGTTCACTAACGGCGAAGTTTATATTATGTTTTGTGCATTTTACTGTATTGTTAATACCAATCAAGTTTGAACAGAACAGAACAGGGAATGAAAGAACGACACGAGAAAAACAATGTCCACAGAAGAAACTATCTCGTGGTGCCGTGTCAAACATACATTCTGTTAAAGTTATGAAAGCAAAAATACATTTCGTTAAATATATATTCTTTTAATGTTCAATTGGATCAAACACTCACTCCCGAGAAGTCAAATAAACTAAACTTGATTACACGCCTTACCGGTTGCACGTGTCAAATTATACTCCATACATTTTGCTTAATTGTTTCGTGGGCAGTGGGTTGCTCCCTCTCCACAAGTCAAACCAATCGGTGGAGGATCTCCTGCGCCTGTAGCCATCGGAGCTAGCACAGCTGCACAGCAGTATTATATATACACAGACATGCAGTTCCTCTTGTTGTCATCAACATCACAGCACAGCATAACACTGCAAAATTAAACACAAGAGGGGCGAACAACTGTGCCAGTAGCAAATGGCCGTGGTAGGAGACGAGTTGAAGCTGCTCGGCGTGTTCGCGAGCCCATATGTTACGAGAGTGAAGCTTGCGCTCAGCTTCAAAGGCCTGAGCTTCGAGGATGTCGAGGAGGATCTCGCCAACAAGAGCGAGCTCCTCCTCGCGTCCAACCCGGTGCACAAGAAGGTGCCAGTGCTCATCCACAACGGGAAGCCCGTGTGTTACTCGCAGATAATCGTGCAGTACATCAACGAGGCCTTCAGCGGCACCGGACCGCCTCTGCTCCCGGCTGACCCCTACGAGCGTGCCGTCGCTCGCTTCTGGGCCACCTACATCAATGACAAACTCTTAGCGTCGTGGTTGCAGGTGGCGCGGGCTAAGACAGAGGAGGAGAAGGCTGAGGGGTTGAAGCAGACACTTGCGGCGGTGGAGACCATGGAGGTGGCCTTCAAGGCATGCTCCAAGGGAAAGCCTTCCTTCGCTGGTGACAGCCCCGGATACCTGGACGTGACCCTCGGGGCCTTGGTCGCTTGGGTGCACGTTGGCGTGGCGTTGTATGGCATGTCACTCTTCGACGTTGCCAGAAGCCCTCCCCTAGCGGCGTGGGTGGAGCGCTTCGCTGAGCTGGAGGCGACCAAGGCTGCCCTGCCTGACTTCAAGAGGTTGGTCGAGTTCGCCAAGATGAAACAGGCATAGCAGGCTGCGGCAGCTGCCACCACGAGCACATGAGATAACTAATTAGAGATGCGATATCGTATGCATGGTGGTAGCTACACACCCTTTGGCATAAGTGCCTTTTGTAATATATGAGGTGTCAGGTTTCAATGGCATTGGCACATGTGCATTTTTGTTGTATAGAAATGATTTTTCCTCACTTCTCTTTGTCTTTTTTATTACCTTTTTGACACAAGTGTGTTTTCGTTGTGTAGAAATGACGTTTTCTCACTTCTCTCTGTCTTTTTGTTTGCCTTTTTGGCATATTTGCACGTTTGCTTGCCTGGCTGGTCCAAGGTCACGATATTTTCGTTTTAGAGTTATTTTTCATAGTCCGAAATAATTTACCAAATAATTAGAGATAAAAATTGGGGCCGTGTGTAGCTACCACCATGGGTAGCAAATTATTTCCGTAACTTAATTATGATTGTCGGTTGTATTTAGGTGTAGCTGAGTTCATGTCGGTTTGGTTAGTTTCCAGTTCGTGTTCGATTAGAATTGGTAGTACGTGACTTGGTCTAGATTTTATGTGTGCATATGTGTACATGTACTAGGGCGAACTTGATGTACTATAAGATTGTACCCTAAGTAAAGAGCAAAGAAAAAGCCACGTCAGCTGCCGTTGGTCATAAAACCTTTGTGCGTGTGTTTTCGTCACTATTTCTATGTGATCGATCCTTTCCTTGAGGCTATATACCCAACAAATACCTTGACAATACCCTTTATTTCAAGTGTCTGTCATATGAGGATTTGTCACAGACGGTTCTTCACGTCATGCACAACCACTTGTAATTGACTTCTGTGTTAAAAAAATTGCTGTCGTGTTCACCGCAGAACACCTCGCCTTAAAAAGGAACATGTGTCGCGCATGCTGAAAGAGGAGACCGATCTGACATCGCTCACCCGGGATGGCGTCACCGCTCATGTGGGAACGCTAACACGGTAACCATTATCGATCCTGGCTCCTCGGGTATTTGTGCAGTATTATGGCTTCTAAATGGGCAAACATTCTGTCGACTATCATATGCAGAGACTGGCCGTATAGGAGCTCTGCTGATACAGCGGCATGCTTGGACCCTTGCGCGCACGGGTGTTATCAGCCAACATGTGGCTCCTGGGATAAGGGGCGGAGCTACACCCCAGGCACGCAGGGCCAGGCCCCGGGCATAGAAGTTTTTTCACCACATCTCCCTTTCTCTCGCTGGTAATGTTCTCTTTAGTATTAGTAGTTTGGTTTTTCTGTTTGGTTGTCATAGTGTATGCATTTTCTGTTATTCACGGTGTGTGGATAATTTAATTTCTGAACTTTGAAATGGAATGGAGTGTGTACGCCAATATATATAATGTTTTCATCAGGTGTCGATGAAAATCATATTGATTCATTTTGTAGTAATCAAGGATAAAGAGATTTCATTTAAGGCCGATCATTTCCAACAACACAAAACTGTAGATATGGAATTGCCCCCTTCGATTTCAAGAAATCCGCATTCAATCTCAACTCCAGGAAGTGACAATCTAGGTATTCCTACTCCTGCTTTAGTATTGACTTTAAATTTTAGATTTATTTAGCAATTTGGCTTTATTGGCTATGTTTCCACATGAGTTTTCTTTTGGGGTAGTTATAAATGCCAAAGTTTTTCCATGTTGCCGATTTTTTTTGGGTCTGGGGCTTGCTTGAATCCTGGCTCCACCACTGCCTGGGATGCCTGAACTACACTCGTCCGGTATCACGGCTCTAGGACTCCATCTGACCAGAGCGCAACATACACGATTAGAGATCTAAAAATTATATACTGCATCTGATTATGGCAAGGCTAGAGCACGTGTATGGAAGTGTGCTAGTTAGGGATAACCTTTGAGGCACCACGCGCCTTCAAGTCATGGTTGCGGATGATGCTCCTCACCATAATTAAGTTTGAGCATAGGCGCATTGTCATGGTGGCTGGAGGTGCAGGCGATTAATTAGCGACATCGATGCTGCACAGATGCTCCTCAACGTAAATTTGAGCATAAGCGGGTGGAGATGGAGATGATCAGCGAGTAAATGGTCGGTTTGACGGCAGTAGCCTGATCGATCTAGAAGAAGTGCGGTGAGGGCACGGGGGCTTGATGAGGCAGGGAGGCACCGTTTCTACTTGTGCTAGGGCTTGGGGAGACGGGGCACATCCTTAGGAATTTTTGTTGAGGGACACATCTGTAGGAATTGAAACAGCATGTTCCCAACTATTGAGTCGGACTGTGAGTCGCTTATCTCTCGCCTGAAAGCGGACACCCCTGACAGGTCCTGCTTCTTTCATATCATTGCTGACATCAGGGATCTTATGATGCAATTCCAGTCTATTTCTCTGTCGGCTGTCAGGAGAGAATGCAACATCATGGCCCATGTGAATTGGTTGCTTTTGCCAGGACACATGGAGACTACAGGGTAGTAGCGGGAGTTCCCAGTAAGCTGACCTCTATCCTGTCAAATGATTGTAATCTGATGCAAGGCAGTGTATAAGCTTATTGGCTGTTTCTCAAATATACATAAACACTATTCTGATCACGGGATCATAATATTATTCTGATCACAGGTGGAACTTCCTGAGTTACACAATCTGAACTTTCCTCTGTAGGAACCCGACCTTCGGGCTATCTTCGCAACCGTGTCTCCCCTCGCGAATTATTCTGGTCAGTCGTGTACTATGTGATGTAAGTGTAATCTGGAAACGATTTTTAGCAACTAAATGCCCGTTTTAAATAGGAATCTCGCTCGTTGGCGGATTTGCTCTCGGGACGTGATGAACTTGCGTCTGTTGCAATTTTACTGCCTGAGTTGTTCGACCTGAACTTCCCTTGGTGAGAGGTTGAACTTCCAATAACATTGTTCAAATGTGGCTTGCAATATACCGTTGGAAAGCTGTGGACACGACGGTCACGGCCTGAGTTGAATTTTTGTCAAAATCTAAATGGTTTAAGAGCAGTTTTGAAAACTGTTTTTCTTCATGCAAAAAAATGTGAATCGTATTTTCGAGCCTATTTCTAAACCGTTTATCGGAATGAGGCAAATGAGATGGCGTTGGATAGCTGCTGCAAATCCGCTCATTTCACAAGTTGAACATTTTCCCAAATTACCTACGGTTAAAGAGGAATTTAAAAAATAGCGGAATTTTTGAAACCGAACAGCTGGGTTCGTATTTCGGGGTTAATTTTAAAACGGCTAGTCCGATCCACGCATATGATATGGCGTTGAAAATCTTATGAAAATGCGCATCTTATCATATAAAAAGTTTGTTCGATCTATGAATGGTTTGAAAGTAATTTAGAAAATGACCGAATCTTTACCGAGTGCGTATTTTCACATTATTTTCTCAACGGTTTGTCGAAATGAGGCAAACGATATGGCGTTGGAAAGCTTGAACAAATGCGAAACTTTTATATGTAGATTGTTTTTTCCAATTCGTGACGGTTTTAAGTCAATTTCAAAAATGACTAAAAACGTTTTTGGCCATAATTTCTAGATATTTTATCGGAATGGGACAAATAATATACCGTTGAAAAGCTACGGAAAATGCGAAACTTTTTCATTTAGATTGTTTTCTCTGATCCTAGCCGTTTTCAAGCAATTTTGAAAACGGCGAGATCATGCGTTCTGCCTTTTATCGCGACACACAGTCTTCGAAAATGCACCGCGTGAAGACCTTGAACTTCATCGACACGTCTACCTGAACTTCACTCTGTTTCTTCACGTACTGTTTTTTGCTCGTCGCTCTCCATCCACTCACCGGAATTGAGCAAGTGATATACCGATGGAAAGCTGCCGTAAACACGCAACTTTTCCATCTTGATCATTTTTTTCATACTCACGACGGTTTAAAAGATTTTCATTTGAAATTCATTCAGTGTAGTAGCTTAACTTCCTGTTGTTTTCACGTTGAACTTCTGTCGCATTTTTTCGATTGTAATTTCTCTCCAATTGATTTTTCTTTTTGTACAAACCTCTCTCACAATAAATTTCTAACTTTCTCCGACCGAGGACTTGAACTTATAGCAAAAAAAAAAAACTGGACCTTGCCTTTTTCTTCATCTTTCTCATATTAAACACACACCATGTAATACGTGAACTTTCTCCGTTTTTATAATTTGGATTTTTGATTTTCTTTTTTGAAATAGAATTGCTTCCAAATAATAACTAAACTTCTTTGTGGATTGAGAGAATTATTTTAAAACACCAAAAACAACATCTTTTTGTGATTTTTGAACATGAAAATACAAGGCGAACCTCTCTCGTAAGAATTTTTGAACTTCCTCGGGCAGAGCCCTTGGACTTCTAGCAACAAACATATTAAGCCTTTATTTTTCTATTCTTTTATTCTCACCTAAAACGCATCCCTTGTAGTACTTGAACTTGTCGTTCCTTTCACTATGAATTTCTGTCACGTTTTTGTTTGAAGTTCTCACTTTTCCTAATTTAGTAAAGAAGAAAATTCGTGTTGATTTACACGTCGAACAATTCCATTATATTAATTTGAACTTTTGAGCTTTTTTATTTTGAACTAAAATGTATTTATTTTATAAACAGGGAAAGTAAAACTAATATGTTTTCCGTGTAAGAAATTTCAGGAGTTTAATTTGAACTTCTCAGCTTTTTTATTTGAACTTCTTCATTTTACTCTTTAGTAACGAGAAAAAAATCTGAGTTTTTCATAAACTTCGAACTTCTCTGCTATTTTAATTTGAACTTCGTATTATTATTCTTAGGAAGGAAATATGTATTTAAATAAGCATCAAACATTTTTTAAAAATTGAACTTCGTAGTTTCTTTTTTCTTAGAAACGGTAATAATTTGAGTTTCCCGTCTACATCGAAACTACTCCTCTATTTTAATTTGAACTTCTTCATTTTTATTCTATAGTAACAAGGAAAATCTGAGTTTTTTATAAATATCGAACTTCTTGGTTTATTTCTTTTAGTATCGAAATATCCTAGTGTTATAATAAATATTGGACCTCCTCCACATTTTTTTAATTTTGATTTATTTGTAAAAACATAGACACAAACGGGAGAGAGAATTATGTGTGCATAAAGTGGGTAGCAATTTCGAACTTTCCCTCGTCGAGCACTTGAACTTCTAGGAAGAATTGTTTTTCATTTTATGAGTTGGTTTTAAAAATGTCAAAATGGCATTGTTTTTTTTTAACATGTAAATCCTAGGTTTCAATAAACTCCAAACTTCCGTGTTATTTTAATTTGAACCTCACATTGGTTTTATTTTCTATTAGCGGTTACAATCCAAGTTTTTAATAAACATTGAACCGCTCCGTTACTTTAATTTGAACTTCTACGTTTCTTTTAGAAACGGGGAAATCCATTTTCTAATTAAATTTTCTAAACTATTTTTGTTATTTTAATTTGACCTTCCGTTGTGGATATTTTGATGGGGTGTTCCTTTTTTATTCAAACTTGTTGCAATGAAAAAATTTAGGTTTCATTTTATTACTTTTTCCTCATTCGGACTTGTGGTGTTGGCACACACCCACACCCAAAACACATTTTTTGCATGTGAATTTTACATACAAACATTTCTTTTATAAGATATTTTGAACTTCTAGTTTTTGTATGTATGAACTTCGGATTTATTCAAGAAATAAAGGAAAAACATACCCAAAGCACGAGCACACCGAACGTACGCACACACGACCACCAGACCACACACACACGATCATCTTATAAAAGAAATGGGCGATGACACACTGTGGGCTTCCCAAATTCAGTAAATTCCCTTTATCTCAAAATGTTCTATGCCTGATACTACCATTTTCATTTTGTTTGATAGTACACACACATACAAGAGTAATTTGATTGGGAGACATATATGTACAACCATTAACAAATAGTTTGAATAATTTCACCTCCTGCGTTTTTACACTGGGGCAACCACAAATCTGTCACACATACCATTTTTCCGATTCTTTTCTATATGTACACCTGTAGATTAGATTGGAAAAAATATTTCTTGTAGACGAGCATGGCATTTCACGAGGCAATCCTATATTCAGTCATTCATCCATGAATGGATAGATGGTCTCAACTCATCTTATCTGAAGTTCTGAACCCAAACCAAAACACAAGTAACTACTACTACACTCTGTTTGCTTGTTTTCTCATACTAGTTATACAAACAAACAGAAAGAAACAAGGAGAAGGAAAACGAAAAAGATTCAGTATTCATCAAGGATGGCAACGCCATATTTACTCAAAGGTGGTCAGTGATCCATTGCTGATAGCCATGGCAACAACAACTTGGAGAATATACAGGCATGAAGGTCAAAACTTAGGCCTAGGACAGGTCATCGCTCAGGCCACGGGCAGGCTGCCGAGTTTGTTGTAGGAGATCCACGGCCAGCACCTGGACGGACTGCTCGCGCACGAGGCGTTGGACTGCTTACTCGAGACGGATCGCCGTCCAGAGCTTCAGACCGCGCGTTTGCCGGAGCGTCCTCAAGCACCTCAAGAATCTCACGAGGCTCGGGTCTCGTCGTTCTTGATCCTCCCAATCTCTTCCTTCTGAAACAGAGAACTTCCAAGGGTCGCGTACTTGAACGGCCGGAGGAGGCATTGATGAACGCCATGGTGCGGCCGTGAAGCTGCACCGATAGGAGGCTGCGCGGTGATGGCTCAGCAGCAGCATCGGGGAGACAGAGAAGTGTGGAAGCGACCTATTGACACGCGAGGATGGATGGGGCGTGGTCTGTGAGGTCCCCTGATCGAGACGGCCGCGTCCGATCCACATCGCCGTTGAGATCCGAGGTGGCGGCATGTGACGAGTGTGGCGGCTGCGTGGGCAGCGGTGGCTTGCTTCGGCGGTCAGGGTGGTTGGATCTTGGCGGCGAGGGATGGCGGCAGCAGCGCGCTGGGAAGTTGGGGGTGGCGGCGCGCTGTGGGTTGAAGCCGGCGGCCGTGATTCGCTCGGCAGGTGGGGGCTGGGTGCCGCTGTGGTGGATGGAGGTGCTGGATCGGGGGCTGTGTTGTAAGTGGAGGTGGGAATCCACGGTGGTGACATAATATGGTGGTCCGTCGTGGTGGCTGGCGGCGGTGGGGATGGGCGCGCAGTGGTTGGCGGCGGGGTCCGGCGACGCGCGCAGGGGGTTAGGCTGGGCGGCGCCGCGGCACGATGGGCAAGGGAGTTCCATGGCGGCCGGCGGTTGGTCTGAGGGAGGACGCTGGGTCCGGGGCCAGCGTGCGGCTGCCGTCGTGGAGGGACGGCGGGGAGGTTGAGCGGCGGCGGCGGTCAATGGAGGAGGTCGTGGGGTTTGTGGGCTGTTGGTAGGAGACGGGATGGGTGGGTTTTTTCTGTTTTTTATTACTAGCACCGGTTTCGCCGGATCCAGGAACATCTCCTCGCGTGCCTATATAGGGTCGGTGTGATCAGAATAGTTATTCTAATACCATGATCATAATAGTGCTGTCCTATATATATATATATATATATATACACACACACACACACACATCGGATCGGAGTACCAGATAGATCTAGCCGTCCATATGAAAGGTAACCCTGTCATTTCCTAAAAGAGATCGCAGGATATTTTGATTTTTGATTTGCCCCAGAGGGATCCCACAGGTCCCAGCAACGCTCGATCGAGGGGGCAAAATTGAGGCCTGTTTAGCAGTTCGGTGAGCTGCTAAATTTGCCTCACGTCTTACATAGCACATCTCAAAAGAAGAAGAAAAACTACTAAGCTCTAAGATTTGGTTCAGGAATGGCAGGATTGCAGACCTATTCTTATCGCTGATCTTCCATAGCTCAATCAGCACCTGACAAACGGTTCCAAAGATAACCATTCTGTGATTTCTGCTCTGACAAATAGTAACTCCATCCCCGGCAGTATGCTTCAGCAGTCAGGGTCCACAAGTGAGGGCATCGGGGAAAGAACTATACCAAACTGATTTAGCAGCAAGTAAACCACCATGCTCATCCCTCAATACACAGCCTGTAGCACCCGAGAGTGAGTTAGAACGACTGTTAGCCTGTTTCAACACTAATCTGGGAACAAAAAGAATCCCACACATTCACAGGAGGCAGCAATAGAGAAACACTGAGCAATTCAGCTTCAGTGTACACACCCAGCACCAGATACAAATTCATTGTACAAACTCATCAGATACCATGCACCATGTACATTGAGCATTTAGCTACTCGATCGGACAGATACAAAATCCATCATCCATTCTGCTACAAGCAATGGAACATTCACTCGCACAATTCAACCAAGGTCTTTATTAAAAAATACAATTCAACCAAGGTAATTTTTCATTTTTCCACATAATTCAATTCAGAGATCACAATATACACAAGATACACTGAGAAGACATAACTTTAGAACAGGGGCGGAGAACATGGGGGGGGGGGGGGGGGGGCAAAGAGACAAACCTAGCAAAAATGGTACATGTTTATAGTTTACCTAACACACATAGCCAAGATGATACATGCATGTATCTCTACGATACCTAGAGGCTACAGGATGTGTATGAGTTTATTATCTCTAACGAGTTGAATTCGAATTTTCGACGCCAGTATTTAGGACTGAAATAGATTACAGAATGTTCGTACCTTGAGGAATTGATCAATGGTTAGTTCACTCGAATGATACAGGCGTGTGTAAGCCTCCAGCGCCAATCAGCAGTGGCTTTAATTTTCAATTTTGGATGGCCTTTATTTTCATTTGTGTGGCGGGGGCGGGGGGGGGGGGGGGGGTCATCAGGTAATGTTTACGCTAATTACTACTCGTTGTTGAAACAATTCTCGATCGATAGGGGGGGCCAGGCCCCTGCTCGCCCCTGACCGAGAATGACTACAAATTGTTCCATTGGCATGAAAAAATACGGGCTCGTCCACTCCATCAGCATCCCAGTCTGCCTTCGTTGCACGATAGATCTCCACACATCGTCCTCCAACTCCGCCAGCGACCTCTACCACCGCGAGACTTGGACGAGGTTATGCTTGCCGATGCCTTCAGGGGCGCAACCGCCGCCACAGCCCACACCCCATACCCGCTCAGTCGCCACCACCGGTACCGCCGCGCCTTTGGCCGCCTGGTCCTGTTTTGCAACCGTGACGCTCACCTATCCGCTCGGCCGCCGCTGCTGGTGCCCTAGTTTGTGAACCTTGGTTACTCCTGCTATACCTTCACTTGGGATAACAAACGTGATGGAGTGGAAAGCGTCCAAGTGAGGCTGGATAGAGCAGCGTGCACTGATGCGTTTCAGCAGATGTTTCCGCGGACATCCGTTTTACATGTGGTGACGGAGGAGTCCGACCATATGGCACTGGTCATATGCGTCGCAGATGAACCCAAGGAGATGCCGAGGGGAGCCAGGCCATTTCGTTTTGAGGAAATGTGGACGATGCACGGCGGAAGAAGGGATTAGGAGGATTATCTAGCATAGGTGCCTAGGAAGAGGCCCAACGCGGCAGCACGGTACGGATGGTGCGTTGCCTAGCACTTCCTTTTGCATATATTAAGAAAGACCACCAATTAATGTACAAAAGAATTGCCTTCGTGTGCTGGCTAGCTCGTGCTATAAGTAATCGGTCGGCCCAGGTTCAAATCATAGTTTATACACATATAGTATAATTTTTACCACGTACGAAAAAACTGGCCAGTCGATAACTATAGTGCTTGAGGCCCAACTTGCTCACACGGACTGCGGTGCTTGAGGCCCAAATCGGCCCCGACGGCCCACGTGGATGAGTTGTGTGCCCTGCTAGTTGACGTACATAAAAGTGGCGGCTGATAGCTGTGCTGGACATACGAAATTTGTAAATCGGGAAGGGACATACAGAAAACGCCTGATGGACCATAAAATGTGGAGAAACAATCCTTACTTTAATATTAGGTATAGATGAATTAGTTAGTCTCCACTGGAGATCATTTGAACCCA
The DNA here is from genome assembly GCA_039707655.1 of Elymus sibiricus. Taxonomy (NCBI): domain Eukaryota; kingdom Viridiplantae; phylum Streptophyta; class Magnoliopsida; order Poales; family Poaceae; genus Elymus; species Elymus sibiricus. The sequence continues at coordinate 14,161,720 of CM077673.1, read as the reverse complement.
CCAAACCTATGTTTTTTATATTAGTGGAGATTATCTTTACGTATGTCTAATCTCGGTTTCAAAAGTTTCATTTTGATTTTAGTTAGGTTTGAAATTTCTAGGAAACATGATGGCTGCATCAAAATATATGTGGTACCAAAAAAAACAGGATACAACGTTCAAGAAAACTCTATTTATACTAACCATGAGTCAAATTGATATGAAACAAGTCAAACATGATGTATTGGTTTCATAGAGGTTTCACTGCAGTTTTAGAATACAAATTCCAAACTTTGTCAAAACGTATCCAAGATTGATCTTGTTTTGAAGATCTTCTGAACACAAATATCCAAATGGGTCATACATTAGACCTTCGGTTCAAAGGATAAAAACCATACAAACATTGGAATCAAATTAAAAAGCATGGGTGGCTGGATAACAAAATTGCGCTTTTCCGTCCAAATATACCCACCACTCGGGCCACCAGACTTGGTGCCCCACATTTCATAGAGTAATGAAGGTGGGTGAGTGGATGGAAGGAGAGAGGATGTGGGTGTGTTCTATTTTTACAAATACAATGATACATCATACATACAAGGAGAGAGGAAGTGCTAAATACATCTTAATGCATCACGAATGTTTATGCACAAACCAGCGGTCAATTCACCCTTTTGGAAGGTTTTGATGAAAACTAAAGTTGCATTCTTCAATAGGGGAAGATTTCACATTGGAGATGGCCGAACAACTAGATTGTGGGAGGATACTCGGCTTGGGGACATGCCTCTAGCTTTATAGTATCCCTCTCTCTACAATATTGTTGAGCGCAATGAAGACTACGTTAGCACTGTGTTCGGGTCAAATCCGTTGAATATCCAGTTCAGGAGAGCCCTGATCGGGGATAAGTGGTCTGCGTGGGTGGATTTAGTATGAAGGTTGATACATATCGCCCTTACTAGTGTACCAGACACATTCCATTGGAAGTTGACGCCTTTTGGACTTTTCTCTGTTAAATCTATGTATATGGGTTTAATTAACTCTAGACCAATCTTCGATTCAAAACACATTTGTAAAACAAAAGTACCACTCAAGATTAAATTTTTCATGTGGTTTGTTCATAGGGGAGTGATTCTTACTAAATATAATATAGCAAAACGTAAATGGAAAGGTAGTAAACAATGTTGTTTCTATGATCAGGCAGAACAATGCACCATTTGCTTATTGCTTGCCCACTTGCTACTCTCTTATGGCGTATGCTTCATGGGGCGTTTAATTTGCCTCCACCCACCAGTATAACCAATATGTTTGGTAATTGGTTGAGGGGGGTTGAAGCCAAAACTAAAGCACGAATCCGCATGGGTGTTTGTGCTTTGCTTTGGGCTATTATGAATTGTCGTAATGATTGTATTTTTAACAGAGTGAAAGTTCCCAATTTTTTGCAGGTTATCTTCCACGCTACAGGATGGATTCGTATGTGGTCGTTACTGCAACATGCGGAAGTGCGGGAGCTTATGGCCTCTGGATGCAACCAATGGAAGATGGTAGCACGGGATACGTACAACCGGTTTGGATGGCGGTAAAATAGTAGGCTGTGTGTGTAGGCATATATCCCTATTTGTGCTGGTTGTGCTTGTACTAATTTTTGAGTCATACTTTGATGTTGAAGATTGATATTTTTGAACTTTAATAAATATATGGCTATGTGCATCGCAATGATGCAGAAGCCGAGGGTGATCCTCCTTTTCTTAAAAAATCAGCGGTCGATTGGGCTCCTCTAGGCACCGGAGCCATTAGAAAAAGGCATGTGAATTACACAATGAAACCAGAAATTCATCTTATAAACAACATGATTTAGTAAAAATAAGTAGCAAGATATGTTCATGTATTCAAGCACACAAACCAGCAAAGTCCTACAGCTTGTCTTCAAGATATAGCGAAGCACTTATCTTAGGCTGTTGGCCTACCAATCAATGAAAATTCGAAAAAAATGAGTTCCTTCACTATACACAGAATGTCAAGGTTTGTTCACTAACGGCGAAGTTTATATTATGTTTTGTGCATTTTACTGTATTGTTAATACCAATCAAGTTTGAACAGAACAGAACAGGGAATGAAAGAACGACACGAGAAAAACAATGTCCACAGAAGAAACTATCTCGTGGTGCCGTGTCAAACATACATTCTGTTAAAGTTATGAAAGCAAAAATACATTTCGTTAAATATATATTCTTTTAATGTTCAATTGGATCAAACACTCACTCCCGAGAAGTCAAATAAACTAAACTTGATTACACGCCTTACCGGTTGCACGTGTCAAATTATACTCCATACATTTTGCTTAATTGTTTCGTGGGCAGTGGGTTGCTCCCTCTCCACAAGTCAAACCAATCGGTGGAGGATCTCCTGCGCCTGTAGCCATCGGAGCTAGCACAGCTGCACAGCAGTATTATATATACACAGACATGCAGTTCCTCTTGTTGTCATCAACATCACAGCACAGCATAACACTGCAAAATTAAACACAAGAGGGGCGAACAACTGTGCCAGTAGCAAATGGCCGTGGTAGGAGACGAGTTGAAGCTGCTCGGCGTGTTCGCGAGCCCAGATGTTACGAGAGTGAAGCTTGCGCTCAGCTTCAAAGGCCTGAGCTTCGAGGATGTCGAGGAGGATCTCGCCAACAAGAGCGAGCTCCTCCTCGCGTCCAACCCGGTGCACAAGAAGGTGCCAGTGCTCATCCACAACGGGAAGCCCGTGTGTTACTCGCAGATAATCGTGCAGTACATCGACGAGGCCTTCAGCGGCACCGGACCGCCTCTGCTCCCGGCTGACCCCTACGAGCGCGCCGTCGCTCGCTTCTGGGCCGCCTACATCAAGGACAAACTCTTAGCGTCGTGGTTGCAGGTGGCGCGGGCTAAGACAGAGGAGGAGAAGGCTGAGGGGTTGAAGCAGACACTTGCGGCGGTGGAGACCATGGAGGTGGCCTTCAAGGCATGCTCCAAGGGAAAGCCTTCCTTCGCTGGTGACAGCCCCGGATACCTGGACGTGACCCTCGGGGCCTTGGTCGCTTGGGTGCACGTTGGCGTGGCGTTGTATGGCATGTCGCTCTTCGACGTTGCCAGAAGCCCTCCCCTAGCGGCGTGGGTGGAGCGCTTCGCTGAGCTGGAGGCGACCAAGGCTGCCCTGCCTGACTTCAAGAGGTTGGTCGAGTTCGCCAAGATGAAACAGGCATAGCAGGCTGCGGCAGCTGCCACCACGAGCACATGAGATAACTAATTAGAGATGCGATATCGTATGCATGGTGGTAGCTACACACCCTTTGGCATAAGTGCCTTTTGTAATATATGAGGTGTCGGGTTTCAATGGCATTGGCACATGTGCATTTTTGTTGTATAGAAATGATTTTTTCTCACTTCTCTTTGTCTTTTTTATTACCTTTTTGACACAAGTGTGTTTTCGTTGTGTAGAAATGACGTTTTCTCACTTCTCTCTGTCTTTTTGTTTGCCTTTTTGGCATATTTGCACGTTTGCTTGCCTGGCTGGTCCAAGGTCACGATATTTTCGTTTTAGAGTTATTTTTCATAGTCCGAAATAATTTACCAAATAATTAGAGATAAAAATTGGGGCCGTGTGTAGCTACCACCATGGGTAGCAAATTATTTCCGTAACTTAATTATGATTGTCGGTTGTATTTAGGTGTAGCTGAGTTCATGTCGGTTTGGTTAGTTTCCAGTTCGTGTTCGATTAGAATTGGTAGTACGTGACTTGGTCTAGATTTTATGTGTGCATATGTGTACATGTACTAGGGCGAACTTGATGTACTATAAGATTGTACCCTAAGTAAAGAGCAAAGAAAAAGCCACGTCAGCTGCCGTTGGTCATAAAACCTTTGTGCGTGTGTTTTCGTCACTGTTTCTATGTGATCGATCCTTTCCTTGAGGCTATATACCCAACAAATACCTTGACAATACCCTTTATTTCAAGTGTCTGTCATATGAGGATTTGTCACAGACGGTTCTTCACGTCATGCACAACCACTTGTAATTGACTTCTGTGTTAAAAAAATTGCTGTCGTGTTCACCGCAGAACACCTCGCCTTAAAAAGGAACATGTGTCGCGCATGCTGAAAGAGGAGACCGATCTGACATCGCTCACCCGGGATGGCGTCACCGCTCATGTGGGAACGCTAACACGGTAACCATTATCGATCCTGGCTCCTCGGGTATTTGTGCAGTATTATGGCTTCTAAATGGGCAAACATTCTGTCGACTATCATATGCAGAGACTGGCCGTATAGGAGCTCTGCTGATACAGCGGCATGCTTGGACCCTTGCGCGCACGGGTGTTATCAGCCAACATGTGGCTCCTGGGATAAGGGGCGGAGCTACACCCCAGGCACGCAGGGCCAGGCCCTGGGCATAGAAGTTTTTTCACCACATCTCCCTTTCTCTCGCTGGTAATGTTCTCTTTAGTATTAGTAGTTTGGTTTTTCTGTTTGGTTGTCATAGTGTATGCATTTTCTGTTATTCACGGTGTGTGGATAATTTAATTTCTGAACTTTGAAATGGAATGGAGTGTGTACGCCAATATATATAATGTTTTCATCAGGTGTCGATGAAAATCATATTGATTCATTTTGTAGTAATCAAGGATAAAGAGATTTCATTTAAGGCCGATCATTTCCAACAACACAAAACTGTAGATATGGAATCGCCCCCTTCGATTTCAAGAAATCCACATTCAATCTCAACTCCAGGAAGTGACAATCTAGGTATTCCTACTCCTGCTTTAGTATTGACTTTAAATTTTAGATTTATTTAGCAATTTGGCTTTATTGGCTATGTTTCCACATGAGTTTTCTTTTGGGGTAGTTATAAATGCCAAAGTTTTTCCATGTTGCCGATTTTTTTTGGGTCTGGGGCTTGCTTGAATCCTGGCTCCACCACTGCCTGGGATGCCTGAACTACACTCGTCCGGTATCACGGCTCTAGGACTCCATCTGACCAGAGCGCAACATACACGATTAGAGATCTAAAAATTATATACTGCATCTGATTATGGCAAGGCTAGAGCACGTGTATGGAAGTGTGCTAGTTAGGGATAACCTTTGAGGCACCACGCGCCTTCAAGTCATGGTTGCGGATGATGCTCCTCACCATAATTAAGTTTGAGCATAGGCGCATTGTCATGGTGGCTGGAGGTGCAGGCGATTAATTAGCGACATCGATGCTGCACAGATGCTCCTCAACGTAAATTTGAGCATAAGCGGGTGGAGATGGAGATGATCAGCAAGTAAATGGTCGGTTTGACGGCAGTAGCCTGATCGATCTAGAAGAAGTGCGGTGAGGGCACGGGGGCTTGATGAGGCAGGGAGGCACCGTTTCTACTTGTGCTAGGGCTTGGGGAGACGGGGCACATCCTTAGGAATTTTTGTTGAGGGACACATCTGTAGGAATTGAAACAGCATGTTCCCAACTATTGAGTCGGACTGTGAGTCGCTTATCTCTCGCCTGAAAGCGGACACCCCTGACAGGTCCTGCTTCTTTCATATCATTGCTGACATCAGGGATCTTATGATGCAATTCCAGTCTATTTCTCTGTCGGCTGTCAGGAGAGAATGCAACATCATGGCCCATGTGAATTGGTTGCTTTTGCCAGGACACATGGAGACTACAGGGTAGTAGCGGGAGTTCCCAGTAAGCTGACCTCTATCCTGTCAAATGATTGTAATCTGATGCAAGGCAGTGTATAAGCTTATTGGCTGTTTCTCAAATATACATAAACACTATTCTGATCACGGGATCAGAATATTATTCTGATCACAGGTTGAACTTCCTGAGTTACACAATCTGAACTTTCCTCTGTAGGAACCCGACCTTCGGGCTATCTTCGCAACCGTGTCTCCCCTCGCGAATTATTCTGGTCAGTCGTGTACTATGTGATGTAAGTGTAATCTGGAAACGATTTTTAGCAACTAAATGCCCGTTTTAAATAGGAATCTCGCTCGTTGGCGGATTTGCTCTCGGGACGTGATGAACTTGCGTCTGTTGCAATTTTACTGCCTGAGTTGTTCGACCTGAACTTCCCTTGGTGAGAGGTTAAACTTCTAATAACATTGTCCAAATGTGGCTTGCAATATACCGTTGGAAAGCTGTGGACACGACGGTCACGGCCTGAGTTGAATTTTTGTCAAAATCTAAATGGTTTAAGAGCAGTTTTGAAAACCGTTTTTCTTCATGCAAAAAAATGTGAATCGTATTTTCGAGCCTATTTCTAAACCGTTTATCGGAATGAGGCAAATGAGATGGCGTTGGATAGCTGCTGCAAATCCGCTCATTTCACAAGTTGAACATTTTCCCAAATTACCTACGGTTAAAGAGGAATTTAAAAAATAGCGGAATTTTTGAAACCGAACAGCTGGGTTCGTATTTCGGGGTTAATTTTAAAACGGCTAGTCCGATCCACGCATATGATATGGCGTTGAAAATCTTATGAAAATGCGCATCTTATCATATAAAAAGTTTGTTCGATCTATGAATGGTTTGAAAGTAATTTAGAAAATGACCGAATCTTTACCGAGTGCGTATTTTCACATTATTTTCTCAACGGTTTGTCGAAATGAGGCAAACGATATGGCGTTGGAAAGCTTGAACAAATGCGAAACTTTTATATGTAGATTGTTTTTTCCAATTCGTGACGGTTTTAAGTCAATTTCAAAAATGGCTAAAAACGTTTTTGGCCATAATTTCTAGATATTTTATCGGAATGGGACAAATAATATACCGTTGAAAAGCTACGGAAAATACGAAACTTTTTCATTTAGATTGTTTTCTCTGATCCTAGCCGTTTTCAAGCAATTTTGAAAACGGCGAGATCATGCGTTCTGCCTTTTATCGCGACACACAGTCTTCGAAAATGCACCGCGTGAAGACCTTGACTTCATCGACACGTCTACCTGAACTTCACTCTGTTTCTTCACGTACTGTTTTTTGCTCGTCGCTCTCCATCCACTCACCGGAATTGAGCAAGTGATATACCGATGGAAAGCTGCCGTAAAAACGGCAGCTTTCCATCTTGATCATTTTTTTCATACTCGCGACGGTTTAAAAGATTTTCATTTGAAATTCAATCAGTGTAGTAGCTGAACTTCCTGTTGTTTTCACGTTGAACTTCTGTCGCATTTTTTCGATTGTAATTTCTCTCCAATTCGTCGGTGTTACACAATTGATATTCCTTTTTGTACAAACCTCTCTCACAATAAATTTCTAACTTTCTCCGACCGAGGACTTGAACTTATAGCAAAAAAAAAAACTGGACCTTGCCTTTTTCTTCATCTTTCTCATATTAAACACACACCATGTAATACGTGAACTTTCTCCGTTTTTATAATTTGGATTTTTGATTTTCTTTTTTGAAATAGAATTGCTCCCAAATAATAACTAAACTTCTTTGTGGATTGAGAGAATTATTTTAAAACACCAAAAACAACATCTTTTTGTGATTTTTGAACATGAAAATACAAGGCGAACCTCTCTCGTAAGAATTTTTGAACTTCCCCGGGCAGAGCCCTTGGACTTCTAGCAACAAACATATTAAGCCTTTATTTTTCTATTCTTTTATTCTCACCTAAAACGCATCCCTTGTAGTACTTGAACTTGTCGTTGCTTTCACTATGAATTTCTGTCACGTTTTTGTTTGAAGTTCTCACTTTTCCTAATTTAGTAAAGAAGAAAATTCGTGTTGATTTACACGTCGAACAATTCCATTATATTAATTTGAACTTTTGAGCTTTTTTATTTTGAACTAAAATGTATTTATTTTATAAACAGGGAAAGTAAAACTAATATGTTTTCCGTGTAAGAAATTTCAGGAGTTTAATTTGAACTTCTCAGCTTTTTTATTTGAACTTCTTCATTTTACTCTTTAGTAACGAGAAAAAAATCTGAGTTTTTCATAAACTTCGAACTTCTCTGCTATTTTAATTTGAACTTCGTATTATTATTCTTAGGAAGGAAATATGTATTTAAATAAGCATCAAACATTTTTTAAAAATTGAACTTCGTAGTTTCTTTTTTCTTAGAAACGGTAATAATTTGAGTTTCCCGTCTACATCGAAACTACTCCTCTATTTTAATTTGAACTTCTTCATTTTTATTCTATAGTAACAAGGAAAATCTGAGTTTTTTATAAATATCGAACTTCTTGGTTTATTTCTTTTAGTATCGAAATATCCTAGTGTTATAATAAATATTGGACCTCCTCCACATTTTTTTAATTTTGATTTATTTGTAAAAACATAGACACAAACGGGAGAGAGAATTATGTGTGCATAAAGTGGGTAGCAATTTCGAACTTTCCCTCGTCGAGCACTTGAACTTCTAGGAAGAATTGTTTTTCATTTTATGAGTTGGTTTTAAAAATGTCAAAATGGCATTGTTTTTTTTTAACATGTAAATCCTAGGTTTCAATAAACTCCAAACTTCCGTGTTATTTTAATTTGAACCTCACATTGGTTTTATTTTCTATTAGCGGTTACAATCCAAGTTTTTAATAAACATTGAACCGCTCCGTTACTTTAATTTGAACTTCTACGTTTCTTTTAGAAACGGGGAAATCCATTTTCTAATTTAATTTTCTAAACTATTTTTGTTATTTTAATTTGACCTTCCGTTGTGGATATTTTGATGGGGTGTTCCTTTTTTATTCAAACTTGTTGCAATGAAAAAATTTAGGTTTCATTTTATTACTTTTTCCTCATTCGGACTTGTGGTGTTGGCACACACCCACACCCAAAACACATTTTTTGCATGTGAATTTTACATACAAACATTTCTTTTATAAGATATTTTGAACTTCTAGTTTTTGTATGTATGAACTTCGGATTTATTCAAGAAATAAAGGAAAAACATACCCAAAGCACGAGCACACCGAACGTACGCACACACGACCACCAGACCACACACACACGATCATCTTATAAAAGAAATGGGCGATGACACACTGTGGGCTTCCCAAATTCAGTAAATTCCCTTTATCTCAAAATGTTCTATGCCTGATACTACCATTTTCATTTTGTTTGATAGTACACACACATACAAGAGTAATTTGATTGGGAGACATATATGTACAACCATTAACAAATAGTTTGAATAATTTCACCTCCTGCGTTTTTACACTGGGGCAACCACAAATCTGTCACACATACCATTTTTCCGATTCTTTTCTATATGTACACCTGTAGATTAGATTGGAAAAAATATTTCTTGTAGACGAGCATGGCATTTCACGAGGCAATCCTATATTCAGTCATTCATCCATGAATGGATAGATGGTCTCAACTCATCTTATCTGAAGTTCTGAACCCAAACCAAAACACAAGTAACTACTACTACACTCTGTTTGCTTGTTTTCTCATACTAGTTATACAAACAAACATAAAGAAACAAGGAGAAGGAAAACGAAAAAGATTCAGTATTCATCAAGGATGGCAACGCCATATTTACTCAAAGGTGGTCAGTGATCCATTGCCGATAGCCATGGCAACAACAACTTGGAGAATATACAGGCATGAAGGTCAAAACTTAGGCCTAGGACAGGTCATCGCTCAAGCCACGGGCAGGCTGCCGAGTTTGTTGTAGGAGATCCACGGCCAGCACCTGGACGGACTGCTCGCGCACGAGGCGTTGGACAGCTTACTCGAGACGGATCGCCGTCCGGAGCTTCAGACCGCGCGTCTGCCGGAGCGTCCTCAAGCACCTCAAGAATCTCACGAGGCTCGGGTCTCGTCGTTCTTGATCCTCCCAATCTCTTCCTTCTGAAACAGAGAACTTCCAAGGGTCGCGTACTTGAACGGCCGGAGGAGGCATTGATGAACGCCATGGTGCGGCCGTGAAGCTGCACCGATAGGAGGTTGCGCGGTGATGGCTCAGCAGCAGCATCGGGGAGACAGAGAAGTGTGGAAGCGACCTATTGACACGCGAGGATGGATGGGGCGTGGTCTGTGAGGTCCCCTGATCGAGACGGCCGCGTCCGATCCACATCGCCGTTGAGATCCGAGGTGGCGGCATGTGACGAGTGTGGCGGCTGCGTGGGCAGCGGTGGCTTGCTTCGGCGGTCAGGGTGGTTGGATCTTGGCGGCGAGGGATGGCGGCAGCAGCGCGCTGGGAAGTTGGGGGTGGCGGCGCGCTGTGGGTTGAAGCCGGCGGCCGTGATTCGCTCGGCAGGTGGGGGCTGGGTGCCGCTGTGGTGGATGGAGGTGCTGGATCGGGGGCTGTGTTGTAAGTGGAGGTGGGAATCCACGGTGGTGACATAATATGGTGGTCCGTCGTGGTGGCTGGCGGCGGTGGGGATGGGCGCGCAGTGGTTGGCGGCGGGGTCCGGTGACGCGCGCAGGGGGTTAGGCTGGGCGGCGCCGCGGCACGATGGGCAAGGGAGTTCCATGGCGGCCGGCGGTTGGTCTGAGGGAGGACGCTGGGTCCGGGGCCAGCGTGCGGCTGCCGTCGTGGAGGGACGGCGGGGAGGTTGAGCGGCGGCGGCGGTCAATGGAGGAGGTCGTGGGGTTTGTGGGCTGTTGGTAGGAGATGGGATGGGTGGGTTTTTCCTGTTTTTTATTACTAGCACCGGTTTCGCCGGATCCAGGAACATCTCCTCGCGTGCCTATATAGGGTCGGTGTGATCAGAATAGTTATTCTAATACCATGATCATAATAGTGCTGTCCTATATATATATATATATATATATATATATATATATATATATATATATATATATATATATATAGATACACACACACACACATCGGATCGGAGTACCAGATAGATCTAGCCGTCCATATGAAAGGTAACCCTGTCATTTCCTAAAAGGGATCGCAGGATATTTTTATTTTTGATTTGCCCCAGAGGGATCCCACAGGTCCCAGCAACGCTCGATCGAGGGGGCAAAATTGAGGCCTGTTTAGCAGTTCGGTGAGCTGCTAAATTTGCCTCACGTCTTACATAGCACATCTCAAAAGAAGAAGAAAAACTACTAAGCTCTAAGATTTGGTTCAGGAATGGCAGGATTGCAGACCTATTCTTATCGCTGATCTTCCATAGCTCAATCAGCACCTGACAAACGGTTCCAAAGATAACCATTCTGTGATTTCTGCTCTGACAAATAGTAACTCCATCCCCGGCAGTATGCTTCAGCAGTCAGGGTCCACAAGTGAGGGCATCGGGGAAAGAACTATACCAAACTGATTTAGCAGCAAGTAAACCACCATGCTCATCCCTCAATACACAGCCTGTAGCACCCGAGAGTGAGTTAGAACGACTGTTAGCCTGTTTCAACACTAATCTGGGAACAAAAAGAATCCCACACATTCACAGGAGGCAGCAATAGAGAAACACTGAGCAATTCAGCTTCAGTGTACACACCCAGCACCAGATACAAATTCATTGTACAAACTCATCAGATACCATGCACCATGTACATTGAGCATTTAGCTACTCGATCGGACAGATACAAAATCCATCATCCATTCTGCTACAAGCAATGGAACATTCACTCTCACAATTCAACCAAGGTCTTTATTAAAAAATACAATTCAACCAAGGTAATTTTTCATTTTTCCACATAATTCAATTCAGAGATCACAATATACACAAGATACACTGAGAAGACATAACTTTAGAACAGGGGCGGAGAACATGGGGGGGGGGGGGGGGGGGCAAAGAGACAAACCTAGCAAAAATGGTACATGTTTATAGTTTACCTAACACACATAGCCAAGATGATACATGCATGTATCTCTACGATACCTAGAGGCTACAGGATGTGTATGAGTTTATTATCTCTAACGAGTTGAATTCGAATTTTCGACGCCAGTATTTAGGACTGAAATAGATTACAGAATGTTCGTACCTTGAGGAATTGATCAATGGTTAGTTCACTCGAATGATACAGGCGTGTGTAAGCCTCCAGCGCCAATCAGCAGTGGCTTTAATTTTCAATTTTGGATGGCCTTTATTTTCATTTGTGTGGCGGGGGCGGGGGGGGGGGGGGTCATCAGGTAATGTTTACGCTAATTACTACTCGTTGTTGAAACAATTCTCGATCGATAGGGGGGGCCAGGCCCCTGCTCGCCCCTGACTGAGAATGACTACAAATTGTTCCATTGGCATGAAAAAATACGGGCTCGTCCACTCCATCAGCATCCCAGTCTGCCTTCGTTGCACGATAGATCTCCACACATCGTCCTCCAACTCCTCCGCCAGCGACCTCTACCACCGCGAGACTTGGACGAGGTTATGCTTGCCGATGCCTTCAGGGGCGCAACCGCCGCCACATCCCACACCCCATACCCGCTCAGTCGCCACCACCGGTACCGCCGCGCCTTTGGCCGCCTGGTCCTGTTTTGCAACCGTGACGCTCACCTATCCGCTCCGCCGCCGCTGCCGGTGCCCTAGTTTGTGAACCTTGGCTACTCCGGCTATACCTTCACTTGGGATAACAAACGTGATGGAGTGGAAAGCGTCCAAGTGAGGCTGGATAGAGCAGCGTGCACTGATGCGTTTCAGCAGATGTTTCCGCGGACATCCGTTTTACATGTGGTGATGGAGGAGTCCGACCATATGGCACTGGTCATATGCGTCGCAGATGAACCCAAGGAGATGCCGAGGGGAGCCAGGCCATTTCGTTTTGAGGAAATGTGGACGATGCACGGCGGAAGAAGGGATTAGGAGGATTATCTAGCATAGGTGCCTAGGAAGAGGCCCAACGCGGCAGCACGGTACGGATGGTGCGTTGCCTAGCACTTCCTTTTGCATATATTAAGAAAGACCACCAATTAATGTACAAAAGAATTGCCTTCGTGTGCTGGCTAGCTCGTGCTATAAGTAATCGGTCGGCCCAGGTTCAAATCATAGTTTATACACATATAGTATAATTTTTACCACGTACGAAAAAACTGGCCAGTCGATAACTATAGTGCTTGAGGCCCAACTTGCTCACACGGACTGCGGTGCTTGAGGCCCAAATCGGCCCCGACGGCCCACGTGGATGAGTTGTGTGCCCTGCTAGTTGACGTACATAAAAGTGGCGGCTGATAGCTGTGCTGGACATACGAAATTTGTAAATCGGGAAGGGACATACAGAAAACGCCTGATGGACCATAAAATGTGGAGAAACAATCCTTACTTTAATATTAGGTATAGATGAATTAGTTAGTCTCCACTGGAGATCATTTGAACCCACCAAACCTATGTTTTTTATATTAGTGGAGATTATCTTTACGTATGTCTAATCTCGGTTTCAAAAGTTTCATTTTGATTTTAGTTAGGTTTGAAATTTCTAGGAAACATGATGGCTGCATCAAAATATATGTGGTACCAAAAAAAACAGGATACAACGTTCAAGAAAACTCTATTTATACTAACCATGAGTCAAATTGATATGAAACAAGTCAAACATGATGTATTGGTTTCATAGAGGTTTCACTGAAGTTTTAGAATACAAATTCCAAACTTTGTCAAAACGTATCCAAGATTGATCTTGTTTTGAAGATCTTCTGAACACAAATATCCAAATGGGTCATACATTAGACCTTCGGTTCAAAGGATAAAAACCATACAAACATTGGAATCAAATTAAAAAGCATGGGTGGCTGGATAACAAAATTGCGCTTTTCCGTCCAAATATACCCACCACTCGGGCCACCAGACGTGGTGCCCCACATTTCATAGAGTAATGAAGGTGGGTGAGTGGATGGAAGGAGAGAGGATGTGGGTGTGTTCTATTTTTACAAATACAATGATACATCATACATACAAGGAGAGAGGAAGTGCTAAATACATCTTAATGCATCACGAATGTTTATGCACAAACCAGCGGTCAATTCACCCTTTTGGAAGGTTTTGATGAAAACTAAAGTTGCATTCTTCAATAGGGGAAGATTTCACATTGGAGATGGCCGAACAACTAGATTTTGGGAGGATACTCGGCTTGGGGACATGCCTCTAGCTTTATAGTATCCCTCTCTCTACAATATTGTTGAGCGCAATGAAGACTACGTTAGCACTGTGTTCGGGTCAAATCCGTTGAATATCCAGTTCAGGAGAGCCCTGATCGGGGATAAGTGGTCTGCGTGGGTGGATTTAGTATGAAGGTTGATACATATCGCCCTTACTAGTGTACCGGACACATTCCATTGGAAGTTGACGCCTTTTGGACTTTTCTCTGTTAAATCTATGTATATGGATTTAATTAACTCTAGACCAATCTTCGATTCAAAACACATTTGTAAAACAAAAGTACCACTCAAGATTAAATTTTTCATGTGGTTTGTTCATAGGGGAGTGATTCTTACTAAATATAATATAGCAAAACGTAAATGGAAAGGTAGTAAACAATGTTGTTTCTATGATCAGGCGGAACAATGCACCATTTGCTTATTGCTTGCCCACTTGCTACTCTCTTATGGCGTATGCTTCATGGGGCGTTTAATTTGCCTCCACCCACCAGTATAACCAATATGTTTGGTAACTGGTTGAGGGGGGTTGAAGCCAAAACTAAAGCACGAATCCGCATGGGTGTTTGTGCTTTGCTTTGGGCTATTATGAATTGTCGTAATGATTGTATTTTTAACAGAGTGAAAGTTCCCAATTTTTTGCAGGTTATCTTCCACGCTACAGGATGGATTCGTATGTGGTCGTTACTGCAACATGCGGAAGTGCGGGAGCTTATGGCCTCTGGATGCAACCAATGGAAGATGGTAGCACGGGATACGTACAACCGGTTTGGATGGCGGTAAAATAGTAGGCTGTGTGTGTAGGCATATATCCCTATTTGTGCTGGTTGTGCTTGTACTAATTTTTGAGTCATACTTTGATGTTGAAGATTGATATTTTTGAACTTTAATAAATATATGGCTATGTGCATCGCAATGATGCAGAAGCCGAGGGTGATCCTCCTTTTCTTAAAAAATCAGCGGTCGATTGGGCTCCTCTAGGCACCGGAGCCATTAGAAAAAGGCATGTGAATTACACAATGAAAACCAGAAATTCATCTTATAAACAACATGATTTAGTAAAAATAAGTAGCAAGATATGTTCATGTATTCAAGCACACAAACCAGCAAAGTCCTACAGCTTGTCTTCAAGATATAGCGAAGCACTTATCTTAGGCTGTTGGCCTACCAATCAATGAAAATTCGAAAAAAATGAGTTCCTTCACTATACACAGAATGTCAAGGTTTGTTCACTAACGGCGAAGTTTATATTATGTTTTGTGCATTTTACTGTATTGTTAATACCAATCAAGTTTGAACAGAACAGAACAGGGAATGAAAGAACGACACGAGAAAAACAATGTCCACAGAAGAAACTATCTCGTGGTGCCGTGTCAAACATACATTCTGTTAAAGTTATGAAAGCAAAAATACATTTCGTTAAATATATATTCTTTTAATATTCAATTGGATCAAACACTCACTCCCGAGAAGTCAAATAAACTAAACTTGATTACACGCCTTACCGGTTGCACGTGTCAAATTATACTCCATACATTTTGCTTAATTGTTTCGTGGGCAGTGGGTTGCTCCCTCTCCACAAGTCAAACCAATCGGTGGAGGATCTCCTGCGCCTGTAGCCATCGGAGCTAGCACAGCTGCACAGCAGTATTATATATACACAGACATGCAGTTCCTCTTGTTGTCATCAACATCACAGCACAGCATAACACTGCAAAATTAAACACAAGAGGGGCGAACAACTGTGCCAGTAGCAAATGGCCGTGGTAGGAGACGAGTTGAAGCTGCTCGGCGTGTTCGCGAGCCCATATGTTACGAGAGTGAAGCTTGCGCTCAGCTTCAAAGGCCTGAGCTTCGAGGATGTCGAGGAGGATCTCGCCAACAAGAGCGAG
The DNA here is from genome assembly GCA_039707655.1 of Elymus sibiricus. Classification (NCBI taxonomy): domain Eukaryota; kingdom Viridiplantae; phylum Streptophyta; class Magnoliopsida; order Poales; family Poaceae; genus Elymus; species Elymus sibiricus. Next base: position 14,145,849 of record CM077673.1, on the reverse strand, counting down.
CTCCTCCTCGCGTCCAACCCGGTGCACAAGAAGGTGCCAGTGCTCATCCACAACGGGAAGCCCGTGTGTTACTCGCAGATAATCGTGCAGTACATCGACGAGGCCTTCAGCGGCACCGGACCGCCTCTGCTCCCGGCTGACCCCTACGAGCGTGCCGTCGCTCGCTTCTGGGCCACCTACATCAATGACAAACTCTTAGCGTCGTGGTTGCAGGTGGCGCGGGCTAAGACAGAGGAGGAGAAGGCTGAGGGGTTGAAGCAGACACTTGCGGCGGTGGAGACCATGGAGGTGGCCTTCAAGGCATGCTCCAAGGGAAAGCCTTCCTTCGCTGGTGACAGCCCCGGATACCTGGACGTGACCCTCGGGGCCTTGGTCGCTTGGGTGCACGTTGGCGTGGCGTTGTATGGCATGTCGCTCTTCGACGTTGCCAGAAGCCCTCCCCTAGCGGCGTGGGTGGAGCGCTTCGCTGAGCTGGAGGCGACCAAGGCTGCCCTGCCTGACTTCAAGAGGTTGGTCGAGTTCGCCAAGATGAAACAGGCATAGCAGGCTGCGGCAGCTGCCACCACGAGCACATGAGATAACTAATTAGAGATGCGATATCGTATGCATGGTGGTAGCTACACACCCTTTGGCATAAGTGCCTTTTGTAATATATGAGGTGTCGGGTTTCAATGGCATTGGCACATGTGCATTTTTGTTGTATAGAAATGATTTTTCCTCACTTCTCTTTGTCTTTTTTATTACCTTTTTGACACAAGTGTGTTTTCGTTGTGTAGAAATGACGTTTTCTCACTTCTCTCTGTCTTTTTGTTTGCCTTTTTGGCATATTTGCACGTTTGCTTGCCTGGCTGGTCCAAGGTCACGATATTTTCGTTTTAGAGTTATTTTTCATAGTCCGAAATAATTTACCAAATAATTAGAGATAAAAATTGGGGCCGTGTGTAGCTACCACCATGGGTAGCAAATTATTTCCGTAACTTAATTATGATTGTCGGTTGTATTTAGGTGTAGCTGAGTTCATGTCGGTTTGGTTAGTTTCCAGTTCGTGTTCGATTAGAATTGGTAGTACGTGACTTGGTCTAGATTTTATGTGTGCATATGTGTACATGTACTAGGGCGAACTTGATGTACTATAAGATTGTACCCTAAGTAAAGAGCAAAGAAAAAGCCACGTCAGCTGCCGTTGGTCATAAAACCTTTGTGCGTGTGTTTTCGTCACTATTTCTATGTGATCGATCCTTTCCTTGAGGCTATATACCCAACAAATACCTTGACAATACCCTATATTTCAAGTGTCTGTCATATGAGGATTTGTCACAGACGGTTCTTCACGTCATGCACAACCACTTGTAATTGACTTCTGTGTTAAAAAAATTGCTGTCGTGTTCACCGCAGAACACCTCGCCTTAAAAAGGAACATGTGTCGCGCATGCTGAAAGAGGAGACCGATCTGACATCGCTCACCCGGGATGGCGTCACCGCTCATGTGGGAACGCTAACACGGTAACCATTATCGATCCTGGCTCCTCGGGTATTTGTGCAGTATTATGGCTTCTAAATGGGCAAACATTCTGTCGACTATCATATGCAGAGACTGGCCGTATAGGAGCTCTGCTGATACAGCGGCATGCTTGGACCCTTGCGCGCACGGGTGTTATCAGCCAACATGTGGCTCCTGGGATAAGGGGCGGAGCTACACCCCAGGCACGCAGGGCCAGGCCCCGGGCATAGAAGTTTTTTCACACTAGTACAAAACAGGGCATCGGTCCACCCCTGAGAAGCCCATTAGTCCCGGTTCACTCACGAACCGGGACCCATGGGGGCATCGGTCCCGGTTCGTGAGGCCAGGGCGCCGGCCGGGCCTCGTGGGCCATTGGTCCCGGTTCGTCTGACCCCTTTTGTCCCGGTTCCAGACACGAACCGGGACCATTGCGCCTCGCTCCTGGCCCACAACCATTGGTCCCGGTTTGTGGCTGGAACCGGGACCAAAGGGGTCACCTTTAGTCCCGGTTCCAGCCACAAACCGGGACCAATGCGCCTCGCTCCTGGCCCACAACCATTGGTCCCGGTTTGTAGCTGGAACCGGGACCAATGGTTGGCCTATATATAGCCCCCCGCCCGCGAGCAGAGCAATGCATTGCTGTGTTTTTTTGCCCGGCCGTGGGAGAGCTTTTGTGTTGCTCTAGCTCACCTCCTATGCACATGAGGTGTTCGATGAAATGCCCGAGCCACACTTAAGCTTTCTCCTCTCGAAGCTCCTTGTCCAAGCTCCATTTTCCTCAAGATTTGTCTAGGTTTGGCGGTCCATCCTGTCCCGTCCCCGTCCTCACCGCCGTCGATCGCCCGCGCCCATCTCGGCGCCGGCAACACCGTGGTTAGCCTCTTGTTCTTATCTTCTTTCTAAAAGAAAAAAGTTCTTACTTGTGTGTTTTAATTAGATGCTCTAGAGAGTTATATGTTGTTCAATAATAAGAACTATATAACGCACGCAGATGAACCGGCAATGGATGTACGGTGACCGACGCACCTCCGAGTATATTAAGGGCCTGCATAATTTTCTCGAAGCGGCTGAGGCAAACAAGCAGAATGGTTTTATGCATTGTCCATGTACTGTCTGTGAGAATACGAAGGCTTTCTCCAACTCTAAAACCCTTCACTTCCACCTGCTTGAGAAGGGTTTTATGCCACACTATAATGTTTGGACCAAGCACGGAGAAAGAGGGGTTATGATGGAAGACAACGAAGAAGAAGAGGATGATGACAACTACCCGCCCCCTGAATACGGTGATGCTGCAATGGGGGAAGCTGAAGATCAAGAGGAACCAGACGATGTGCCCGATGATGATCTTCGCCGGGTCATTGTTGATGCACAGAGAGAATGCGAAAGTGAAAGGGAGAAGTTCAAGTTCGATCGCATGTTAGAGGATCACAAAAAAGGGTTGTACCCAAATTGCGAAGATGACAACAGAAAGCTCGGTACCACACTGGAATTGCTGCAATGGAAGGCAGACAATGGTGTATCTGACAAGGGATTTAGTTCGCTGCTGAAAATAATGAAGAAGAAGCTTCCAAAGGATAACGAATTGCCCGGCAGTACGTACGAAGCAAAGAAGGTTCTATGCCCTCTAGGATTGGAGGTGCAGAAGATACATGCATGCCCTAATGACTGCATCCTCTACCGCGATGAGTACGAGGATTTGAACGCATGCCCGGTATGCGGTGCATTGCGGTATAAGATCAGACGAGATGACCCTGGTGATGTTGAGGGCGAGCGCCCCAGGAAGAGGGTTCCTGCCAAGGTGATGTGGTATGCTCCTATAATACCACGGCTGAAACGTCTGTTCAGAAACAAAGAGCATGCCAAGTTGATGCGATGGCACAAAGAAGACCGTAAGAAAGACGGGAAGTTGAGAGCACCCGCTGACGGGTCGCAGTGGAGAAAAATCGAGAGAACGTGGGGGGACTTTGCAGGTGACGCAAGGAACGTATGGTTTGGTTTAAGTGCAGATGGCATTAATCCTTTTGGGGAGCAGAGCAGCAATCATAGCACCTGGCCCGTGACTCTATGTATCTATAACCTTCCTCCTTGGTTGTGCATGAAGCGGAAGTTCATTATGATGCCAGTGCTCATCCAAGGCCCTAAGCAACCCGGCAATGACATTGATGTGTACCTAAGGCCATTAGTTGAAGAACTTTTACAGCTGTGGAATGGAGAAGGTGTACGTGTGTGGGATGAGCACAAACAGGAGGAATTTGACCTACATGCGTTGCTTTTTGTAACCATCAACGATTGGCCTGCTCTCAGTAACCTTTCAGGACAGACAAACAAGGGATACCACGCATGCACACACTGTTTAGATGACACCGACAGTATATATTTGGACAAATGCAGGAAGAATGTGTACCTGGGGCATCGTCGATTTCTTCCGACCAACCATCAATGTCGAAAGAAAGGAAAGCATTTCAAAGGTGAGCCAGATCACCGGAAGAAGCCCGCCCTCCGTACTGGTGATCACATACTTGATATGGTCAATGATTTACAAGTAATCTTTGGAAAGGGTCCTGGCGGACTATCTGTTCCGACTGACGATGCGGGACGCGCACCCATGTGGAAGAAGAAATCTATATTTTGGGACCTACCCTATTGGAAAGACCTAGAGGTCCGCTCTGCAATCGACGTGATGCACGTGACGAAGAATCTTTGCGTGAACCTGCTAGGCTTCTTGGGAGTGTATGGGAAGACAAAAGATACACCGGAGGCACGGGAGGAACAACAACGTGTGCATGAAAAAGACGGCATGCATCCAAAGCAGTATGAAGGTCCTGCCAGCTACGCTCTTACCAAAGAAGAGAAGGAAATCTTCTTTGAATGCCTGCTCAGTATGAAGGTCCCGTCTGGCTTCTCGTCGAATATAAAGGGAATAATAAATATGGCAGAGAAAAAGTTCCAGAACCTAAAGTCTCATGACTGCCACGTGATTATGACGCAACTGCTTCCGGTTGCATTGAGGGGGCTTCTACCGGAAAACGTTCGATTAGCCATTGTGAAGCTATGTGCATTCCTCAATGCAATCTCTCAGAAGGTGATCGATCCAGAAATCCTGCCAAGGTTAAGGAGTGATTTGGTGCAATGTCTTGTTAGTTTCGAGCTGGTGTTCCCACCATCCTTCTTCAATATCATGACGCACGTCCTAGTTCATCTAGTCGACGAGATTGTCGTTCTGGGCCCTGTATTTCTACACAATATGTTCCCCTTTGAGAGGTTCATGGGAGTCTTAAATAAATATGTTCGTAACCGCGCTAGGCCAGAAGCAAGCATCTCCATGGGCCATCAAACAGAGGATGTCATTGGGTTTTGTGTTGACTTCATTCCTGGCCTTAAGAAGATTGGTCTCCCTCAATCGCGGTATGAGGGGAGACTGACTGGAAAAGGCACGCTAGGAGCGGACTCAATAATATGTAGGGACGGGCATTCTTGGTCTCAAGCACACTACACAGTTCTACAGAATTCTACCATGGTGACCCCGTATGTCGATGAACACAAGAATATTCTGCGCTCCAAACACCCGGAGCAGTGTGACGACTGGATTACATATGAACACATAAGGACTTTCGGCAGTTGGTTGCAAACACGTCTCATGGGTGACAACACTGTTTCTGATGAGCTGTACTCGTTGGCCAGGGGACCATCTTCGACTGTATTGACTTACAAAGGGTACGAGATAAATGGGAATACATTTTACACGATCGCCCAAGATCAAAAGAGCACCAACCAAAACAGCGGTGTCCGCTTTGATGCAGCAACCAAGAGGGGAAAGGACACATATTATGGTTACATAGTGGACATATGGGAACTTGACTATAGACATGATTTCAAGGTCCCTTTGTTTCAGTGCAAATGGGTCAATCTGTCAGGAGGCGGGGTACAGGTAGACCCACAGTACGAAATGACAACAGTGGATCTCAACAATCTTGGGTACACAGACGAACCATTCGTCCTAGCCAATGATGTGGCGCAGGTTTTCTATGTGAAGGACATGTCTACCAAACCGAGAAAAAGAAAAGATAAGGAAGCGAATACATCATACGATGAGCCAAAGCGCCACATAGTTCTTTCAGGAAAAAGAGACATCGTGGGATTGGAGGGCAAGACAGACATGTCTGAAGATTATGAAAAGTTTCATGAAATTCCTCCCTTCAAAGTCAAGGCTGACCCAAGCACCCTGTTAAACGATGAAGATTATCCATGGTTACGGCGCAATAAGCAAAGGACACAAGCGAAGAAAAAGTGAAGACTTTCTCTCCACAACTATATCATTGCAGTTACATGTGAAGAAATGAAATGCCTTTTGTAACACATGAGTTTTCGTCCGAAACCCTGATACTTCGAAAGAGATTGTCCGTTTTGTACACGAAGTGCATCCAGTTTTTGCCGTAACCCTCTCAACTTTTTATAACATGCTATGTGGGTGAAATGATGATACCATGCCAACTTTCAACCTTTTCAGAGTTCATTTGAAGTGCTTTTCAATTTCAGGGTTATTTAGCTCAAAAAAATCAGTAAGTGCATGAAAAATACGAAATGAAGTCAGAAAGGGTTGAAAATTGATGATGTGGCTTTGTATGGTGCATTTTGAACACACAAAAAGTATGGAGTTCAAATAAGTTCAAAAAAATGAAATCCTTTTGTAACACATGAGTTTTCGTCCGAAACCCTGATACTTCGAAAGAGATTGTCCGTTTTGTACACGAAGTGCATCCAGTTTTTGCCGTAACCCTCTCAACTTTTTAGCACTTGCTATGTGGGTGAAATTATGATACCATGCCAAGTTTCAACCTTTTCAGACTTCATTTGTAGTGCTTTTCAATTTCAGGGTCATTTAGGTCAAAACAAATCATTAAATGCATGAAAAATAGCAAATGAAGGCAGAAAAGGGTTGAACATTGATGATGTGCCTTTGAATGGTGCATAATGAACACACAAAAAGTCCGGAGTTAAAATAAGTTATTAAAAATGAAGGAGAGGCGCAATGCTCACCTGCACGTTGCTTAGCTTCAGGCCTTGAGAAACTGCAGATAGCTCCGTGCAGTCTACACCATTTCCTCAAGGCCTGAAGCTAAGCAACGTGCAGGTGAGCATTGCGCCTCTCCTTCATCGTTCTTCGTCTCTGCACTCAGGGCTTATAAACCGCTGCGAGTCCCTCTCGCTTGGCGAGGTGGGACTAAACCCTGATACTTCGAAAGAGATTGTCTGTTTTGTACACGAAGTGCATCCAGTTTTTGCCGTAACCCTCTCAACTTTTTAGCACATGCTATGTGGGTGAAATGATGATACCATGCCAACTTTCAACCTGTTCAGAGTTCATTTGTAGTGCTTTTCAATTTCAGGGTCATTTAGCTTAAAAAAATCAGTAAATGCATGAAAAATAGGAAATGAAGTCAGAAAGGGTTGAAAATTGATGATGTGGCTTTGAATGGTGCATTTTGAACACACAAAAAGTCTGGAGTTCAAATAAGTTCAAAAAAATGAAATCCCTTTGTAACAGATGAGTTTCGTCCGAAACCCTGATACTTCGAAAGAGATTGTCCATTTTGTACATGAAGTGCATCCAGTTTTTGCCGTAACCCTCTCAACTTTTTAGAACATGCTATGTGGGTGTAATGATGATACCATGCCAACTTTCAACCTTTTCAGAGTTCATTTGAAGTGCTTTTCAATTTCAGGGTCATTTAGCTCAAAGAATGAACTAATAGCAAAAAGAATGAACTAGAAAACCTTTATGAAACTCTAATAGCAAAAATAATGAACTAAAAATAATTAATTAAAAAATTCTGTTATGATCAACTAAACTAAAACTATAATATTCTTCAATAGCAAAAAGAATCAACTAAAAAGCTTTTATAAAACTCTAATAGCAAAAGGAATCAACTAAAAATATTTTATAAACCTCTAGTATTTATGAAACTAAAATTATATAAAATTTATGCAACTAAAGTTATCAAAGTATTTTTTGTTCAAAACATTAATAGCAAAAAGAATTTTCATAAAGAATTTTTTTAGAAACTTTAATAGCAAACTAAAATAACAAAATCTGTTTTTGATTAAAACAGACATTTAAAATTACCTAAAAATTACCAAATTGAATATAATGATAAAACACAGTAATATTAAATAGCAGGAAAAAGAATCACTCAAAAATCTATTTTTATAGTAATGTTATTCACAAACTAGTGATTCACACCAATTTAAAAGAATTCAAATTTAAACTATTCAAATTTGGAAACTAATGGCACTAACAGAAAGTTTATAATTTTTGTGACCCAAAAGCAAAAAGAATCACTGAAAAACTGTAAGTAGAAACAAAAGAAAATAAGTAAAGCAAAAAAGAAAACAAAAAAAGTAGAAAAAAATTAAAAAAAATGCCGCCTACTGGGCCACCACGGCCTGAATACGACTAGAAACCCAACCATCTAGTTGGGCCAGGATTCAGGCCCGCAGAAGGCCCAGAAGGCCCACAGGCAGAGGTCATGCGATTAGGCCCGTAAGCCTGCTGCTGAGAGGAGCTCGAGAGGGTGTGCGTAGCAGCGCTTATAAACCACTCTCGAGCCCTCTCAGCTAGCGAGGTGGGACTAAACTTTTGGCCCCGGGCAGCACCACCCTTTAGTCCCGGTTGGTGGCACCAACCGGGACCAATGCCCACCTTTGGTCCCGGTTGGTGGCACCAACCGGGACCAATGCCACCCTTTAGTCCCGGTTGGTGCCACCAACCGGGACGAAAGGTCTCTGCTTCCCGCCCTTTGGGCTGACGAAAAGAGACCTTTGGTCCCGGTTGGTGGCACCAACCGGGACTAAAGGTGGGCATTGGTCCCGGTTGGAGACACCAACCGGGACCAATGCTCTGTGTATATAAGCAGGACTTGTGAAAATTTTCATTTTCATCTCGCAGTTCCCCCCGACGACGCCGACCTCCTCGACGCCGCCAGGCTGCCCCGACGCCGTCGCCGTCGCCCGTGCCCCTGCCCCGCCCCCGAGCCCACACCGACGCCGTCCGCCGCCCACGCCGTCGCCGTCCGCCGCCCCCGAGCGCGCCCGGCCGCGACCCTGCGCCCCGACCCGCCCCCACCATCGCCGTCGTCGCCGGCTCCCTCGTGCGCTGCCCCTGCCGTCGCCCTCGCCAGCCGACGCCGTCGCCGGCTCCCTCGCGCGCCGCCTCCGCCGTCGCCCTCGCCAGCCGACGCCGTCCGCCGCCCCCAAGCGCGCCCGACCACGCCCCTGCCCCGGCCCGCCCCCACCGTCGCCGTCGCCGACGCCCTCGCCGCCCCCGCCGTCGCCCTCGCCGGCCGCCCCCACTGTGAGCCGCCGCCGCCCCGGCTCTGTTCATATCATTTTTTTGTTCATTTTTTATATGATGAATTTTTTGTTCATATATATATAATGTATATATGTATGTGGCTATATGTATGTATGGATGTTCATATATGTATTAATTTTTTTGTTCAGAGCATTTTTTTGTTCATATATGTATTTTTTTTGTTCATCTGTGTATTAATTATTTTTATTCATAGCATTTTTTTGTTCATATATGTATGTTTTTTCATAGCATTTTTTTTCCATGTATATATGTATGTGGCTATGTATGTATAGATGGATAGCATTTTTTTCCATGTATGTATGTCGTTGTCGATATACCCCCTCCCCGATAACTTCGACATGAGGGTGGGTCGATATACCCCCTCCCCGATAACATTTTTTTCCTAAGTTACTAAGGTAAAATGTTCAAGCCCCTCTCGATATACCGGGCGACCAACTCTCGAGGCCACCCAAACCCTAGAAAAAAAGCGTTGTCGATATACCCCCTCCCCGATTTGTGATTGGATCTTAGGTAGATGATGTTAGGGATTGTAAAAGATGTTATATTGTATATATGTAGTACCGTCGGATAGATATACGAAAACTTGTTGTTCGACCAAGCACGGAGAAAGAGATGTCACTTCTCTCTATATATGTTCAGCATGACGATCTTGTGTAATTAATGGTTTCCTTCATTTTCTTATTAGCTAGCATCGAGTTATCTCTATATGTATAGTAGCTACCGTCGACCGAACACGGAGAAAGAGAGGACACTTCTCCCTATTAGCTAGCTAACACAATATGAAACCCCTAAATTAACCCTCCAAAACCCCCCAACCCCCCCCCCTCCCCCTTCAAAAAAAAAAACCCCAGCTGCTGCCTGAAGCTGACGCGTGGATGACCTTTGGTCCCGGTTGGTGTGACCAACCGGGACTAAAGGTCCTCCTGCCTGGGCTCCCCGCTGCGGCCACGTGGATGCCTTTTGGTCCCGGTTGGTGTTACCAACCGGGACCAAAGGTCCTCCTGCCTGAGCTACCCGCAGCGGCCACGTGGAGCCCCTTTGGTCCCGGTTCGTAAGCGAACCGGGACTAAAGGTTTTGGGCTTTAGTCCCGACCCTTTAGTCCCGGTTCCAGAACCGGGACTAAAGGCCCTTACGAACCGGGACAAATGGGGGTTTTCCTACTAGTGTCACCACATCTCCCTTTCTCTCGCTGGTAATGTTCTCTTTAGTATTAGTAGTTTGGTTTTTCTGTTTGGTTGTCATAGTGTATGCATTTTCTGTTATTCACGGTGTGTGGATAATTTAATTTCTGAACTTTGAAATGGAATGGAGTGTGTACGCCAATATATATAATATTTTCATCAGGTGTCGATGAAAATCATATTGATTCATTTTGTAGTAATCAAGGATAAAGAGATTTCATTTAAGGCCGATCATTTCCAACAACACAAAACTGTAGATATGGAATCGCCCCCTTCGATTTCAAGAAATCCGCATTCAATCTCAACTCCAGGAAGTGACAATCTAGGTATTCCTACTCCTGCTTTAGTATTGACTTTAAATTTTAGATTTATTTAGCAATTTGGCTTTATTGGCTATGTTTCCACATGAGTTTTCTTTTGGGGTAGTTATAAATGCCAAAGTTTTTCCATGTTGACGATTTTTTTTGGGTCTGGGGCTTGCTTGAATCCTGGCTCCACCACTGCCTGGGATGCCTGAACTACACTCGTCCGGTATCACGGCTCTATGACTCCATCTGACCAGAGCGCAACATACACGATTAGAGATCTAAAAATTATATACTGCATCTGATTATGGCAAGGCTAGAGCACGTGTATGGAAGTGTGCTAGTTAGGGATAACCTTTGAGGCACCACACGCCTTCAAGTCATGGTTGCGGATGATGCTCCTCACCATAATTAAGTTTGAGCATAGGCGCATTGTCATGGTGGCTGGAGGTGCAGGCGATTAATTAGCGACATCGATGCTGCACAGATGCTCCTCAACGTAAATTTGAGCATAAGCGGGTGGAGATGGAGATGATCAGCGAGTAAATGGTCGGTTTGACGGCAGTAGCCTGATCGATTTAGAAGAAGTGCGGTGAGGGCACGGGGGCTTGATGAGGCAGGGAGGCACCGTTTCTACTTGTGCTAGGGCTTGGGGAGACGGGGCACATCCTTAGGAATTTTTGTTGAGGGACACATCTGTAGGAATTGAAACAGCATGTTCCCAACTATTGAGTCGGACTGTGAGTCGCTTATCTCTCGCCTGAAAGCGGACACCCCTGACAGGTCCTGCTTCTTTCATATCATTGCTGACATCAGGGATCTTATGATGCAATTCCAGTCTATTTCTCTGTCGGCTGTCAGGAGAGAATGCAACATCATGGCCCATGTGAATTGGTTGCTTTTGCCAGGACACATGGAGACTACAGGGTAGTAGCGGGAGTTCCCAGTAAGCTGACCTCTATCCTGTCAAATGATTGTAATCTGATGCAAGGCAGTGTATAAGCTTATTGGCTGTTTCTCAAATATACATAAACACTATTCTGATCACGGGATCAGAATATTATTCTGATCACAGGTTGAACTTCCTGAGTTACACAATCTGAACTTTCCTCTGTAGGAACCCGACCTTCGGGCTATCTTCGCAACCGTGTCTCCCCTCGCGAATTATTCTGGTCAGTCGTGTACTATGTGATGTAAGTGTAATCTGGAAACGGTTTTTAGCAACTAAATGCCCGTTTTAAATAGGAATCTCGCTCGTTGGCGGATTTGCTCTCGGGACGTGATGAACTTGCGTCTGTTGCAATTTTACTGCCTGAGTTGTTCGACCTGAACTTCCCTTGGTGAGAGGTTGAACTTCCAATAACATTGTCCAAATGTGGCTTGCAATATACCGTTGGAAAGCTGTGGACACGACGGTCACGGCCTGAGTTGAATTTTTGTCAAAATCTAAATGGTTTAAGAGCAGTTTTGAAAACCGTTTTTCTTCATGCAAAAAAATGTGAATCGTATTTTCGAGCCTATTTCTAAACCGTTTATCGGAATGAGGCAAATGAGATGGCGTTGGATAGCTGCTGCAAATCCGCTCATTTCACAAGTTGAACATTTTCCCAAATTACCTACGGTTAAAGAGGAATTTAAAAAATAGCGGAATTTTTGAAACCGAACAGCTGGGTTCGTATTTCGGGGTTAATTTTAAAACGGCTAGTCCGATCCACGCATATGATATGGCGTTGAAAATCTTATGAAAATGCGCATCTTATCATATAAAAAGTTTGTTCGATCTATGAATGGTTTGAAAGTAATTTAGAAAATGACCGAATCTTTACCGAGTGCGTATTTTCACATTATTTTCTCAACGGTTTGTCGAAATGAGGCAAACGATATGGCGTTGGAAAGCTTGAACAAATGCGAAACTTTTATATGTAGATTGTTTTTTCCAATTCGTGACGGTTTTAAGTCAATTTCAAAAATGGCTAAAAACGGTTTTGGCCATAATTTCTAGATATTTTATCGGAATGGGACAAATAATATACCGTTGAAAAGCTACGGAAAATGCGAAACTTTTTCATATAGATTGTTTTCTCTGATCCTAGCCGTTTTCAAGCAATTTTGAAAACGGCGAGATCATGCGGTCTGCCTTTTATCGCGACACACAGTCTTCGAAAATGCACCGCGTGAAGACCTTGAACTTCATCGACACGTCTACCTGAACTTCACTCTCTTTCTTCACGTACTGTTTTTTGCTCGTCGCTCTCCATCCACTCACCGGAATTGAGCAAGTGATATACCGATGGAAAGCTGCCGTAAACACGCAACTTTTCCATCTTGATCATTTTTTTCATACTCGCGACGGTTTAAAAGATTTTCATTTGAAATTCATTCAGTGTAGTAGCTGAACTTCCTGTTGTTTTCACGTTGAACTTCTGTCGCATTTTTTCGATTGTAATTTCTCTCCAATTCGTCGGTGTTACACAATTGATATTCCTTTTTGTACAAACCTCTCTCACAATAAATTTCTAACTTTCTCCGACCGAGGACTTGAACTTATAGCAAAAAAAAAACTGGACCTTGCCTTTTTCTTCATCTTTCTCATATTAAACACACACCATGTAATACGTGAACTTTCTCCGTTTTTATAATTTGGATTTTTGATTTTCTTTTTTGAAATAGAATTGCTCCCAAATAATAACTAAACTTCTTTGTGGATTGAGAGAATTATTTTAAAACACCAAAAACAACATCTTTTTGTGATTTTTGAACATGAAAATACAAGGCGAACCTCTCTCGTAAGAATTTTTGAACTTCCCCGGGCAGAGCCCTTGGACTTCTAGCAACAAACATATTAAGCCTTTATTTTTCTATTCTTTTATTCTCACCTAAAACGCATCCCTTGTAGTACTTGAACTTGTCGTTGCTTTCACTATGAATTTCTGTCACGTTTTTGTTTGAAGTTCTCACTTTTCCTAATTTAGTAAAGAAGAAAATTCGTGTTGATTTACACGTCGAACAATTCCATTATATTAATTTGAACTTTTGAGCTTTTTTATTTTGAACTAAAATGTATTTATTTTATAAACAGGGAAAGTAAAACTAATATGTTTTCCGTGTAAGAAATTTCAGGAGTTTAATTTGAACTTCTCAGCTTTTTTATTTGAACTTCTTCATTTTACTCTTTAGTAACGAGAAAAAAATCTGAGTTTTTCATAAACTTCGAACTTCTCTGCTATTTTAATTTGAACTTCGTATTATTATTCTTAGGAAGGAAATATGTATTTAAATAAGCATCAAACATTTTTTAAAAATTGAACTTCCTAGTTTCTTTTTTCTTAGAAACGGTAATAATTTGAGTTTCCCGTCTACATCGAAACTACTCCTCTATTTTAATTTGAACTTCTTCATTTTTATTCTATAGTAACAAGGAAAATCTGAGTTTTTTATAAATATCGAACTTCTTGGTTTATTTCTTTTAGTATCGAAATATCCTAGTGTTATAATAAATATTGGACCTCCTCCACATTTTTTTAATTTTGATTTATTTGTAAAAACATAGACACAAACGGGAGAGAGAATTATGTGTGCATAAAGTGGGTAGCAATTTCGAACTTTCCCTCGTCGAGCACTTGAACTTCTAGGAAGAATTGTTTTTCATTTTATGAGTTGGTTTTAAAAATGTCAAAACGGCATTGTTTTTTTTTAACATGTAAATCCTAGGTTTCAATAAACTCCAAACTTCCGTGTTATTTTAATTTGAACCTCACATTGGTTTTATTTTCTATTAGCGGTTACAATCCAAGTTTTTAATAAACATTGAACCGCTCCGTTACTTTAATTTGAACTTCTACGTTTCTTTTAGAAACGGGGAAATCCATTTTCTAATTTAATTTTCTAAACTATTTTTGTTATTTTAATTTGACCTTCCGTTGTGGATATTTTGATGGGGTGTTCCTTTTTTATTCAAACTTGTTGCAATGAAAAAATTTAGGTTTCATTTTATTACTTTTTCCTCATTCGGACTTGTGGTGTTGGCACACACCCACACCCAAAACACATTTTTTGCATGTGAATTTTACATACAAACATTTCTTTTAAAAGATATTTTGAACTTCTAGTTTTTGTATGTATGAACTTCGGATTTATTCAAGAAATAAAGGAAAAACATACCCAAAGCACGAGCACACCGAACGTACGCACACACGACCACCAGACCACACACACACGATCATCTTATAAAAGAAATGGGCGATGACACACTGTGGGCTTCCCAAATTCAGTAAATTCCCTTTATCTCAAAATGTTCTATGCCTGATACTACCATTTTCATTTTGTTTGATAGTACACACACATACAAGAGTAATTTGATTGGGAGACATATATGTACAACCATTAACAAATAGTTTGAATAATTTCACCTCCTGCGTTTTTACACTGGGGCAACCACAAATCTGTCACACATACCATTTTTCCGATTCTTTTCTATATGTACACCTGTAGATTAGATTGGAAAAAATATTTCTTGTAGACGAGCATGGCATTTCACGAGGCAATCCTATATTCAGTCATTCATCCATGAATGGTTAGATGGTCTCAACTCATCTTATCTGAAGTTCTGAACCCAAACCAAAACACAAGTAACTACTACTACACTCTGTTTGCTTGTTTTCTCATACTAGTTATACAAACAAACAGAAAGAAACAAGGAGAAGGAAAACGAAAAAGATTCAGTATTCATCAAGGATGGCAACGCCATATTTACTCAAAGGTGGTCAGTGATCCATTGCCGATAGCCATGGCAACAACAACTTGGAGAATATACAGGCATGAAGGTCAAAACTTAGGCCTAGGACAGGTCATCGCTCAGGCCACGGGCAGGCTGCCGAGTTTGTTGTAGGAGATCCACGGCCAGCACCTGGACGGACTGCTCGCGCACGAGGCGTTGGACTGCTTACTCGAGACGGATCGCCGTCCGGAGCTTCAGACCGCGCGTCTGCCGGAGCGTCCTCAAGCACCTCAAGAATCTCACGAGGCTCGGGTCTCGTCGTTCTTGATCCTCCCAATCTCTTCCTTCTGAAACAGAGAACTTCCAAGGGTCGCGTACTTGAACGGCCGGAGGAGGCATTGATGAACGCCATGGTGCGGCCGTGAAGCTGCACCGATAGGAGGCTGCGCGGTGATGGCTCAGCAGCAGCATCGGGGAGACAGAGAAGTGTGGAAGTGACCTATTGACACGCGAGGATGGATGGGGCGTGGTCTGTGAGGTCCCCTGATCGAGACGGCCGCGTCCGATCCACATCGCCGTTGAGATCCGAGGTGGCGGCATGTGACGAGTGTGGCGGCTGCGTGGGCAGCGGTGGCTTGCTTCGGCGGTCAGGGTGGTTGGATCTTGGCGGCGAGGGATGGCGGCAGCAGCGCGCTGGGAAGTTGGGGGTGGCGGCGCGCTGTGGGTTGAAGCCGGCGGCCGTGATTCGCTCGGCAGGTGGGGGCTGGGTGCCGCTGTGGTGGATGGAGGTGCTGGATCGGGGGCTGTGTTGTAAGTGGAGGTGGGAATCCACGGTGGTGACATAATATGGTGGTCCGTCGTGGTGGCTGGCGGAGGTGGGGATGGGCGCGCAGTGGTTGGCGGCGGGGTCCGGCGACGCGCGCAGGGGGTTAGGCTGGGCGGCGCCGCGGCACGATGGGCAAGGGAGTTCCATGGCGGCCGGCGGTTGGTCTGAGGGAGGACGCTGGGTCCGGGGCCAGCGTGCGGCTGCCGTCGTGGAGGGACGGCGGGGAGGTTGAGCGGCGGCGGCGGTCAATGGAGGAGGTCGTGGGGTTTGTGGGCTGTTGGTAGGAGACGGGATGGGTGGGTTTTTTCTGTTTTTTATTACTAGCACCGGTTTCGCCGGATCCAGGAACATCTCCTCGCGTGCCTATATAGGGTCGGTGTGATCAGAATAGTTATTCTAATACCATGATCATAATAGTGCTGTCCTATATATATATATATATATATATATATATATATATATATATATATATAGACACACACACATCGGATCGGAGTACCAGATAGATCTAGCCGTCCATATGAAAGGTAACCCTGTCATTTCCTAAAAGGGATCGCAGGATATTTTGATTTTTGATTTGCCCCAGAGGGATCCCACAGGTCCCAGCAACGCTCGATCGAGGGGGCAAAATTGAGGCCTGTTTAGCAGTTCGGTGAGCTGCTAAATTTGCCTCACGTCTTACATAGCACAT
Organism: Elymus sibiricus; assembly: GCA_039707655.1. NCBI lineage: Eukaryota > Viridiplantae > Streptophyta > Magnoliopsida > Poales > Poaceae > Elymus > Elymus sibiricus. Next base: position 14,129,255 of record CM077673.1, on the reverse strand, counting down.
CTCAAAAGAAGAAGAAAAACTACTAAGCTCTAAGATTTGGTTCAGGAATGGGAGGATTGCAGACCTATTCTTATCGCTGATCTTCCATAGCTCAATCAGCACCTGACAAACGGTTCCAAAGATAACCATTCTGTGATTTCTGCTCTGACAAATAGTAACTCCATCCCCGGCAGTATGCTTCAGCAGTCAGGGTCCACAAGTGAGGGCATCGGGGAAAGAACTATACCAAACTGATTTAGCAGCAAGTAAACCACCATGCTCATCCCTCAATACACAGCCTGTAGCACCCGAGAGTGAGTTAGAACGACTGTTAGCCTGTTTCAACACTAATCTGGGAACAAAAAGAATCCCACACATTCACAGGAGGCAGCAATAGAGAAACACTGAGCAATTCAGCTTCAGTGTACACACCCAGCACCAGATACAAATTCATTGTACAAACTCATCAGATACCATGCACCATGTACATTGAGCATTTAGCTACTCGATCGGACAGATACAAAATCCATCATCCATTCTGCTACAAGCAATGGAACATTCACTCGCACAATTCAACCAAGGTCTTTATTAAAAAATACAATTCAACCAAGGTAATTTTTCATTTTTCCACATAATTCAATTCAGAGATCACAATATACACAAGATACACTGAGAAGACATAACTTTAGAACAGGGGCGGAGAACATGGGGGGGGGGGGGGGGGCAAAGAGACAAACTAGCAAAAATGGTACATGTTTATAGTTTACCTAACACACATAGCCAAGATGATACATGCATGTATCTCTACGATACCTAGAGGCTACAGGATGTGTATGAGTTTATTATCTCTAACGAGTTGAATTCGAATTTTCGACGCCAGTATTTAGGACTGAAATAGATTACAGAATGTTCGTACCTTGAGGAATTGATCAATGGTTAGTTCACTCGAATGATACAGGCGTGTGTAAGCCTCCAGCGCCAATCAGCAGTGGCTTTAATTTTCAATTTTGGATGGCCTTTATTTTCATTTGTGTGGCGGGGGCGCGGGGGGGGGGGGGGGGGGGGGGTCATCAGGTAATGTTTACGCTAATTACTACTCGTTGTTGAAACAATTCTCGATCGATAGGGGGGGCCAGGCCCCTGCTCGCCCCTGACCGAGAATGACTACAAATTGTTCCATTGGCATGAAAAAATACGGGCTCGTCCACTCCATCAGCATCCCAGTCTGCCTTCGTTGCACGATAGATCTCCACACATCGTCCTCCAACTCCTCCGCCAGCGACCTCTACCACCGCGAGACTTGGACGAGGTTACGCTTGCCGATGCCTTCAGGGGCGCAACCGCCGCCACAGCCCACACCCCATACCCGCTCAGTCGCCACCACCGGTACCGCCGCGCCTTTGGCCGCCTGGTCCTGTTTTGCAACCGCGACGCTCACCTATCCGCTCCGCCGCCACTGCCGGTGCCCTAGTTTGTGAACCTTGGCTACTCCGGCTATACCTTCACTTGGGATAACAAACGTGATGGAGTGGAAAGCGTCCAAGTGAGGCTGGATAGAGCAGCGTGCACTGATGCGTTTCAGCAGATGTTTCCGCGGACATCCGTTTTACATGTGGTGACGGAGGAGTCCGACCATATGGCACTGGTCATATGCGTCGCAGATGAACCCAAGGAGATGCCGAGGGGAGCCAGGCCATTTCGTTTTGAGGAAATGTGGACGATGCACGGCGGCTTCGACAACATGCTGCGTACTACATGGGACATGCACGCAGGGGAAGCTGAAGGGTTGCCTGCGCTTTGCTCGAAGCTGTGTTGTGTTGCGGGCGACATGGAACGATGGGCGCGGACTGAATTTTGCTCGGTCCAAAAAAAAATTAGATCTTTGCGCGACCAGCTAGATGTGGCACGGCAAGGTGATCGCACGCCCAGTGCCTCACTGGAGGTATGGCATATCGAGAAGGAACTTCATGATCTTTGTGAGATGGAAGAGGCGATGCAGCGACAATGATCGAGGGTCGACTGGCTGAAGGCCGGGGACCGGAACACCAAGTTTTTTCAGAACAGGACCTCGCACCGGCGACGCAAGAACACGATTGTCAAATTGAAAAAACCGAATGGAAGCCATGCAACGACCGATGAGGAGATGCGTGGGATGGCGAGATATTTCTACTGTGAGTTATACACATCGGAGGCAGCGACTAACTTGGAGGCCATCTTGCAGCATGTTCAAGCATCGGTTACTCTAGAGATGAGCGCCAAGCTGACTGTAGCACGGACGGATGACGAGATCGAACGGGCACTGTTCCAAATGGGACCTACAAAGGCCCCTGGGCCGGATGGGCTCCCAACGCTTTTTTTTATCAAAGACATTGGTCTTTGTTAAAACAGAGGTGTGCGCTGCAATCAAGGATTTCTTGCGGGGTAAGGATTTCCCGGATGACTTCAACAATACCGTACTGGTGCTAATCCCAAAGGTGAAGTCCCCGGAGCTACTCACCCAATTCTGGCCTATCAGTCTGTGCAACGTGCTCTACAAAATTGCTGCGAAGGTGTTAGCGAATAGACTCAAGCTTATTCTTCCGGTCCTGATTTCCGAGGAGCAGAGTGTGTTTGTCCCCGGTCGGTTAATCATGGACAATATTCTCATTGCTTATGAATGCACTCATGCCATACGCACTAGGAAACGGAAAAAAGGACTCTGTGGGGTGAAACTAGACATGATGAAGGCCTACGACATGATTGAATGGATATTTCTGGAGAGGATGATGGGTCAAATGGGTTTCTCATAGGAGTGGATCCGGATTATTATGCGATGCGTTTCTTCGGTCAGATTTTTTGTTCGGATGAACGGAGACACATCATCTTCCTTCCTTCGTTCCAGCGGGTTGAGACAGGGCGATGCACTGTCACCCTACTTGTTCCTATTCTGTGTTGAGGGATTTTCCACTCTTCTGAAGAAAGCACAAGATGAGCAGCAGATCCGAGGTGTAGAGTTTGGGAGGGACGGCCCTCACATTACTCATTTGCAGTTTGCGGACAATAGCATAGTGTTCTTCGAGGCTTCAGAGGAGAGCTTGCCGGAACTCCATTCGATTTTGACCACATATGAGCAAGCTTCGGGTCCGAAGGTTAATTATCAGAAGTCATCGATTTTCTTTGGGAAAGGCTGTGATGATGGCCTAAAAACAGTGTTGAAAAAAGCTGTGGGCATTGAGCACGAAGCACTAAATGAACGCTCCTTGGGGCTGCCAATACTGGTTGCGCGCTCGAAGGATTGGTGCTTCAAATATGTGACGGAGCGGTCAGCAGCAAAAACACATGGCTGGAAGGGCCAAGGACTCTCAAAGGCCAGTAGGGAAGTGTTGGTTAAGTCGGTGCTGCAAGCAACCCCAACATTCTCCATGAGCTGCTTCAAATTCACCAAAAAAATGTGTCAAAACCTGACATCTATCTCTTCTAAATTTTGTTGGGGAGCAGAACATGGAAAGCGTAAGGTGCATTGGATCAGGTAGGACAAGATGTGCACTAGTGGGCTTCTGAGACTTTGAAGCATTCAATCAAGCCCTCCTCGCAAAGCAGGCATGGAGAATACTTACTAACCCAAACTCCCTTTGTGCTCAGGTTCTAAAAGCCCGATACTTCCAGGGAACAGATTTTCTCCAAGCATCTTGCCCGAAGAACGCTTCATATACATAGTGTAGCATTCTTTTTGGCAAAGAGCTACTATCGGCTGGACTTGTTTGGCGCATTGGAGATGGTGCACGCATCAATGTGTGGAACGATAGTTGGATTCCGAGTTCTGGTTCGTGGAGACCACTGGGTGCTGTGGACAGTTCCAACATCACAATGGTGCAAGATCTTCTTAATTACTCTATGTAGAAGGACAAGTATGGGCTGTGCAATCACAATGCATTGATCGGTGCACCAGGCACGTATATATGAGTACAGAGGGGGGCCACAATCTCGACTATACAGAGGAAACAGGAGGTGGGCCCAATACACAATATGCACGTACACAATATACTCAACACCCCCCCGCAGTCGAAGCGGCGCCAGTGACGCAGAGACTGGAACGAAACTCCTCGAAGGTGGAAGTCGGCAGTCCCTTCGTCATCACATCGGCGAACTGTTGTGCAGTCGGAACATGGAGGACCCGAATACGTCCAAGGGCCACCTGCTCGCGCACAAAGTGAATGTCCAGCTCAATGTGCTTAGTCGGGCGATGATGAACGGGGCTGGCGGAGAGGTACACCGCAGAGACGTTGTCGCAGTAGACAACCGTAGCCTGGGAGACATCGTGATGTAGCTCCTGAAGTAACTGTCGTAGCCAGGTGCACTCGGCAACAGCGTTAGCCACAACTCGGTACTCAGCCTCCGCGCTGGAGCGCGAAACCGTAGGTTGTCGCTTGGACGACCACGAGACGAGCGAAGGACCAAGGTAAACGCAGTAGCCAGAGGTGGACCGACGGGTGTCGGGGCAGCCAGCCCAGTCCGCGTCGGAGTAGGCCACCATCTCCAGAGAAGTGGACGCCGTGAGGGTGAGCCCAAGAGCCATCGTGCCGCGAATGTAACGAAGGATCCGCTTCACGAGGGTCCAATGGGAGTCACGAGGGGCGTGCATGTGGAGACACACCTGCTGAACAGCATACTGTAGATCTGGTCGGGTGAGAGTCAGATACTGAAGAGCACCGACAATGGACCGGTAGAAGGGAGCATCCGACGCTGGCGAGCCCTCAAGAGCAGAAACCTTGGCCTTCGTGTCAACAGGAGTAGCAACAGGGTGACAGTTGAGCATGCCAGCACGCTCAAGGAGCTCGTGCGCATACTTCTGCTGATGAAGAAAGAAGCCGTCCGGTCGCCGAATGACCTCAATGCCAAGGAAATAATGTAGAGCGCCCAAGTCCTTGATGGCGAACTCGTCGCGCAGCCGGAGAGTAATTTGCTGAAGCAGAGCTGCGGAGGAGGCCGTCAGGATGATGTCGTCGACGTAGAGGAGCAAATATGCAGTTGTGTCACCGTGGCGATAGACAAACAGTGAGGCATCCGAGCGAGTGACGCTGAAGCCCAGTGTCTGAAGAAACCCGGCGATCCACTGGTACCAGGCGCGAGGTGCTTGCTTGAGCCCGTAGAGAGACCGGGACAGCAAACACACATGCCCAGGAAGAGATGCGTCAACGAAACCGGTGGGCTGCTCACAATAAACCTGCTCCTCAAGATGGCCGTGGAGGAAGGCGTTGGAGACATCCATCTGATGAACTGGCCATCCTCGGGACACCGCAAGCTGGAGGACGGTGCGGATCGTGCCCGGTTTGACAACCGGTGCAAACGTCTCAGTGAAGTCAACTCCAGCGCGCTGTCGAAAACCACGAACCACCCAGCGAGCCTTGTAGCGCTCAAGTGTACCATCTGAGCGGGTCTTGTGGCGAAAGACCCACTTGCCGCTGATGACATTGGCGCGAGGAGGCCGGGGAACAAGTGTCCAGGTGCGGTTCCGCTGGAGAGCGTCGAACTCTTCCTGCATCGCGGCAAGCCAGTGAGGATCACGAAGGGCTGCGCGAGCGGACCCAGGAATAGGGGACGGCTCCGCGGTGGAGGCGGCGAGGAGGTACTCGTCGCTCGAGTACCGCAGACTCGGACGGTGAATGCCAGCTCGGGCCCGTGTGACGGGGCGAGACGGCAGCGCCGGGACGTCCGGCGAGGCGGCCGGCGATACAGCCGGCGAGGCACCCGGCGTGACAGCCTCCGAGGCGGCCGGCGAGGCTGCCAGCGAGGCCGCAGGCGACACGGCCGTGGCGCCCGAGGCAGGGGCGGCGGGTGAAGAGGGGGCGCCGGCCGAGGCGTCGGGGCCGGCCGAGGGGGCAGAAGAGGCGGGCGCCGACGTGGGGGCGCGAGGCGCAGCTCGTCCCACGGCGCGAGGACCGCCAAAGCCCGGAGGCAGTCCGAGAGCCGAGCGGGGCCGTCCACCTGACGGAGTCGCCGAAGGGCCGCCGGTGGCCGGCGGCGACGGGGCGACGAGGGGTACCTGCTGCTGAAACGGAAACACCTTCTCATCAAAGTAAACGTGTCGGGAGGTGAAAACACGATGTGAGATGGGATCGTAGCAGCGGTAGCCCTTAGTGTTAGGTGGGTAGCCGAGAAAGATGCAGGCGACGGAGCGGGGTGCAAGCTTATGAGGCGCAGTGGCGGCGATGCTAGGGTAGCAGAGACAGCCAAAGATGCGAAGCTCATCATAAGAGGGCGGTGCACCAAAGAGGAGGTGATGACGTGCGAAGTTCCCGTGAGTGCGACATGGACGGATGTTAATGAGGAGTGATGCGGTGGCGAGAGCGTCAGGCCAAAAGCGCGGAGGCACATTGGCGTGAAAGAGGCGAGTCCGAACGCAGTCGTTAAGACTGCGAAGGACACGCTCAGCGCGACCGTTCTGCTGCGAAGTGTACGGGCAGGTGAGACGAAAAGTCGTGCCATGTGTGGTGAGGAGAGTACGAACAGCTAGGTTGTCGAACTCCTTCCCGTTTTCTGTCCGGAATGCGAGAATGGGACGACCAAACTGCGTGAGAACATAAGAGTAGAAGGCGGCAAGGGTGGATATGACATCCGACTTGCGACGCAACGGGAAGGTCCACACATAGTGCGAAAAATCATCAAGTATGACAAGATAATAAAGATAGCCCGTATTACTTGCGACAGGAGAGGTCCAAACATCACTATGGATTAACTCAAACGGGTACGATGCAACATGAGAAGACGCCCTAAACGGGAGACGAGCATGTTTGCCGAGGCGACATGCATGGCAAGAGTGATCATCGATCTTATTACAAGTGAAAGAAAAACTCCTAAGAATGTGACGAAGGGTGGCGGGGTTAGGATGACCCAAACGAGCGTGCCAGAGATCCACACGAGCGGAGAAGGCAACCGGAGCGGTGACGGTGGAGGAGGATGAGTGCACTGGGTAGAGCGCATCGGTGCTGTCACATCGGTGGAGCACCATCCGGGTACGTGCGTCCTTTACAGAAAAGCCGCACCCGTCAAACTCAACAGTAATAGGATTTTCACGAGTGAAAGATCGAACGGAGACAAGATTCTTAATGAGTTCGGGCGAAACAAGTATGTTAGACATAGACAATGGCATGGATGACGAGGGAAAGAATGTACGGCCCACATGTGTAATAGGTAGAGAGGAGCCATCACCGACGGTGATGCGAGTGGAAGTGTTGACGGGGTGGAAAGTGTGAGGGTTAAAGGGATAAGCTGCCATGTGAGCAGAGGCACCCGTATCCATATACCGATCACCGCCACCGGGGTAGCTAGTCGGTGAGGGAGCCGAAGGAAGAGCGTAGGCGCCGGCCATCGACGGGGCGGGCAGGGCCGCGTAGCCGGTACCGGCCGGCTGCTGCGGCACGGCGAGGTAGACCTGATGACCCGCCGGTCGTGGCCCAAGTAGACCTGGCGCCGGGGCCCTCGGGATGGACTCGGGTCCGGCGAACGGGTTGGAGGCGCCGGAGTAGGTGGACATGGGGAAGTCCATGATAGCGGCGTGAGATGGCGAGCGGCTCGGAGCGGAAGGAGGCGAGCGGGTTGAAGACAGAGAGATGACGCGGCGGGAAAAGCTAGCGATCGCGGGCGCGAGGCGTGGTGGCAATTGTTGGCTTTTTTTTATCGCTAGATCAATTTACCAGAAACCAACAGCACACACACGTACGTACGTACGTACAACCAAGCAGACTAGCTGCTGACTTGATTTGCAGTATACGTGCGCGCACGCGTTGGCTGGCTTCAGTTGTAGCTAGATAGCTCTATCGATCGGATCGAATCGATCTTTGACCAGCGATGGAAACTTTCGAAGCAACAGCGAGGCGCGGGCGGCAGCTAGTGGAGCGACGCGACCTGGCTAGCAACAGCGAGGCGCAGGCGGCAGCTAGCGGATCGCGAGCCTCGCGTGAGTTAGCGGAGCGACGCGACGGGCGATCGGGAGGAGCGCGCGAGCGGGATTGGCGCCGGCGCTCGGGATCGGGAGATTTGCGGCGGCGCGGCGGCTGAAGAGGGAGCGGCGGCGCGGCGGCGACTAGGGTTAGGAGGATCGAAGAAAGGCTGACCGTGCGGAAGCAATAGAGTAGCGGCGGCGACCGGCGGCGGCGGCGGCTAAGGGAGGCCGGCAGCGGCGGCAGGTGGCGGCAGCTTCGGGTACGAGGGCGGCGGCGACCGGCGGCGGCGGCGGCGACCGGAGGGGAACCGGCAGCGGCGGCGGTGGCGGGTGGCGGCGTCGGTTAGAGGAAGCGGCGGCGGCGGCGCGGTGGAGGCGCGGCGGCGGCGGCGGCTAGGGCTAGGATCGACTTGCGATAGATACCATGTAGAAGGACAAGTATGGGCTGTGCAATCACAATGCATTGATCGGTGCACCAGGCACGTATATATGAGTACAGAGGGGGGCTACAATCTCGACTATACAGAGGAAACAGGAGGTGGGCCCAATACACAATATGCACGTACGCAATATACTCAACACTCTGGGCTAGAGTGGGATACTCCTATGCTCGAGCGAGCCATGTTCCCAGCTGGCAATGTCCAAGACATTCTGTAGATCCCCATCGGTGGCCCAGGGCGGGAGGACTACCAGGCCTAGAACTTCACCAAAAATGGCGTCTTCACCGTCTGGTCAGCATACCATCTGTGCGTCGATCTCAAACGCCAAAAGGCGGGGCAGCCAGAGTCATCGTCCTCGGTGACGGAACATAAGGGATGGATGGAACTTTGGGGCACAAATGTTCCCGCGAAGGCAAAGATTCACACGTGGAGGCTTATAAGGAATGGACTGGCAATGGGTTCTGAGCTGTAGCGTCGATGTATCAAGCTCGGTGTTTTTTGCCCTATGTGCGAGAGAGGGGAAACACCCATCCACCGTTTCACTGTTGGGCGCTGGGTAATGCTAACAGGGGAGATCATTCATTCTGTCCTCCGGAGATTGGGGCAGCACACAATGGCCTAAAACACTGGCTCCTGGACTGGTTTGGAAAAGCAAAGGAGGCGGATAAAAGTGTGATCATCATGATGCTATATCACATGTGGTTGGCGAGAAATGCTACTTAGAGACGGGAAGAGCATTGAAGATGCACGATCTTTGGTCGATCGTGTTTGGAGGCTGCAGGAAGAATGGATCGAGGTCCATTCTCCATCGGCGTCCACACTGGGAGGGAAGCCATCGGAGCCGTGGTGCCCTCCTGACCAAGGGTGGCTGAAAATGAACAATGATGGGGCAATGGCGAAGACAGATGGATTAGGAGGAGGCGGGGCGGTCGTGCACGATCAACATGGTGGCTTCGTGAGTGGAGCGTGCCATGTTTTCCCTTCGGTCTCCGACCCACTGCATGCTGAACAATTGGCCTATCGACAGGGGATCCAGCTAGCGGCGGAAGTAGGCGCTCGATGGGTGACTCTCGAGTCTGACAACCAGGAAGTTGTGCATGCGTTGAAGAACCAGGAGCTGGACAGGTCTAGGTTCGGACCCCTGATACAAGAAGTCAAGCATCTTCTCGCCTCGATGGATGATGTCCGCGTGGTTTGAGCTAGACGCACCGCTAATCGGGCGTTGCATACACTAGCTAGGGAGGGCTGCCTTAATAAGATTTGCTAGACTTGGTTTACTGTTTCTCCATCTTGTATTCGTGACATTATAACGGCTGAGTCCGTTGCAGCGTAGAGAATAAAAGGCAGCAAGTTCCCCTCAAGTTTTTATTTTTATTTTCTAGCACTTAATTAGGTCCTCCTTGGTTGATGTGATTTGCAAGATGAGCCCAATAAGGCCTCTTCCAATGCAAAGGTGCTTAGATGAGGTGCTAAGTGCATTAAATGGCTTAGCAACTCAAGTCCCCAATGCATATGTGCTTAGATTTATGTTGCTAAGCTTCCTTCATTTAATTGTTTAAAAAAAACTTCTTTCATTTAATTAGTTGTAGACTCAGAATTATGTTTCCACATAGGAATACACGCTTAGCATCGTTTCTTTCTTGGGTCATCAAACTACTCTCTCTCTTCATAATTAACTTGCCATATTAGATTGTATGCCTACTTGGCAGCCTTAGCACCTATACATGGTGAAGCATTGGGAAGGACCTAAACCGAAAAGGAGGGAGTACTACGTACCGAGTTTCTGGGCTAAACAGCTGTGCATGCATCCGCTTTCTTTGAAAGCATAATCAACCGAGTTCCCTATAGCTAGTACCAGTCCTATGGGTGATTGTCTATATATGCCTGCATTATCATTGTGCTCACAAATCTATTTGGAGATATATCTTTCCAATGCAGCTTTAGCAACTGCCTACCGCAAGGTTCGTAGCAATCCATGTGCATCGCTCCTTTTTTGCACGCAATGTGCAGATTTCAGAAACAGGAGGCCGAGCCACAATATGGGTCGAGAGTGGGTGCACGTCGGTCGGTCAGAGCTCGGGGCTCGGTCGATGTGAAGTGATCTCCACGACCGGGGGGCCTTCTATTGGACGGGGACAAACATCGAGATGCGAAAAGATCTCATTTCCTGTTGCATGGCTGGGGAGAAAAGCCCCGCCTTGGCCGTTCCAACGGACAAACAAACGAATGAACGAATGAACGGATTTTTGATTTGTTTTGTGTATGCATGTGTACTAGAGGCTGGGGGCGCCCATCCTGATGCGTCATTTTTTTTAATAAATAGTTAATAGCTACAATAAACGCTCATTTAGTTGAGCATCAAGCATATAGTCCTGCATTTCAGGTTCCAGCACCTACACCAACATAAAATGCTATTATTCCCTTTTACATCTAAATGACTAAACTACATAAATCAATGTCCAACTCATTAAAACCGTACAAATTCATCCCAGATATAATCACGCTTCTACTAGGATAGCGCTGTTCCTTTTTACGGGGAATTCTACAAAGATAACTCAACCTGATAGCATGCCAACCCTAAGTAGAACATCACATACCCTTGTACATAGCAGCCAGCCAACCAATCGATGCAATACATGGATAGTAACCTTAAACATAAATTCTGTTACAAATTTAGCACCCATGCTCAACAGGTTTTATATAGAACAGATTTACCAATGACAAAGTATATATTCTCTCGCTTCCGACACATGGTTCTTTAGATTCTTGCTGGATCCATGGTCTTGTCACTATATGTTGCTTTATGTGCATAAATGTGACTTCGTCGCCTCTTCTCATGTTATGCTAAGGACTCCGCTGGCCAATGAACGATCCACCAGAGTTTCGGCTCGGATTTCGGCTACGAGTTTGTTAACATTCGTAGTGGTAACACTACAGTGAATATTATTCGGCTTTCTCTTGAAGAGTGTGTGGATGTGGAAATAAATGAATACTGATCGCAGAGCTCGAAAGAAACAACACTTGGTCCATAGTATTCAAACTTAAGCCACAGCGAAACCCCTCTACTTGCATGAACCATTTCTGTAGCATAATATCGTCACTAGATAACGGAAGTTTCAGCAAGCAATGATTGAAAGAAGTGTTTGCGAGCCTTGATGAGGCGATACTTGTGGGGTGTTAGCGAGTTACTCTAGTATCACATTGTCTTTTACATGCCTTTCACTCCCGTAATATATGTTTTCATTGCAAAAGAAAGAAAAGCTCTTCCAAAGTGTTCCCAGTAAGCAAGTGTTAGCTAGAATAAATAGAATTTTAGTATTTTGTCTAAACAAGCAAAAACTTTGTGATAATTATCTTTGCTTCACTAATGCTTGAATAATAACCATGCCCCCATTACAGCTATACTAAGTTTTTAGGTGAAGAGAATGGAAGGCTATCTGGACGTACCGATCGTAAGTGAACCAAAACCTTTGCGTTATTTCAGTTTAAACAACTAAGTTCCTCACGATAGAGTTCTTATTTGTTGCTCGAGGATGATCAAGGTTTAAGCTTGGGGAGGTTGATGAGTGATATTTTTGCGCTCATCACACCGTTGTTTAAACTGGATAATCCCGGAATTTTCGAGAAAATCACTCTGATATTGCCACTAATGACTAAATGAATGCGAGAGATCGTGAAATCCTTTGTTTAATGTGTTTCTATAGGAAAAGGGCCTAAACATGGAAGGAAATCATCACACACGATGAAATACGAAGTTTGGTGGAAGAGAGAAGGCAATTGGAGGCGCACCAAAGCCAACAAAGCGCAAAACGACGCTTGGTATGAGCACATGCGCTCGTACCCGTGCTCGTAATACCTGCCGTCAGCTCCAGGAGGTCCACCTGACCAACTTCTATAAAGGGGTCGATGCCTAATTCTCAACAGAGAAGGCACCATTCGCGAAACAGAGAACGAGAACTAATCTTCCAACCCTAGTCGCCGCCATTTTCCATCTCATCTCCATAGCCGCCGCCACCATCATCATCGTAGGAATCTCTCTCCAAGTTAGTCATACTTGTAATAGGTGTATCGCATCTGGCAACCATTGCAATTCATATTATCAATCAATCATTCATCTTTATGTCATCTTTCATGTGTGAGTAATTCGGTAAGGCAATGGGTTGAGGAAAGGCCTTGCAACCCAATGTATTTGTGCAGAGGATCGTTGGAATGACTTTGTATATTTGATGTTATTTGTATGTGTCCGGTTGCAACGGAATTGTCTCTTGTCTTCTTCTAGATCTAAGGCCCTACAGGTACCTAGGATCCTATAGATCGATCCAGGAGGAGGTAAGGAGCGACGAGGACGTGGAACACTACCCTGAACAGCAGTGAGAGAATTGTTAGTATGGTAGCGGAAAGCTATTCCTTGGGGACGAATGAGGTGTAGTCATTAAACGCACAATGCTTTTGTCTGAATATTTATTCTTAATAACCGAGGTAACCCCGCGCGACGATAAGGGCCTATGGTTTGACAACTGGCTCTTGATGCAGGTCGCACACCAGTCAAGACATACTTTGGACACATGCCCCACAATCATCGCATCACAAGCATATCATAGCGGTGGTCTTCCAGAGCACAGTTTAATATCATTAAGATCCCGAGCATAAATATAAGGTTGTGAGAGTAAGACCTCATACCCATGCTTGTTTTTAATACTAGTGTTTACACACTTAAGGTTGTTAAAGGTCAGGTTGAAAAATTGAAATTGAATTCTCTAGCAAGAACTTGTCAGAAACTTTGTCGTAGTGCACATCCTCTCGTGGGTTCGATAACTTAGGGTCACTCCTTGGGGAAAAGGCATGGGAACCTTCTGCTATCCAAACCGGATCTCAAAGGGCATCAATAGCTCCTGGGCATATGCATTTTGACCTATCGATGTCTGCAGGCCCTGTATCAGAGGAGGAGTCAGCTAGAGTTGGAGTCTGCTGAGCTCCGCCGTCTGCTGTACGAGGAGAGGGCTAAAACTACCATGCTACAGGGCTCTATCTCGGGTACAATCTGTAAGTTTTGCTTGACTTCACATGGACTGCTGCCCTCTCTTAGGGTTGACCTTTTTCTCTGATCCATTGTGAAGTCGCTGAGAAGCAATATTATGAAGCCCGCCGAATTTTGGGCAAGGCCCGAAAAGAAACGGGAGACCTTTGTGATGTGGCCGATGTTTCCCGAAGGGAAGCCCGTTCATTTGAAGAAACGATCCCGAAGGCGGAGGCCGTCGTGAAGTCCAACAAAAAGATCATCGAGGGCCTTCATGTTCTTATTGAAGAGCATCGGGGCGTGGAGGATGTCTTTCGGCAGCGGACTGTAGGCATCAATATGAATGTTTGTGATGCTGAGGAGCGGGAGGGTGGGCTGCTTACCGAGGCGGATATCTTGAGGGAGGTCGGACGCCGCGTGTCCCGTGACCTGGCTGGCGTGTGCCTGCGAACCTGGAAGCTTGACGAAACCACGCAACGTAAGCCCCCTCCACTTGGTCGTACCTTTAGTTGTTCCATTGTCACTTGTATTATTATCAAAGCTCTTTTGCTATTTCAGTTATCTTCCCGGAGATGCGGTCTGCATCTGTGGATGAGAGATTGAGTGCCACCGCGTCTGTTTTCAAGCAGATGACGCAGGTGATTGTTCGGGTTTTCGGGACATTGTGGACCCAGAAGAGATAGACGTTCGTTTGCACGCACTAATTGATCCAGTGAGGTCGTGTCCGAGCCGCCTTGCTAAGTGGCAGGAATCCAAGGCTTTCGAAGGAACCCCGTATGTGCTGGCACGTCTAATGGCATGCCGCATGGACATATGTACTGCAGAGGTGGCCACCACGATCCCTGAGGGTTGCGAGCCGCTGGACTTTTTTGAAGATGTGGCAGAGCTTGCGAGGCAGGTTGCTGCTGATTGTGGGCTGGATATACTCATAGAGTAGTATGTTAGAATGTTATGGCCGGATGGCCTTGTGGTTTACTTGTTACCTTTTGGCTCGACTGTGTTCGTACGTTGTGTACTTGAACTAGTCGTTTGCTTCATTTGAGATGTTTGTTTGACCAAGCCGTATTGTGTAGTCTCCGGTCTCGTAAGCATTTTCCCGTGATAGGGTCGCTTTTTTGTTTTTACGTCGATACAATCCCGTGTGGATCACGCAGGAAGGTCAGTAAGGATGAAACAGTCCTGGTGTTTGGATGGATGGAAGGAACACTACGATGCAGCCTCCGAGCTGACGTCTAGCAAGCAGAGGGATACATTCGGTTTCCACTTCCATGTCTATCCCATGGTGTTCATTTGTTTTTGTTTAGCAATCAAAGTAAAAGCATGATACTAATAGGAACGAGACACAATTCCTTTATTCAACGAGTAGTTTGATCCAGCTAAACATGTTTATAGAATGAAAAAGAATCTAAGAGACAAATATCTTATGATTAAAAGAGACGTATCAGGGCAGTGTTCCATGGGCGTGGCGTCACCTGGCCTGTCTTGCAGTTGCGAAGCCGGTAGGCCCCGTCGCCGAGCATCTCGTGGATGATGTAAGGTCCTCCCCACGGGGAGGAGAGCTTGTTTTTTCGCGGCTTCAGCTTGAGGCAGAGGAGAAGGTCTCCGACAATGAACTCGCGGACCCTGACGCGCTGACCTTGTTATTGGCGCAACTTTTGCTAGTAAACAGCCGTGTGTTCAAGGGCGATCAGTCTAGCTTCCTCTTTGGCATAAATAGTGTCCTTCCTTGATTCCTCGGCGGCCTCCTCGTCGTACTCGTGGATGCGCGGAGAGTCGTTCGATGTCGGAAGGAAGCACTGCATCAGCCCCGTAAACCATGAAGAACAGCGTGTATCTGATGGACCTATTCGGAGTAGTTCGGAGGCTCCAGAGGACTGATGGGAGCTCATCCACCCATTTATCGGCTACATGCAAAGAAGTCGGTGAAGGGGGGGAGGGGGTGATAACCCACAAGTATAGGGGATCGTTTGTAGCCTTTTTGATAAATAAGAGTGTCGAACCCAATGAGGAGCTAAAGGTAAAATTAATATTTTTTTCAAGTTCTATCGACCACCGATACAACTCTACGCAAGCTAACGCTTACTTTACCTAGAATAAGAATAAAACTAGTTTGTAGGTGTAATAGGATAGGTTTGCAAGATAATAAAGAAAGTGAAAATAAAAGTTAGGTGCTGTTTTAATAAAATAATAATTAGGTTAGTTTAGCGAATGTGTAAAAGTGGTGGTAGGATTTGCTAGATTGTCCTAGGCAATTGATAACTAGATCGGTCATCGTCGTTGCAATTTTATATGAGGAAGAAGCATAAGCTAACACACTTTCCATACTTGGATCACATGAACTTATGATTGGAACTCTAGCAAGCGCAACTACTAAAAATCATTAAGGTAAAACCCAACCATAGCATTAAGTGTAAAGTACCCTTTATCCCATATGCAATAATTCCCTTGCTCGTGTTTAAGCTACCGTCACCCTCGCAACCCACTATAACCGAATCATGAACATATTACAACACCCTACAGCAGTAATCCCCCATGTGTGTGTGGCACGGAATGCACTATAGGACAGCAACATAATAAAACATACAACTCAAACCAATCATGATCATCAATCAACCCATCGGACAAAACAAATCTACTCAAACATCATAGGATGGCAACACATCATTGGATAATAATACGAAGCATAAAGCACCATGTTCAAGAAGGGGGTACAGCGGGTTGTGGAAGAGTGGACCACTGAGTATAGGTGAGGGAAGGTGATAGAGGTGTTGATGAAGATGACGGAGTTGTTGGAGTAGATCGCCGTCACACGATGTTTCCCCCGGCGGCGCTCCGGTGCCACCGGGAGAGAGGAGGAGAGAGTCCCCCTCCTTCTTCTTGCTTGCCCCCCCCCCCTAGATGGGAGGAGGGTTTCCCCCTGGTCCTTGGCTGCCATGGCTCCCGGATGGCAGGAGCTCCCTCCGGATCTCTCCCTCTGTTTCGCGACCCTGTTTCTGGCCGAAAACCGTTTCTTAAATTCCCAGAGATCCGTAACTTCGATCGGGCTAAAATTTTAACACGATTTTTCTCTCGATATAAGCTTCATTGCGCCCGAAGGAGACCTCCAACCGACATACGAGGTGGCCACAAGGGCACCCGGCGTGCCCTAGGGGGGTGGGCGTGCCCCCGGCCTTGTGAAGCCCGTGGGGTTCCGTTTGCTTGCGCCAAAAATTCACATATACTCCAAAATAAATGTCCGCAAAATTTTATCACGTTTGGACTTAGTTTGATATGGATTTTCTATGAAACAAAAAACATGCAAAAAATAGGAACAGGCGCTGGGAACTAGATTAAAATGTTAGTCCAAGAAATCATATAAATTGTTGCCAAAAGTATGTGGAAATAGTAGGATATTGACATAAAATAATAAAAAAATATAGATATGACGGAGACGTATCAGCACTCCCAAGCTTAATTCATGCTCGTCCTCGAATAGGTAAATGATAAAACAAAAATAATTTTTGATGTGGAAAGCTACCTAGCACAATCTTGATCAAATAATATAATCATGACATGAATATTAAGATAGGAATGATTCAGCATAATAGTCTATCAATGTGATATTGAAACAATAATACAAAACATGCACGTAATTCATCATTGCCTTTCATGATAACAATGCTAAAGAACGTTATCCCTATTCATTTAATCATGTAAGCAATGGCATAACTCTGTCTTCCTAACGTAAAGTATAAATCATGATCACCCCGGTGCCTAACCAAGCACTTGACTCGTACTTTTTCACGCGCTTCAGCATTTTCAACTCCACTCAATACCTGAGCGTGAGCCATGGACTTTCAGCACTTTAGGTGGAATACAATAGTAGTAGGGATTTATAAGGAAAGATAAAAGTAGAGAAAGTCTCGCATCAACTCGGCGGATCATTAGGGCATGGAGACACCTTTCAATCGATATCGATGCGAGGAGTGGGAATTGCCAATCAACTTTTGATGCACTTAGAGTTATAAGTGTATGAAAGCTCTCTACTGAAACTAAGTGGGTGTTCATCTAACCTACTTGCATCATGAAGAACTCGGGCAATTGAGGAACCCGTAAATGAAATATGCAAGCTAAGTTCTATGTTGATTCCTACTAGTATATGAAAATGACAGAACATGAGTACTCTCTATATGCAAAACATGGTGCTACCTTGAAGTACAAGTGTGGTAAAAGGATAGTAATGCTGCCCCCTCTCTCTTTTTTTTCTCTTTTTTTCCTTTTTTTTGGTGGGCTATTTTTGGCCTCTCTTTTTTCTTCTTTTTTTATATCCTCACAGGTAGGGGCAACACTCTAATAATGATGACCATCATACTTCTATTTACTTACAACTCGATAAAACTGAAAAACAACATGCCTACATATGAATGCCTCTGGCAGTGTACCAGGATGTGCAATGATACTAGCGTAACATGTACGTAATGATGAATAGTGGCTTTGCCACAAATATCATGTCAGCTCTATGATCAAGCAAAGCAAAATGACAATGAAAGCTCAAGTCATATGAATGGTAACGGTGGAATTTGCATGGCAATATATCTCGGAATGGCTATGAAAATACCATGATAGGTAGGTATGGTGGCTGTTTTGAGGAAGATATAATAAGGATTATGTGTGATAGAGCGTATCATATCACGGGGTTTGGATGCACCGGCGAAGTATGCGCCAAATCTCGAGGTGAGAACGGGTAATGCACGGTACCGAAGAGGCTAGCAAAATACGGAAAGGATGGGAAGTGCTTACGGTCCACAAACTCACAGTAAACACAAGGAACTCAAATACTTATTGTGTCCTCTATTTGCCCTCTCGAAGCAAAGCACTTATCGCATGCCCCTAGGGAGGAGGTTGGGAGGAGTTAACCACCGCGCGCCCCCGGCCAGACAACACACAAGGTTTTCACCCAAGGATACAGAACACTCAAACTTTCTTGTCATGCCACGACCGACACTTTAATGAATAGTGAATCACAAACCTTAACACCATTACTAATACTCAATTTTAATTCTTTTACTATTATGCCCCCATATTACCACCTCAATCTCGCAAAACTATTGCAAAGAATCAAACTTATCATATTCAGTGATCTATAAGTTTATGTAGGTTTTTATGACTAACCATGTGAATGAGCAATTCCGGTCAACTCTCTAAATATATATAAGTGAAGCGTGAGAGTTTAGTTTTTTCTACAAAAGACCTGGACACACTCTAATAAATATAAGTGAAGCAAAAGAGCATTCTACAAATAACGGTGTTTCCAATATAGAGAAGCAAGCATCCAAACTTCAAAAGATATAAGTGAAGCACACGAAGCATTCTATATAGCCATACTCAAAATATATAAGTGAAGTGCAAAGAGAATTCTATAAATCAACCAAGTACTATCCCATACCAGCATGGTGCATAAAAGAAAAGGGAAAAATAAACACAAAAGACGCTCCAAGAATTTACGCATATCATGTGAACAAAACAAAAACCGAGGCATACCGTTAATTGTCGAGGAAGAAAGATGGGATGCCTTCCGGGGCCCCAAGCTTAGACGCTTGAGTGTCCTTGAATATTTACTTGGGGTGCCTTCGGCATCCCCAAGTTTGAAATCTTGCCTCTCCTTATTCTTCTCATATCGATGCCTCCTCGGTCTTCGACCACTTCATCCATACAAAACTTAACCGAACTTTTATTAGAGGGGTTAATACATATAACATCAAATCCCATCATGTCTTGCTATAAAAATATTGTATAATTGTAATTAAACATTACCTACAGTCTGCTAACACAATTCTAATGCTCCCACATCAATGGGGCTTGGCAAAATTGCAAACACAAGCAGATAAAGAAACTATAACAGCAATCTGTGAAAACAGGACAGTCTATAAAGATGCAGATGAAAGATATACTTATGTATTTCTAAAAATATTGAAAAATTAGGACATAATAAAAAAATTGCATAACAGTACTGGATAAAAAATTCAGAAACTGTTGACGTTCCAGTAAAATATCATAAATCAAACACTACAGCCAAAGTTTCTGTTTCTGCACATCACATATCAAACAGGCAATTTAAACACCCTAAAGGTAAATCTTGACACATTATTTTTATAATACAATGGATTTGTACAAGAGGATAATTATTTTTGTTGAAAAGTTCCTATAATCAAGATTCACAAAGTTTTCATCGGCATGAACAAAGTTGAAGGCTAGCCCCCAGTTCCACATTGTTCATCCGTCTCACTTTCACTTTTCTTTTTAAAACGTTTTAAGTTCCCCAATTTATTTTTATTTTTTTAATATTTTTATAAGCACACAACAGAATAAAATGACTCTAAAACTTCCGGGTTGTCTCCCTGGCAGCGCTTTCTTTAAAGCCATTAAGCTAGGCATATAGCGCTTAAGTAATTGATCCAGCCGGATCACAAGGTATATCAAAGCCAATTTTCATTAACAATGATTTATAATTTAGTAGTGAGCACAAAGTAATACATATCATGTAACAACGAAGTCTAACTCTCTTCCTATGCATTGGCATGTCATAAAAGAACAATTCATTCACACAAAGTAAAGGCCAATACACAGCATAGGTAGTTTCTTGCAATTTTATCGTATTGGAAACATAGAGAGGTGGAGATTTGGTTTCTCTCTTATAATAATTGCAAGTAGGAGCAGGAAGCACATGCATATTATATCCATCAAAATCATCATGTGCAATGGTAAAACGCAACCCATCAATATAATGCTTAATAAGTGCAAACTTCTCTGACATAGTGTAGTTGGTAGAATTCAAAAAGATAATAGGACTATCATGTGGGGTGCAATAGAAAAAATTTCATGCTTAACATAAGGAACTATAGCAAGTTCATCTCCCTAAGCATAATTCATATTGGCATCATGGCCACAAGCATAGCAAGCATCAAGTTCATCAAAAAGGGATATTTCAAACGAATCAATGGGATCATAGTAATCATCCTTCGATAAGCACGGAGGGAAATTAAACAATATATGAGTTGAAGAGTTACTCTCATTAGAAGGTGGGCACGGGTAGCAAATCTGCTCTTCCTCCTTTTGTTCTTCGCTATCCTCCTCATCTTTTTCATCTAATGAGCTCATAGTTTCATCAATTTCTACTTCCATGGGGGCCTGCAAAATATTAGTCTCTTCCAGGGCAGCAGACATTCCCTCAATAAATTCTTTAATATGAGTATTAGAGGCATAATTTTCATAGCAATATTTAACTATGGCTAAATTTTCAGATTTGTAAAGAGTAGTATCATACCTTTCAAAGAAAGAAGCAATTTCATAGGCACCCATAAAAGCAACAAATTCTTCAATTTGTTCAATATCATAGTAATTATAAACACCATTAGTATAAGAAGCCAAGATTTTATTATTATTAAACTCACATAGGTAGGAAAGGTGTTTAGGGTCCTTAAAACAACAAGTAAAATCATGCATTTCACACAAATTCAAAGCATAGCATTGTAAACTATTTATTTGACCCCATAAGATTTTCCTTTTTGTGACAAGTGGTGATGCACAAAATAAGCGTGCTCATCTAATGATTTTCCCTTAACTAGGCTAGTTGGGTTTTCAGCACGAGCACAAATGGATCGAAGATGATCCAAGTAGAAAGCTTCAGCAGTGAGGTATATAGGTGGTTCCTCATCCATTGGGTTAGCCAGTACAACTATTTTTTTTAGTATTTTACGATTCCTACCCATAACTAAAGATAGAAAACAAGAATTGAAAATAAAATTACTTAGAGATAAAGCAAACAAGCACACACGGGAATATTCACCCTACGCTATTGCCCCCCAGCAATGGCGCCAGAAAAGGTCTTGACAACCCACAAGTATAGGGGGTCATTTGTAGCCTTTTCGATAAATAAGAGTGTCAAATCCAACGATGAGCTAAATGTAGAATTAATATTCTCTTCAAGTTCTATCGATCACCGATACAACTCTACGCACGCTAACGCTTACTTTACCTAGAACAAGAATAAAACAAGTTTGTAGGTGTAATAGGATAGGTTTACAAGATAATAAAGAACGTCGAAATAAAAGTTAGGTGCTGTTGTAATAAAAGAACAATTAGGTTAGTTTAGCGAGTGTGGAAAAGTGGTGGTACGATTTGCGAGATTGTCCTAGGCAATTGATAACTATATCGGTCGTCGTCTTTGCAATTTTATATGAGGGAGAGACATAAGCTAACACACTTTCCGTACTTGGATCACATGAACTTATGATTGGAACTCTAGCAAGCATCCGCAACTACTAGAAATCATTAAGGTAAAACCCAACCATAGCATTAAGTGTAAAGTCCCCTTTATCCCATATGCAACAATTCCCTTACTCGTGTTTAAGCTGCCGTAACCCTCGCAACCCACTATAAGCGAATCATGAACATATTGCAACACTGTTAGAGCATATTTCTTCATATGTGGTTTTGGTAATTGTTGACAATCCCTATGGACTAATAGTTGCCTTGAGTTATATTCGAAGGATTTGTCCATAGGCACTTCTTGAAGTACATGTGTTGGTTTCAAGGAGTTTATATGGTGACCAAGGTGGTATGTAAGGATTTATCCAAAGATTGGTCATGTGAGAGTTGAGCTTATTGCAAGCATGTCTTGAAGAAGAAGATTGTGTGAACATTCATGTTTACCTTCAAGACATCATCTTTATGAAGAGAGAAGATAAGATACAAGGTTGATCAAGACTAAGTCAAAGAGTGAATCAAGTTGATCAACACACAAAGCGTACAAGATGTACCGAGAGGGATCAAGTGATCCCATGGTATGGTAAGCATTGTCCATTACGCTTTGTGTACTAACCCATGGTCTACGTGAGAGTTCGTTGTGGGGTTAGGTATATTTCCATGGGCTTGTGTCAAGAGGAAGATCTCATACAACCCATGGAGGATGACATCAAGTGGTGATCGTCATCAAGATTGCAATGTGCAAGTTCAAGTGAAGCATCACGGAAAGATCATGCTTGAAGCTTGCCGTCCATTGTGGTGACAATGGACTTGTGAAGATATGCAGAAGAGTGGCTCACCCATAGTGGAGTATGGGGGGGCAATCTATTAGTCTTCACCGAGCCGGCGCAATCAAGAAAGGTGGGCCATCTTGAGGAGGACAAGATCGTCATCATCTAGCTCAAGTGGACTATGCGCAAGGCAAAGGTTTGACCTTGATAGGGTTTTCTATTTTACCAGTCTCATGGTGGTAGTTGGGAGACCGGGTTATAGGATCGATAGCCGTACTATCAAGCTCGTTGAGAGCTCAAACCATTGCATTCTTGGCATCATCATCTTTCATGGATCTTGGTTGGCTTTTCTCTTTGTGGGTTCTTGAGCTTATGGTCTCCTTCATGACAAGCTCAAGTTCATCGAAAATGGAGTCCATGTGCATCTTCTATGATGTTTTCGATGTTGGAGTTCTTGCCAGTTCTTCATTCATAGAGGTTTAACATCTCTATATCATTGGCATTTTCATACTGCCTCTTCTTAGGATAACCAACAAGCTTGAGTTTGCTCTATTCGGAGCTCTGTTGGGGAACGTTGCATGGGAAACAAAAAATTTGCTATGCACATGCAAGATCTATCCATGGTGATGAGCATCTACGAGAGGGAGAGTGGATCTACATACCCTTGTAGATCGCTAAGCGGGAAGCGTTAAGAAACACGGTTGATGTAGTCGAACGTCTTCAGGATCCAAATCGCCGAGCGTCCCGCGATCCCATCACGATCCATCTCGCGATCCAATCTCGATCCGTCCCGCGATCCCATCATGATCCGTCCCGCGATCAAATCACGAATCGTCTCGCGATCCTGATCACGGTCCTTCCGATCTAGCGCCGAACGGACGGCACCTCCGCGTTCAGCACACGTACAGCTCGATGACGATCTCCGCCTTCTTGATCCAACAAGAGGGAGCGGAGAGGTAGAAGAGTTCTCCGGTGGCGCGACGGTGCGGCGGCGATGGTGGTGGAACAATTCCGGCAGGGCTTCGCCTAAGCACAGCTGAAACTAGACTAGAGGAGAAACCGATCTAGATGAAGTAGAGGGAGCACGTGGCAATTAGGGTTAGCTCTTCCCTCTAAATCCTCTAGTATATATAGGAGGGAGGGAGGGGAGGAGGCAGCCTCAAACCCTCAAGGTTTGGCTGAAATTGGAGGTGGAGGAGTCCTACTCCAATCCTATTAGGAGTAGGATTCCTCCTCTCCACTTGGAAACCCTTTCCACCTTTCCTCCTTTTGATATTTTCCACCCAAAGCCACATGGGCCTTAGTGGGGGGGGGGGGGGGTAGGCCAGCCCACTAGGGGCTGGTTTGACTCCTCCCACAGCCCATGAGGTCCTTTGGGTCGAGACACCCCTACCGATGGTCCCCGGTACCCCTCCCGGCACTCCCGGTACACTACCGAAATACCCGAAACTTTTCCGGTGACCAAAACAGGACTTCCTATATATCAATCTTTACCTCCGGACCATTCCGGATCTTCTCGTGACGTCCATGATCTCATCCGGGACTCCGAACAACCTTAGGTCACCACCATACATAACTCTACTATACCGAAACGTCACCGAACCTTAAGTGTGCAGACCCTGCGGGTTCGAGAACTATGTAGACATGACCAAGACACCTCTACGGTCAATAACCAATAGCGGGACCTGGATGCCCATATTGGTTCCTACATATTCTACGAAGATCTTTATCGGTTGAACCTCTATGTCAAGGATTCAGTTAATCCCGTATGCTGTTCCGTTTGTTCTTCGGTATGTTACTTGCCCGAGATTCGATCGTCGGTATCTCTATACCTAGTTCAATCTCGTTACCGGCAAGTCTCTTTACTCGTTCTGTAATACAAGATCCCGAGGCTAACACTTAGTCACATTGCTTGCAAGGCTTACTGTGATGTTGTATTACCGAGTGGGCCCTGAGATACCTCTCCGTCACACGGAGTAACAAATCCCAGTCTTGATCCATGCCCACTCAACAGACACCCTCGGAGATACCTGTAGAGCATCTTTATAGTCACCCAGTTACATTGTGACGTTTGATACACACAAGGTATTCCTCCGGTGTCAGTGAGTTGCATGATCTCATGGTCATAGTAACAGATACTTGACATGCAGAAAACTATAGCAATAAACTGACACGATCATATGCTATGTTTATAGTTTGGGTCTTGTCCATCACATCATTCTCCTAATGATGTGATCCCGTTATCAAATGACATCTCATGTCTATGGCCAGGAAACCTTGACCATCTTTGATCAACGAACTAGTTAACTAGAGGCATACTAGGGACACAGTGTTGCCTATGTACCCACACATGTATTTGAGTTTCCAATCAATACAATTATAGCATGGATAATAAACGATTATCACGAACAAGGAAATATAATAATAACCAATTTATTATTGCCTCTAGGGCATATTTCCAACAGTCTCCCACTTGCACTAGAGTCAATAATCTAGTTCACATCACCATGTGTTTTACATTGTTATGAATCTAACACCCAATGAGTTCTGGGGTTCGATTATGCTTTGCATGTGAGACAGGTCTTTAGTCAACGGGTCTGCGACATTCAGATCCGTGTGTACTTTGCAAATCTCTATGTCATACTGTAGACACTGCTACCACACTCCACTTGGAGCTATTCCAAATGGCTGCTCCACTATACGTATCCGGATTGCTACTCAGAGTCATCCGGATTGGTGTTAAAGCTTGCATCGACGTAACCCTTTACGACGAACTCTTTATCACCTCCATAATCGAGAAATATTTCCTTAGTCCTCTAGTTACTAAGGATAATCTTGACCGCTGTCCAGTGGTCCACTCCTGGATCACTCTTGTACCCCTTGACAGACTCATGGCAAGGCACACACAGGTGCGGTACATAGCATGGCATACTATACAGAGCCTATGGATAAGGCATAGGGGACGACCTTCGTCCTTTCTCTTTCTTCTGCCGTGGTCGAGCTTTGAGTATCACTCAACTCCACACCTTACAAATCAGGCAAGAACTCTTTCTTTGACTGATCCATTTTGAACTCTTTCAAAATCTTGTCAAGGTATGTACTCATTGAAAGTTTTATCAGACGTCTTGATCTACCTCTATAGATCAAGATGCCCAATATTTAAGTAGCTTCATTCCAGGTTTTCCTTTGAAAAACTCCTTTTCAAACAACCCTTTATGCTTTCCAGAAATTCTACATCATTTCCGATCAACAATATGTCATCCACATATACTTATCAGAAATTTTATAGTGCTCCCACTCACTTTATTGTAAATACAAGTTTCTCATAAATTTTGTATAGACTCAAAAACTTTGATCACCTCATCAAAGCGTATATTCCAACTCCGAGATGCTTGCTCCAGTCCATAGAAGGATCGCTGGAGCTTGCATATATTTTAGCATCCTTAGAACTGACAAAACCTTCCGGTTGTATCACATACAACCTTTCCTCACGGATACCATTAAGGAAATGATGTTTTGACATCCATCTGCCAGATTTCATAATCGAAAAATGCAGCAACTGCTAACATAATTCCAACAGACTTTAGCATCGCTACGGGTGAGAAAGTCTCATCGTAGTCAACTCCTTGAACTTGTGAAAAACCCTTTGCCACAAGTCGAGCTTTATAGACGGTGACATTACCGTCCGCGTCCGTCTTCCTTTTAAAGATCCATTTGTTCTGAATGGCCTTTCACCCTTCAGGTAATACTTCCAAAGCCCATACTTTGTTTTCATACATGGATCCCATCTCAGATTGCATGGCCTCTAACCATTTCTCGGAATCCGGGCCCATCAACCCTTCTCCATAGCTCGTAGGTTCATCGTTGTCCAACAACATGACCTCTAAGAGAGGGTTGCCGTACCACTCAGGAGCAGTACGCGTCCTTGTCGACCTACGAGGTTCGATAGTAACTTGATCCGAAGCTTTATGATCATCATCATTAACTTCCTCTTCAACTAATGTAGGCTCCACAGAAACAACTTTCTGCGCTGCGCTACTCTCTGGTTGAAACAAAGGTTCAACAACCTCATCAAGTTCTATCTTCCTCCCACTCAATTCTTTCGAGAGAAACTCTTTCTCGAGAAAGGACCCGTTTTAGCAACAAACACTTTGTGCTTGGATCTGAGATAGAAGGTTTACCCAACTGTTATGTTAGGGTATTCTATGAAGATGCATTTGTCTGCTTTGGGTTCGAGCTCATCAGGTTGAAAACCTTTTCCACATAAGCGTCGCAGCCCCAAACATTAAGAAATGACAGCATAGGTTTCTGCCAAACCAAAATTCATACGGTGTCATCTCAACGGACTTAGATGGTGCCCCTTTTTAAAGTGAATGTAGTTGTCTCTAATGCATAACCCCAAAACGATAGTGGCAAATCGATAAGAGACATCATAGTACGCACCATATCCAATAGAGCACGACTACGACGTTCGGACACACCATCACACTATGGTGTTCCTGGTGGCGTTAGTTGTGAAACAACTTCCACATTGTCTTAAGTTGTATACCAAACTCGTAACTTAGATATTTACCTCTACGATCATATCGTAGATATTTTATCTTCTTGTCACGATGATCTCAAACTTCACTCTGAATTTGTTTAAACTTTTCAAATGTTTCAGACTTGTGTTTCATTAAGTAAATATCCCCATATCTACTCAAATCATCAGTGAAGGTAGGAAAATAATGATATCCACCGCACGCTACAACACTCATTGGACCGAATACATCAACATGTATCATTTCCAATAAGTCACTTGCCCGCCCCATCATACCGGAAAACGGGGTCTTAGTCATCTTGCCCATGAGGCATGGTCCGCATGTCTCAACTGATTCAAAATCGAATGAGTCCAAAGATCCATCAGCATGGAGTTTCTTCATGCGTTTTACACCAATATGACATTTAGCGGCAATGCCACAAGTATGTGGTACTATCATTATTAACTTTGTATCTTTTGGCATCAATATTATGAACATGTGTATCACTACGATCAAGATTCAATAAACCATTCTCATTGGGTGCATGACCATTGAAGGTATTATTCATGTAAATAGAATAACCATTATTCTCTAACTTGAATGAATAACTGTATTGCAATAAACATGATCTAATCACGTTCATGCTCAACGCAAACACCAAATAACATTTATTTAGGTTCATCACTAATCCCGAAGGTAGAGAGAGCGTGCGATGGTGATCACATCAACCTTGGAAACACTTCCAACACTCATCGTCACCTCACCCTTAGCTAGCCTCCGTTTATTCCGTAGCTTTTATTCCGAGTTACTAACATTTAGTAACCGAACCGGTATCCAATACCCAGGTGCTACTAGGAGTACTAGCAAGGTACACACGTATATCAAATATACTTCTATCGACGTTGCCAGCCTTCTTATCTACCAAGTACCTAGGGTTGTTCCGCTTCAGCGACCGTTCTCCTCATAATAGAAGCACTTAGTCTCGGGTTTGGGTTCAACCTTGGGTTTCTTCACTGGAGCAGCAACTGACTTGCCATCCATGAAGTTTCCCTCCTAGCCCTTGCCCTTCTCGAAACTAGTGGTTTCACTAACCATCAACACTTGATGCTCCTTCTTGATTTCTACCTTCGCGGTGTCAAACATCGCGAATAGCTCAGGGATCATTATTTCTATCCCTGGCATTTTATAGTTCATCACGAGGCTCTAGTAGCTTAGTGACAGTGACTTGGAGAACTATATCAATCACTATCTTATCTGGAAGATCAACTCCCACTCGATTCAAGCGATTGTAGCACCCAGACAATCTGAGCACATGCTCACCGATTGAGCTATTCTCATTCATCTTGCAGGCAAAGAATCTTGTTGGAGGTCTCATACCTCTCAACACGGGCACGAGCCTGAGATCCCAATTTCAGCTCTTAGAACATCTCATATGTTCCGTGACGTTCAAAACGTTTTGGAGCCTCAATTCTAAGCCGCCGTAATGCATGACGCACTGAACTATCAAGTAGTCATCAGAATGTGCCTGTCAGATGTTCACAACATCTACAGATGACGCTTGAGGGGGTGGCGCACCGAGCAGTGCATTAAGGACATAAGCCTTCTGTGCAGCAATGAGGACAATCCTCAGATCACGGACCCAGTCCGCATTATTGCTACCATCATCTTTCAACTTTATTTCTCTAGGAACATATAAAAATTCAAGGGAGCTACAGCGCGAGCTAGTAATCTACAACATAATTTGCAAAGACATTTTGACTATGTTCATGATAATGAGTTTAGTTAATCATATTACTTAAAAACTCCCACTCAAATTGACATCCCTCCGGTCATTTGAGTGACACATGATCCAAATCCACCAACTTAAGTCCGATCATCACGTGAGTTGAGGTGGTTTCAATGGTGAACATCTTCATGTTGATCATATCTACTATATGACTCATGTTCGACCTTTTGGTCTCTTGTGTTCCGAGGCCATGTCTGTACATGCTAGGCTCGTCAAGTTTAACCCGAGTGTTCCGCACGTGCAACACTGGCTTGCACCCGTTGTATGTGAACGTAGAGTCTATCACACCCGATCATCACGTGGTGTCTCAAAACGACGAACTTTCGCAACGGTGCACACTCGGGGAGAACACAATTTTATCTTGAAATTTTAGTGAGGGATCACCTTATAATGCTACCATCGTCCTAAGAAAAATAAGATGCATAAAAGGATTAACATCACATGCAAATCATAAGTGACATGATATGGCCATGAACTTGTGCTTTTGATCTCCATCTTCAAAGCACCGGCATGATCTCCATCGTCACCGGCATAACACCATGATCTCCATCATCTTGATCTCCATCAATGTGTCGCCATGAGGTTGTCGCGCCGACTGTTGCTTCCACGACTATTGCTAACTCATAGCGATAAAGTAAAGCAAAAACGGCAAAAATAATTAAAGACAAACCTATGGCTCCTGCCGGTTGCCGTACTCATCGACATGCAAGTCGTGATATTCTATACAATACATGATCATCTCATACATCACATATATCTCATCATGTAATTGGCCATATCACATCACAACAGACCCTGCAAAAACAAGTTAGACGTCCTCTAATTGTTGTTGCAAGTTTTACGTGGCTGCTATGGGTATCTAGCAAGAACAATTCTTACCTACGCAAAAACCACAACGGTGATACAAAAATTGCTATTCAACCTTCTCAAGGACCGCCTTTGTCGAATCCGATCCGACTAAAGTGGGAGAAACAGACACCCGCCAGCCATCTTTATGCAATGAAGTTACATGTCAGTTGATGGAACCGGTCTCTCGTAAGCGCACGAGTAATGTAGGTCCGGGCCGCTTCATCCCACAATACCGCCGAATCAAGAAAAGACCAAGGGAGGAAGCAATCTGAATATCAACGCCCACAAACTCCTTTGTGTTCTACTCGAGATCTCATCTACACATAGACCTAGCTCATGATGCCACTGTTGGGGAAGGTTGCATGGGAAACAAAAACTTTCCTACGCACACGCAAGATCTATCCATGGTGATGAGCATCTACGAGAGGGAGAGTGGATCTACATACCCTTGTAGATCGCTAAGCGATAAGCGTTAAGAAACGCGGTTGATGTAGTCGAACGTATCCCATCACGATCCATCTCGCGATCCAATCTCGATCCATCCCGCGATCCCATCACGATCCGTCCCGCGATCAAATCACGAATCGTCTCGCGATCCTGATCACGGTCCTTCCGATCTAGCGCCGAACGGACGGCACCTCCGCGTTCAGCACACGTACAGCTCGATGACGATCTCCGCCTTCTTGATCCAGCAAGAGGGAGCGGAGAGGTAGAAGATTTCTCCGGCGGCGCGACGGTGCGGCGGCGATGGTGGTGGAACAATTCCGGCAGGGCTTCGCCTAAGCACCGCTGAAACTAGACTAGAGGAGAAACCGATCTAGATGAAGTAGAGGGAGCACGTGGGAATTAGGGTTAGCTCTTCCCTCTAAATCCTCTAGTATATATAGGAGGGAGGGAGGGGAGGAGGCAGCCTCAAACCCTCAAGGTTTGGCTGAGATTGGAGGTGGAGGAGTCCTACTCCAATCCTATTAGGAGTAGGATTCCTCCTCTCCACTTGGAAACCCTTTCCACCTTTCGTCCTTTGGATTTGTTCCACCCAAAGCCACATGGGCCTTAGTGGGGGGGTTAGGCCAGCCCACTAGGGGCTGGTTTGACTCCTCCCACAGCCCATGAGGTCCTTTGGGTCGAGACACCCCTCCCGATGGTCCCCGGTACCCCTCCCGGCACTCCCGGTACACTACCGAAATACCCGAAACTTTTCCGGTGACCAAAACAGGACTTCCTATATATCAATCTTTACCTCCGGACCATTCTGGAGCTTCTCGTGATGTCTAGGATCTCATCCGGGACTCCGAACAACCTTTGGTCACCAACATACATAACTCTACTATACCAAAACGTCACCGAACCTTAAGTGTGCAGACCCTGCGGGTTCGAGAACTATGTAGACATGACCAAGACACCTCTACGGTCAATAACCAATAGCGGGACCTGGATGCCCATATTGGTTCCTACATATTCTACGAAGATCTTTATCGGTTGAACCTCTATGTCAAGGATTCAGTTAATCCCGTACGTTGTTCCCTTTGTTCTTCGGTATGTTACTTGCCCGAGATTCGATCGTCGGTATCTCTATACCTAGTTCAATCTCGTTACCGGCAAGTCTCTTTACTCATTCTGTAATACAAGATCCCGTGGCTAACACTTAGTCACATTGCTTGCAAGGCTTATTGTGATGTTGTATTACCGAGTGGGCCCTGAGATACCTCTCCGTCACACGGAGTAACAAATCCCAGTCTTGATCCATGCCCACTCAACAGACACCCTCGGAGATACCTGTAGCGCATCTTTATAGTCACCCAGTTACGTTGTGACGTTTGATACACACAAGGTATTCCTCCGGTGTCAGTGAGTTGCATGATCTCATGGTCATAGGAACAGATACTTGACATGCAGAAAACTATAGCAATAAACTGACACGATCATATGCTATGTTTATAGTTTGGGTCTTGTCCATCACATCATTCTCCTAATGATGTGATCCCGTTATCAAATGACATCTCATGTCTATGGCCAGGAAACCTTGACCATCTTTGATCAACGAACTAGTTAACTAGAGGCATACTAGGGACACTGTGTTGTCTATGTACCCACACATGTATTTGAGTTTCCAATCAATACAATTATAGCATGGATAATAAACGATTATCACGAACCAGGAAATATAATAATAACCAATTTATTATTGCCTCTAGGGCATATTTCCAACAAGCTCGTATGCGAAAGTTATGGCATTTTTAGTGCGAGTGCTGTTTTTCTCTGATCAGGCGGTAGTACCGCTCGGTACCACGGTAGTACCGCTTGGGCGGTACTTCCGCTATGTACTACCGCTGCTACTACCGCTTATATTTTCCTTCTGGTGCCTACGGGTGCCTCTGGCCGTTTCTAGCGGAAGTACCGCTCCCCCAGAGCGGTACTACCGTGTCTAGCGGAAGTACCGCTGTCTGGAGCGGTACTACCGCTCCGGTGGTAGTAACGCCTCGAGGTTTCTGCCGTTTGCATGTTTTTCCCTGGAACTGCCGCACTAAGCGGTAGTACTGCTCAGCCAAGCGGTAGTACCGCTTGTGCGCGACCTGTGCACATAACGGTTGGATTTGGGGAACCTATTTAAGGGGGTCTTCTTCCCCAATGGTTCCCCATCCTTTGAGCTCGTATTTGCCCCCCATTGTTGACCTTCTTCGAGCTTGCTAACTCTCAATCCCTCCAATGATTCTTGCTAGTTCTTGAGGGAAAAGAGAGAGGAGATCTAGATCCACATTTCCACCAATCACTTTCTCCTCTATGTGGGGGGAACCCCTTGGATCTAGAGCTGGGAGTTCTTCGTGTTCTTCTTCGTTCTTCCTCTCATTTCCTCCATAGCATTACTTGTTTTGCTGGGTTTTGAGAGAGAAGGACTTGGGCACTCCGTGTGCCCTTGCCATTGCATTTGGTGCATAGGTTTGAGTTCTTCACGGTGATACGTGGAAGTGAAGTTTGAGAAGCTTATTACTCTTGGGTGTTTGAGCACCCTAGAGCTTGTTCCTCTTGGGTGCCTTGGCGCCCTAGACGGTTGGTGGTGTCTCGGAGCTCAATCATTGTGGTGTAAAGCTCCGGCCAAGCGTCGGGGTCTCCAATACGGGTACCGGTGACCGCCCCCAAGGGTTGCCAAAGTGTATGGGTTCGGTGACCGCCCCCAAGGGTTGCCATTTGTACGGGTTCGGTGACCGCCCTCAAGGGTCCCTTAGTGGAATCACAGCATCTTGCATTGTGCGAGGGCGTGAGGAGATTATGGTGGCCCTAGTGGCTTCTTGGGGAGCATTGTGCCTCCACACCGCTCCAAACGGAGATTAGCATCCGCAAGGGTGTGACCTTCGGGATACATCATCGTCTCCTCCTACCTCGGTTATCTCTTACCCGAGCCTTTTACTTATGCACTTTACTTTGTGATAGCCAAATTGTTTCTTGTAATATATCTTGTTATCACTTAGTTGTTTATCTTGCTTAGCATAAGTTGTTGGTGCACATAGGTGAGCCTAGTTGTTTTAGGTTTTGTGCTTGACATATTAAACGTTAGTTTTATTCCGCATTTGTTCAAGTCTAAACCGTAATTACTTTAAAGCGCCTATTCACCCCCCCTCTAGGCGACATCCACGTCCTTTCAAACACCCTACGGCAGTAATCCCCCACGTGTGCGCGGCATGGAAGGCACTATAGGAAAGCAGCATAATAAAACATACAACTCAAACCAATCACGATCATCAATCAACACATAGGACAAAGGAAATCCACTCAAACATCATAGGATGGCAACACATCATTGGATAATAATATGAAGCATAAAGTGCTACTTCTTGAGCATGCGTTGGTTTTCCCTTGAAGAGGAAAGGGTGATGCAGCAAAGTAGATAAGTATTTCCCTCAGTTGTTGAGAACCAAGGTATCAATCCAGTAAGAGATACAAGCAAGTCCCCAATAGATGTACCTACACAAATAATCAAACACTTGCACCCAACGCTATAAAGGGGTTGTCAATCCCTTCACGGTTACTTGCAAGGATGAGATCTGATAGAGATAGATATAAAAGATTGCTAGATCGTAAAGTAAAACAAAAGTAAAAATAATGCAGCGAGGTATTTTTGGTATTTTTGGTTTATAGATCTGAAAATATAATATGGAAAATAGACCCGGGGGGCATAGGTTTCACTTGAGGCTTCTCTCATGAAGGAAAATAATACGGTGGGTGAACAAATTACTGTCGAGCAATTGATAGAAAAGCGAATAATTATGAAGATATCCAAGGCAATGATTATGCATATAGGCATCACGTCCGTGTCAAGTAGACCGAAACGATTCTGCATCTACTACTATTACTCCACACATCGACCGACTCCTGCCTGCATCTAGAGTATTAAGTTCATGAAGAACAGAGTAACGCATTAGGTAAGATGACATGATGTAGAGGGATAAACTCAAGCAATATGATGAAAACCCCATCTTTTTATCCTCGATGGCAGCAATACAAATACGTGCCTCGCTACCCCTACTTTGTCACTGGGTGAGGACACCGCAATCTTGAACCCAAAACTAAGCACTTCTCCCATTGCAAGAATTACCAATCTAGTTGGCCAAACCAAACCAATAACTCAAAGAGACTTGCCAAGATATGAAATCATGCATATAAGAATTCAGAGAAAATTCAAATAATATTCAAAGATAAGCTGATCATAAACCCACAATTCATCGGATCTCGACAAACACACCGCAAAAGAGTATTACATCGGATAGATCTCCATGAAGATCATGAAGAACATGGTATTGAAGAACAAAGAGAGAGAAGAAGCCATCTAGCTACTAGCTATGGACCCGAAGGTCTGTGGTAAACTACTCACGCATCATCGGAGGGGCAATGGAGTTGATGTAGATGCCCTCCGTGATCGAATCCCCCTCCGGCAGATTACGGGAAAAGGCTCCAAGATTGGATCTCACGGGAATAGAGGCTTCCAGCGGCGGAAAAGTATTTTCGTGGCTCTTTTTGGTATCCAGGGAATATTTGGGAATTTATAGGCCGAAGAATAGGGTTAGGAGGGCTGCCGTGGGGCCACAAGCCAGGGGGGCGCCCCCCCTAGGGCGCGCCTTGGTGGCTTGTGACTCCACGGCAGGTCTTCTGCCTTCATCTCCAAGTCTGGCAGGTTTCTTCTGGTCCAAGAAAAATCATTCCGAAGATTTTATTTCGTTTGGACTCCGTTTAATATTCCTTATCTGCAATACTCCAAAACAAGGAAAAAAAACAGAAACTGGCACTAGGCTCTAGATTAATAGGTTAGTCCCAAAAATAATATAAAATAGCGTATTAATGCATATAAAACATCCAAAACAGATAATATAATAGCATGGAACAATAAAAAATTATAGATACGTTGGAGACGTATCATAAAGCACCATGTTCAAGAAGGGGGTACAACGGGTTGCGGAAGAGTGGACCGCTGAGTATAGGTGAGGGAAGGTGATGGAGGTGTTGATGAAGATGACGGAGTTGTTGGAGTAGATCGCCGTCCCACGATGTTTCCCCCGGCGGCGCTCCGGCGCCACTGGGAGAGAGGCGGACAGAGCCCCCCTCGTTTTCTTCTTGCTTGGCCTCCCGCCTAGATGGGAGGAGGGTTTTCCCTCTGGTCTTTGGCCGCCATGGCTCCCGGAGGGGAGGAACCCCCTCCGAGATTGGATCTCTCGCTCTGTTTCTTCTTTGTTTCGCGACCCTATTTCTGGCCGATAACCGTTTTTGAAATTTCCGGAGATCTGTAAATCCGATCGGGCTCAAATTTTAACATGATTTTGTTCTTCATATAAGCTTCCTTGCGGCCGAAGGAGAGCTCGAACTAACATACGAGGTGGCCACAAGGGCCTCCGGTGCGCCATAGGGGGGTGGGCGTGCCCCCCCCCCCCTGCCTTGTGAAGCCTGTGGGCTTCCATTTGTATTGATTCTTGTGCCAAAAATGCACATATATTCCAAAATAAATCTCCGTAAAAATTTATCGCGTTTGGACTTAGTTTCATATGGATTTTTTGCGAAACAAAAAAACATGGAAAAAACAGGAACTGGAACTGGGCACTAGATTAATATGTTAGTCCAAAAAATCTTATAAATTGTTGCCAAAAGTATGTGGAAATAGTAGGATATTGGCATGAAACAATCAAAAAGTATAGATAGGATGGAGACGTATCAGGGGGCTTTCTCTCCGAATCGTGAGATGAACCGGCTTAGGGTTGCAACGCCTCCCGCAAGCTTCTGCACCTCCCGCACCGTCTCTGGTGGCTCGAGGTCGACTATGGCCTTTATTTTCTTGGGTTCGCTTCTATGCCTCTCTGGGAGACAATGAAACCAAGAAGCTACCCGATGGGGACCCTGAAGACACATTTTTCGGGGTTCAATTTCATGCTGAAACGGCGCAGGTTGGTAAAGATGTGTTCGAGGTCGGCGAGTATATTGCACCCGCTTCTGGATTTGAGGATGATGTCGTCAATGTACGCCACCACGTTGATGCCGATCCGGGCATGAAGACACTTCTGCATCATACGCTGGTATGTTGATCTGGTGTTTTTGAGCCAGAAAGGCATTGTAATGTAACAAAATGGCCCGACCAGCGTGATAAAGGAGGGTTTTTTCATGATCGGACTCCTTCATCCGGATCTGGTGGTAACCGGAGTAGGCATCCAAGAAGCAGAGGCATTCACAGCATGTGGTTGAGTCGATGCCTTGATCTATGCGGGGCAGGGGGAATGGATCCTTTGGGCATGCTTGCTTGAGGTCATTGTAGTCAATGCATATGTGCTAGGATTTGTTCTTCTTCCGCACCATCACGGGGTTGGCTAACCACCCTGGGTAATTTCTTCTCTGATTACCCGCCACTTCTCTATGGCGAATCATCGGAGGGCCTGTTTCACAAGCCTGGCGTCTTTTTGGACGTCTAGGCTATGCTGCGCGATCCTCGTGGGTACCCTGGGGATGTCTGCGGGCTTTAGGTGAAGACATCCCAATTGTCCCTTAGGAACT
Organism: Elymus sibiricus; assembly: GCA_039707655.1. Classification (NCBI taxonomy): domain Eukaryota; kingdom Viridiplantae; phylum Streptophyta; class Magnoliopsida; order Poales; family Poaceae; genus Elymus; species Elymus sibiricus. Next base: position 14,092,703 of record CM077673.1, on the reverse strand, counting down.
GTAGGACGGCGGCCTCTTGCTCTGCACTCAGTTCTCCTCCTATGATCATCGTGTTTGATGGATCTTTGGAGTGTACTTCGAATTTATTTGTCTCTTGTGCTGGCTGGAAGGCCGGCCCCAGCTTGGGCTTGCAGGGTTGGATCGTCGTAGCTGGATCGACGGACTTCTTGATTTCCTCGAGCTCCGCCAAACCTAGGGCAGCTTTGGCGAGCTAAATATTTGCGACCTCCGCTTCGAGTGCTTGCTCGGTGCTACCGTGGACGATAATCATGTCGTTCGGTACTGGCATCTTGAGTTGGAGGTATACATAGGAGGGTAGCGCCATGAACTTGATGTAGGCCATTCTGCCATGAATGGCTCTATAGCCCGTGTGCAATGGCGTGACCTCGAAGTAGATTGTTTTTGACCTGAAGTTTTCCACGTCCCCGTAAACATCGTCCAGATCGATTTGCCTGAGGGGTTGCACCTGTCGTCCTGGCATGAACCATGGAAGCCGGTTGGAGAATGGCTCAGACGGGATTTAGAGATACCCATCTTTGCCAGGGTGTCGGGGAAGATAACGTTGATTCCGCAGCACCCATCCATTAGGGCCCGGGGAAGGCTGAATCCGTCGACGACTGGATCTACCACTAAGGCAAATTTTCCCGGGAGGGGAATGTAAGTCGGGTGACTGGTGCGGTTGAAGACGATGGTGGAGTCTGACCACTCCAGGAAATCCATGGAGGCCCATGCGGTAGTGTAGACCGTGTGGCACGTAAACTTCTGGCCCGGCGTTGTGGCGCCCCGCCTGAATACCACTGTAGCAGACGGGCGCCGCACATGCCAGCCAAAAAAATCACACTGGTGCACGCGATTACAACATGTATCATGAACACAGGCACATCTACAAGAAAGATTTATAAGATATTGTGGCTTGAATAAATATAGCAGAATTACACATGGTTCTTACAGAGATGGGGCCAGCGGAAAACACTATCTAAGGCAGCACGGACATGGAGCGGCTCCAATCCATGGGGATCTGACTGGGTTACTCTTATAGCTAGCAAATGCTCCGGCACCTCGCTAGTGGGATACGGATCGTTAGTTGAACCTGGCCACGTTAAAAGCCGCTGAGTACTTTTGAATGTACTCGCAAGCAAACCAAATAACATATACACCAAGCAGAGCAATCCATGGCATTCAAGCATGCATATATCATCTTAGCAATATTAATTATCATGTCATAGCATGATTATCTAGCAAGTTAACTACTAAAGTAAATACAGTATGACGAAGATAAAACATAACAAGTAAGTATTCCATATTTCAAATATTTCCATGAACCAATCCACATCCATTCCATGTCCCTCGGTCATGCGACTATCCATCTCATATTCATCCCACTGCTGACATCTCAAATTCCTGACATCATCCGATGTCCATGCACCTGCACTGCAAGTCTGATAAATCTTACCTTTCTCTAGTTCATTCTTAGGAATAATGTTATATGGTTTATTCCTCCAGACTCGACACAAACCAAATAGTGTGACATAATACGAATTGTGGTTAGAAAGTTGTGGCCGTTCATTCGTTAGGCAGAAAAACAAACATAATCTGTTCATTTTCGCTCTTAACGGGTGAACGTCCGCAACCTAACCCTTTCGGCAGACGGCTGAGGTAGAAATCGCAATTCCAGAAATACGTTTTCGTTAACAGAAAGTGCATTCTCATCGGAAGTTGCAGCGGATTACGCTTTCATAAGCAAAAGGCATATTTTTTGAGATACATCTCCACTTAAACGGTTGGGCCCGGTCGGCTGAGTCACTTACAGCCGGTCCCCACCGATGCTCTCTCTCTCCTCCTCACCCCTTCTCCTACCTCCCGACGGGATAGACAGAGGAGGCTCGGCCGAGCGCGCGTCGGCGCTCGTCCCGGCGGCATAGGCCTCCGGCGAAGCTCGGCCCACCGGCGAGCTCAGGAGGGAACGCCGCATCCATCCCGGCACCACACGGATGCCGGGGAGGACTGAAACGGCGGCGGCTTGGAGTCCCGCGGAGGAGGCCATCGGTCGAGGATGAATTCAAGCGCACGGTCGTCCCGGGGAAAAAGTGAAGGGAGGGGGAGCTCCGTGGTGCTCGAGTGGTTGTACTGGAGGGGTTTAGGGGAAGGAAGGAGCTGGGGATAGCTCGAATTTGAGTAGAGGCCGAGGCGGTCATGGCGGTCGGAGAGAGGCAAATTGAGGTCGAGAGCTCGAATGGCTCGGCTAGGCAGGCAGAACAAGGGAGAGGGAGGAGGTTGGGATGCCTGGAGAGCTCGGGAGAGGGCTATTTGTAGCCGGGCAAGCCGTGGGGATAGACATGGCCGTGGCGATGAGCTGGCCGTGCACTGGAGCTCGAAGGCGATGGGCTGGCTGGTTCCTGGCGTCGCGGAGCTGCCGACATGACGATCTTCAGAGAGACGGGACGGCTCGGGAAGGAAGTGGCCGACAGGGGTGGGTCATGGAGGAACAGTGTCACGGCATGGGCTGCATGGCGCGAGAAAAAGGAGGAGGGGGACGCTATGGGAGAGGGGGGCGCGTGGATGATATGGAGGGAGTGGACATGCTCGGGCGAGCTAAAACTGGCCGGAGGTGACCGAACGGAGCTAGCAGTGCGCAGAGCGCCACTACTGCGTGTCCCCATCGTGGTCACCATGTGCCTTGCGTGCTCTGGAGCGAGTCTGGCTGTCTAGCCGTGTCAACTGGGGTCCTCACTGCTCAATTAGATGATACATATGGCTAGGATCAAATGGGCGGCTCTGGGGTGATGAGCTTTGTCCAGAAAGCTCTTTGAATAGCAAGAGTTTGGAGTGAGGTGGGGGAGATTGGCCTGGTGAAAGATGCTAGTCTTTTTCTGAGGGTTATCAATCACTAAGTTGATCATCTTGGCAAAGTTTCAGCACAAATGGATGAAGCTAGCTGGTGTTTCCTTTGCGAAGTGCCCCACTGGACAGAAATTGTTTCTGGACGGTTGGGACAAATTGGCTAATTGAATTTAAGTCAAACTTGGAATGGTAAGATGATATGGAAGGTTGGATGTCCTGGATAAATTTCAATCCATTTGAGCACAGTTTGAATATACTTTCTTCACAGAGTGCTCTATGCGGGACAGAAAATTTGGAAAATATTTTTGGGGAATTGGCTAGATGGATTGGGCTGGTTTTTGGTTTGCATGAGTGATTTATCAATGTGAATCACCCTGCAAAATTTCAGCTCAAAAGGATCAAGGGTTCAAGCACTTCCTTTGCAAATTGGAAATCTGGTCAGAATTTCCAAATAGATGTTGTGCTCAAAATTTTAACTATGGAACTTGATGTTTTGATGGAAATGGTGAAGGTTTGGATCGGAGAAGCTCCACAAATTATTTGGGCACCAATAGAGCAACCAAAGTGGTAGCTCCTTTAGAAAGTGGCCAAAATGGAATATTGGCTTTATAAAGGAAAATGTAATTTTCCTTATTTAATTTTGGCCAATATTTTTATGGGAGCTCAATATGGGCACAAGGAACATCTCCACAAGTTTCCATGAATTTCAGAGATGTCTAGATATTCATCTGGATTTAATTCCTGCACAGGGCAGAAAGGGATTAATTTTAAATGAAAATATTGCATATGACTTGGCAATATTTTTGCATATCCAGGGTTGATAGATGTAAGAGGGTCACTGGAAAGTTTTTGGGAGGCAACATATCAAAGGAAATTAGGGTTCCTTTGTAACTGCAGGAATTAGGGTTTCATTTCCGATAATTCGGAAAGTAGGGTTTTGGTGGCAAGGGTGGCTTGAGAAGAATCTTTGGTTTGAGGGGAAAGGCTTTGCCAAATAATCATCTTCCTATAGCCAAGAACAAAATAAAATCCAATAACAACGAAAGAAAAAGACGGGAGTCTAATTTCTCGAAGGAAAAAAATCAGGGTGTGACAGGCGTGTGTCGGCGGCCTGGAAAATCATGTTGACACTTTGCGGTCAGGCTGGCTGGCAGGTTGAAGAAGATCCAGCTGTTCCGGGGTTGGCCTGGATCAGCATTGCTTCATGCGCTAAGGGTGATGGAGAAGCAGAAAAGCACATGGTGTCACCATGTCGATCGAAGTGAAACTCAAGGCTCCCAAAGCACATGGTGCTGATGGAGGAAGGCGGCGTCACGTCGTAGAGCAGCTCCCGGCAGTCAGCGACGAGCTTGAACGAGCCGAAGATGAAGCTTTAGCCCGGCATGAAGTCGCTGAGTTTGAATAGAGATCCGATCTGGGTTCGGTCTCCGACCAGCGCAGCCCCTGCCTGGCGCGCCAACCGACAGTACGAGAAAATGCCAGTACCCTAAGTAGGTTGGCGAACATGGCCGAAAATACCAGAAAGGAGTTCGCACAATGGGGTTACCTAGGTTCGGGCCTTCATGGCGAGGTAACACCCTATGTCCTGCTTTGTTTTGTATTGATGATGGAACACCTCGTGCGAGGGGGTTACAAGAAGATGGGGATTGTGACTACCAAGAGTATAGTCTAATGAATAGATGGGGATGACTACCCCTAGCCTCGCCTTATATACGGGACAAGAGCTAGGGTTTACAAGTTCCTAACCGACCTTGCACCATGGGTTTCTTGGCTTGTACGTCAAGATGGCCCTTTTGCCTCCGAGCCGGTCCCCTGGGCTGCTCTCCTTAGCCGGACAGCCGCCAACCCCCCCCCCCCCCCCCCCGGGGCCCTGAGGCCGCCCAACACCAGGCTTCTTGGCCGATGGGCCACCCCCGGTGTGTTGCACCATCTAATGCCTCCTCCTAAGGTGGCGGCGCTCCTCTGATGTCGATTGGTGTCCCTGGGCTCTATGGGGCCCACTTAAGCAGCGATGGGAGACAGGCTGATAGGTAACTTGGCTTATCACCGACAATACCGACATGTCATTCTGGCGAGCTGTAGGCTCGTCTACTTCTTCAACCTAGCCGAAACGCCCAGCCCGATCCTAGGCATGGCCGGGAATGCCCCGGATAAGGGCGAAAGTGGTTAGGATAATTTTTGACCGAAACCGTTTCTGAATACATTTTTATAGGATATGGTGAGATTTTTGACATCCGAACACAATCCGAACCGAATCCGAGTCCAATTGGTAGGATACATGATAGGATATGGTATTACTAATATACGACATCGTAGAATAATCCATTTTTTCTAGCCGGATAATCTGACCTTATAAATATGGATATCCGTTTTATGGGCAAAGTTTTAAGTGTTAACTAGCAATACGTGAATGCTATCATTGCTTATGATACGAGACATATGCTTGTTAGTGATTTATTTGACTTGTTTTAGTATTTTTAGTGCTTTATGTGTTTTAAAATTGTAAAAATATTAATACTTACTCATTTTTATGTACAATTTTAGTTTAAAGCATTTATATATTCTTCATATATGCATGTGGTATATGACCGTTTCCGATCTGAGTCCGTTCCGTTACTGTACCCTGTCCGAATCAAGCATAATCCGGTATTCGAATCAGCATACTCTGGTATTCGAATCAGCATAATCCAGTATTCGAATCCGCATCCGTCCCTCTCCCGAATCCTAAAATAAATATGGAATAGAATATGGTACGAGCATTATCCGTCCGAATCCGATCTGGTTTCACCCCTACCCCTGGAGGTCAAGGTCCACCTTGAAGGGTGCTTCCGCCGACGTGGCTTGGTCCTGCAGGAGCCATGGATTGAAGAAGACCGAGAACCGGTCGGTGATCATGCTGCCAGCCGCCATGATCTTGTCCTTGACCCTCAAGTCCGCACAGAGGATATGCAAGTTAGCCGGACAGTAGGCCTGAATCGAGAAATCCATGAGGCTAAGGTCGAGATCCCCATGGATCGCCGCCACCACTTCTGCCAGGTCCAACTGTGGGCGAACACCGCCCGCAGTCACCACAATGGCCTGTTGCATCTCAAGTTCTCTGGCCACCATCTCCGCCGTGGGAATGACGAAGCAGCAGTCCTCCATATCCAGACCGGCCTATGGGCTAGAGCGCGTTGCGGCGGAGAGGGCCACCGGGGCCACCAGCGGCGCCATAGGAGGCGCGTCACAAGCCGCAGGGGAGGAGCGCCCACCCGGAGGCGCCGCACGAGCGATCTCGCATTAGGACCTCGCCACCAGCGGCTCCAGGGGAGAGAGAGGATGCCACCCTGCTGCCAAGGCCACACACCGTGCGTCCGCCTTCGCGAGCAGCTCCGAGCATGGTTTTGCGATTCGGTCCAAATTTTTTGAAATTCGGTATTTTCCATCACTTCCATTTATTTCGGCCAAATAAATTCCATATTTAAGCGATTATGGTACAAAAAAGATAGAGCTCTACAATTAAAAACAATCGATCTCATTCTAGTGGTAAGGACTGTGAATTGTGTTGGACAGGTTGTTAGTTCGAATCCTGCTTCTATCCTAAAAAAAAATTGTTCAAAATTTGTTTGAATTTAAAAAATTTGGCTTGTAATTTTGTCCGAAATTTGGAATGAAATTTCCGAAATTCCTGAAATTCGGTTATTTCGGTGGGGTCGGAATTTTTGTAGCGACCGAAATCCAAAAACCTTGGCTCCGAGGAGGACCGGATGTAGGGAGCGAAGAGTGTTAGACATAAGGACAAACTTGCATGGCACGTGCATGTGTCATACTAGTATGGTTAGTATTCTCTGATTGGTTTGTGTTGCTTATCGCGCTTGACCAAGTCGCTTAGCTACTAGGCCATCTTGAGCATATTTATATGCGTGTACCCCCAGCCATGTAATTTGTACCGTGAAAAAAGCAATACAAATAGGATTTCCCCGCCTCCTGCCGCCGATCTGCCTCGTCTCCTGTGGCCTTAGGGCCATGGAGGCGCGGTGGATCCAGGCCCTTGCCGGCGGGAGGGCTCCTGCCTCATTTCTAGGTGTTATTTTGAGTCTGTTTAGGATCTGTGTCCTTCTCAGGAAGACGAGACGGCGGCGGCTCCTTGAAGCTGGAATAAGGTTCTCCCCGCCTAGCCCCCGTTCTGACGGTGTGTCTAGCGCCATCGGAGGGCGTGTGGAGGTTTGTCTCCGACGGATCTCGCGGGATTCGGTCGGCGTTTATCTAGTATACGTGCGTGTTGTTGTTGTGCCGACACGAGCCTGTGGCCATCCAAATGGATTCTAGCGTTACGTGCGTTGCTAGTTGTATACGTGCGTGTTGTTGTTGTGCCGGCTGGACGTACTGGTGCATACCTAGTACTAGTACACATCCAGGAAAGGATCGATTGGGGATCAGGACGCCAGCTTTGTACTGCAGGTGCATCAGCCAGCAGAAGCTTGGTCGTTGTCATGGTCACCATGCCGAAAAGTACTCGGTGTCGAGAGTGAGCCAATGGTATGTTCAGACGTACCTCATTGGTATAGGATTTTTTTTTTTTTTTTTTTTTTTTTGCGGTGGCATTGGTATAGGAAGTTGACAAGCAGCAAGATCAGCTGGTAGGTGGTAGCATGCGCGCAGGAATTGTTGGGCTGCTGCAGATGCACCAAGTTGCTGAATTGCCTGTTTATCAGAAACCTTGCCGGCTTTTGTGGCTGGGGTTGTTGTATCCCTCCGGCTGAGCATGTCCCCTATGTTCTTCTGGTTTCTGTTTTGTAGTAGCCGTTGCTTGGCCTGTACATAATTATAACCTGCTGGGGACCTGCTTGTACTGAACCGTTTGTTGACGTTGGTTTATGGTTCCATTTCTATGCTATTTTTAGGAAAAAAGCTGTGGTAAAGGAAGACAGTGCCCTAAATTATATACGGTAGCTGCTGCCTGTTAATCTGACGCTGTTAAACTTGTAAATATATATGGTATACATATGACCTGTGTGCTGATATTTGGACAGACTGCATAAATGCATATGGTTGCTTTTGCTGTTCTGAAAACGAACTTGGTAGTACGACGACAGACCAAGCAGCTGCATACATACATACATACAATACATACATGATTGCCAGTTAAGAACCTGCAGTAATTCAGACACCACATCAGTTTGTAAGTGTTTACTGTCACAGAAATTCAGAGGGGGTTACCGAATATCAGATGATATGGTGATCCCTAGAGATGATGAAATTCGTCGGCGCAGCAGGGCGTGTCACCGTGTCCAAACATGCTCTCTGGATATTGTGTGGAAGGAAACCAAATGAAGGTGCTGTTGCTCTCTGAATTCATGATGGAAACAAGCTAAAGTGAGGCACGCGCTGTGCTCTTCTTCAGTTCAGTCCGGGAAGATGCTATTAATCGAGCCGTATGGGCCGAACTGCCTAGGTGAGCCCAGCCCAGCCCAGTTTCATTTGCACCTTTGTTTGGAGTGGCCCATTTCTTTCGCTCACTCAATCTCTTTCGTTATCGTCCCCGACGCCGGCGTTTTCTGCGACTCGCGCGACGGCGGCGGCGGCAGCTGTGGGCCTGTGGCACGATGGAGCAAACAAATTGTGCAGACGTGAGTGATTATTCGGACCCGCCATTCTTAGATGACTTGTTCTGAATTACAAACAAGGGCCAGCCAAAAGGATGATCCCTAGAGATGATTTTTTTTTTTTTTGAAAAGGAGGATATACTCCTAGAGATGATGAAGGGAACAATTCTCAGCTCGGATGGATCCCTTTCTTGCCCTGCCCAAAAGGGAAAAAGGAAAAGAAGCCATGGGCGTCCCTTTCTTGTGATTCCCGGTGGTGCCTTGCCGGCGATCCAGGAAAAGAAGGGAGTCATCGGTTGGCCCGTTCGAGTGCCCAAGCAAAGTATCAACCCAGCATCACTCATCAGCCCATCTACTATAAAAAAACGGAGCACCAGCGCTTTAGAGCTTCAACTACCCAAGCTAAGTACGTTTCAATCAACCCATCATCACGCACTACTGGAATTGACACGTACGCCGAGTGCCAAAAACACTCGGTAAAGAGCCTAAAACCCTCGGCAAAGCCTTTGCCGAGAGTTGCACTCGGCAAAGGCCACCCGGCGTACACCTCTCCGGCAAACAGAAATTTGCCGAGAACCATTTATCGCACACTCGGCAAAGCCTTTGCCGAGCTTCAAATACAGTCACTCGGCAAAGAAAAGTGACAAGACGAAACGGAGCGAACGGCAATGTAGCCACGTGGCGCGGGTGGTTTGCCGAGAGCACCACTCGGTAAAAGGAGTGAATAAAAATAAAAAAAAGTGCGCCGCCCGATCCCGTCCCAGATCCAATCGTGGTCAAATACAGTGAGCTGCTCCCATCATGTGCGCACCGCCACGCGCCCGTGCTAGTCACCGTAGTGCCGCACTGGCCGCGGTGGCGAGCTCCACGCAGGCCTCCGACGTCCAGGGAAGGCATAGATCGAGAGGAGAACGGCGAGTGGCAGCGTTGCACGGAGCAGCCGCCTCCTCCAGCTTTGTCGGCTCCACGGATCCCGGGCACCCATGCGGAGAGCTGTAGCGGCAGAGGACGGGAGACGAGCATGTCGGCGGATGGACTCGGCCGGAGAGGATCTCGAGCAGCTCGACGGCGGGCGGCGGCGGCGGAGCCTTATGTGGCGGGCGGCGGAGCCTTGGGTGGCGGACGGCGGCGGGCGGCGGAGCCTTGGGCGGCGTGGGGCCCGAGCACGGCGACTCCTCTTGGCGACGAACGAACGAAGATTCACGTGTGTGTTGCGCTTGTGATAAGGGCAGCTCCCGAACGTGGCCTATTTGCCTCCACCAATGGGCATTCAATCTGCCACGTTAGCGATCCATGCGCTGGATGCTCATTGGTGGATCGTGTGCTTCTTGGTTATGTCTATTACCGAGAGCAACACTCGGAAAAGATATCTATACCGAGTGTTACTCTCGACAAAATAAGATAGCATTATTTGTGCGTCTTCCATTTAAACCCTGCATCACATAGCAGTTTTCATCCCGCTTCCGGGCAAAATTCCATGTACCGCCTTGCAGATTTACAATTTCCGACACTAAAACCCTAGCAGAGCAAAAAATGTCTCAAATATTGCACGCGGTTTCGAAAAATGCGGGGGCCTGACACGTGTCATGCGATCGCCTCCTTTGAAAGCACGGGAATTTTCGAGGCCAACGGAACAATAATACCCGCACTTCTTTCATAAACCGGACACGTTCCCTCTCGAAACCCAGAGACTAGCTCAGATATGATGCGGTTTACAAGCGGCCTCATGGAAGGCTTATTCGAAATGCGCCCAAACTATTACCACATCCTACAAGGGCCATGTGATGAGACCATGCCAACTCTCGAGAAATTCCGGCATCATACGATTTTCCGAGGAGTTAAACGGTTGCATCAGGCATGCAATCGAGGTTGTCCCTCGGTGGGTGGCAGGTGTTGCCCCTCCCTCGTCTGCACAAGGCATACGCATGTCGCAAGGACATCACATAAAAGGACTTCATGTGAAAGGATTGTATTTTTTAAACTTGTATTCTTTTTCTTTCATTTTTTCCAGAACGGGATCAAAATGGTCGGCATGGCTATTCATAACAAGGGGTTGAATCTCTCAAAACTCTAAGTGGTTCTCCCATATAATGACTATTTATGTACCTGAAATTATTTTTTGCTAATTTTTATGACAGAGCTATCACACGCTTGCAGTTCAAATTTAAATCACTTTCGGGAAATTGACATAAAGTCATTTAAGTGTGCGAAAGTAGCTAGAAAACTAGAAAATCCATGAAACTTAGGAATTGTGCATAAAATATGGTCTACTTACGGTGATAATTGGAGTGGTGCCATTTTGCACCCTGGTTATTGTATTTGCTTCACAAAAAACACCCATTTTTACACATAAAAAATAAAAATTAATTTTTTTGTGCAAAAAAGAAGGAAAATCTATTTGGCAACATTGTTTGTAATGTCAAGATGCGCCTATGCGTCTAATTTGGGAACATTACAATAAACTATGCAATGAATATGACCATCACCTTGGTCCTTTGACTTGAAAGTCATGAATGTTCATACACGATAGCCCGTTTTGTAAAGGATTTTTTTTTTCAAATTGGTTATATTGAAATTTTGGTATTTTTCTTCGCATCTAGTACGCATAAAAGGACTCCATGCGAAAGGATTGCATTTTTTAAACTTGTTTTCTTTTTCTTTTATTTTTTCCAAGACGGGGTCAAAATGGTCGACATGGCTATTCATAACAAGGGGTTGAATCTGTCAAAACTCTAAGTGGTTCTCCCATATAATAACTACTTGTGTATCTAAAAATATTTTTGCTAATTTTTATGACTGAGCTATCACACACTTGTAGTTCAAATTTGAATTACTTTTGAAAAATTGACATAAAGTCATTTAAATGTGCAAAAGTAGCTAGAAAACTAGAAAATCCATGAAACTTGGGAATTGTGCATAAAATATGGTCTACTTACTGTGATAATTGGAGTGGTGCCATTTTGCACCCTGATTTTTTTACTTGCTTCACAAAAAAACACCCATTTTTGACACTTAGAAAATGATTTTTTTTTTACAAAAAGTTATGAAAATCTATTTGGCAACATTGTTTGTAATGTCAAGATGCACCTATGTGTCTAATTAGGGAACATTATAATAAATCATGCAATGAATAAGGCCATCACCTTGATCATTTGAGACTATATTAATATGTGGCATGCCAAAAAGTGTAATTAATATGGCCTAAAATGAAAAAGTTCTCAACATGGAAATTGTCCGTCTCGTCAAAATGAACAACTTTGATTTTTGGACCATCTTCATCCGAGGTCGTATGCAACCTCTACAACCAAAACCATGCAGTTTAGCGAAGACCCCCTTTTGCCGAGTGTGACACTCGGTAAAGACCCCCTTTTGCCGAGTGTAGCACTCAGCAAAGCCCTGTTTGCCGAGTTCTGTTGTTTTACCGAGCGTTTTGTCCACGACACTCGGCAAAGTGCCTGTTTGCCGAGTTTCGCGTTTTTGCCGTGTTAGATACTCGGCAAAGATACTATTGCCGAGTGCCCGACATAATGCACTCGGCAAAGAGCCTAACACTCGGTAAAGAGGAAAATTCCAGTAGTGACGCATCACTCCATCCACTATAAAAAAAATGGAGCACCACTAGCTTTTGCAGCTTCAAGTACCCAAGCTTCGCATCCACCTGGGCACTAGCATCACTCAACCCACTATTAAATTGGAGCACCAACGCTAGCTTTGCAGCTTCAACTACCCAAGTTAAGTATCCACCTAGGTCATTAGCATCAGTCCACCCTCCAACTATAAAAATGGAGCACTACTGCATTGCAGCTTTATGCCTTCCTTCCCATCCACACCGCCTGTTGTTAGACAGTAATCTCTTCTATTATGTAAGAAAAATGTAATATGGATACGTCACTTACGCGATGATTAATTTGTTCGTATTAGGGTTTAGGGTTTGTGAACATGCATGGCAAAATTAATATGATGTCAGTTTGTTGTGACAGAACAATGTATCAATTGATGCTTGATTACCTTCCCATTTGTAGCTTCACAAGCTCCTAACTCTCAATTTGTTGACGAAGGCAATACTATAGATTTATAGTGTGTTTTTAGCTGTTTTACTGCAACCACGCAACGGACTGTCGATAACCAAGCGCAATTCAGACTCCAGTCTAATCTGTCACCGTATATCATATAAATTCAGAGAGAGGTATCCAGGATCAAATGATGGTGAGGTCTAAAGCTGGTAAAATTCGCGGGGGCGCCGAAGAAGATGATGACCTGGTTCTAGCTGCCTGTTGTTTCTTCAACACAATCAAATTAAATTTAGGCAGCTCTTGCTCTGGATTCTGGGGGGAAATAAGTCAGGTTTCGGGTTCTCAAACTAGTACTTACTAAAGGAAACAGAGCAAAAACTGAGCAAGGAAGCAGATGACGCATCAGAGGAAGAAGCTTTTCTCAAACAAAAAAAAAATTCAGATGCCGTATGGGGTCGTCGGCGCAGACTTCAGATTCTGCTTCACTCCTTTTGCGCAGTGCTTTGTACTAAGTAGTAGTAATAACATTTGTGCATCTGCTTTTATAACAGAGGTCCATACCCTATGGGCTGTTAGTTTGTCCTTTCAATCACTTTGTTGGACTTTTGCTCTATCGTCATGTTCATAATTACATTTGGAGTTCATTTTTTTAAAATGCAGTATTTGCAGCTACACGCGCGACATTCACAGCAATATGTACCTTGAAAATCGTAAGAATATGTCCCTGTCATAGCAATCCATGTGCTTCATGCCTTCTCTGCACGCAAAGTGAAAATTCAAAAAAGGGACACTTGCCGCCCATCCAAAAAAGACAAATGGTCGATCAAAGCAGGCAAGGAAAGTTCCAACCAAATTCGTGAATTAGGAGGGAAATTAACAGAGAAAGCTGAATTTACAACTTTAACATGTTTTTTCAGGAAATTTATTGTGTGTCTGCAGTGCAGTGGAGAGGACAAAGGAAAAACATGACGAATTTACGTATATTCACCGGAAAAGAAGCGAGTAACGCACAGAAACAACAGATAAACCAACAAAAAACAACAATTGAGATTCAATCATTTAACCATATAACTAAGCACGCTTAGTCACAAACTAAAGTGGGATATTCAAGATCAAGTGATGGTGAACTCGAAAGATGATAAAATTAAGTTCATTCTTTGGTGCAATCAAATTAAGTTTAGGCTGCTGTTACTCTCTGGATTCTGGAAGGAAACTAACTAGTCAGGTTAGTTTCAAGTTCTGAAACTGCATGTGCTTTTCTTCAGTTCAGTCTAAGAGGAAAAAGCAGCAATTAATTAGAATATATCCATGGCCAAGCGCCGGTGGTGCCTTGACAGTGATCCAAGCAAAGGAAGGCATCATCTTTTGCCTCCTTCAAGCTAAGTATCAACCTAGCTTGCTAGCTACTCCTGGCATCAATCGACCCGCTACAAACAAGGAGCACTACTGCATTGCAGCTTTACGCCTTTCAATTGACACCACCTGTGACCGAACCAAACGTCCCCTGAGAACACGGAGGAGAAATTAATCATGGCAATGGTGCTGGACGCCTTCGCGTCCTACCTCGGCGACCTGCTCAAGCAGGTGGCGGAGGACGAGCTGGGGATGATGCTGGGCGTCTCCGGTGACATCGACAAGATGGGCGTAAAGCTCAATGACCTCAAGAACTTCCTCACCGACGCCGAGAGGAGGCGCATCACCGACGTAAGCGTGCAGGCATGGGTGGCGGAGCTCAAGCGCGCCATGTATGAGGCCACCGACATCCTTGACCTCTGCCAGCTCAAGATCATGGAGCGGGGCTCGTCCGCGCCAGACGTGGGATGCTGCAACCCTTTGCTCTTCTGCCTGCGGAATCCCTGCTTCGCCCACGAAATAGGTGGACGCATCAAGAAGCTCAACCAGACGCTTGACTCCATCAGGGAGCGAAGCGCTGCCTTGAGCTTCCTCAATATCAGTTCCTATGAGGATCGAAGGATGGCCCGACCCACTGCTTACCGGAAGACAGATCCGGTGTTAGAGCGGTCGGGTGTGGTAGGAGAGAAGATTGAAGATGATACAAAGCCCTGGTGGAAAAGCTCTGTAGCAAAAATGGTATTGATGATACCATGGTGGTCGCCATCGTGGGTGTGGGTGGGATCGGCAAGACCACCCTTGCCAAGAAAGTCTTCAACGACGAGGCCATCCAAGGCAAGTTCGCCAAGAAGATATGGTTAAGTATCACACAGGAGTTCAACGAGGTTGAGTTGCTTAGGAGTGCCATCATTGCCATTGATGGAGACCTGCCCAAACTTGGGGGTGGGCGGGGAGAAGAGGCCCTGCTTGTGCCGGCTCTTGCCAGTGCCATCCGGGACAAGAAGTTCTTTCTTGTGTTGGATGACATGTGGAGTAACACTTCATGGAACAATCTGCTAAGAGCTCCCTTTAGCCACGGCGCCCCAGGTAGCCGAGTCCTCATCACCACAAGACATGATACTGTTGCCCGGGGAATGAAGGCTGTGCATCCCTACCATCATGTTGAGAAATTAGAGGACCAAGATGCTTGGTCATTGCTCAAGAAGCAGGTCAGTGTTTAACTCTAATTCAAGTTCATAATAGTGATTATCTATGCAATCACTAATGGGGTCTAGCCATACTTCCATGAAAAGCTTCAATACTTACTGTTGTTGTTCCTTCTGCATATTGTTTTGTGTGTTATTATATTAGATATGTCCACCTTTGTTTGATGAACATGGTAGCATAGTAGCCAAAGTTTTAAGTAGCCTGCTATAGCAGTGTGCCGCTAAATGCTATTCATGTACAATTTTCCTGTAAAGTTACAAAATAGCGGGTTATATCCCTGCTATAGCTGCGCTATAGCTGTTTGAGCAGGGTGCCGCTAGTTTAAACTATGATAGTAGCATTTGTTTGTTATAAACTGTTTGAATAGGCAGACAAAAGCAAGTCAGGCTACTAATTGCTTGTTAGGAGTGGATTAGTATGTCTATAGTAGTGAACTGGACACACTTCCAAAGCGGATTTACTCCTTCGCACGCTAGCGTTGCGACGCGCGAATGGACAACACCGCATCTCCTTCCCACTTCCTTTTTAGGCAGCACCATCATCATTAGTTGGGCCCACCATGTGACCAGCGTGAGGAGGCATGCAACGGATAGCTGCGCCATGCATGCACTGGCCGGCAAATTTGACAAATTTGACCTAAAAACGTAACAAATTCATAAAGTGAACTGTTTCTGAAAATTTTTCACTCGCGTAACCCTGTTGTGTGACGCCCGACGCAAAGGCGCCACACTACACTGTGTGACGCCTTTACCTTAGGCGCCACACTGGGTCTTGGGCGCCACACGGTGTAGTGTCAGGCGTCACACAGTGTAGTGTGGCGCCTTTGCGTCGGGCGTCACACAAAAAGGTTAGGTGAGTGAAATATTTTCGAAAACAGTTCACTTTGTGAATTTGTTTCGTCTTTAGGTCAAACTTGTCAAATTTGCCGCACTGGCCATGAATTTCGCTCACACATACGAGAACCCGGGCCCAACATTCTCCGCAAAACTCTCTACCCCCCCCCCCCCCTGAATTCAACGGGGTGGGGGGCGGGTAGCTAAAAAGGAAACCCAAGTTGATTAGCATTTAATTAATCGGAGAAGCACACCCGGTCTGAAACCGACTGCTGCGACGCGCGCGCGCCCACCAAAGTCCCAATGCTTGTCTCCCTTAAATTTCTCTCTAACCCCACTTGGTGTTTGACTATCCAGTCCATACATTTGCGATGAGGGTAACTAATTGCTGGTTATACACATTATGAATGGGCAGATTGAGCAAGTTCACATTGCATGTTACAACAAGATGTCCACCTCACTAAAGTTCATGCACTTTCAATGCTTGCATGCCTTGAAATTTCTCGTTAGATCAACCCATTCTTATATATTTTTTGATAAAGGGAGTTTTTATTGAGTCAAACTGTCGCAAAAAGATGATACAACTGAAAATAATCCATACCCAGTCTCTGCATAACAAGATGCACACCGGCCACAAAAATAAAAAGCAAAGTATAATGATAGTCTTTGACGGTCTCGATCAAAAAGGAAAAAAATAGCCTAAGGCGGTGGAGTTCCGATTCGAAGACTAAACCATCATCCATGTTAGGTAAAACCTCCTTGGCTGCCCGCTCCGCTTGCGTACATGCTGCCATTAGCAATTCCTGGTGTTCCAACTGCTGAAGCAAGGACCACATACAAAGCTAGTGTGTACATGAGTATATAACTTGCAATGGAGAAGACTCATTTATACTTAGCCTGAGCGACTAGCAAAGCGCAGCCACCCGCACCAGGATTTGAGCTCTTAATTTCATATCAATACCCGGCAGCCAACTGCCAAAACACATTTGGTACACTACGTGGTGGATACAAATTAGAAGCAACCTTAATGAGAGGCCATGCAATACGACCAGACTAGCATTTGAAGAAAAGAAGTTCAATCGTTTTATCCTTATAGCAAAAACAACATTGTTTGCTTCAATTTCAGTTTCTTTATCTAGATTGCCCCGGCTAAATTCACCCCTTTTTGTAAATACCAAAGGAAAATCTTAACCTTGAGCAGGATTTTGAGCTTCCAGATCATTTTATTATTAATTGGGATAACACTTCCAAGAGCAAGATACATTGAGTTAACCAAGAATTGCCCATTTTGGCGTAAATTCCAATAGGACTCATCCTATTCCAATGACAAGTTGACATTAGCGAGGAACAAGAGAGATCGTTCCACACCACTAATCTTGGTCCATGTAGGTCCCGCCTGAATGTGACTTTCGGATGGGAAGTACATAGGACTTTCGCAATTGTGTTGTGTTTATTACGCACAATGTGAAAAAGTCCTCGATATTGGTCTCGGAGAGGGGCATTACCCTAACCTCCCAGAATCTTATCTGTGAGCTATCTTTGATAGCAAAGGTTCCAAAGTGAAAGAAAGTGTGAGACCTCATGTTTCCAACAAATTTGAGAGATAACCTTGAAGCCTACGTATTTGTTACTGAGGAGATTATTGGCATCTAAATCCAGAGTCCCCAAGCCCCTTTGTTCTTTCAGCCTACAAAGCACACTCCATTTTAGTAGGCAGTATTTCTTTGTTTCACTGTCACTTTGCCAGATAATCTGGACCGAAAGTAATCAAGTTGTTGCCAGACCCTTCTTGTTATTATAAAGAAAGACATCATGTACAAAATCATGTTTCTAAGCATAGAGTCAATAAGAACAAGCCGCCCACCTGAGGACAGATGTTTAATTTGATTTCCAATCGCTGAACTGTTTTTCTAGTCTCTCTTCTACATGTTTTCAATCCGCATTCTGAAGCTTCCCATAGTGAATCATAATATTGAGCTTCCGCATCTTGGGCCTCTCCAAAGTGAATAACTCACTCTTATGGAAATTAATTTTCAGTCTGGTTAGTTGCTCGAATGCACATAGCAACAGCTTGAGGTTCTTCACTTTCTCCAGATCATGTTCCATAAAAAGTACTCCCTCCATCCGGGTATTTAGGGCCGATTTCCAAATCTTAGTTTTCCAAAATTTTAGGGCCAAATTTTCCAGCGCATGATCTTGTCTCACTTGCCGCATCGCCCCGCTCAACTTCCCATGATTTCATTGCTTCAGTTGCCGGCACATTTAATCACATGCATGCATGCAAGACGTTACTACTCGCATCGGTAGCAGTCGTCGATTTGAACCACTCGATCGTTCTTTCTTTTCCACGTCAATTGCAAGCTCTGTCTTCGATCTTGCCTCCTTCCCTCCCAGCCATGGATCCAGCCCTCGCCACTAACATCGTGGAATAGTCGGCCGCTAGCGATGAAGACGGAGGGCTCCCATTGGAACCGGACGTTGGTGCGTTGCTACAGGCATACATCACCATCTTCTCCGTCGGTGCTGGGGACCGTGGCCTAGACTCCATGGTCTTTGCCGATCTGGATAGGTACCACCGCCGCGAATGGTTGCCATCCCCTAGACGAGGACATGGACTCGTGGCTCCAGAGCTTGTACAATGAGGGCGGCGGTGTCATGGCTTAACGCGTTAAACGGACTCTTCTTGCGAGGTTTTTACGACCCCCCAAAAAATCAGCCAAGGGATTATGAGCACGTCGGTTGGTCTGGGGCGGAGCCAGATTAAGTCATGAGGGGGGCCGAGAAGACATTAATTGCATACGTTTCCAATTCAAGTTAAAGATTTATTCCGATTATACGGTGTTCTTCCGATTCTAGCTTGTTGTAAATTTGTACTGATGCCATAATATTTTGATCACTAGTTTGTGTATCAAGTGAATTGATATTGGAGCCATTATGTGGACTAGGTTGCTCCAGGGTTTTCATTTTAGGAGTAGAGTTATATCTGGAAGCATTTGGTTGGAAAAAAAGTACTTATTAGCCCAACAAACCAGCATTAGTTTGCAATTGATTAAAAAAGAACCCCATTAGGGCATGACGCAATTCCCGTATGGTTTGATGTCAGTCTATCCCGAACCCGAGCGACAGCGCGCGGCCGAACGTGCGCGCTTTAAGTTTGTGGCTAACAAAAACTAGGGGCGGAGCTGTGCGCACTTGAGTGCCTCGGCTCGTCTCCTGTGCGGCCATTTTGACACATTCACAACATTCGTCAAGGTATTGTTTTTCATTTCTGTAGGAGGGATGGAAGTTTTAGCTTAATTAACAAAAGCAATCTTTACTAAGCAGCATAGAAAAATAAAATAAAATGACTATATGAAATGAATCAACATTTTCCATGCCATTCAGATCAAAAGAAAAAACTAACAAATTTACCAACATTATAAATTATCTAGCTAAATCATTGTATATAGCAACAACTCTAGCATTCACAGGAGCCCCCTGTCAATTTTTTAAACACGTCTGCCGCCACCCACTTATAATTTTTTTGTCCTTGCTGGACAGCTATCGTCATCCTCTGATAACATGCTCAATGTTTGGTTAAAAAAAATCACTTTCAAGCATGTTGCCTCAAATATCTCCGAAATGTTTCCTGGAAAATATGAGCAGAACCAATATTAATAAGTGAGAGGCAGTCTCAATTAAATTCCATTAAGGTGGAATGGAGGAAAGAAAGATATGGCGTATGGATAGGCCTAAGACTTAAAGATATGGCACAATTGCAGTTTTGTTAGCATCGAACACATGGAAAGGCTCACCATGGCTGAAACCTGAATGGTACACTCGATGAAACGTGATCACAAACTCCCCAGATTTCTTGGTGATACAAGGTTTCTTGATGATGCTGCAGGATATTAGGAGGCAACATTAATTGTAGCCTTCCCCAAAATGATATCAAATGCTGCAGTTTGACCTTCACCTGACAAAGTTTCCTGATCGTATACATTGCTCACGCACCACTTTTCAAAATCTGGAGCAGCTTTTCCTCGAATTCCATACCATGCCTTCGAAGCCCCAGAGTAATGATAGTTAATGCTGCAAAGTCTATAAGTCAGATTAGACTAAATAGAAGGCTCAGTCTGCGGCATTTTTTTTTTTTGCGGGGTAAAGGGAGTTTTTTATTGCAAGTTCATAGTGTTACAATCAAGAGGCCACAAGTCCTCGATACAAGGTGGAATCGAAAGTAACCACACAGCCGTGGTCCTCTCAGAGCGGCTATAACGTGCCAACCGATCTGCAACACTATTTTGACTACGATGAATTTTCTGTGGTACAAACTCCCTATTACTCATTAACTCCTTGATCTCAAGAACTAATTGACCATAAGCTGACTTTATTAGATTCTTGCTATATAAGACTGACAAAGCTTCAGACGAGTCCGATTGAACTATCACCGGTAGCGCTGTATGTTGAATAGCTAACGCCATCCCTTGCATGAGAGAATAGCTAACCACACAGCTCAGTCTTCCTCGCTGATTCCGGCCTCCTCCCCCTGTTGACGGCCTTGTCCCCTCCTCCCCGGTCTGCTCGTCCCCCCTACTCTGCAGCCTCACCCCATCGCAACGCCTTTGACCCTCCCTGCTCCTCCACTCTACCGTGAAGACCCCTCCTCCCCTATTCTACCACGGCGATGACCTGCGGCTGATCTGGAATCAACATGGGCAAGGGCCAGCCCAGAAGAAGAGAGGAAGAGGCGGCGGCAGGTGGGAGGAGGCGAGGAGTAGAGAAGAGAATGGGAGAAGGCAACGTTTTTTACCTCTAGGTTTCACTCATTCCCCTTTCGCTTTGCTATGGACCAGCAGCCCACCCTCTCACTGTTATGCGGGCACAGAGTCACGATAGGCCCGCAGCCAGTCACTTAAAGTAGTGATCACAGAAGTAGAACCAACCATACCAGTAAAATCCAACTCATAACCCCACAGGGGAGTGACTCCCCGGCAGGAACGTACATGCGTCGTTCGCGGCCGGTGATCCACAACTTATTGTCGGTGCTTTTGCTTGGCAATATAATTTTGGTAGTGCTTTTCTTTTGTCAATGATGTAGCGTATTAGTAATAAAAGAACAACGACACTGGCCACTCCTAATGTGTTATGTCTTCACTATTGACTCTCTAGATTTCAACTGCTTGCAGGTACTCACAAATGAGAAAAGTGAATCTCAGGTTAATATGCTAAAGGATATTGGATTGAAAATTATAGCTAAATGTGATGGTTTACCGCTTGCTGTAAAAGTGGTGGGAGGGCTCTTATGCCAGAGGGGGAATGAACGGCATGATTGGGAAAAGGTCCTAAATGATGATATATGGTCCGTATCTCAAATACCAGAAGAGCTCAACTATGCAATACATCTTAGCTACAAAGACTTGTCCCCTTGTTTAAAACAGTGCTTTCTACACTTCTCCCTTAAGCCTAAAAAGATGATCTTAACTAGATCACAATTTGTGGGCATGTGGACTGGTGAAGGATTTGTTCATGGGGACTCGGATAGATTGGAAGAATTAGGAATTGAGTACCATAAGGAATTAATATTGAGAAACCTGATGGAGCCGGATACATCAAAGATCGGTCCATATATTTGCCACATGCATGATGTTGTTCGTTCATTTGCTCAATATGTGACTAGAGATGAAGCACTAGTAGTTCACAATGGAGAAAGTGATAATAGCAAACTTAAGTTGGAGAGGTTTCTTAGGTTGTCTATAGAAACCAAAGGAGTTGAATCAGCTGAATTTGTGTGGAGAAATTTACAAGAGCAGAAATCACTGAGATCATTGATATTAACTGGAAATTTCAAGATTCGACCCGGTGATTCCTTGGTTATATTTTCAAGTCTACGGACTTTACATATAGATGATGCAAGTTTTACTACATTGGTTAAATCCCTCTATCAGCTCAAACACTTGAGGTATTTGGCATTAGAAAATTGCAATGATATAAATAGTTTGCCAAAGAACATCAACAAGATGAAATTCTTGCAACACATTAGTCTTGAGGGTTGTGAGAATCTTGTGAAACTTCCTGATAGCATTGTAAAGTTACAGGAACTGAGATTTCTTAACCTTGGCTATGTAAATAGTATACCCATGGGTTTCCGTGCTCTAACAAAATTGAGAACAATATATGGGTTCCGAGCCCACATGGATGGTGAGTGGTGCAGCTTGGAAGAGCTTGGGCCTCTTTCCCGACTTAGGGACATTGGATTAATGGATCTTGAGAATGTATCTGCAGCCTCATTCGCCATAAAGGCCAGGCTTCATGAAAAGGTGCATTTATCACTGATGAGATTAAGCTCTAGTAGTAGACTGGGTGATCATGGATTGGTCAGAGAGGGAGTATCTGAGAAGGATCAAGGAATAGCCGAGGAGGTGTTTGATGAGCTTTGTCCTCCACCTTGCATAGAACATATTCGCATTCACGGATATTTTGGGCGTCGGCTTCCAAGATGGATGATGTCGACAATGATGACGCCACTCAATAGCTTGAGGATACTATCAATGAATCACCTGGCTTGCTGCATCCAACTCCCTGATGGCCTGTGTCAGCTCCCATGTCTGGAGTTCCTATCGTTCGATGGAGCTCCAGCAATCAAGCATGTTGGCCTTGAATTTGTGCAGCCCCACGGTGACCATCTCCACCCTTCATCCCAGGTTGTGGCTGCGTTTCCAAGACTGCAGCGGTTGATCTTGAATAGAATGGTGGAATGGGAGGAGTGGGAGTGGGAGGAGGAAGTGCAGGCTATGTGGGCCTTGGAAGATCTTTTTATTCAAAGCTGCAAATTGAGGTGCATCCCTCCTGGACTTGCCACCCATGCAAGGGCTTTGAAAAAGTTAACCATGTGGAGCGTCCAGCGACTCCAGTGTGTAGAGAACTTTGCTTCCATAGTTGAGCTCAAACTGAATAACAACCAGGACCTGACTAGGATCTCCAATTTCCCCAACTTGCAAAAGCTTGAGATCTTTTTATGCGGAAAGCTCGAGTCGCTGCAGGAGATGGATGCACTTCGGAGACTCGTGCTGACGGTTTACTACAAAGAGACACGACTCCCGATGTACCTGCAAGCTGTAAAGCCAAGTCATTTGTTGTTGGACTGCAGCATAGAGGTACTCGCTTCCATGGCTTTGGGAAAGTCTGGCGCCGAGTGGGACAAGTTCAGCCACATCCAGCATGTCGAGGCTTATACCAAGTTTAAAGTTGAAGGCATTGAAAAGAGATGGCACCTATTTTACACGCGCGAACCTATTTTACACGCATGTGGTTGCCTCGCCGGACGCATGCCACCTGCTCGACGAATTGTGTCGTCTAGCTTAGCTTGAGCCGCCGGTGGAGATTCTCTAGGGTGGGGTGCCCGTGACCACAGGCAGCCTGCACGTTTCCAAGTTGCTCATGCAAAGCAGGTCTCAGTTTTAATCTTCCATCCTGTACATAAAACTAGTTTGGTTTCCAAGCTGTATATGCATTATCATCCCAAATCATTTTGTTGGGTTTGGTTTGCCTTGTGCCAGGTTATTTAAAGTTCTGAACAATGTTTGTTTCGATCTATGGTGCAGGGCTTTGCCTCGGAGTTGTAAATTCTTCTAGCCTTGTAGAATTCTCTGCATTCACGCAACCACGCACGGTTCTCATATCATTGATCGAGTGGCATCTTCTTTTGTACACAAATATGGTACGTATATGTAAGAGAATTTTATTCTTTGTAAAATTAATCAAGGGTATTTACCTTGCTTCTTCCTAATACCCACATGTCAACTCATTTTTCTTTTGGCTTGGTTTACCTTATGACCGTATAATCTGAAATCTGAGCTACAATGAAGGGCTCTTTGTCTTGGAGTCGTACATTCTTTTAGCATTCTCGAATTCTATCCATCTATGCAAATCTGGCACACGAGGTTCTTGTGTGGTATATTTATGTACATAAATCAGGTATCTACAAGTAAATGTAACTTTACCCGTGCTGTACCTTAACCTCTGAAGCATCGAAGTCATTCTCAGTTTTGTTCAGTTCATCGAATGTACTGCCATTTCACTTGAATAACTTTCTTGTTTTAATCTACTCTACACGGTAGTTCTTCAACTTGTACATTCTTCCAGTCTCTTGTAATCCGAACACGTTTCCAAGTTGCCAATGCAAGCATCAAGGCCTAAGTTTGCATCTTCCATCCTGTACATAAAACTGGTCAGTATATATGAGTTATCATCCCATGCACCACCCAAATCATTTTGTTGGTTTGGTTTTCCTTCTTACCAGATTAGTTAAAGTTCTGAACAATGTTTGTTTCGACCTATCATGCAGGACTGCAGGGCTTTTGCCTCGGAATTGTAAATTCTTCTAGCCTTGTAGAATTTTCTGCATTCACGCAACCACACACAGTTCTCATATCATAGCCTTTAGTGGCATCTTCCTATGTACATAAATATGGTACGTGTATGTAAGAGTATTTTAGTCTTTGTAAAATTAATCCATGGTATTTACCTTGCTTCTTCCTAATGCCCACATGTCAACTCATTTTTCTTTTGGCTCCATAGACTTATAGCCTTTGAGTAGATAATTGCTCTGATGGGTCTTGTTTTCATTTACCATGTGTGATATCTGGTACCTGCGGTTTTAGAACTTGTGGTCAATACTTGCTCTGTACTTGGAAATCTGTAGCACATCCTGAATCTCTTCTAATTTTCCCCAGGGTTTGGTGCATTAATCAGCAGAAGCTGCTGAACATTTTAAAAATGCATTGTGCAAAGAACTCCGACTTGCATCATTATGCTCCTCAGATAGAAGAAACAATTGATGTGACATCAGATTTATGTGTTTACAAGGTTAGTTTGTTAACTGACAAACTCTTTCATAGCAGAGCTCTACTTTGGAGATCATGAAAGTAAGGCCATCCTCAGATACTGGTGTGTTAATTCTTACATCTGAAATCATTGCACCCACCATCACGTTAATCTGAATATAGTAATATGTGCCCATCACTAAACCATTGCACCATCACAATGCTCACTATTAAGTAGCAACACGAACTTTCTTATTGCCATTATTTATTTAAGCCAGGAGGCTAATGTAACTTTGCAACCAATCATTGCCATGATATAAATTTTTGACAAGTAAATCAACCATCTAATGGGGATAGCTTAGGTCCTAAAGTACTCACAGCCCATTCAGATCTCCACAATTAACAAACAAAAATAAAATTGTAAAAATTCATTTGCTGTTAAAAATGAAAAAATAATGTGCTATTGCTTTCCAACCGGCAGCCCATTCATTCCATTTCCATGCTGACGTATAAATGTATTGCCTAGTCTCTTCCATCAGATCGGTCTTTTGGTTGCATTGGTTAGAGCATGCACTTCTACATGGTATCAGAGCCAAGAGGTCTTCAGTTCAAGACCCGACTGGCGCAATTAAATTGCAGCCCACTTTCGGTCCACGTTTAGGCCTGAGGGAGCCACACGTGAGGGGGAGTGCTGACGTATAAATGTATTGCCTAGTCTCTTCCATCAGATCGGTCTTTTGGTTGCATTGGTTAGAGCATGCACTTCTACATTCCAAACTAGCCACCAGCCATAAGGCCAACTAATGTTAAACCAGTTGAATTTGGTCATCAACCCTGAGCCATCCATGCCAAAATCTTGGCCAGTAACCACCCGGTCTCTGTCTTCAGCCACTGACTGTAGTGTTTGCCATATGGTTTCATTTGGTTATTTTCTGAATTCTTCACTTCGTTGCTCATTTACTTGCTTTAAGTTCCCCATGATGCAGGGTGGATGAGAATTCTCTGTGGGTGATCTGAAATTGGCCGATTTCAAGCAATTCCTAGTGAATAAAGGTTTACAGGCAGGTCTCTGTTTTTATGTATGAATTTATGATGTTGCATCCCTTGGTCATCCTATCCTTCACGGTTTGGTTTTAGAATGTGCAACAAACTAACTTCCCCTGCTTTTTCTGAAGCATTGGAGGATTTATTCTCGGTTTTATTCAGTTCATCGAAATTACTGCCATTCGACCTGAATCCCCTCTTGTTTTTATCTACTTTGCACCGCAGTTCTTTGACTTCTACATTCTTCCAGCCTCTCAGAATCCAAGCATGTTTCCAAGTTGCCAGTGCAAGCATCAAGGTCTCAGTTTGCATCTTCCATTCTGTACATAAAACTGGTCAGTGTTGCATTATCATCCCGAATAATTTTGTTGGGTTTGGTTTGCCTTGTTACCAATAATTTGAAGTTCTGAACAACGTTTGTTTCAATCTATTGTTCAGGGCTTTGCGTCAGAGTTGTAAATTCTTCTAGCCTTGTAAATTCTTCTAAAAAAAGAGTTGTAAATTCTTCCAGCCTTGTAGAATTTTCTGCAATCAACCAACCACACACGGTTCTCATATCATCTATTGAGTGGCATCTTCCTTTGTACATAAATATGGTACGTATATGTTGCATGACTGGCCGGCACACAGCATGTAGTGTGTATTCCTAAGGCAGGGCATGTGTAAGTGTAACTCAACTTGTGGACAAAGTTGCACACCATTTGCAAAGGTATTGAATCTGTTTAAATAGGCACTATCACAGTACTGGTTAAACCGGTATGGTTGGTTCCTAAGTCTAGCCCCTTTGCAGGGAAGTTCTAAACACAGGCTGTGGTTAAGTTCACTTATGGTGGTAGGCCGTCGCGGGGCACGTGAATACCTCTGGATAGGGCCATAATTCGGCGAGGCTACAGATGGTTAGGCAAAGCCGTAGCAGTCAGCATGTGTTTTAGTCCATTGCTACTTAGTTGCATGCCTGTCACTTTGCAACCAATCATACATACACTGACTTGCTAATTCTGGAATTTTTGTGCTGCTAGGAAATTTCAGGTACAGCTTTGAGAGAAGTCAATGAGCAATGCCGTTTCTAAGAAGGTATGAAATATATGGTTTCATTTGGTTATTAGTTGAATTCTTCGCTTTGTCGTTCGTTTACTGCACTAAGATGTTTTCCTGTAACAGAGCACCGGCTCCGATGCTACTGCTTTCTGTGCGTAGTTGGGTCGATGCAGAAGTCGGGAAGGTGGATGAGAAGCTTGCTTTGTTATGCCCTTCATCAGCCCACAAGTCAGTTCTTGCTAGCGATAAGGGAGGCTCACAGGTAGGCTTATGTTCCCGATGGATCGACTGATATCAGATTCCTTACCCTTCAGGGGCTGGTTTCATTATGTGCATCAAACTGATTTATCTGGTTATGTTTTCAGAAACATCGAAACTCAGCGATAAGAAATTGACTTGCAGGTTGGGCAGCCTGCTGGGGGTCTCACCGTGGCGTGGCAAGCATGTCGTACGCTGGCTTGAGCAGCAGCTCTGACTGATGGCCGCGTGTCTTCACCAGACCTCGGACCATGGCAGGGCAGCACGAAGACCCATTGTTACTGTGGTTGTAAAGGAAGGGCAAAACAAAATCCCTGGAGCAGATGGGGCAATGGACAAGTGCAGACTGCTATGCTAAGTTCATGTAACTGTCGTTTCCATTATTTCTTTCTTTTTTTGTTTGTGTTGCAAGTTGCAAGACTGCAAGTAGTGGGATGTTATCATAAAGGGGAAAAGTGGATGTTATCATGAGGGGAAAAAGTGTGTTTAGTATGCAGATTGATAGTTGCAAGTGAACCAACAATTTATATAAGATCTCAGCAGAAATATTAATTGGTTGTCCAACACTTAGATATTTATTTCGAAAAGAAATAAAAGAACTACAGTAGTACCAATGCCTGCCTAAGTGGAATTTGTAATTCATCTCTATTGTAGGGTTCCAGAACCTGAAACCTGGTGGCTAGCTAGCTCTAGCTTCCTGTTTCCTTCCATGCAGACAGCAAAAATCCAGAGAAACAAAGAGCAAACATAGAACTTCCTTCATTTTGAATATAATGTAGTTGCACGGCATGCACAAGAACAGCAGCCCACCAACTTTAATTTGATCATCGTGCATAAAAAGCATTCCCTCCTGATATAGCTACAAACCATTGTGGGTTCTGAATCAGTACAGTAACTAACAAACCCAACGCGTCCCCCTGTTTCCTCGCACGTCAACGCTTGCAAGGGCTTCCTAATTTGCGGGCCATATATAGTTCTAGGCTCTGTCTTCCTTTACATTGATGATTGATAGAAATGAAATCATAAACCAACATAAGCAGTAGCAGGTTCAGTATGTAGTACACATGCAGTTTATTCCAGCAGCTACATAGCTTAGGTATGTGCTGGCCAAATTGACAACAGCTATTACAAACAACTGAGAAAAGAAACGAAAAATAACATGCATGTTCGATCATCAGCGTCCGGGAGGGGCACAAGTACAACCACCAGCACATTTTCTTCTCTCCTCGAAGAAAGCAGTGATGATCTTGTAAATCTACGTCTTCCTACGCCTTCGGCCACAATATCTTTGGTTCTTCAGGCATGTTTGCCTCAGCATGTTTGAAGAAAGTGTTGTCAGCAAGAAACAACTTGTGCGCAATGAAATTATACATTGCGGGCAAGACATACGGCCCGCCCCTACCAATGGTTCGGAAGGCTGGAAGCTGCTACAGAAAATTGTAAGCATAATAAACAAGTGCTGGATTAGAAGCAATAAGATTAGGGGAAAGCAAAGAAGGGAGAAACTGATGGCACAAACAGAACAAATGCAGAGAACATATGAACATTGCCTTTAGAGGTTTAAAGGTGTATAAGTTCAGCCCGTGCGGCTACTGTCCCAGGAAAACAACTACAGTTCAGTTATCCCACAGCTGAGTGACTTGAACACGACCTGACAAGTGACAAGAGAGTGGCATTCAGCGAGGCACGGTTTAGCTGCTAAAAGAGCGGCAGTTTCTAATGGAACAAATTCGGAATGCCTAATATAAGTTGAACATTTTTTTTTAAAGAATGGCAGTACATCTGAAGATCTTAGAGAAGAACGGGATACATACCTCCTCCCATTTTCTCTGGAGTTGCAGAAGCTGTTGTTTCCAGCACCTACACACTCAGCATGGGAAGCAACAGCTAGTCCTTTATTATAATAAAGGACTTCGTCTTGATGATGCCAACCACTTGGAAACATTGATACATTATGTGTCAGAATGCTGTACAAGACTTAGCGGATCATGCCATACTGTCATATAGCAGCATTTGGCATATGAGAAGTAGTTCCAAGTTTGTGTCTCCAAAAACAGCAACATCGCGTCGCCCCTCAACGGCGACACAGGGGAGCCCATCCCGGCACCGCCCCTAGCAACTCCCGTCCTCCCTCTCATCTCGCCGCCGTCTGAGGCTGCCTCCAGCGAAGCCGTACAGGGACTCAGGGAGGGTGGCGGCGGGGCATCTCGCTTGGGCGCGTGGCGCGCGGATCTCAGCAGCTCGGAGGTGCGGTGCACTACCAGAATCGCCTCATATGCCGACGGCCGGAATCCGTCGGTGTAGGCCCGAACACCGTCGGCGTAGGGCTATGCCGACGGCCACCGTCGGCGTAGGGCCGTCGGGACCGCGAGCGTCGGCGTACCCGATCAGTTTCGTCGGCATAGGGAAACCGTCGGCATATCTTCCTATGCCGACGGCCGTCTGTCGGCGTAGATACCGTCGGCACCCTTTTCACATGACGGCGGCAGACGGCGCCGTCGGAGGACGTCAACCAACCAGATGCACCCACGTGTCGGCTCCTGGCGCTCCCTGGGGGAGTGCTATGCCGACGGTTATACCGTCAGCATAGCGCTGCCACGTGTCAACTCCTGGCTCTCCCTGGGGCAAGGCTACGCCGACGGTTATACCGTCGGCGTAAATCAGGGACTACGCCGACGGTGTAGCCGTGGGCATAGTGCTGCCACGTGTCAACTCCTGGCTCTCCCTGGGGCAAGGCTACGCCGACGGTTATACCGTCGGAATACATCAGGGACTACGCCGACGGTGTAGCCGTCGGCATAGCTCTGCCACGTGTCAACTCCTGGCTCTCCCTGGGGCAAGGCTACGCCGATGGTTATACCGTCGGCATATCTACTGTTTATTTTTTTTTTGCTTATTTACAGAGAATATACATCACAAATATATCACAGATAATAAACAGCATATATATAACATAGATCAACATCATTATCACCACAACATAAGTATTAACACGCCTACATAAGTGGAATCAACAAAACATACGTCGAAACAACACAATATAAGTCGAACAACATGACATAAGTCCATAATATAGATGCATGAAAGATACAAGTCACCACCACCACTACCCAGAGGCTTAAGAGCCAGGACATCCACCACCAAGTTCGTCACCGCCAAGACCGCCAAAGCCAAGGTCATCCCTGCTACCGGCACCACTACCGTCAAGACCGCCACCGCCGCCACCTCGGTGGATCGGAGTGATCGGGCTCCGTGACTCGAGAGTGATGCCATGATTGGCACCACCAGCAACGGATGATCCACCGGTTCCCTGCATGTTTGAAAAGAGATGTTAAAGAGATATATGATTGTGTTGAATAAACGATAAGTAATGGTTGAATAGTTTGGGGATGTACAAACCGGAGTCGGACAACGCTGTGCCAGAAATTCTTCAAACGCAGGCAGCACTGGTTGTGGTCCAGCAGGTGGTGGTGGTGGTTCCATTACAGGAACCGTGCCGGTCACCAAGGAGTCAAAAACGAGCTGCATGTTAGTTGAGCAAGCAAACACGAAGGTCAAAAGAAATGAAAGTGCAAATGTGAAAGTCAAATGAAAGGGGCTAAACTAACCTTGATCATGCGACTGCTGTGGTCCGCGACTGCTGCAGCTCTCGCGTTCCATGCCATGGTCTCCTGACGTGCGTACTCCATGAAGGCCTACAATATGACATGATGAAACTCATAAAAACATCTCGATGTGGAAAATAAAGTGAGAAAAAAGAAAGATAAGAGGGAAAATCCTTACAGAGTGTTGCTGGGCTAGGAGGGACTCTGAGTGAGCACGGGTCGTGCTCGTGTGCGAGCTCAGGCTCGGGTTGGTAACTCGAAGCTGTGTGTAGGAGATAGAAGGAGTGACCACAGCATCCAGAACTGCCTGCCGACCATGACTCTTCGGCCCTATGCCGACCACCGCCCTGTCGTCCGTAGCCTCTTTTATGGGGTCAGGTGTGTCAGGATTGTACCCCAGATACAACTCCTTGTAGGTCTCAAGGTGCTTGCCGGACTCGCCGTAGTACTCGCCCTTGCCATCCTTGGGCTTAGTCCCACTAGTACATAACAGGGCTTTGGTCCAGCCCTGAGAAGCCTATTAATCCCGGTTCACTTACGAACCGGGGCATTGGTCCCGGTTCGTGAGGCCAGGGCGCCGGCCGGGCCTCGTGGGCCATTGGTCCCGGTTCGTCTGACCCCTTTGGTCCCGGTTCCAGACACGAACCGGGACCAATGGGCCTCGCTCCTGGCCCACAACCATTGGTCCCGGTTTGTGGCTGGAACCGGGACCAAATGATGTCCTTTAGTCCCGGTTCCAGCCACAAACCGGGACCAATGGTCGGCCTATATATACCCCCCCCCCCCCCGCGAGCAGAGCAAATGCACTGCTCACTTTTTTTGGCCGGCCGTGGAAGAGCTTTGTGGTGCTCTAGCTCACCTCCTATGCACATGAGGTGTTCGATGAAATGCCCGAACCACACTTAAGCTTTCTCCTCTCGAAGCTCCTTGTCCAAGCTCCATTTTCCTCAAGATTTGTTTAGGTTTGGCGGTCCGTCCTGTCCCGTCCCCGTCCTCACCGCCGTCGATCGCCCGCGCCCATCTCGGCGCCGGCACCACCGTGGTTAGCCTCTTCTTCTTATCTTCTTTCTAAAAGAAAAAAGTTCTTACTTGTATCATTTAGATAGATACTTGTGTAATTTTCTTACTTTTATTATTGTTTGTTATTATATAGTGCCATGGTCATGGTATCCGCCCACGTCGGCCCTCGTCCGTCTATGATTCGGATGTGGTATATATTATATTTTATAACTATTTGTTTTATTTAGTGTTTATGACAATTATGCCGACCAACGTGACATTGATTTTTTAATCTAGGAGGTATGTGAACTGGAAATTCCAACCGACATAGAAATTCTTGTCGAGAAGTTAAATTTGGTTGAAAAAGAAAACAATTACTTGAAAGAAAAATTACAAAGAGTTGAAGAGGAGAAGATGAAGTTGGAGTTGCATTTTGCCGATGTCGTCGACGATCACAAGATCAAGATGGATGCAATGCGCTTGAAGATTAGAAAGATTAGAAAATATGCCATTCATACTGAGGCTTGGTATCATTATGCCGTTGGATCAATTGGTACCTTAGTTGCGGTTATGATCGCATTTGTTGTTGCATTTAAATTTTATAGTTTCAATGTATGTTTTAATTAGATGCTCTAGAGAGATATATGTTGTTCAATATTGAGAACTATGTAAGAACGTTATGTATTTATTTTGGTCACTACTGTACTTTGGCTTTAATGTGATGATGAATTTCTATTAATTTGGTCACTTCTCTATTCATGATATGCACGCAGATGAACCGGCAATGGATGTACGGTGACCGACGCACCTCCGAGTATATTAAGGGCCTGCATAATTTTCTCAAAGCGGCTGAGGCAAACAAGCAGAATGGTTTTATGCATTGTCCATGTACTGTCTGTGAGAATACGAAGTCTTTCTCCAACTATAAAACCCTTCACTTCTACCTGCTTCAGAAGGGTTTTATGCCACACTATAATGTTTGGACCAAGCACGGAGAAAGAGGGGTTATGATGGAAGAAAACGAAGAAGAAGAGGATGACGACAACTACCCGTCCCCTGAATACGGTGATGCTGCAATGGGGGAAGCTGAAGATCAAGAGGAACCAGACGATGTGCCCGATGATGATCTTTGCCGGGTCATTGTTGATGCACAGAGAGAATGCGAAAGTGAAAGGGAGAAGTTGAAGTTCGATCGCATGTTAGAGGATAAGAAAAAAGGGTTGTACCCAAATTGCGAAGATGACAACAGAAAGCTCGGTACCACACTGGAATTGCTGCAATGGAAGGCAGACAATGGTGTATCTGACAAGGGATTTAGCTCGCTACTGAAAATAATGAAGAAGAAGCTTCCAAAGGATAACGAATTGCCCGGCAGTACGTACGAAGCAAAGAAGGTTCTATGCCCTCTAGGATTGGAGGTGCAGAAGATACATGCATGCCCTAATGACTGCATCCTCTACCGCGGTGCATACGAGGATTTGAACGCATGTCCGGTATGCGGTGCATTGCGGTATAAGATCAGAAGAGATGAGCCTGGTGATGTTGAGGGCCAGCGCACCGGGAAGAGGGTTCCTGCCAAGGTGATGTGGTATGCTCCTATAATACCACGGTTGAAACGTCTGTTCAGAAACAAAAAGCATGCCGAGTTGATGCAATGGCACAAAAAAGACCGTAAGAAAGACGGGAAGTTGAGAGCACCCGCTGACGGGTCGCAGTGGAGAAAGATCGAGAGAAAGTGGAGCGACTTTACAGGTGACCCGAGGAACGTATGGTTTGGTTTAAGTGCAGATGGCGTTAATCCTTTTGGGGAGCAGAGCAGCAAGCATAGCACATGGCCTGTGACTCTATGTATGTATAACCTTCCTCCTTGGTTGTGCATGAAGCTGAAGTTCATTATGATGCTAGTGCTCATCCAAGGCCCTAAGCAACCCGGCAATGACATTGATGTGTACCTAAGGCCATTAGTTGATGAACTTTTACAGCTATGGAATGGAAGAGGTGTACGTGTGTGGGATGAGAACGAACAGGAGGAATTTGATCTACATGTGTTGCTGTTTGTAACCATCAACGATTGGCCTGCTCTCAGTAACCTTTCAGGACAGACAAACAAGGGATACCACGCATGCACACACTGTTTAGATGACACCGACAGTATATATTTAGACAAATGCAGGAAGAATGTGTACCTAGGGCATCGTCGATTTCTTCCGACCAACCATCAATGTCGAAAGAAAGGAAAGCATTTCAAAGGTGAGGCAGATCACCGGAAGAAGCCCGCCCTCCGTACTGGTGATCACATACTTGATATGGTCAATGATTTACAAGTAATATTTGGAAAGGGTCCTGGCGGACTATCTGTTCCGACTGACGATGCGGGACGCGCACCCATGTGGAAGAAGAAATCTATATTTTGGGACCTACCCTATTGGAAAGACCTAGAGGTCCGCTCTGCAATCGACGTGATGCAGTGACGAAGAATCTTTGCGTGAACCTGCTAGGCTTCTTGGGAGTGTATGGGAAGACAAAAGATACACCGGAGGAACGGGAGGAACAGCAACGTGTGCATGAAAAAGACACTACTAGGGAAAAGCCTAGCAGTAGCGCTGGTTTTAGGTATATCAGTAGCGCGGGTCAACGCGCTACTGATACGGCGCTACAGCTAAAGTGTAGCAGTAGCGTGTGCTCGCCCGCGCTACTGCTATACCTACTTAGCAGTAGCGCTTTTTGTAGAAAGCGCTACTGGTAGTTACTAGCAGCGCACCTCTCTACCCGCGCTACTACTATTATTACGTATTTCTTTTTTGTTTTATGTCATATATTCATATGCCATTATACAAGTTTTTATACAGTATCATCATAATACATCATTGTCATATAACAACTCCTCATCAGCATCATTTTCGTCCATGAGACATCATATAACAACTTGGGTCACTAGTTATAATAACAACTCCTCCTCATCATCATCATATAACAACTCATCAGCATCATCAACTTGGTCATCAACTTGGTCACTAGATCACTAGTCATATATAATCAGCACTAACTAATTGTTCTTAATACCTAGGACCTACTCCTGCTGCTCTCTCTCAGGTAAAATAGCATAAAACATGTGTAGCACTCCTTCTTCATCATATTGGAGAATGCATATGAACCTGTCTCCTAATTGTGGGCTGCACTTCTGATTGCTGCACCCTAGTACTTCTCTGCGATCCTTCACAATTTTGCTCCAGTCTTTGACTATTAAGACTTGCTCGCTTCGAGAAATGATGAATGCACTCATGTGCAATACAGGATATCTTGGCCGTAAGCTAACCATTGCCATGCGACCTTTAGACTCTATCCAACGAGGCACAACACTCATCGGGAGTCCCTGTTGAAGAACATCGTAGTAACATACTTAGCAATGAAGTTTAGCTTAAAAAATAATGTATGCAAAAGATGCACTGAGGACAAATAGTAAAAATCTTACCATCTTTCCTAGATAGATGTGACCGTAGTTCAATACGCACACAAGTGGCCGCACGTTTTGAGTACTAATATCTCGAAGTCCAGGAAAATAACTTGTCTTGACAGTATCAAGATCCTCCAGCCATGAAACATAATGACCTATCTCCTCGCAGTTTAGTTCAGCCCCGGGACAGTAGTAGGTGCTGTCTACCAAGCGCTGGACATGTTTGCTTGAATGGAAATAAGCTGTCAATAGAAATTAGCTGTCAACTATTTTTAAATAAACAATATAAATTACTTAATAAATATGGTTGAGAAACTCACATAATGGTGGAACTGGAGGCGTTTGCACATCGACCCAGATGTCGATATTACCTTCAATTTCATCTTCCGGACGAATATCAAAGGTGATAAGCATATTAGGCTCAAATGCATAAGCCTTGCATAGTGCTTGCCAACTTTTGCATTCAAAATAGGAGTAGGTGTCTGCATTGTACAATTTTACGGCAAAAGTATAACCATGCTCGGTCCTCAAGTGAACTCTCTTTACCTCCATACTTTTTTTAGTATTGAAACCAATCTTATCCAAGACATAAATTCTTGCATGGCAGGGGATACGCTAGTAGAATTGTAAAAAATTAAAATTATAAGTTGAAGCAAAAGAAGCAGAAGTCATGCTTAATTACGAAAAAAGACTTGTCGTTGTGACTTACTGTATCCACTTCGAAGGTCTCATCTAGCACGATGCTGAAGCGCCTACCATTAACTAGGTGAGGCTTGTCGCACAGGCCGCGCTCGTCTTCGCATAATTCGCACATAACGAATTTCCTTTCGTCGTCAGACATTTCCTATGTTCATAGTTGAAACATTTAAAATCGATCGAAGGCAACTACCAGGAATCTGATCAACACACAGATCACTATTACTCAATATGCAACGGGTTGACTTTAGGTCTGTCGAGTCTTTCCTTCCTAAACTCTCATCTCACGTATATGGTGGGCACTCCCTCTGATATTGCGACAATCGTTGATGGTGGCTCCTCCATTCGTTCCCGAGTGCATTACACCAAAATGTCTAGCACACGGGAACGAAGGAGAAGCGACCCCCACGACAACAGTCGGGATTATTCCTCTCTCATATTTCGACCGTCGGTGATGGTCGCTACTCCTCCTTTCCCTAGTGCATTACAAATATCTAGCACAAGGAAAAGAAGGAGAAGCGACCCCCATGACAACAGTCGGGATTCTTCCTCTCTCATATATATATATGGTGGACACTCTCCCTCACTGAAAGACACACAAGGAGCCGAAACAGACCTAAAGTCAACCCGTTCCATATATCGAGCAATGACATAGAAAAAATGCCCTATGTTTTGCCGGAGTATCATTGAATTCCCGTTCTGGCAAATCACAAGCACTCGATATGTCCTACATTGTAGCACAAGTCATGCTGAAATTCATGAAAAAAAATCGGCATGACCTTTGCTAAAAACAGGACATATCGAGCGCTTGAAATTTGCCAGAACGGAAACGAATCAACATTCCGGCAAAACATAGGCCACTCGGAGGTACATTGCAAACAAGAACACCAAGACATCCTCTATATTCAGAATGCATCATCATCGACATCAATGACATGGCGACTAGCACTAGCATTTTCATCATCGACATTTCTGCATAAACAAAATATAAACAAAATATATTCTATCAACATGTATCTGAGTAGTATTAACAAATATGACATGTTCATTCTAGCAAATGAGTAAATAGTTTCAGGATCACTAGAAACTATCAACTATGTCTAAAAATAATATACTAAAACCCTAGTAATAATTCAGTTAACTAGAAACTATCAACTAAACCCTAGAAACTATCCTAAATCAAAGTGTTATATATGAACAGAGGCTTATATCAACTAAAAACTATCAACTATGTCTAAATTTTTACTAATCAGTTAATCATACTAAATCAAAATTGTTTTATATCAACTACAAACTATTAAGTAAATCAAAATGTTGCATATCAACAAGAAAATATCAACTAGCCTACTAAATCAAAATGTAGGAGGGAGGAGGGGTTGTGGATGGAGGAGGGAGGAGGGAGAAGGAGGGGCGACTGAAGGAGGGAGGAGGAAGGCGGAGCGAGGAGGGGCCAGCCGGCGGCGAATGGAGGAGTGGAGGGAGGACGGAGGAGGTGGGGCGGGGAGGAGGGAGGAGGGGGAGGATTACCGAGTCCAGGGAGGAGGGGGAGGTGACGGCGGCAGAGGGAGGAGGGGTAGGCGACGGCGGCGGCGAGCGGCGGGGGGCAGAGAGGGAGCGACAGTGTGAGGGGGGAGTGAGGGGCCGGGACTGAGGAAGAGAGAGGGAGTGCACGGGGTGGATAAGGTGGGAATAGCAGCAGCGCGGGTTGGTGCCAAGCGCTACAGCTAAGTAGAATAGCAGCAGCGCAGGTTGAGGAAGGGCGCTACTACTATACCTAGCCTGCCGGGAATGGTGTGGCAATTATAGTAGTAGCGCGTTTTATAAGTGCCATGCTACTGATATGAGTTTATTAGTAGCGCTGTTTTTGTACACGCGCTACTGCTAAGTAGCAGCAGCGCCTCCTTTTAACAAGCGCTACTGGTAAGCTTCTGTGTATAAGGTTTTCCCTAGTAGTGTACGGCATGCATCCAAAGCAGTATGAAGTTCCTGCCAGCTACGCTCTTACCAAAGAAGAGAAGGAAATCTTCTTTGAATGCCTGCTCAGTATGAAGGTCTCGTCTGGCTTCTCGTCGAATATAAAGTGAATAATAAATATGGCAGAGAAAAAGTTCCAGAACCTAAAGTCTCATGACTGCCACGTGATTATGACGCAACTGCTTCCGGTTGCATTGAGGGGGCTTCTACCGGAAAACGTTCGATTAGCCATTGTGAAGCTATGTGCATTCCTCAATGCAATCTCTCAGAAGGTGATCGATCCAGAAATCCTGCCAAAGTTAAGGAGTGATTTGGTGCAATGTCTTGTTAGTTTCGAGCTGGTGTTCCCACCGTCCTTCTTCAATATCATGACGCACGTCCTAGTTCATCTAGTCGACGAGATTGTCGTTCTGGGCCCTGTATTTCTACACAATATGTTCCCCTTTGAGAGGTTCATGGGAGTCTTAAAGAAATATGTTCATAACCGCGCTAGGCCAGAAGCAAGCATCTCCATGGGCCATCAAACAGAGGATGTCATTGGGTTTTGTGTTGACTTCATTCCTGACCTTAAGAAGACTGGTCTCCCTCAATCGCGGTATGAGGCGAGACTGACTGGAAAAGGCACGCTAGGAGCGGACTCAATAATATGTAGGGACGGCCATTCTTGGTCTCAAGCACACTACACAGTTCTACAGAATTCCACCTTGGTGACCCCGTATGTCGATGAACACAAGAATATTCTGCGCTCCAAACACCCGGAGCAGTGTGACGACTGGATTACATTTGAACACATCAGGACTTTCGGTAGTTGGTTGCAAACACGTCTCATGGGTGACAACGCTGTTTCTGATGAGTTGTACTCGTTGGCCAGGGGGACCATCTTCGACTGTATTGACTTACAAAGGGTACGAGATAAATGGGAATACATTTTACACGATCGCCCAAGATCAAAAGAGCACCAACCAAAGCAGCGGTGTCCGCTTTGATGCAGCAACCAATAGGGAAAAGGACACATATTATGGTTACATAGTGGACATATGGGAACTTGACTATGGACATGATTTCAAGGTCCCTTTGTTTCAGTGCAAATGGGTCAATCTGCCAGGAGGCGGGGTACAGGAAGACCCACAGTACGGAATGACAGCAGTGGATCTGAACAATCTTGGGTACATAGACGAACCATTCATCCTAGCCAATGATGTGGCGCATGTTTTCTATGTGAAGGACATGTCTACCAAACCGAGAAAAAGAAAAGATAAGGAAGCGAATACATCATACGATGAGCCAAATCGCCACATAGTTCTTTCAGGAAAAAGAGACATCATGGGATTGGAGGGCAAGACAGACATGTCTGAAGATTATGAAAAGTTTCATGAAATTCCTCCCTTCAAAGTCAAGGCTGACCCAAGCACCCTGTTAAACGATGAAGATTATCCATGGTTACGGCGCAATAAGCAAAGGACACAAGAGAAGAAAAAGTGAAGACTTTCTCTCCACAACTATATCATTGCAGTTACATGTGAAGAAATGAACTGCCTTTTGTAACAGATGAGTTTTCGTCCGAAACCCTGATACTTCGAAAGAGATTGTCCGTTTTGTACACGAAGTGCATCCAGTTTTTGCCATAACCCTCTGAACTTTTTATAACATGCTATGTGGGTGAAATGATGATACCATGCCAACTTTCAACCTTTCAGAGTTCATTTGTAGTGCTTTTCAATTTCAGGGTCATTTAGCTCAAAAAAATCAGTAAATGCATGAAAAATAGCAAATGAAGCCAGAAAGGGTTGAAAATTGATGGTGTGGCTTCGAATGGTGCATACTGAACACACAAAAAGTCTGGAGTTGAAATAAGTTTTAAAAAATGAAATGCCTTTGTAACAGATGAGTTTTCGTCCGAAAGCCTGATACTTCGAAAGAGATTGTCCATTTTGTACACGAAGTGCATCCAGTTTTTGCCGTAACCCTCTCAACTTTTTAGCACATGCTATGTGGGTGAAATGATGATACCATGCCAACTTTCAACCTTTTCAAAGTTCATTTGTAGTGATTTTCAATTTCAGGGTCATTTAGCTCAAAAAAATCAATAAATGCATGAAAAATACCAAATGAAGTGAGAAAGGGTTGAAAATTGATGATGTGGCTTTGAATGGTGCATTTTGAACACACAAATAATCAATTCAAATATTCTGTTATAATGAACAAAAACAAAACTATAATATTCTTCAATAGCAAAAAGAATCAACTAAAAAGCTTTTATAAAACTCTAATAGCAAAAGGAATCAACTAAAAAGCTTTTATAAACCCCGTGCCTCGACGTCGGCTGCCCCGTGCCCCCTGCCTCGACGCCGGCCGCCCCGTGCCCCTGCCCCGACGCCGCCCCGCGCCCCCGGCCTGCCCCGACCACGCCGCACCTCTCCTCCCCGTTCGGTCCGGCCGGCGCCCCTTTCCTCCCTGTCCTCCTCTCTGTCCTTTTTTTTCATATATATGATGTTTTTTTTGTTCATAGATGATATGTAGTGTATATGATGATATGTATGTGTATATATGATGATATGTCCTGATTTTTCATAATTTTTTTTGTTCATATATATGATGATTTTTTTTATAGAATATGATGTTTTTTTTGTTCATAGATGATCATATATATGATGTTTTTTTGTTCATATGTATGCATGGATGTGGATGGAATATGATGTTTTTTTGTTCATAGAATATTATGTTTTTTTTTATTCATAGAATATTTTTTTATGTTCTATGTATGTTCATATATGCAAAAGTTATATGATGTTTTTGTTCATAGAATATGTATGCATGGATGTGGATGGAATATGATGTTTTTATGTTCATATATGTGTATGTATGTTCATATATGCAAAAGTTACATTTAAGAAAAAAAGAAAATGTATGTATGTTCATATGCAAAGAATATGCAAAAGTTAGAATTTTTTTGGGTGATATTGTAGAATATGAACATTTTGAATATGGATGGATGGATGGATGAACATTATGTCCATGTATGTATGTATGGATGTCGTTGTCGATCTACCCCCTCCCCGATAACTTCGACATGAGGGGGGGACGTCGGACATGCATGAGGAGGGAGATAACTTGTTCATATACCCCTTACCCCCTCCCGCCCCTACCCGACAAACTCTCGAGGCCACCCAAACCCCTAGAAGAAAACTCCGGTAACTTCGACATGAGGGCGGACGTCGGACATATCGGGCGACCAACTCTCGAGGCCACCCAAACCCTAGAAAAAAAGCGTTGTCGATCTCCTACCCCCTCCCGCCCCTACATCGATCGATCAACCCCCTCTCGCCAAACCGGGACTGAAAAAGCGTTGTCGAGGCCACCCCAAACCCTAGAAGTGTTGTCGAGGCCACCCCAAACCCTAGAAGCGTTGTCGAGGCCACCCAAATTTACCAAGTTAAATGAAGAAAACTCCGGTAACATAGATTTATCAAGAATGCCCCCATTATGGATGTGCACAAGTTGATCCAATTTTTTTCTGATCTCATCTATATATATATTCTTCTATATGTCACGTTGTCTGTCAAAGTATTGAAGAAATCCATGGCTTCATCATTAGCCGGAAGTAACATGCGTATGATGCTACGAAGCTCTTCAAAGTTGTTTTGGAACGGAGTCCCGGATAGAATAATTCGCTTTTTGGTACGAATTTCAGCAAAGGCCTTCCAAATAGCGATATTCGGAAGGCTCTTGCTGAACTTCGTACCAAAAAGCTAATTAATTATCCTATCCGGGACTCCGTTCCAAAACAATTTTGGAGAGCTTCGTACCATTACGCGGCTGTTACTTCCGGCTAATGATGAAGCCTTGGTTTTCTTGAATCCTTTGACACTAGGCAACGTGACATATAGAAGGGTAGATGAGATCAGGAAAAATATGGACCATTTTCTGCACATTCAGAATGGCGCCATTTTGTTAATTAAATCCCTTAAAGGTTAACAGAATCCCTTGTTTGACATTCATGAGAGAGGCGGTCCGGACGTTGGACATTCATGAGAGAGGCGGTCCGGACGTCGGACATTCATGTTTGTATATTAATTGCCATGTTGTAATATTTGCAGAAACTATGGATCCAAGAGACTTGGAACAAGAACAGTTGTTGAGGGACATAATCCACGGCGGACGTGATATCTTGTCGTTTCTCAACGACACCGATGGTCTGGAAGGAGAGGATGACGGCTCCCGTGATCGAAAAATGGAGGAGGAAGGACATGATCATGATGGCTCCGGTGACCGAATGCCGGAGGAAGAAGGAGACCATGATGACGGCTCCGGTGACCGAACAGAGGAGGGAGCTGTTGCAAAGTCCGGCGAGGTATATATATTAATTAAGCCTGTGCTGACTAGCTAATTGATGCATTAATTGTTTTG
This sequence comes from Elymus sibiricus, assembly GCA_039707655.1. Lineage (NCBI taxonomy): Eukaryota > Viridiplantae > Streptophyta > Magnoliopsida > Poales > Poaceae > Elymus > Elymus sibiricus. Next base: position 14,050,593 of record CM077673.1, on the reverse strand, counting down.
GTATGTACATATATTAATTAACTCTTCTTTCTTCTTTTATAGCCCTCCGGATCGAGCCAAACTTCGGTAACGAGACGAGGCCCGAAGAAGAAGTTGTGCAAGGATGAAAGGTTCACGATCACAGCACTCGCGCACGATGGCCTACTGATTGAACCCAAGCGGACCAAGGACGCATTTCTGCTCAGTGCGGAGCTATTGTTAGGGACAACATCCCAATCAGCATCAAGCAATGGAATAAGCCTAAGGACGGCGCCCCTGATGGTGATTATGTCACCGATAGACAGAAAGATGATCTTTGGACCGCGCTGAAGGCAAATTTCACCCTACCGCCAGAGGAGGATCCGAATAAGCCAGTTATAGAGCCACTGGTCAAGGCGTGTGCTCTTAAGAAGATGGCAGATCTATTCAGGAGGTGGAAGAATGAGTTGAAATCAAAGTTTGTCGACAAAGGGAAGACTCCAGAATTCACCGGCCGATTTGAGAAGATAAGAGATCACTGGCCCACATTTGTGGCCTACAAGACATCGGACAAGAGTAAGAAAATGTCAGAGACAAACAAGATCAATGCTGCAAAGAAGCAGTATCACCATCACACGGGGTCAGGTGGCTACCTCAAAGCCCGGCCGTTGTGGGACAAAGCTGAGAATGACCTGATTGCTAAAAATGTCATACCACAGACATTGAACTGGCCAGACCGTTCAAGGACTTGGTTCTTCGGGGTTGGGGGAACTTTGGACCCTGAAACAGGGAAGTGCTGATGGATGAACGAGCAACTTGCAATACCCATGAACAAGCTTCAGGAGTATATCATCGCAGCGCAGGAAGGGACGTTCATTCCCGACAGAGAGAAGGACGAGCTGACTGAGGCCCTAGGGAATGCTGAGCACCCTGGACGAACACGAGGCACACCAGGCTCCGTTCCGTGGAAGGTTGGGTTTCCCGACGCAGGCGGTTACAGAAGCCGGGAGAGAAAGAGGAAAGCGGAGCTGAGCAAAATTCAGAAGCTCAATGCAAGACTACAAAAGCTAAAGGAAGCTGAGAGCCAGCGAGCTGCCGGCCAACCATCTCAGCGGCACGAAACTACCCGAGAAGCTACCCCGCCATCTCAGCGGAGAAGCAGCATCGCTTCCACGGAGCCCGTTCAACCTGACTTCACGTCTCCTAGCTACCCCGTGGATACTATCACGGAGGCTCAACATTGCAAGCTTATGACGAAATGCCGGAACCTCACTTTATTGGCGGCTGTCGGCTCTGTTGCACCTCCTCAACCCAACGGAACTTTTCACTGCCGTCCGATTCCACATGGCTATGCTGTTGTGATGGTGGATGAAGTAATGGAGGGATTTGAGGAGCTCGAGCTTGACCACTCTACAGGTGAAGGGGAGAATCGGCTAGGTCGTGCCCTGAGGAGTACATGTCTATGGCAGAAGGAGTACATCAAGCTTCCAAACTGGACACCTCCTCCTCCTCCTCCTCCTCCGGCGAGTCAGGGCACTCCGCCTCCTCCTCCTCCTCCTCCTCCGGTGAGTGATCAGGGCACCCCGCCTCCTTCTCCAGCTCCTCCGACGCATGAGGGCACTCCGCCTCCTCCTTCGCCTAGTCCGGCACGTCGGAGCAGTACGCCTCCTCCTCCGCCTCGTCGGCAACGACGGAAGACAGACGCCGCCGCTCCGGCTCCTCCAGGCGCGTCGGAGCACTCCGCCTCCTTCTCCGCCTCGTAAGCAATGACGGAAGAGAGACGCCGCCGCTCCGGCGGCTAGCAATACAAGAAGAGGCGGGAGGGAATACAGATACGGTCCATCTCTCAAGCCTCTGGAAAAGTTACCATATGAGAGGACCGAGTCTGAAAACGAGGAGATATGTTAGGCCCAATTGAGGGCCCATTTTGCAAAGAAAACTCCACCTCCGAAGGAGAAGCTAGATCCGGTGAAAGTGAAGCGCACTATCGATGCCCTGAAGCGACCACCACCGCCTGCGCCGGATTCCAACTTTGAGCACTGTGTTAAAAAGACATATCAAGATGCGCCGCAGTCGGGAAGTACTTCCAGTGACGCAAGGTTAGCACAACGAAGAAGTGGGAAAAAATTCCCTAGCTCGGCGAACAGGCGAACCAATCGTGCCCCCCGCTCAAGGTGTCTAGCAATATCGTCGCTAATCATCCGGGGATGGTGCCCGGTACCAATCCTGGTGATTACCTGAGCGATGATGTACAGTTTGAGCCGTTGGAGGTGGACGAATTCAGTTATCGGTACGGGTGGCCTCTCGTCAAACCTGATCATCCTCCTCTAACAACGATGATGCGAAAATTGCATGAATGGTACATGAAAACATGCAGCGAGTCTGGGAAGGATACTTTGACGCTGAGAATTAAAGAGGAGCACGACCTCGTTGGAATGGAGCAGTTATCTGTTGAATTTGACGAGATATTCCAGTTATACAATCAAAAGGCCCTCGACAAAACAATCTTGACTTGCTACTGTCTGTAAGTACTACTTCTGTAATTAAGTCTCTCTATATATATAGCTCAGCTCTTTCATTGCATGTATATATAATTATCCCCACTATATTATGCAGATTGAAGATCGTCGAATGCAGAAAAGCACAAATCTATGACATTGGGTTCATTAACCCAAATATCATACATGAGTTTACGGTTAAAAACAATGTCACACAAACCGAGGACAACTTGCTACAATCGTTGCTTAAAAATCAAAACAAAGAGACAATACTCTTTCCTTACAACTTCAAGTGAGTGTTACTGTCTTGTGCATATTCGGTTTCCCTTATTACTCGAGGTTATAGTAATGTAATTCATGAGTTATGCATGCGTGCGCAGGTTCCACTATATTCTTCTAGAGATTAAGCTTGAGCGGGGAGTAGTAATCGTCTTAGACTTGAAATGAAAAGATCCCCAGGAATATGCGGACATGACTGAAATGCTCCAGAAGTAAGTTCAATCGATCATTATCGCATCATATCGGCAACTTTGTTCATTTCCTGATATCAAGAAATTATTTTCTTTGTCTGGCAGGGTTTGGAAAGAGTTCACCGCAATTGTTCCGGCACTGCCGAGGGAGCTGCGATTTACACACCCGAAAGTAAGTACTACTAGCTAGTTCCGCGCATCTCCCATTGATTCTAGTTTCATCAATACCATTTATCATGCTTGATTATCAGTTTGATTGAACTCTATTTCTCGTAAAGTGCTTGTGGCAGGAAACCGGGAATAATTTGTGTGGATACTACGTTTGCGAGTTCATCTACAACGCGACGACCCCTAAGCGGGGCTACTCTGAAAAACAATTTCAAGTGCGTAAGCAATAATATTCACAATTTTATTTTATTACCATGATTTGTGTTGAGTTTCATTCATATATATGTATTGACCCCCTTCTTCAAATTAGATGTGGCAGATGTGGGATGAACTCCTACCACGTGATCGCATACGAGCAATTCAAGAGGAATTGGCGGGATTCTTTCTTGACCACGTCATAAATAAAGCCGGAGAATACCATCTGGAATTTGACATTAGATGTTAGGGATTGTAAGAGATCTTATATTGTATATATGTAGCTAGTAGCATCGGATAGATATACGAAAACTTGTTGTTCGACCAATCTCTCGGAGAAAGAGAGGTCGATCACTTCTCTCTGTATATGTTCATGACGATCTTGTGTACTTAATGGTTCCTTCATTTGCTTACTAGCTAGCGTGTCGAGTTCTCTCTATAGTAGCTACCGTCGACCAAGCACGGAGAAAGAGAGGACACTTCTCTCTATTAGCTAGCTAACACAATATGAAACCCCTAAATTAACCCTCCAAAACCCCCTAAACCCCCCCTTTCAAAAAAAAAACCCCAGCTCCTGCCAGATGCTGACGCGTGGAGGCGTTTTGGTCCCGGTTGGTGTTACCAACCGGGACTAAAGGTCCTCCTGCCTGGGCTCCCCGCAGCGGCCACGTGGAGGGCCTTTGGTCCCGGTTCGTAAGCAAACCGGGACTAAAGGTTTTGGGCTTTAGTCCCGACCCTTTAGTCCCGGTTCCAGAACCGGGACAAATGGGCCTCTGGAACTGGGACAAATGGCCCTTTTTCTACTAGTGTCCGCACATGGGCTATCTCCCACGCCTCCATGTCTGAGAGCGGCAGCTTCAATTTCTCCTCCTGCACCACCAAACACCACCAAACAGAGGTTAGTCATACATAGAAGAAGAAGAATGTTTCATGTACATAGATATACCTGAACTTTCTTGTGGCTCCAGTGATTCCGGTTTCCCTAACAATGTGTTCCGTCAGTCCCTCGATTAGCCCGGTTTTGGATGCTTTTAGCAGCCCACTTTTCATCATCACCGAGCCACTTACACTGGTAGAAAACAGGGCACTAGTCCCGGTTCCAGAGGGCCTTTAGTCCCGGTTCTAGAACCGGGACAAACCGGTCGGGACAAATGCCCAAAACCAGTAGTCCCGGTTTGCTTACAAACCGGGACCAAAGGGGCTCCACGTGGCCGCTGCGGGGCGCCCAGGCAGGAGGAGCTTTAGTCCCGGTTGGTAATACCGACCGGGACTAAAAGGAAGCCATGCGTCAGCACCTGACAGGCGCTGGGTTTTTTTTTGAAAGGAGGGGTTTCGTGGTTTTCCTATTGTGTTTCCCCTTTTATTTTTGTGTTTACCATTTTTAGTTGACGCTTTTCATTCAACTCGATGCTAGCTACTACATATAGCAATGAAGGAACCATTACACAACTCGACGCTAGCTACTACATATAGAAGTGACCTCTCTTTCTCCGTGCTTGGTCGAGCAATATGCAACAAGTTTTCGTAAAATCTATTCGACGCTATTACATATAGTACACGTTAATGCAATCAGTTGGTAGGAGTTCCTAACTTCTATTACCACTTCCGATGGCATTCTCCGTCTTTAGGTATGACATGCTCAACAAAGAATCCCGCCAATTCCTCTTGCATTGCTCGTACGCGATCAGTTGGTAGGAGTTCGTCCCGCATCTGCCAGATCTAATTTAAAGAAGGGGGTCAATAAAACTCAACACAATTGATGGTAATAAAATAAAATTGTGAATATTGTTTACGTACTTCAAATTGTTCGTCAGATATGCCCCGGCCCCGCTCAGTGGTCAAGTGGCGAATGAACTCGCAAACGTAGTAAGCACATAAATTAGTCCCGGTTGCCTGCCACAAGCACTTTACGAGAATAGAGTTTAATCAAAATGATAATCAAGCATGATAATGGTATTAAAACTAGAATCAATGAGAGATGCGTGGTACTAGAGTAATACTTACTTTGGGGTGTAAAAATTGCAGCTCTTTTTTCCATTTGACACCCTTAACCTGTTTGGTGAACTTTTTCCAAACCCTGCCCGGCAAAGAAAATGATTACGTGATATCAGGAAATGAACGAAAGTTGCCGATATGGTGCGTTAATGATTGAACTTACTTCTGAAGCATTTGACGCATGCCCGTCCACTCCTTAGGGTCTTTACGTCTCGAGTGCAAGACAATTACTTTTCCCTCTTCAAGATGAATGTCTAGCAGAATAATGTGAAAACTGCGCACGCATAACTCATTAATTGCACTTAACCTCGAGTAAGCGAAACAGAATGTGCACAAGAGATAGTAACACTCATTGGAAGTTGTAAGGAAATAGTATTTCCTTTCTGGTTTGTTGTCTAAGTAACGAATATAGCAAATTTTTCTCTGTATCAGCGGGAAATTCTTTTAACGTAGGTTCATTTATGAAATTTGGATCAATGAACCCAATGTCATGGATTTGTAGTTGTTTGCATTCGAGGATCTTAATACATGCAATGAACGAGCTGAGCTAGAGACTTAATTACAGTAAAAATACTTACAGACAATAGGAACTGACAATAGTTTTGTCGAGCTCCTTTTGGTTGTATAACTGAAAAATTTCTTCAAATTCAACGATCAACATCTGCTTTCCATTGAAGAAGTGCTCATTTTTTATTCCCACCAAGATTTCGTTCTTCCCCTCCTTGCAGGCATCCAAGTACCATTCATGCAAATGTCGCATCCTCGTTGGTAGATCCTTGAGCTCCTCACATGTGACGAGAGGCTTCCCGTGTTCGTAGCTTAAGGATGGTACTACCTCTGCCGTTTCTAACTGTACCGAATCGGGTAAGTAATCATCAGCAGTGATAGCAAGACCATCGGCCGCTTTCTCTGGATCATTAGCGATATCGGTAACCACCTTGAGCGGAGGCACGATTGCAGTTCTTGTTCGCCGAGCTGGGGAATTGTTTTCGTACTTCTTGAGCCACTTCTACTTAAGCTTCCCGACCTCCTCGCTTGATCATGTTTCTTTTGAATACATCGGTCATAGTTTGATGGCAGCGGAGGCGGTGGTGGTCGCCTAAGGGCATCCAGAGTTCGCTTCGCTTTCACCGGATCTATTTTCTCCTCTTCAGGTGGGCGTTTCGGTGCGAGCTGACGTTTCACATCGGCATCCAATGATCTCATTGAGTTCCTCCTCATACCTCTGTTTCGTACTGCTGCTAGCCGCCGGAGCGGCGGCGACTCTCTTCCGCTGTTGCTTACGCGGCGGAGGAGGCAGAGTCCGATGATGCGGCGGAGACAGCTGAGGCGGAGGAGGATTCTGCTGAGGGGCCTGTTGGTAAACGTTGCATGGGAAACAAAAAATTTCCTACGCACACGCAAGATCTATCCATGGTGATGAGCGTCTACGAGAGGGAGAGTGAATCTACATACCCTTGTAGATCGCTAAGCGGAAGCGTTAAGAAACGTGGTTGATGTAGTCAAACGTCTTCGCGATTCAAATCGCCGAGCGTCCCGCGATCCCATCACGATCCGTCTCGCGATCCAATCACGATCCGTCCCGCGATCCCATCATGATCCGTCCCGCGATCAAATCACGAACCGTCTCGCGATCTTGATCACGGTCCTTTCGATCTAGCGCCGAACGGACGGCACCTCCGCGTTCAACACACGTACAGCTTGATGACGCCTTCACCTCCTCGATCCAGCGAGCGATGGTGAAGTGGTAGACGAGTTTCGGCGGCACGACAGCATGATGACGGTGGTGGTGAAGAACAATCTCCGCAGGGCTTCGCCAAGCACTACGGAAACTACGACGGAGGAAGAACTAGAGAGGCGGGGTTGCCGGCACACGGCTTGGGGAATCCTTGATGTGTTCCGGGTGCTAGCCCTGCCCCTCTATTTATATGTTGAGCCCTGGGGTCGAAACTTGGAGAAAGAGCCTCCTCAAAGTCAGTTTGGCCCGCAAGGCAAGAGTCCTGCTCGGACTCCAGGACCAGACGCCAGGGTCCTCGGCGTCTGGCCCCAGACGCCAGGGTCCCTGGCGTCTGGCCCCTGGCCTCCGCAAAACTTCCTTTTGCACCTTCCTAAAGCCTCGTGGGCTTTACTCCTTGGCCCAAATAAAGTGTTCTCGTACCCGAACATTTCGGGAAACATCCGAAACCCCTTCCGGAGACCAAACACTATTATCCCATATATCAATCTTTACCTCCGGACTATTCCGGAGCTCCTCGTCATGTCCGGGATCTCATCTGGGACTCCGAACAACTTTCGGTCACCAACATAATAACTCAGCTATACATATATCGTCACCAAACGTTAAGTGTGTAGACCCTGCGGGTTCGAGAACTATGCAGACATGACCGAGACACCTCTACGGTCAATAACCAATAGCGGGACCTGGATGCCCATATTGGTTCCTACATATTCTACGAAGATCTTTATCGGTTGAACCTCTATGTCAAGGATTCAGTTAATCCCGTACGCTGTTCCCTTTGTTTATCGGTATGTTACTTGCCCGAGATTCGATCGTCGGTATCTCTATACCTAGTTCAATCTCGTTACCGGCAAGTCTCTTTACTCGTTCCGTAATACAAGATCCTGTGGCTAACTCTTTAGTCACTTTGCTTGCAAGGCTTATTGTGATGTTGTATTACCGAGTGGGCCCTGAGATACCTCTCCGTCACACGGAGTAACAAATCCCAGTCTCGATCCATGCCAACTCAACAGACACCCTCGGAGATACCTGTAGAGCATCTTTATAGTCACCCAGTTATGTTGTGACGTTTGATACACACAAGGTATTCCTCCGGTGTCAGTGAGTTGCATGATCTCATGGTCATAGGAACAGATACTTGACATGCAGAAAACTATAGCAATAAACTGACACGATCATATGCTATGTTTATAGTTTGGGCCTTGTCCATCACATCATTCTCCTAATGATGTGATCCCGTTATCAAATGACATCTCATGTCTATGGCCAGGAAACCTTGACCATCTTTGATCAACGAGCTAGTTAACTAGAGGCATACTAGGGACACAGTGTTGTCTATGTACCCACACATGTATTTGAGTTTCCAATCGATACAATTATAGCATGGATAATAAACGATTATCACGAACAAGGAAATATGATAATAACTAAATTATTATTGCCTCTAGGGCATATTTCCAACAGTCTCCCACTTGCACTAGAGTCAATAATCTAGTTCACATCACCATGTGATTTACATTGTTATGAATCTAACACCCAATGAGTTCTGGGGTTCGATCATGCTTTGCATGTGAGAGAGGTCTTTAGTCAACGGTCTGCAACATTCAGATCCGTGTGTTCTTTGCAAATCTATATGTCATACTGCAGATGCTACCACGCTCCACTTGGAGCTATTCCAAATGGTTGCTCCACTATACGTATCCTGATTGCTTCTCAGAGTCGTCCGGATAGGTGTCAAAGCTTGCATCGACGTAAGCCTTTACGACGAACTCTTTATCACCTCCATAATCGAGAAATATTTCCTTAGTCCTCTAGTTACTAAGGATAATCTTGACCGCTGTCCAGTGATCCACTCCTGGACCACTCTTGTACCCCTTGACAGACTCATGGCAAGGCACACACTAGGTGCGGTACACAGCATGGCATACTATACAGAGCCTATGGATAAGGCATAGGGGACGACCATCGTCCTTTCTCTTTCTTCTGCCGTGGTCGAGCTTTGAGTCTCAGTCAACTCCACACCTTACAAATCAGGCAAGAACTCTTTCTTTGACTGATCCATTTTGAACTCTTTCAAAATCTTGTCAAGGTATGTACTCATTGAAAGTTTTACCAAACGTCTTGATCTATCTCTATAGATCCTGACGCCCAACATTCAAGTAGCTTCATTCTAGGGTTTCCTTTGAAAAACTCCTTTTCAAACAACCCTTTATGCTTTCCAGAAATTCTACATCATTTCCGATCAACAATATGTCATCCACATATACTTATCAGAAATTCTATAGTGCTCCCACTCACTTTATTGTAAATACAAGTTTCTCATAAACTTTGTATAGACTCAAAAACTTTGATCACCTCATCAAAGCGTATATTCCAACTCCAAGTTGCTTGCTCCAGTCCATAGAAGGATTGCTAGAACTTGCATACATTTTAGCATCCTTAGGACTGACAAAACCTTCTGGTTGTATCACATACAACCTTTCCTCACGGAAACCGTTAAGGAAACTCTGTTTTGACATCCATCTGCCAGATTTTATAATCGAAAAATGCAGCAACTGCTAACATAATTCCAACAGACTTTAGCATCGCTACGGGTGAGAAAGTCTCATCGTAGTCAACTCCTTGAACTTGTGAAAAACCCTTTGCCACAAGTCGAGCTTTATAGACGGTGACATTACCGTCCGCGTCCGTCTTCCTTTTAAAGATCCATTTGTTCTGAATGGCCTTTCGCCCTTCAGGTAATACTTCCAAAGCCCATACTTTGTTTTCTTACATGGATCCCATCTCGGATTTCATGGCCTCTAACCATTTCTCGGAATCCGGGCCCATCATCGCTTCTCCATAGCTCGTAGGTTCATCGTTGTCCAACAACATGACCTCTAAGACAGGGTTGCCGTACCACTCAGGAGCAGTACGCGTCCTTGTCGACCTACGAGGTTCGATAGTAACATGATCCGAAGCTTCATGATCATCATCATTAACTTCCTCTTCAACTAACGTAGGCTCCACAGAAACAACTTTCTGCGCTGTGCTACTCTCTGGTTGAAACAAAGGTTCAACAACCTCATCAAGTTCTATCTTCCTCCCACTCAATTCTTTCAAGAGAAACTCTTTCTCGAGAAAGGACCCATTTTAGCAACAAACACTTTGCACTTGGAACTGAGATAGAAGGTACACCCAACTGTTATGTTTGGGTATTCTATGAAGATGCATTTGTCCGCTTTGGGTTCGAGCTCATTAGGTTGAAAAATCTTTTCCACATAAGCGTCGCAGCCCCAAACATTAAGAAATGACAGCTTAGGTTTCTGCCAAACCAAAATTCATACGGTGTCATCTCAACGGACTTAGATGGTGCCCCCTTTTAAAGTGAATGCAGTTGTCTCTAATGCATAACCCCAAATCGATAGTGGCAAATCGATAAGAGACATCATAGTACGCACCATATCCAATAAAGCACGACTACGACGTTCGGACACACCATCACACTATGGTGTTCCAGGTGGCGTGAGTTGTGAAACAACTTCCACATTATCTTAAGTTGTATACCAAACTCGTAACTCAGATATTTACCTCTACGATCATATCGTACATATTTTATCTTCTTGTCACGATGATCTCAAACTTCACTCTGAATGTGTTTGAACTTTTCAAACGTTTCAGACTTGTGTTTCAATAAGTAAATATCCCCATATCTACTCAAATCATCAGTGAAGGTAGGAAAATAATGATATCCACCGCACGCTACAACACTCATTAGACCGAATACATCAACATGTATCATTTCCAATAAGTCACTTGCCCGCTCCATCATACCGGAAAACGGGGTCTTAGTCATCTTGCCCATGAGGCATGGTCCGCATGTCTCAACCGATTCAAAATCGAATGAGTCCAAAGATCCATCAGCATGGAGTTTCTTCATGCGATTTACACCAATATGACATTTAGCGGCAGTGCCACAAGTATGTGGTACTATCATTATTAACTTTGTATCTTTTGGCATCAATATTATGAACATGTGTATCACTACGATCAAGATTCAATAAACCATTCTCATTGGGGGCATGATCATTGAAGGTATTATTCATGTAAACAGAATAACCATTATTCTCTAACTTAAATGAATAACCGTATTGCAATAAACATGATCTAATCAAGTTCATGCTTAACGCAAACACCAAATAACATTTATTTAGGTTCATCACTAATCCCGAAGGTAGAGAGAGCATGCGATGGTGATCACATCAACCTTGGAAACACTTCCAACACTCATCGTCACCTCACCCTTATCTAGTCTCCGTTTATTCCGTAGCTTTTATTTCGAGTTACTAACATTTAGCAACCGAACCGGTATCCAATACCGAGGTGCTACTAGGAGCACTAGTAAGGTACACATCAATATCACGTATATCAAATATACTTCTATCGACGTGCCAGCCTTCTTATCTACCAAGTATCCAGGGGTGTTCCGCTTCAGCGACCGTTCTCCTCATAATAGAAGCACTTAGTCTCGGGTTTGGGATCAACCTTGGGTTTCTTCACTGGAGCAGCAACTGACTTGCCATCCATGAAGTTTCCCTCCTTGCCCTTGCCCTTCTTGAAACTAGTGGTTTCACTAACCATCAACACTTGATGCTCCTTCTTGATTTCTACCTTCGTGGTGTCAAACATCGCGAATAGCTCAGGGATCATTATTTCCATCCCTGGCATTTTATAGTTCATCACGAAGCTCTAGTAGCTTAGTGACAGTGACTGGAGAACTATATCAATCACTATCTTATCTGGAAGATCAACTCCCACTCGATTCAAGCGATTGTAGTACCCAGACAATCTGAGCACATGCTCACCGATTGAGCTATTCTCCTTCATCTTGCAGGCAAAGAATCTTGTTGGAGGTCTCATACCTCTCAACACGGGCACGAGCCTGAGATCCCAATTTCAGCTCTTAGAACATCTCATATGTTCCGTGACGTTCAAAACGTTTTGGAGCCTTAAATCTAAGCCGTAATGCATGACGCACTGAACTATCAAGTAGTCATCAAAACGTGCCTGTCAGATGTTCACAACATCTACAGACGACGCCAGAGGGGGTGGCGCACCGAGCGGTGCATTAAGGACATAAGCCTTCTGTGCAGCAATGAGGACAATCCTCAGATCACGGACCCAGTCCGCATTATTGCTACCTTCATCTTTCAACTCTATTTCTCTAGGAACATATAAAAATTCAAGGGAGCTACAGTGCGAGCTAGTAATCTACAACATAATTTGCAAAGACATTTTGACTATGTTCATGATAATGAGTTTAGTTAATCATATTACTTAAAAACTCCCACTCAAATTGACATCCCTCCGGTCATTCGAGTGTCACATGATCCAAATCCACCAACTCAAGTCCGATCATCACGTGAGTTGAGGTGGTTTCAATGGTGAACATCTCCATGTTGATCATATCTACTATATGACTCATGTTCAACCTTTCGGTCTCTTGTGTTCCGAGGCCATGTCTGTACATGCTAGGCTCGTCAAGTTTAACCCGAGTGTTCCGCACGTGCAACACTGGCTTGCACCCGTTGTATGCGAACGTAGAGTCTATCACACCCGATCATCACGTGGTGTCTCGAAACGACGAACTTTCGCAACGGTGCACACTCGGGGAGAACACAATTTTATCTTGAAATTTAAGTGAGGGATCACCTTATAATGCTACCGTCGTCCTAAGCAAAATAAGATGCATAAAAGGATTAACATCACATGCAAATCATAAGTGACATGATATGGCCATGAACTTGTGCTTTTGATCTCCATCTCTAAAGCACCGGCATGATCTCCATCGTCACCGACATAACACCATGATCTCCATCATCTTGATCTCCATCAATGTGTCGCCATGAGGTTGTCGCGCCGACTGTTGCTTCCACGACTATTGCTAACTCATAGCGATAAAGTAAAGCGAAAACGGCAAAAATAATTAAAGACAACCCTATGGCTCCTGCCGGTTGCCGTACTCATCGACATGCAAGTCGTGATATTCTATACAATACATGATCATCTCATACATCACATATATCTCATCATGTAATTGGCCATATCACATCACAACATACCCTGCAAAAACAAGTTAGACGTCCTCTAATTGTTGTTGCAAGTTTTACGTGGCTGCTACGGGTATCTTGCAAGAACAATTCTTACCTACGCAAAAACCACAACGGTGATACAAAAATTGCTATTCAACCTTCTCAAGGACCGCCTTTGTCAAATCCGATCCGACTAAAGTGGGAGAAACAGACACCCGCCAGCCATCTTTATGCAACAAAGTTACATGTCAGTTGATGGAACCGGTCTCTCGTAAGCGTACGAGTAATGTTGGTCCGGGCCGCTTCATCCCACAATACCGCCGAAACAAGAAAAGACCAAGGGAGGAAGCAATCTGAATATCAACGCCCACAAACTCCTTTGTGTTCTACTCGAGATCTCATCTACACATAGACCTAGCTCATGATGCCACTGTTGGTAAACGTTGCATGGGAAACAAAAATTTTCCTACGCACATGCAAGATCTATCCATGGTGATGAGCGTCTACGAGAGGGAGAGTGAATCTACATACCCTTGTAGATCGCTAAGCGGAAGCGTTAAGAAACGCGGTTGATGTAGTCGAACGTCTTCGCGATTCAAATCGCCGAGCGTCCCGCGATCCCATCACGATCCGTCTCGCGATCCAATCACGATCCGTCCCGCGATCCCATCATGATCCGTCCCGCGATCAAATCACGAACCGTCTCGCGATCTTGATCACGGTCCTTCCGATCTAGCGCCGAACGGACGGCACCTCCGCGTTCAACACACGTACAGCTTGATGACGCCTTCACCTCCTCGATCCAGCAAGCGATGGTGAAGTGGTAGACGAGTTCCGGCAGCACGACGGCATGATGACGGTGGTGGTGAAGAACAATCTCCGAAGGGCTTCGCCAAGCACTATGGAAACTACGACGGAGGAAGAACTAGAGAGGCGGGGTTGCCGACACACGGCTTGGGGAATCCTTGATGTGCTCCGGGTGCTAGCCCTACCCCTCTATTTATATGTTGAGCCCTGGGGTCAAAACTTGGAGAAAGAGCCTCCTCAAAGTCGGTTTGGCCCGCAAGGCAAGAGTCCTGCTCGGACTCCAGGACCAGACGCCAGGGTCCTCGGCGTCTGGCCCCAGACGCCAGGGTCCCTGGCGTCTGGCCCCTGGCCTCCGCAAAACTTCCTTTTGCACCTTCCTAAAGCCTCGTGGGCTTTACTCCTAGGCCCAAATAAAGTATTCTCGTACCCGAACATTTCGGGAAACATCCGAAACCCCTTCCGGTGAATTCCGGAACCCTTCCAGAGACCAAACACTATTATCCCATATATCAATCTTTACCTCCGGACTATTCCGGAGCTCCTCGTCATGTCCGGGATCTCATCCGGGACTCCGAACAACTTTCGGTCACCAACATAATAACTCAGCTATACTTATATCGTCACCAAACGTTAAGTGTGTAGACCCTGCGGGTTCGAGAACTATGCAGACATGACCGAGACACCTCTACGGTCAATAACCAATAGCGGGACCTGGATGCCCATATTGGTTCCTACATATTCTACGAAGATCTTTATCGGTTGAACCTCTATGTCAAGGATTCAGTTAATCCCGTACGCTGTTCCCTTTGTTTATCGGTATGTTACTTGCCCGAGATTCGATCGTCGGTATCTCTATACCTAGTTCAATCTCGTTACCGGCAAGTCTCTTTACTCGTTCCTTTATACAAGATCCTGTGGCTAACTCTTTAGTCACTTTGCTTGCAAGGCTTATTGTGATGTTGTATTACCGAGTGGGCCCTGAGATACCTCTCCGTCACACGGAGTAACAAATCCCAGTCTCGATCCATGCCAACTCAACAGACACCCTCGGAGATACCTGTAGAGCATCTTTATAGTCACCCAGTTACGTTGTGACGTTTGATACACACAAGGTATTCCTCCGGTGTCAGTGAGTTGCATGATCTCATGGTCATAGGAACAGATACTTGACATGCAGAAAACTATAGCAATAAACTGACACGATCATATGCTATGTTTATAGTTTGGGTCTTGTCCATCACATCATTCTCCTAATGATGTGATCCCGTTATCAAATGACATCTCATGTCTATGGCCAGGAAACCTTGACCATCTTTGATCAACGAGCTAGTAAACTAGAGGCATACTAGGGACACAGTGTTGTCTATGTACCCACACATGTATTTGAGTTTCCAATCAATAAAATTATAGCATGGATAATAAACGATTATCACGAACAAGGAAATATGATAATAACTAAATTATTATTGCCTCTAGGGCATATTTCCAACAGGGCCTCCTCCGTCGGAGTTTGCTGAGGCGGCGGAGACGGCTGATGCACCAGAGATGGCTGACGCACCGGAGATGGCTGACGCACCGGAGACGGCTGACGCACCGGGGACGACTCAGGCACCGGGGCCTCCTCCGCCTGAGTCTGTTGAGGCGGCGTCCAGTATGGAAGCACGATGTGTTCCTTTCTCCATAGACAAGTAGTCCTTAAGGCATATCGAAGAAGAAGCTCCCCTTCACCTGTAGCGTGCTCAAGCTCCAGCCCATCAAATCCGTCCATTATTTCATCCACCCCGACAATAGCAAAGCCAGCTGGAACCGGAGTGCAATGGAAAGTTGCATCAGGTCGAGGAGGTAAGACATGGCCGACCGGCGCCTTCAAGGTTAGGTTATGACATTTTGCCATTAGCTCACAATGTTCATTTTGCATGATAGCATCCACGGGGTAGCGAGGAGCCGTGCTATCAGGATGAACGAGATCAGTGGAAGCCACACTGCTTCTCCGCTGAAATGGTGGGGTAGCATTGTGGGTAGTCTCCAATGAAGGATCTTCGGGCCGCTGAGATGGTTGGCCGGTAGCTCACTGGCTCTCAAGTGCCTGTAGTTTCGCTAATCTTTCATTCAACTTCTGCATTTCTCTTGCTTCTTCTTTCTTCTTTCTCTGTCGGGAAACCCAACCTTCCACGGAACGGAGCCTGGTGTGCCTCGTGTTCGTCCAGGGTGTTCAGGATTCCCGAGGGCAAATGACAGCTCGTCCTTCTCTCTGTCAGCAACGAACGTCCCTTCCAGCAATTTCTTGATTGTTTCCTCAAGCTTTTTGAATGGTATTGCAAGTTGAGCTTTTGTCCAGACACACTTCCCTGTTTCTGGGTCCAATGTTCCCCCAACCCTGAAGAACCAAGTCCTTGCCCGATCTGGCCAGTGCAATGTCTCTAGTTGGACATCTTTAGCAAGCAGGTCTTGCTCAGCTTTGTCCCACGTAGGCCGGGCTTTTCTGTAGCCACCTGACCCCATAACATGGTGATACTCCTTCCTTGCGGTATTTTTCTTATTTCTAAGTGACATGTTCTTAGCCTTCTCCGATTTCTTGTAGGCCACAAATGCGGGCCAGTGATCTCTCATCTTCTCATATTGACCTTCAAATTCTGGAGTCTTGTCTTTCTCGACAAACTTCCTGTTCAATACTTTCTTCCAGTTCTTGAGTAGTTCTGCCATCTTCTTAAGAGCAAACGCCCTGACCTTTCGCTGTATAACTGGGTTATTCGGATCCTCTTCCGGCGGTAGACTGAAATTTCTAATCAGATTGGTCCAAAGATCATCTTTCAGTCTATCGTTGACATAAGGAACTTGAGGGTCCTTCTTCTTATTCCATTCTTGGCAGCAAATCGGGACGAGGTCCCTAACAACCACTCCGCACTGATGTATAAATTTGTTCTTGGTCCGGTAGGGAGCAATCGGTTGGCCTTCTGGTGAGACTTCTTCGATCGTGAACCTTTCTTGCGCGCTCGATCTGGATGGCTAATTAAAAGAAGAAAGAAGCGTTAATATATGTACATACAAGAAAATTAATGCATCTAGTCAGCAGAGGATTAATTAATATATACCTCGCCGGACTTTGAAGCAGTTATGGCTTCTTCGTCCCCAGTTCGATCACCGGAGCCGTCATGATCTCCTTCGTCCCCAGTTCGATCACCGGAGCAGTCATGATCTCCTTCCTCCTCACCGGAGCTGCCATCCTCTCTTTCCTCACCATCGGTCTCGTTGAGAAACGACAAGCAAGTGAGATCGATATCACCCTCTCGTATTATATCCCCCAACAACTTTTCTTAATCTTGTTTTGACCACACAAATTGCATATGACCTCGGGTTCGGGTATTACTGAAACGGGTTTGAACCCGAGACCGCCTCTCTCATGGTCCTCGAGGATACTTGCGGACCCCCCACCCCCCTCATGTCGAAGTTATCATTCTACGAACATATGAAAATTCTCAAGTGCATTATATATGTTCATATGGTGGGACTGGCAACCTACGAAGCACCGATACAGCGACATTGATACGGGTACGACGATACGGGATACGGCAATTTCTAAAAACAGCAATAAGGCGATACGGTAAACATATATAAGTAATAATAAAATGACATGGACTGTCTCATTTTAAAATCTCACTGTGGGGGATACGGCATAGTAAACATATGTAAGTAATAATAAAATGACATGGACTGGACATTGATACGGTAAACATATACGGCAATTAATAAACAAGAATTCTCAAAAAGCACGAAGCCATCAGCATCAACATGCAAGCCATGTTCAATGGGCTCACTAGGGGGCAGGGGCCGGCGTGGCGACGTCGAGGCTGGCAGGGGCGCGGCGACGGCGACGGGGCAGGGGGAGGTGACGGCGGGGAAGGGCGAGGCGATGACGACGGCGACGGCGACGGCGGGGCAGGGCGAGGCGACGCCGACGTAGGGACGGGCCGTGGTGACGGCGACGACGATGACGACAGCGGGGCAGGGCGAGGCGACGGCGATGGCGACGTAGTGGCAGGGCGCGGCGACGGCGACGACGACGGCGGGGCAGGGCGAGGAGACGGCGATGGCGGGGCAGGGCGTGGCGATGGCGAAGGGGAGGAGGGCTCGCGAGGAGGTCCGGCGCCGGCGATGGTCAGCGGGCTCGGGGACGGCAGGGCGACGGCAAAATCCGGCAGCCTGGCGGCGTCGATGTCGTCGTCGGCGCCGAGGAGAGAAGAAACTACAATGGATTGGAAAAATTGATAAGTCCGCCTTATGTAGCCCACCCTTTAGTCCCGGTTGGTGGCTACAACCGGGACTAATGCCACCCTTTAGTAACGTGTGGTGATACCAACCGGGACTAAAGGTCAATTTTCAGGAGCCCAAAGGGCGGGAAGCAGGGACCTTTAGTCCAGGTTGGTGGCAACCACCGGGACTAAAGGGGGGGCATTAGTCCCGGTTGGTGCCACCAACCGGGACTAAAGGGCTGTGCTTCCCGTACCAAAAGTTTAGTCCCACCTCACTAGTCGAGAGGGGCTCGGAGTAGTTTATAAGTGCTGCGGCCGGTCCTGCCTCGAGCTTCTCTCTAATGCTGGTAGTACATGCCTATTTGACGCCCTGTTGGGCGTGCTATCACGGCGGGCCTGCATCCTGGCCCATTTGTAGGGATTCTAGTCCTATGCAGGCCGTGCTGCCTAGCAGGCGGGACTTTTTTTGCATATATTATGATTTTATTGTTATTTTTTGCATATGTTATTTTTAGTTATATAATTTTAGTTGCATAAATTTTATTTTTATTGGTTGTTTTTAGTTGATTCCTTTTGCTATTAGAGTTTTATAAAAGCTTTTTAGTTTCTATTAAAGCTTCTAACAAAATATACTTTATGAAAATTCATTTTACTATTAAAGTTTTTAACTAAATATTTTTTCTGCATTCAATATGCACCATTCAAAGCCACATCATCACTTTTCAACCATTTTCGGACTACATTTGCTATTTTTCATGCATTTCATGATTTATTTTGAGCTAAGATGACCCTGATATTGAAAAGCACTGCAAATGAACTCTGAACTGGTTGAAAATTGGCATGGTATCATCATTTCACCCACATAGCATGTGCTAAAAAGTTGAGAGGGTTACGGCAAAAACTGGATGCACTTCGTGTACAAACTGGACAATCTCTTTCGAAGTGTCAGGGTTTCGGACGAAAACTCTTCTGTTACAAAAGGATTTTAATTTTTTGAACATATTTGAACTCAAGACTTTTTCTGCATTCAATATGCACCATTCAAAGCCGCATCATCACTTTTCAGACCTTTTCTGACTTCATTTCCTATTTTTCACGCATTTCATGATTTATTTTGAGCTAAAATGACCCTGAGATTGAAAAGCACTGCAAATGAACTCTGAAATGGTTGAAAATTGGCATGGTATCATCATTTCACCCACATAGCATGTGCTAAAAAGTGAAGTGGGTTACGGCAAAAACTGGATGCACTTCGTGTACAAACTGGACAATCTCTTTCGAAGTGTCAGGGTTTCGGACGAAAACTCTTCTGTTACAAAAGGATTTCAATTTTTTGAACATATTTGAACTCAAGACTTTTTCTGCATTCAATATGCACCATTCAAAGCCGCATCATCACTTTTCAGACCTTTTCTGACTTCATTTGCTATTTTTCATGCATTTCATAATTTATTTTGAGCTAAGATGACCCTGAGATTGAAAAGCACTACAAATGAACTCTGAAATGGTTGAAAATTGGCATGGTATCATCATTTCACCCACATAGCATGTGCTAAAAAGTTGAGAGGGTTACGACAAAAACTAGATGCACTTCGTGTACGAACTGGAGAATCTCTTTCGAAGTGTCAGGGTTTTGGACGAAAACTCTTCTGTTACAAAAGGATTTCAATTTTTTAGTTCATTATTTTTAACAAATAAATACTTTGATAATTTTAGTTAATATTATTTTGATTCTTTTTAGTTCATTCTTTTTAGTTAATGTTTTAGTTGATTCTTTTTAGTTCATTCTTTTTAGTTAATCTTTTAGTTCATTCTTTTTAGTTCATTCTTTTTAACAAATAAATACTTTGATTATTTTAGTAAATATTATTTTGATTCTTTTTAGTTCATTCTTTTTAGTTAATGTTTTAGTTGATTCTTTTTAGTTCATTCTTTTTAGTTAATATTTTAGTTGGTTCTTTTTAGTTCATTCTTTTTAACAAATAAATACTTTGATAGTTTTAGTTAATATTTTAGTTGATTCTTTTTAACAAATAAATACTTTGATAATTTTAGTTAATATTATTTTGATTCTTTTTAGTTCATTCTTTTTAGTTAATGTTTTAGTTGATTCTTTTTAGTTCATTCTTTTAGTTAATATTTTAGTTGATTCTTTTTAGTTCATTCTTTTTAACAAATAAATACGTTGATAATTTTAGTTAATATTATATTTAACTGCAGTGATATTGTAGATCAAAGCCATCATCAGAATAGTTGTCGAGAGAAAGTCTTCACTTTATCTTCTCGTGTGTCCCTTGCTTATTGCGCCGTAACCATGGACAATCTTCATCACATACATCACAATGCTTCAGAAAGCTTGCTAACATCATACTAAATATTCTTACATACAAACCGTACTTAAACAGGGACATAATAGAAATAATAGTTCAGATATCCATTACAGAAAGTACTGCATATATAATTGAAGATACCAATCCTACTCTTCCGGATTGCAAACCTACTCGTCCGAATCAGGAGACCCCCAAGCACTACATAATAGAGATAAAAGTGTTCGCCATTGCAAACACTACTCGTCGTCCGGATCAGAATACCCCCAAGCAGGAGATACTAGCGGTACGAGGTGACGCTGCCCATAATTGCATATTCCAATCCTGCGGTACAACTCGTATGCAATGTACCCATCTATTGCTGCATACTCAATGTTGATAGGGTCAAGTGGGGACTTCTCCCAATGTTGGTGCCCTGACTTGGGGAATTTTGTCTTCATATCAGCGTAGTCCTCGTCGATCAGGGCGGCTGCCATATCAGCCATTGAAGTCTTGTCTTGCTCAAGCCTGAACCTGCCCTGAAGATCAATGTGGCATTCAGCTGGTATCTCAATACCCCAGGTGCGCCTCATCTTGATCTTGTCATTCGTTATATCAACGCTAGCAAAATATATGCCGCTGCGAAGGAACTCCATGAGTTTTGGACAGTGTTTGTCACTACTGCAACAACAAAATGGAACAAATGTGTTAAATACTGCTACAACAAGTATATTTTAGAACAAGTATAATAAGAATCATAACAAGTATATTTTAGAACAAGTATAATAAGAATCATAACAAGTATAATAAGAATCAAAGCAAGTTTCCTATTTCCTATGCATTTCCTATCCTATGAATAAAAAAGAAGCCCCTAAACTATGACATGTTCTCCCACGATGGCCAATATGCAACAACAAGGAAAATTCTTATGCAATTTTCCTATCCTCCTATTCTTATGCAGTTTTCTATTCCTATGCAATTTTCCTATGAATCAAAGAAAAGCCCCAATTTTCCTATGAATCAAAGAAAAAGCCCGAATTTTCCTATGCATTTTTCCAATGAATCAATGAAACTATGACATGTTCTCGACATTCCCAATCCTCCTATTCCTATGCAATTTTCCTATCCTATGAATCAAAGAAAAGCCCCAATTAAAACTATGACAAGTTTCGTATTACCTTGCCCACTGAAAGACCATGACACGTTGCTTGAAACAAAGTTGGACGACGGCAACATCGCGACCATCGGCCGTGTACTCGAGATCGAGGCCCATGAACTTGTGTTTCTCCTCTTGAAGCCATTCCTCGAACATGGAAAGAAAAACCTTCACTTTCGCGCTGTCGTTCGTGTAGACGACATGGAGATTGGTCGTGCCATGTGCGAGCACCTTCCCGTAGCGAGTGATTGGATTCATGGTGGAGGATGGGAAGATGGGGAAGAAGAGAGGAGAGGGAGACGAACAGAAATGGAGGCGCTGGCCGCGTTCACTGTAGCGCCGCGGTTACTGTAGCGTTTGATCTCGCGCGGGACAACTTCCAAGGCGCGAGAATCGAACGGTTTGGACCTTTAGTCCCGGTTCGAGCCACGAGCCGGGACAAAATGGGCACGCGCCAGGCGAACGGTTGCCACCACCCCTTTAGTCCCGGTTCGTTGCTCAAACCGGGACTAAAGGTCCCATCTGAACCGGGACTAATGGCCCGCGACGCCCGGCCGGCGCCCTGGCCTCACGAACCGGAACTGATGCTCACATTAGTCCTGGTTCGTAAGTGAACTGGGATTAATGGCCTTATCCTGGCCTCAACCAATGCCCTGTTTTCTACTAGTGTTATCAACCAGTGCCGCCCATGATTCCCTTTTTCCATAACACCAACCAGGACACGCCTACATAATGAAAGCATAATGGCATGTCGACACGAAACAATGAAATTTGCCACAAACATCGGAATGAAAAGTCTGTTATACTTACCAACAGGTATTGCTCACTAGTCAAGGTAAGCTGCTCCTCCCGCGCGAATTCCTTGGGCATCTTCATGTTACGATAGTTGTAATAATATTGCGAGATGGCCACCCAGCGCACCTCGTACTGCATCTGGCGGGCCTGCTTCCTCGCAGCGCTCTGAAACAACTTGTCGGCAATGGGCTTGTTCTCCTCAAGAACTCGATAGTATTTCTACAGTTATTCATAAAAACAGAATGGAAGAAGCCATGAGTTAAACCATTCGATGATAAACTATGGACGAAACTCAAGACTCATGCTTCAGAAGAGAACTTACCCGAAAATTTGTTTTCACGGCCTTAGCATGTGTCACATAGTCCGCATGGGGAGCTGCTTCGTAGTGGTCCCAGGTCATGGCCAAAACCAGGCGCTTCGGGTGCCTGACTGGGTCCAGAGCGAACAACCCCGACCAATATTCCCTCAGCAAGATAGTGAGGATACCGTTTGGAACACGGACTTTTGGAGCAACTTGCCAGCCCCCACAAAAGATAGAAAATATTAGCATGTTTACAAGAAAAAGAATTAAAATATGATTAAGGGGCACTTACTCTTTCCCCGCTGGAGTAATGATCCACTTCTGCTCCTCGGTATCAGGTTCGGGGGGGAGTCTTGCACGACCACGCAGCCATCCCTTGTTGTCACCACCAACCTCCTCCCCCTCCCTGCCACCACCAACCTCCTCCTCCTCCTCCTCCTCCTCCTCAAACTCCCCATGAACCTCCTCCTCCTCCTCCTCCTCAAACTCCCCGCGAACCTCCTCCTCCTCCTCCTCAACCTCCTCGCGAAACTCCTCCTCCTCAGTAGAGGGTACCTCACTAGAGGAGGGTCTCTCACTAGAGGAGGGTACCTCACTACAGGAGGGCCTTGTAAATGACACCCCTAAGTCGGTAAGGGAGCGTTGTTTCTGGCCCCGACCCCGCCCTAGGGGCTCTCCCCTAGGGGCTCTCCCTGCACCCCCTCCAGCACTAGGGGCTCTCCCCACACCCCCTCCACCTCTAGGGGCTCTCCCCGCACCCCCCCTCACCTCTAGGGGCACCTCTCCCCTGACCTCCCTGTGAGGAGTCATCCTCAAGTAGTCGAGACGGAACAGTACGGGCTCGACCACTCCGACTACTAATCGATGTGAGTTTGCTTAGTAAACCCGTGCCATCGGCCTTGCCCTTGCCCATGCTTAGCAAACCTGCATTGAAAAGATAATAAACAATTAGTATAATAATAATGAAGAAAAAAACCATAGAAAAAAGACATTGATAAATAAGCATATTAATAAACCATAGTAAAAAGACATGAAACGTACATCTGCTAGGACCCATACGAATCATCACTGTCACTATCACTATCACACATATCATCTTCATTGTCAGACGGAGGTGGAGGCTCTTCCTCGTCGTCATCGTCTTCATTTAACAACTTTTCTAGCATAAGTATGTCTTTTTCATTAACAATGGTCTCACCATCATTCCGTGCATCGTCATCGTTTGGATCCACATCATCATCACCCAAGGAGTCAGCGTAATTGCTTCTGACCACATCATCGTCATCATCGGGTTGCTCTTGAAAGAAGACTCCCTCGTACGTCATGGGGTTAATGTTGTAATAATCGTCATCATTCGGGTCCGGTAGCTTACTATGTGGCGACACCTTGAACACAACTTCCCAACCCTTTAGGTACTCTTTCTGGCATGGGTAAGGCAGATAATAAATTTGTGTGGCTTGGGTAGCCGCAATAAGGAGATCGGCTCCAGCATAGACGATTGATGGTTTAACTTCGACCAAACCATAGGAAGGCGTATGTCTCAGCCCCTTTACTTGGTCGAACCATCGGCATTTGAACACAGGGAGACTTAGGGTTTCGCAGCCACGACAGAATATAAGCGCGTATATTTTTCCTACCCTTCCGTAATACTGAACTCCATTTTGACCTGGGGTGTACACTCCAGTATTTATAGTTTTGGGATCAGGCCGATTGTTCTGGTGCTCCTCTGTATGGAAGCGATACCCATTCACATCATGCTTTTCACATGTCATGACCGAAGGGTTAAAACCCATGGAAACCCATCTCAATTCGTCATCCATAGATATGTTCCGATCTTTTCCCTACAAGTTTAATTGAAATTGTTGGGTGCATTAGTTTGGTTAACTAATAAATGTTCAACTAGGTATTTAATAGGGGAATGTGAAAATTTACTTTACCATGAACCAAGCAACAAAATTTTGCCTTCCAAGGTTTCCATGCCGAAGAAGAGTAAGTGCCTCCGCCTGAGTAGGAAGAATCAGTCCCTTCCACTCCTCATAAATGAATTGACTGAAAGAAGAAAAGCGGTGTTTAGGCCGAGACTAAGAGAACATAGAACATGATGTTGTGCAAGACATAAAGGAATGGTGTGGTGGTATTACCTCATCCACTCCTCCTCAACTTCCTTCATGTTGTGCAAAACATAGAACATGATGTCCTCCCACTCTTGTTCTGGCATGTTATAAGATTTCGAGCACCCAGCCCTGCCACCTTGCCCGCTGAATAGATCGAGCTTGGGTTTATACTTGGGCTCTTCCGTATTGTATCGAGGCACCTTATTATGTAGACTGGAAACGTGGTATGGATAGTACGATGTCCTGAGGTCTGACACCTCCTCAAGGATAACTGCCTCAGCTATGGAAGCTTCAATCTTAGCTTTGTTTCCACATTTCTTTCGGAGATGCTTGTTCTGTCTCTCAGGGCCATACTGCTAACGATTCTGCATAGGGCCCCCAACAATACCTCTTTCGCGAGGTGCAAAATGAGATGTGCCATCGGAGTAAAGAAGCCTGGCGGAAAGGTCTTCTCTATCTTGCATATCAACTCCGGTGCCTTCTTATGCAATTGTCCAATCACCTCGGGACATACTTCTTTAGCACATAGCGTGCGAAAGAAATGGCTTAGCTCCGCAAGCACTCGCCAGACACGCTCGGGGACATAGCCTTGAACCGTCACCGGCATTAACCGCTCAATCCATACATGATAGTCATGACTCTTGAGCTCGTTGACTTTGCCCGTTGAAAGATTGACTCCATTACTTATATTCGATGCATAACAATCAGTGAACATCACAATGTGTTTGAGCCACATAAGTACCTCCTTCTTTTCTGGCGGTTTAAGGACGAAGTCAGCCTCTGGCTTGAACCAATTTTTTCGACCGCCTGTGGGAGGTTGCATGTTTAGACGTGGTCTATCACAATTTTTTTGTAGATCGGCTCTAGCTTGAACGTTATCCTTTGTCTTATCAGGAATGTTGAGGATCATGCGAAAAAGGGACTCTGCGACATTCTTTTTGGTGTGCATCACATCGATGTTATAAGGAAGTTTGAGGTCCTTGAAATAGGGAAGCTTCGTGAAGGGGCTAATGTGAGTCCAGTTGTGCGTCTCACCATATCCCTCAAAGCGTTTGCCTTTGCCTTTCCCTTTGATTTCAGGCTTGAGAGCTTTTAGCTGAGCAAGAACATCTGCCCCCAAAAATGTTGGAATCTCGTTTACTTCATGGATAACACGACCTTTCGTGAAGTTCTTCTTGTCTTTCCTGTCTGGATGGTCTGGAGGGAGGAACTGGCGGTGCTGGTCAAAGGCTACATACTTGCGACCCTTCTGCAGCCAAATAGAACGTAGAGCCTGCATGCACACTGGGCATGGCATCTTACCACTTGTACACCATCCGCAGAATAGGGCATAGCCGGGAAAGTCATGCATGCAATACATCAACCAAACTTTTATCAATAATTTTTTTTGCAGATGTCGGTCGTATGTCAACCTTGGGAAGTACCAAGAATGGTGCAAATCATCCACCAGCGGCTGCATAAACACTGCCAAATTATTCCCCGGGTATTTAGGCCCTGATCAGTGACAAGAACATGGTGTTGCGTTGCATTAGGACACCGGGAGGGAGATTGAGCGGAATAACAAACACGGGCCAGCAGCTATATGAATTGGACGACATACCATATGGATTGACCCCATCACCTGTTATTACAACTCTGACATTCCCATCCTCGGCTGCTTCCTCGGGGTATTCTTTATCGAATGACTTCCATGCTTCACCTCCCGATGGATGTACGATTTTATTTGTATGGTACCTTTCCCTTCCTTGTGCCACTTCATCATTTTGGCAGACTCCCCCGTGATGAAAAGGCGCTGCAGTCTTTCTATGAAATGAAGATATTGAAGAACCTTTGTGGGGATGCGTAGCTGCCTCTTTTGACCATCCTTACCGACCACCTCAAGGTACCGAGAGGAACCGCACTTCCTACAGTACTTGTCATCCGCATACTCGTGCCTAAACAAAAGGCAATTCTTCGGACAGACATGTATTTTCTCATAATCCATAGAGAGTGCCTTCATGATTTTCTTCGTGGCGTACATGCTTTCCGACAGTTCATGACCATCGGGAAGGCTGTTAGCCCATACTCCCAGAAATGCTTTGATGCAAGCTTGGCTACAGCCGTACTCAGCCTTAACTGGCATCAGTTGTGAGATGGCATCCAGCTGAGAGAGTTTGGCACCCGCATAAAGAGGCTTCTTTGACGAAGCCAAGATCTCCAAGAAGGACTTTGCGGTTGCCTCCGGCTCCCCCGGCTCCTCTGGCTCCTCTGGTTCATTCTCTGAAGGTGTCGCATGTGTCGCCTCAGCAGCAATGACATCATCTAGCATGTCTCTGACCCCGTCGTCCACATAACCACCGATGCATTGCCGCATCACCTCCTCTCTACCACGGTCCCGCTCGGCAAAGTTTATCGGCATGTCAAAGTTTTTCATATAACCGTACGTGCGAAGGTGCAAGGTCATTTCGTCCTTTCCTTTAGAGTGACGTCTGCCACATCTCGCACACGGGCAATGTGGGATCATTCTCATTGGACCACGGAATGTCTCCCACAAAAACACATCGGTTTTGGAAATCCACTCTGATGTTACTCGATTCCCACGGGTAAAACCATTATACATCCACTGATTATCTGCCATCCTCTGCTTTATTGGGAGCCACACAACAAAATTAAGATTTCATTTGAATTAATCACATCAAATATTTATTTTCTACCGCGTTGACGGCACTGAATCCACCTACATCTCTAATAGGTAAAGAGGGTCCTAATCCCACCCGAGGATGTGTAGATTGAGTACGTTCTCCATGCTCTACCCCGTTCCGAGACAAAATTTCAGCAGCACCTCCCCGCTGTTCTCCAGATACACGTCTCGGCAAAAATCCGAGAGAATGTGCATCCGGAGAACAACGGGGAGGCGCCGCCGAAATCCTGTCTCGGAACGGGGTAGAGCATGGAAAACGTACCCAATCTACACATCCTCGGGCTGTCCGTGGAAAACGCTGGACAATCCGAAACAGTTGCGGTGATAAATATGCAATTGAATGCATATTTATCCATGCAACCATTTCGGACGGGAGACGCCTAGGTTACACGACTTGACGTGAAAAGAAAATCTAGTCACATGATTATTAAGATGGATTCTTAGCTCACCCTCGGCTGTAGAGGAAGTAGTCAAACAGCGACGAGATCACGGACCAATGCCTTTGACGACGATGACTCCAAAGATATGCAACACCACTAAGCCTGTAAATTTTACCGACAAATAAACTTAGATCATCAACTGTCAAAAACTTAGATCACGGACCAATGTCTTCATAGATTTATTTACTAGATGAGCAATACAAAATAAATTCATCCATTTAAAGTTTCATCATTATTTTGTAGCAACACCATCATGTAGACCAAAAAAACTAACAACACTAACAATATATTCATCATGTCATATATATTCATCATGTAGACCAATAGATTCATCATCATTCTATCCACTATCCATCTATCAATCTATCTACACAATACAAATTCTATCTAACTATTAAAATTGCACTAAACAAAAAAAAGTGAGCAAGGTGGTGGGGGAGCTCACCGAGGGGAGGCAGCAGGCCGGCGGGCGGCGCGGACACGGCGGCGGTGGGGTGTAGGCGGCCGTGGGGCGGGAGGAGGGGGCCGGGGCAACGGTGGGGCGGGAGGAGGGGCCGGGGGCGACGGCGGAGGCGGCGGTGTGGCGGGAGGAAGGGGCCGGGGGCGACGACGGAGGCGGCGGTGGGGTGGGAGGAGGGAGCGGGGGGCGACGGCGGAGGCGGCGGTGGGGCGGGAGGAGGGGGTCGGGGGCGACGGCTGGGCGGGAGGAGGTAGTCGGGCGGGACGGCGTGCGGGGCGGGAGGAGGGGGCCGGGGCGACGGCGCGCGGGGCGGGAGGAGGGGCCGGGGGTGGCGACATGCCGGGAGGAGGGGCCGGGGGCGGCGACGGGGCCAGCCGGAGCCGGGGCTGGCCGGCGTGGGGGCGGGCGATGGCGGCGGCACGGGGGTTGAGGGGGGTCGGGCGCTGGAAGGGAGAGAGCGATGAGTGGTGGAGAGCACGTGGGAGGGGATAAGGTTAGTGGATAAGGTGGAGCTACGCCGATGGTTTAACCATCGGCATATATATTTCATATTTTAATTACTTTTTTATACTTTGTTCAGGGTTATTTTAGATACTTTTTTTTTGGATTATACTTTGTTTATTTATTACACATACATACATGATATACATGTGTATGAGTGTTAAAAAACAAACTACATTCCTTCGTGTCTCCCCGACGACACCGTTTCCCCCCTCCAGGTGCCGGCGGCAGCGGCGTCCGTGAAGAGGGTCACACTCCGGAGACGCGTGCCGGGGCGCTTGCACCTGCCACCACACTTCCAGACGTGTAAGAGGGCCTGGCGCAAGACCTGGTGGCATTGCCAACCCCCAAGTACCCCGTCCCGTCTAACCCTGGCACTGTTGACCGGACGGATCTACCCCTTTGACTTTCACCGAACGGGGTTTCATCGAGGGACATTTTCACTTGACTGTGATAGGCCATCCCATAGCAACATATTAGAACAAGATTCGGGCCCAACCCACCGCAAGATTCCCTTCGAGTCGACCCGACGCCACCGTTTTCCCCCACCAGGTGCCGGCGGCAGCGGCTTCCGTGAAGAGGGTCACACTTCGGAGACACGTGCCAGGTGTTTGCACCCGCCACCACATTTCCAGACAAGTAAGAGGGCCCAGCGCAAGACCTGGCGGCATAGCTACCCCCCAAAGTACCCCGTCCCGTCTAACCCTGGCACTGTTGACCGGACGGATCTACCCCTTTGACTTTCACCGCACGGGGTTAGACCGAGGGACATTTTCACCTGGGTGTGATAGGCCATACCATAGAAACATATTAGAACAAGGTCCGGGCCCAACCCATCGCAAGATTCCCTCCATGTCGACCCGATGCCACCGTTTACCCCCTCCAGGTGCCGGCGGCACAGGCGTCCGTGAAGAGGGTCACACTTCGGAGACGCGTGCCAGGTGCTTGCACCCGCCACCACATTTCCAGACGCGTAAGAGGGCCCAGCGCAAGACCTGGCGGCATAGTACCCCCCCCCCCCCCAAGTACTTTGTCCCGTCTAACCCTGGCACTGTTGACCGGACGGATCTACCCCTTTGACTTTCACCCCACGGGGGTTGACCGAGGGACATTTTCACCTGGGTGTGATAGGCCATCCCATAGCAACATATTAGAACAAGGTCCGGGCCCAACCCACCGCAAGATTCCCTTCGAGTCGACCCGACGCCACCGTTTTCCCCCTCCAGGTGCCGGCGGCAGCGGCTTCCGTGAAGAGGGTCACACTTCGGAGACGCATGCCAGGTGTTTGCACCCGCCACCACATTTGCAGACGCGTAAGAGGGCCCAGCGCAAGACCTGGCGGCATAGCTACCCCCCCCCCCCCAAGTACCCCGTCCCGTCTAACCCTGGCACTGTTGACCAGACGGATCTACCCCTTTGACTTTCACCGCACGGGGTTTGACCGAGGGACATTTTCACCTGGGTGTGATAGGCCATCCCATAGCAACATATTAGAACAAGGTTCGGGCCCAACCCATCACAAGATTCCCTCCGTGTCGACCGACGCCACCGTTTCCCCCCTCGAGGTGCCGGCGGCAGCGGCGTCCCTGAAGAGGGTCACACTTCGGAGACGCGTGCCAGGTGCTTGCACCCGCCACCACACTTCCAGACGCGTAAGAGGGCCCAGCGCAATACCTGGCGGCATACCTACCCCCCAAGTACCCCGTCCCGTCTAACCCTGGCACTGTTGACTGGACGGATCTACCCCTTTGACTTTCACCGCACGGGGTTTGACCGAGGGACATTTTCACCTGGGTGTGATAGGCCATCCCATAGCAACATATTAGAACAAGGTCCGGGCCCAACCCATCGCAAGATTCCCTCCGTGTCGACCCGACGACACCGTTTCCCCCCTCCAGGTGCCGGCGGCAACGGCGTCCGTGAAGACTGTGTGTAGAGTACTATATATAACATGATTTTAGCGCCTATACACACACCTAAATAGACGATGCATTGGAAAAACTGTGTGTAGACTATATATAACATGGACATGGGTTATAGACTTCCTAAGTAAATCAAATTTTAATATAGGGAAAAGATTTTTTTTTAAACGTACATATGCCGACGGTTACACCATCGGCGTAGCCAAAATAAAAAATAAAAATAGGTAGGCCGACGGCATAACCGTCGGCATAGCTGTGGCCCCGGATCGGCAGCTCCCCCGGATCGATGACGTGGCACCTGCCGCATATGCCGACGGCATAACCGTCGGCATAGGTATGCCCGGGATCGGCAGTTCCCTCGGATCGATGACGTGGCATATGCCGCGGATCGATGACGTGGGCCATCACAGCTATGCCGACGGTGTCCGTCAGGACCGTCGGCATAGCTTTGACGGCGTCAAACGGGCGTAACCTGTCGAGTGGCGGGCCCGCAGATACGCCGACGGGGCGTCTATGCCGACGGCCACCGTAGGCATAGATCAATCTATGCCTACGGTCTTTGTATGCCGACGGTTGCCGTTGGCATAGATTGATCTACACCGACGGTGTTTTGTACGCCAACGGTTAGGCGCAGGTGGTCGGCATAGGGTGATATATGCCTACGGGGGCGTCGGCATAGTTTAGGCCGTCGGCAACGAGCCTGATTCTGGTTGTGGTGGCGGGGCGGCTTCATGGATTCACGCGGGCTGTTCTGGGGATCGTCTACCGAGGTGCATGTGAGCTATGAGTACTTGCACAGGCAGGAATTTCCACATCATCCACATGGTCTCTTTAGCATTCTGAATTTTACAGATTTTTGCGCGCAGATGGTAGAGAGCAAGCTGGGCACTTCAGGTACGCTCGAGACTTGGAGCAGTCCGGTGCCGGAGATTTTCCCAGTGCCTACCACTCCGAATGCATTTAATTGGCAACTTCATCATGCGTGGTCACACTGGCCGTCATATTGCATTGGCACACGAAGAGTCTTCAGCACTACGAATGAAAAATATCATCCTAAAACGAGTCTATGTATTCTTTGGAGAAACATTACGACTGATTATACTCGTGAGCTGAGATTACTTTAACGTGATTGTGTTGTGTGTCATGTGAGTGGGAGGGACGTGGTGCGAGTAGGAGCACATTTTATAGGCCTCACTTGTGTGACCAAAAATCTGATTTTCAGTTCAAAAAAATTCTGATGTCGAATAATGCACTCTCTTAGGTCTTCAAATTAGTATGGACAAGTTTTCAATAGGAGATTGCATACCTTTATAGCCTGTTTGGTTGGGGGGAGTTAGTTGCTCCTAACCATCCAACCGGCCGGCACTTTGCTATCATGTTTAGGTGCCACCGCCGCTGCTGCCAGGTAGGATGAGGCTGTCCAAGGAGCGCGGGAGACATTGCGCTCGTCAATGGCCGCATCAGATGCGTGGAGCTGCAGATCCGCATCAGGCCCGGTTCGGTCAGCAGGGGCGGCTACCTCGCCGATGGCTAGACTGTCGCCGTGTGGAGAACCAGTGCTACTGGTCCTTGGGAGAAGGACTGTTGGTGCCAAGACTACAAACTTGACACTTCTCAGATCTCTGTCACAAATGAAGTACCAAACTTCGAGCTGCTGCCAATATCGCCGCTACTAGATGATGAAGGCAAATCCAAGACGATCTTGGAGAGACTCCACACTGGCCATCCAACGCTCAGCCTACACGACGACCGAATTGTTTACCTAGTAGGAATATTCATTGGTAAGAAAAAAATTAAAGGGAATAAGAAATAAGACAAGTCAGTTAGAGCTGTAGCTATGAAAAGAGAGGTCCAGAGTGAATACAATAAAACATCAAAATTAGCGTGGTTAGTATTGGAAAAACAGTCATGTCGATGCATTCCGGGCATTGGAAACAGCAGAATGGTCTGACCTGGAATAAATCCGACTTAGTTGGATGGACTGAATAATACAACACTGATTACAATTTGATTGGGCCTTTGCTCAGTTTTACAGTAGGCAGTACTCCAGTTTCAGAACCTGAAACCCAAGTTAGTTGCTTCCATCCAGAACAGAGCAACCTGATTGTATTGAAGAAACAACAGACAGCTAGACCATCCAGCCAGCAGGTCCCATCATCGTATTCGCCATGGACCAACGTGCCACGGATTCGACCATCTTAACCAAGACTTCCGCGTCATTTGATTGAACCTGTATACATCACTCTGGAAAAATCCCTATGACATACAGTAACAATTCAGCAGTGGGGTGCCTGAATAGTTCCACTTTACTGACAGTCATTTGTGTTGCTGCGAGACAACAGCTGAATTACCTGTATTCTATTGATTGATCTATCCAAAAGAATAGTAGTTATTAAGAGAACCAAATTAAAGAACCAAGGTAACTCGTCCGCGAAAACTAAATAACCAGTGCGGCTGCTTCAGAGTAGCTGCAACCGGAGGTGCTTTCAGCGAGCAGAGCAGAGTAGCCTAAACTCCATTGGTTGCTTGCACTGCAGAAAGAACAGCCTGCCAAGATCACCATGTTTCTTCACCAGCTAGCCTACCACCAACTTTACATCTCTAAATTTGTGAGCATGTATGATACACTTCCTGAAAAATTAATGCAGTTGATGATGAATCCCATCTTGAATAGCCTCTCTGAATTTCAAAGATACTACTAATGTTAGCAGGTTTAAACATCACATCATTAACTGGAATGATGCAGATTCGCCTATGTATTGTGAAGCACAGCATCACATACAAAATACAGTTACGACTTTGCAAGTGGAAACCGGGCTACTTGTGTACTTCATGTTTTTGCACTGTTTCAGTCTCAGAATCTGAAATCTTGCTTGTGGTTTTCCATGAATTCCAGGGAGCGTAAACAATCAACAATCAAGAAGAAATGAAATTAAAGATTTTAATCAACAATCTAGGGGCCCTCCCAGGTTCCATTTCGTAAGAGTGATGGTAAAAATGAAACCCTAAACCAACATCCCACCAGTAGGCTCAGTAGTACATTACATGTTTTTGACGGAACACAGTCAATGCTGCATTTTCGTTGAAACATAGGGAGAAAAGGTACAAAACGGCTACAGGCTAAAGGAAAACAAAGAGTCAGGCCGCGATATATCCTTTTGAAAGACTTGACAAGGAGTGCAGGCAGTGTATATAAGGCCCGATCATTGCTCTCCTTCCATAAAGTTTAGCAGCACAATAGTTGCAGGTAGTAATTACTCAAACATCAACTTTTTATGTTCTTCTATTCTTCTCCTTTGTTTTGGTATCATGATGTGTTGATGCCCACTGTCATGTATCCTATCCTATCCTATGTAGAGTTGTGGTACTGGATTCGGGAAATATAAAAAATTAGGATGCCCGAAATAAAGGGTTCTTTATTCGCAAGCTATTACTTATCAGAATGATGAAGGATGTATATTTAATTATTCATTTGTGCTATGCATACATGTCCGGTCTGGAACATAATTCTATCTTCCACTAATTAAAGAGAGTACACCATGGATGCTTTGAAGAGTACCGTATGTAGACTTCTAACTTATAGAACATGCACACAGTTACTTATCTGATATTTTGACATGTACACTTACAGCTTATTTGTTCAGATTTTCCGCACATTTGACTCAAATAAAAAATTTAGATGTTGACCGCCTTCTTAATATTTCATAAATTGTGTAATAAGATCTAATTATGTGTTTACCTTTGTGCCTTATTGTTCTTCATGGATGTTAGTAAACTTCTTCGCTATGGCAATC
The DNA here is from genome assembly GCA_039707655.1 of Elymus sibiricus. Lineage (NCBI taxonomy): Eukaryota > Viridiplantae > Streptophyta > Magnoliopsida > Poales > Poaceae > Elymus > Elymus sibiricus. The sequence goes on along the minus strand of CM077673.1, from coordinate 14,015,974 downwards.
GGTGGTACTCCTGGAAAAGGTAACCATTACATTATCACAATTATTTGAGCGCATATATTCCTTTTTCACGTTGTCAACCCGCCGTACCAGAAGAATGAAAAAGAAGGTGGTGCAGGTAGTGTCATCATAAACTTGATTCTTCATATTTAGACGTACAGAGTTCTTTTCTTCCTCACTTCTTAAGCTCCGTTAACTCAATATCATAAGAAAAAAACTTATTTACAAAATTTTAAAAATGTGTGGAGAATGCATGCTTCTTATGGGTTTATTGTAAATAATTATTCTCTTAGTAAGGGAACCAGATGATTGTCCCATTGAATAATCAACCTGATCTTTGCACTAAGCATAAAATGTTTCTTGAACAATTGCCTCATGTATGTTGATGTTGGTAATTAAGATGCTATTTTTTTATTAGTAAATTTATATATTATACCATAACAATAATATCCTACTAGGTCCCTGTGAGTAGTTTAGCGTATGTGATTTATATATTCAAACTTGATGAATTCACCAAGGATTTGGTTGTGGTTAGATCGACAATCGTATTCCCCGATAACCTAAGGTTTCAGACTACAACCTATAGCTACACTTTTTTTTCGCAACCTATAGCTACATTTTGTATTGTGATATTTCAATAGTATATTTATACATTATTTCATATATTTCAATTCCTGAACATTCGCTCACACTGGATGTTGTTGAAATTTCAATATCAATATATTCCTAAAACTAGCTAGCCCGTGCAAGAGCATGGGTTGTAAATGAATGGAATATGGGGAAGATGTTTTAGGGTAGCTGCTGGAGTTGAACAAATTTTACGGAAGTCCCCGGTTTTTAAATATGGACTGTTATATCTTTCAAACGTTCGGATTATATGTATAGATCCGAACGATCCCACAGAGCGATCGCATGCAAGCTCCGTGACAAACCGCATGCAAGATGCGTTAAATGCATTTTTTTATTATCAAATGAATTCAGCCTAACCCATTGCATGCACATAAGAATATAATTGATGATGTCACAAAAGATTCCATTAGAACTACAAATTCAAATGTTTTGTAGCTCAAACCGTTGCTCGGATTGAAAAACCTTTTTTCACATAAAAAAATCGTCTCGACGAGACCTACGAAACTAGATCCCATGTTGATATGTTTCGACGACTTTTTTTTCCAAGTAAAAAGTTACCACGCCTAGGATACGCAAGTTATCACGTCTGTGCTATATAAGTTACCACAATGTTTATATATGCAAATTCTGGGCATAAAAATGACTTATTCCAACTTTCTCCCACGTGCAAATGCACTTAAGGTGCAGAAAAACTAATGTCATCGTAGATTCTCTTTATTTTGAAAGTTCAGAATGTTTTGTAGCTCAAACGTCTCTTCGATCCAAAATCCGTTTTCACAAAAAAAATGTCGCGACGAGACATTCGAAACTAGATACCATGTTGGCATGTTTCGAATACTTTTGCTATTTGCTAAATAAGTTATCAGTTTTGGTATGCATACATTACCATGTTATTTACATCCATCCTACCGGAGTATGTTTTCAACAAAAAAATCATGGGTCAAAGTTATCGTGGTGTTCGTACCCAAGTTATCAGGACCGGGAGCCTTTATTATCATGCTATTTACACAAAGTTACCAGAGTATGTTTTCAACAACTTTTTTTACGGATCAAAGTTATCGTGGTGTTTGTATCTAAGTTATCAGGTCCCAGGAGCCTATATTACCATGTTATTTATACAGATGTTACCGGAGTATGTTTGCAAACAACTTTTTTACATGGGACAAAGTTATCGTGATGTTTGTATTGAAGTTATCAAGTCCGGGAGCCTATATTATCATGTTATTTACACGAGAAATTATCAGTGGTATGTTTTCAACATTTGTTTTCATGGGTCAAAGTTATCCTGGTGTTTGCACCCATGAATGTGTATTACCATGTTATTTACACAGGAGTTACGAAGGTTTATTTTCAGAAAAAAAAATCAAGAAACTAAGTTGCCGTGGTGTTTGTATCTTAGTTATTATGTTTGTGATGTGTATATTATCATGTTATTTATACATAACTTACCGGGGGTATATTTTGAATAATTACTTTTTCCCTAGGTAAAGTTAGCGAGGTGTTTGTACCTAAATTATCGTGCTGGTGGTGCGTATATTACCATGTTATTAAACACAGAAGTTACCGCGATATGTTTTCAACACACACCCCAGGGCAAAGTTACCGTGGTGTTTTGTACATAAGTTATCAGCTATGTGGTGTGATATTATCATGATATTTACACTGAAATTACCTGGGTAGTTTTACAGTAACGTTTTTCTCCGACGCAAAAGTTACGTGGTGTTTATACGTGAGTTCTCAACTCTTATGTGTGTGTGTATTACCTTGCTATTTACACAGAGGTTATCAAATACTCCCTCTGTTCCTAAATATAAGTCTTTTTAGAGGTTTCACTAGAAGACTACATATGGATGTATATAGACATACTTTAGAGTGTAGATTCACTCATTTTGTTCCGTATGTAGTCCTCTAGTGAAATCTCTAAAATGACTTATATTTAGGAACGGAGGGAGTATATGTTTTTAAACAACTTCCCCCAAGTCAAATGTTATCTCCGTGTTTGAACATGGGTTATCAGTTGTGATGTGGGTGTCACTAGTAGAATGTCGATCAGTAGTCCCGGTCGGAATGTGCCTTTAGTACCGGTTCCCCAACCGGTACTAAAGGGTCGGGACTAAAGGTCCAGACCTTTAGTACCGGTTGGACCACGGACCGGTACTAAAGGCCCACCACGTGGCTGCCTGCGTGGGCTGGTGGTAGAGGACCTTTAGTACCGGTTGGTGATACCAACCGGTACTAAGTGTTCTGTTTTTTTTTGTTTTCGCTTTTAATTAGGTTTTAGTTTTCCTCTCTATTTATTGTGTTTTCCATTCATTTCAAATTTATTTTACGGTGCTACATACTGTAAACATTAATTACACAAGTTGATTCATATATATATATGTAATATAATATACAATATCTCATACACAGTATATATGTACAAATGGAATTACACATCCATATATATTCTGGACTTATAACTTAAGGCCCAAAACCCGGCCGGGACTAGCTTGCTAGTGCTCCGGATGAAATCTCAGTTTTCTACTACTGATTTGCTGGCATTATTGAGGCGGCGGTAAGTAATAGTGCTCTCCGTTTACATCAATGACATGTTGAAGAAGAAATGCCGCAAATTCCTCTTGAAGTGCTACAAAGCGTTTCTCGGGTGAGAGCTTCGACATCATCTGCCAAACCTGGAGTTGTCTTTCACGTGCTCCTCTGCGACGTATACGGCCTTCGGTCTGGATGCGAATGTTCTCGCAGAGGAAGTATCCACATAAATTTGTCCCCTGTGGCTGCTTCGCGCACTTTGCAAAAGAATAGAATTCAATAAGATAATTAATAATCAAGCATGATAATGGTATTGAAACTAGAATTAAAGAGATGCGCGGACCTAGTAGTACTACTTAATTACCTGCATCTTTTTCCACTTTAGCTTCGGTTTCCATTGACGACCATGATGGTTTTTTTCTATCATCTTTTTCCAAACACTACGCGGCAAAGAAAAAGAACGAAAGAGTTATTATAATTACTTTTGATATCAGGAAATAATGAAAGAAAGCGAGGTCGATAAAGATTGAAATTACCGTTCTATCATAAAATACAAGTCCACGTATGATTGTTCTAGTGTATCTAGTGAGTCGTACACTTGAACAAGTCCATCCGCGAGGATAATATTTAGGAGGATATAGTGGTCTCTGCGCAGAAGTTTATATAATTAAGCAGGCATGCATATAACTCATCAACTACACTTGACAGCGAGCTAGTAAGCAAAAATAGAATTTGTAGTATACAAGAGAGTAAACACTCACCCCATGTTGTAAGGAAATATTATAGTAGATTTGGTATTCATTAGTGCCTCTAGAAATTTTTCCAAGAGATCTTCTGTGTCCTTGGCATAATGTTTTACCACATGACCATTAACGGTATTTGGGTCGATGAACCCAATGTCATCGATTCCCTCTTGTTTCAATTCCCACATCTTCAATCTGCATAATAGCGTAGAAAAGAACATATATAGTGAGGATAAGCCAATGAACGATATCTTAGCTAGAGACCTAAATTATTAAAGATATAAATCACTTACAGACAATAGCAACTGATGAGAGTTTTGTCGATAGAGTCCATGTGGTATAACTGGAAAAGTTCTGAGAATTCAAGACATATGTCACATGCATTGACGTAATGCTCTTTCCTTACTTTGACCATGACCGCCGTCTCCCCTCGCTTTGCTTCACGCAGGTACCAATCATGCAACCGTCGCATCGCAGTTGGTAGTTCCTTGTACTGCTCGAGTGTGACAAGTGGTTTTCCGACGGCATATTGCATTGCGTACTCAGTTGCACCGTACCCACGGAATTCCTCGGTGCCAAGGATTTGGCCAAGAGTGAGACCTACAGCCTCTACTTCTTCGAGGTCGATTGGGTTGCCTTGCACGTCGATTGGTTGGATCGATTGCTTGCTTGGATTGGTACTCACCTTGAGCGGAGAGATCGATTGCTTGGATTGTTCTCCGAGCTGGGGAACTGTTTTCCCGGTAGTAGTACCACCTGTCGTTGATGCCGTACTTCCCGACTTCTTCCTTGGGCTGGGCCGACTTCTCTGCTCACTTGCCTTCTGAATCTGTCGCTCATAGTGTGTCGGCATACGCTCGACATATGCCGGGGGTCGATCAATAAAGTGTTCCATAAAGTGCTCTTGGACTTCCTTGGGTATTACCTCCTTTGGCGGCACGGTCTTCTTCGCAAAAAAGGCTTTCACTTGGCGATCGCTTTCAATTTCGTTTTCCTCTGGTGTCATGTCGTAAGGCAGCTTCCTTTTGGCCGGAGGCTCGGGTTTCTTCTTTGCTTTCCTCCGAAGAGGACTGCTGGTGGCCTTCCTCTTTTGGGAGCCCTGCTGGCGGGACCGCTGCCGGGGTGGAGTCGGCTCACGCGGCGAAGATCGATATCGACGATATGGACTCGCGTCGTGCTCCGTCCCGAGGTTGGGAGGACTGCTGGCGAGGTGGGATGCCTCTCGAGGTGGGGAGGACTGCTGGGGAGGTGGGGAGGACTGCTGGCGAGGTGGGGAGGACTGCTGGCGAGGTGGGGAGGACTGCTGGCGCTGCGATGCCTCTGGCTGGGATCCCTCGCGCTGGACATCGATACTCGGAGGAGCCGGTGGCCTTAGCGTCGTTTGTGGAAAGACGATGCAGTCCTTACTCCATTGAATGAGACCACGGCCGGCTTCTGCCAGTGTGGACTCCCCCTCACCTCCAGGGATGTCAAGCAATAGTTCATCATATCCTGGATCTATTGCTTCCACCGCGACACGAGCATACCCAGCTGGAACCGGATTGCAATGCCAGAGAACATCAGGTGTATTTGGTAAAGCATAGCCCGTCGCGACCCGCACGGGTATGTTCTTCATTTTCTGGATTAGCTCACAAGATGTCTTCTCGGTGATATCATCCACGGGCGTGTGACCCAGCGGTGCCCCCGTGGAACCCACACTGCTTTTCGGTAGTGTAGATGGGACGGGTTCCCCTGCCTCCTGCTGCGGAGTTTCCCTTTGCTGGGTCAGTACCTGTATCTGCAGCTGCTGCTGCTCGTACTTCTGTTCCAACTTTGAAAGTCGGTCTGCTTCCACCTTCTTTTTTCTCGAACGGCTTTTATAACTGTCCTTCCATCCCGCAAACCCCTCGTACCACGGAACAACGCCCACGCCTCGTGTTCGTCCTCCGTGTTCGGGATTCCCGAGGGCGAGTGTAAGATCGTCGTTCTCTCTATCGGGGTGAAACCGTCCTTCTTGGGCAGCTTTTATTGCTTCAATCAACTCATCTGATGCATGCTTCAGACTGGCCAGTGCAATAATCTTCCCTGTTGCTGGGTCCAACTTTCCCCCATGCGCAAAAAACCAATTCCTGCACCTCTTGGGCCAGTTGAAGGTTACTGGAGTGATCCCTTCAGCATGCATCTTATTCTCTAATGCATCCCACTTAGGAATGGCTGACTTGTATCCACCTGTCCCTAGTTTATGGTGATACTTTTTTTTCTTCGCATTTATCTGATTCTTTGCCGACTTCTCCATAGCAGCCTCCGATGTCTTGTACTCGATAAATGCGTCCCAGTGATTCCTTACCTTCTCGTATATTCCTATGAATTCGGGCGCCTTCTGGCCTCTAGCGTTGTACTCGGTCCATAATCTTTTCTTCCAAGTCTGGAACACGTCGGCCATCTTATGGAGAGCAAACTCCTTGACTTTGTCCCTTTGGCGCTCCGAGAGAGAATCTGGTAGGATGAAATGCTCCATGAGATCTCGCCAAAGGGCATCTTTAATTCTTGTATCGACATAATTCACTCCTGGTTTTGGGTTGTTTGGTTGAATCCATTCTTGCATTGTGATCGGGACTCCATCCCTAACAACCACTCCGCATTGACGCACAAATGTCTTTGGCATTGGCTTCAGGGTGAGTCGGTGCGCCATCATGTTTGAAAGTATCAAGATTGAGCTTTACGTTGCCGTCCAATATTTTGGCACCGCCTCGTACCTTTCTACTAGATTGGCTCGATCCGGAGGGCTGATAATAAAAAGAAAAAAGATTTGTTAATATATATATATATATATATATATATATATACAAATCAATTAATACACATGTAATGATCACCAGAGGCTAATATGTGTATATACCTCGCCGGACATTGTTAGTTGTTCCGGATTTTGGAACATAAGTTGTTCTTCCTCGGCCTCACATCCATCACCGTAATCGTTCAGATATTGTGAGCCGTCATCATGATGTGATTCACCCTGAAGGTCCGCTGGGTTTTCGGAGGAGCGTATCATGTCGAAGATGTCCTCTTCATGAGCTCTACCGGTATTGTCCATAGCTTAATAACTAATCCATAATAATATAGATAAAACAAATTAGTATTCAAATTAGCATGCATTCAAGAAGCAAAATAACTGATAGTTAATTAATAATGCATCATCGAATACATATATAGTAGTTAATATATCAATCTAGCTAGAACCCTAGCGCCCGGCGGATATCGGGGCGGGCGGTGGACACCCAAAGAGAAGGAACCATCACAGGAACATAGCTCCAGTGAGATCCCTGAAGAATCTGCCAGGTATTGTCGGACCTGGCCTCCAAAGCTGCCATGTAGCGATGGACGTGCTCGTTCTCCTTGCTGACATGGTACTGTACCACCTCCGCGGGGGACTCAAGCCTCCGAATCGTCCGTGGCCCATGCGGCCGCCACCACAGAACCTCCGGGTCGACGACAGGCTGGCTCCTCACCAAGCTGCGCCGCCCGGAAGGCAGCACCTCCCAGTACCAGCCCGGCGGAGCCCAGTCCCTGACAGGGCCCCTCGGCTCAAGCAAGTGACCTCCTCCGGCGACTCGACGACGAGGATGCGGGATCAGCATCGTCGACGTCGAGAAGAAACACTTAATTATGAAAACAAATTAAATAAAACTTAGCAAAATTAACACTTAGCCTCTAACAAATTAAATAACACTTAACAAATTAAATAACACATACCCTAATAACCTAAGAACCTAACTAACTAACTAACTAAACTAACCTAACTAACTAAACTAACTAAACTAACATGATAACCTAACTAACTAACTAACTAAATAGGGGTGCTGTGTCGTGGTCGGGGTCGGGGTGTCGGGGGTGTCGTGTCGGGGTGTCGGGGGTGTCGTGTCGGGGTAGGGGTGCTGTGTCGTGGTCGGGGGTGCCGTGTCAGGGTGTCGGGGTGTCGTGTCGGGGTCGGGGTGTCGGGGGTGTCGTGTCGGGGTCGGGGTGCTGTGTCGTGGTCGGGGGTGCCGTGTCGGGGTGTCGGGGTGTCGTGTCGGGGTCGGGGTGTCGGGGGGTGTCGTGTCGGGGTCGGGGTGTCGGGGGTGCCGTGTCGGGGTGTCGTGTCGGGGGTCGGGTTGTCGGTGATGTCGTGTCGCGGTCGATCCTCGACTCCTTTTCCCCTCGATCCTCGACCCCCGACAATCTAAATAAACCTAAACAAAATCTAGCGGGGGGGGGGGGGGGGGGGGGCTAAACTAAACCTAAACTAAACCTAAAACTAAACTAAACCTAAACTAAACTAAACCTAAAGTAAACAAAATCTAAACTAAATTAAACCTAAACTAAACCTAAACTAAACAAAATCTAAATCTAAACTAAATTAAACCTAAACTAAACCTAAACTAAACAAAATCTAAACTAAACTAAACCTAAACTAAACAAAATCTAAATTAAACAAAATCTAAATTAAACAAAATCTAAACAAAATCTAAATTAAACCTTAAAAAAAAGGCAGACTCACGGCGGCAGGGGCGGTGGCGGCCGGCGGCAGGGGCGGGGGCGGCCGGCGGCAGGGGCGGGGGCGGCCGGCGGGGCTGCGGGCGGCGTCGGGGCGGCGGGCGTCGGGGCGCCGCGCGGCGTCGGGGCGGCGGGCTCGGGGCGGCGCGCGGCGTCGGGGCGGCGGGGTCGGGGAGGCGGGCTCGGGTCGGCGCGCGGCGTCGGGGCGGCGCGCGGCGTCCGGGCGGCGGGGTCGGGGCGGCGGGCTCGGGGTGGCGCGCGGCGTCGGGGCGGCGGGCGGCGGCGACGGCGGATTCCGGCAGCCTGGCAGCGCGCAAATGAACTTCTCCCGGTGCGTGGCTCGCACCGGGACGAGTCCTCCACTATTTATACGTGGAGGACCTTTAGTACCGGTGCGTGGCTCGCACCGGTACTAAAGACCCTTTAGAACCGGTGCGAGCCACACATCGGTACTAAAGGTCCTCCCCAAAAAATGCGCGGGGCGGTGGACCTTTAGTACCGGTGCGTGGCTCGCACCGGTACTAAAGGTTTTTTAATTCAATATTCATTATTATTTTCACGAAAACCCCTAAATTTTAAAAAATCATAGAAAAAAATCTATGACTCCAATGGAAATAAATAATATATGAAAAAATATCTGAAAAATATAAAGAATCTGTTTATGGCATTTCCATGCATGTTTGAACAGCTTCAACTGCTGTATAAGACAATTTGATTAAATGGCATTTGAAATGTCATATCTCGAGTTTGAAAAGCAGTATAAATGAACTCTGAAAAGGTTGTAACTTGGCATGACATCATAATTTCACCTACATAGCAACTTCTAAAGAGTTGAGAGGGTTACGGCAAAAACTGGATGCACTTCGTGTACAAATTGGACAATCTCTTTCGAAGTATGAGGGTTTCGGACGAAAACTCATCTATTACAAAGGGATTTCATTTTTAATAACTTATTTTAACTCCATACTTTTTGTGTGTTCAATATGCACCATTCAAAGGCAGATCATCAATTTTCAACCCTTTCTGACTTCATTTGATATTTTTCATGCATTTAATGATTTATTTTGAGCTAAATGACCCTGAATTTGAAAAGCAGTACAAATGAACTCTGAAAAGGTTGTAACTTGGCATGACATCATAATTTCACCCACATAGCAAGTTATAAAGAGTTGAGAGGGTTACGGCAAAAACTGGATGTACTTCGTGTACAAATTGGACAATCTCTTTCGAAGTATGAGGGTTTCAGACGAAAACTCATCTATTACAAAGGGATTTCATTTTTAATAACTTATTTTAACTCCATACTTTTTGTGTGTTCAATATGCACCATTCAAAGGCACATTATCAATTTTCAACCCTTTCTGACTTCATTTGATATTTTTCATGCATTTAATGATTTATTTTGAGCTAAATGACCCTGAATTTGAAAAGCAGTACAAATGAACTCTGAAAAGGTTGTAACTTGGCATGACATCATAATTTCACCCACATAGCAACTTCTAAAGAGTTGAGAGGGTTACGGCAAAAACTGGATGTACTTCGTGCACAAATTGGACAATCTCTTTCGAAGTATGAGGGTTTCGGACGAAAACTCATCTATTACAAAGGTATTTCATTTTTAATAACTTATTTTAACTCCATACTTTTTGTGTGTTCAATATGCACCATGCAAAGGGACATCATCAATTTTCAACCCTTTCTGACTTCATTTGATATTTTTCATGCATTTAATGATTTATTTTGAGCTAAATGACCCTGAATTTGAAAAGCAGTACAAATGAACTCTGAAAAGGTTGTAACTTGGCATGACATCATAATTTCACCCAAATAGCAACTTCAAAAGAGTTGAGAGGGTTACGGCAAAAACTGGATGCACTTCGTGTACAAATTGGACAATCTCTTTCGAAGTATGAGGGTTTCGGACGAAAACTCATCTATTACAAAGGGATTTCATTTTTAATAACTTATTTTAACTCCATACTTTTTGTGTGTTCAATATGCACCATTCAAAGGCACATCATCAATTTTCAACCCTTTCTGACTTCATTTGATATTTTTCATGCATTTAATGATTTATTTTGAGCTAAATGACCCTGAATTTGAAAAGCAGTACAAATGAACTCTGAAAAGGTTGTAACTTCGCATGACATCATAATTTCACCCACATAGCAACTTCTAAAGAGTTGAGAGGGTTACGGCAAAAACTGGATGCACTTCGTGTACAAATTGGACAATCTCTTTCGAAGTATGAGGGTTTCGGACGAAAACTCATCTATTACAAAGGGATTTCATTTTTAATAACTTATTTTAACTCCATAATTTTTGTGTGTTCAATATGCACCATTCAAAGGCACATCATCAATTTTCAACCCTTTCTGACTTCATTTGATATTTTTTATGCATTTAATGATTTATTTTGAGCTAAATGACCCTGAATTTGAAAAGCAGTACAAATGAACTCTGAAAAGGTTGTAACTTGGCATGACATCATAATTTCACCCACATAGCAACTTCTAAAGAGTTGAGAGGGTTACTGTTACACTTCGTGTACAAACTGGATGCACTTCGTGTACAAACTGTTACAAAGATACCATGCTAGAAAATGCATGCATGTCCTTCACATAGAAAGTGATGACGGTGAAGCCGGTCACATCCCAGAGTGGGATCTCGCGGTGTAAGACTTTTTCTGCGTGTTTGTCCCTTGCTTATGATTGCGCCGTAACCATGGAGAATCTTCATCATTTAATAGGATGCTTGGGTCAGTCTTCACTCTGAAGGGAGGGATTTCATGAAACTTTTCATAATCTTCTGACATGTCTGTCTTGTCCTCCACTCCCACAATGTTTCTTTTCCCTGAAAGAACTATGTGGCGCTTTGGCTCGTCGTATGATGTATTCGCTTCCTTATCTTTTTTTCTCCTCGGTTTGCTAGACATGTCCTTCACATAGAAAACCTGAGCCACATCATTGGCTAGGACGAATGAGTCGTCTGTGTATCCAAGATTGTTGAGATCCACTGTTGTCATTCTGTACTGCGGGTCTACCTGTACCCCGCCTCTAGTATATTTGACCCATTTGCACCGAAACAAAGGGACCATAAGATCAGGTCCATAGTCAAGTTCCCATATCTCCTCTATGTAACCATAATATGTGTCTTGAAAGTTGGTTGCATCATAGCGGACACCACTGTTTTGGTTGGTGCTCTTTTTATCTTGGGCGATCGTGTAAAATGTATTCCCATTTATCTTGTACCCTTTGAAAGTCCTTACAGTCGAACTTGGTGTCTTGGCCAACCAGTACAGTTCATCTGGAACATCGTTGTCATTGATGAGCTTTGTTTGCAACCAACCGGCAAAAGTCTCCATGTGTTTACATTCAATCCAGGGGTCAGACTGCTCCGGGTTCTTGGACCGTACAATATCCTTGTGTTCCTCCATATATGGAGTCACCAAGGTGGAATTTTGTAGAACCGTGTAGTGTGCTTGAGTGAAAGAATGCCCGTCCATATTTATTGCTTCTTTCTTTCCTAATGTGCCTTTTCCACCCAGTCTCCCCTCATGCCGCGATTCAGGAAGACCAATCGGCTTAATGTCAGGAACAAAGTCAACACAAAACTCAATAACCTCCTCTGTTCCATATCCCTTGGCGATGCTTCCTTCTGGCCTAGCACGGTTATGAACATATTTCTTTAAGACTCCCATGAACCTCTCGAAGGGGAACATATTGTGTAGAAATACAGGACCCAGAATGTTAATCTCTTCGACTAGGTGAACTAGAACGTGCGTCATAATATTGAAGAAGGATGGAGGGAACACCAACTCGAAACTGACAAGACATTGGACCAGGTCATTCTGTAACCTTGGTAGGATTTCTGGATCGATTACCTTCTGAGAAATTGCATTGAGGAATGCGCATAGCTTCACAATGGCTAATCGAACATTTTCCGGTAGAAGCCCCCTAAGTGCAACCGGAAGTAATTGCGTCATAATCACGTGGCAGTCATGAGACTTTAGATTTTGAAATTTTTTCTCTGCCATATTTATTATTCCCTTTATATTCGACGAGAAGCCAGACGGGACCTTGATACTGAGCAGGCATTCAAAAAAGATTTCCTTCTCTTCTTTCGTAAGAGCGTAGCTGGCAGGACCTTGATACTGCTTTGGAGGCATGCCGTCTTTTTCGTTAATTCTTTGCTTGTCCTCCCGTGCCTCCGGTGTATCTTTTGTCTTTCCATACACGCCCAAGAAGCCTAGCAGGTTCACACAATGATTCTTCGTCACGTGCATCACGTCGATTGCATTGCGGACCTCTAGGGCTTTCCAATATTCAAGTTCCCAAAATATAGATTTCTTCTTCCACATGGGTGCGTGTCCGTTGGCGTCATTCGGAACAGATTGTCCGCCAGGACCCTTTCCAAAGATTACCTGTAAATCCTTGACCATATCAAATATATATTCACCAGTACGGAGGCCAGGCTTCTTCCGGTTATCTGGCTCACCTTTGAAATGGTTACCTGCCTTTCTTAAGATATGCTTGATCGGTAGAAATCGACGATGTCCCAGGTACACATTCTTCTTACATTTATCCAAATATATACTTTCAGTATCATCTAAACAGTGCGTGCATGCATTGTATCCCTTGTTTGTATGTCCTGAAAGGTTACTAAGAGCAGGCCAATCATTGATGGTTACAAACAGCAACGCTCGTAGGTCAATTTCCTTCTGTGTGTGCGCATCCCACACACGTACACCTGGTTTTTTCCACAACTGTAGAAGTTCATCAACTAGTGGCCTTAGGTATACATCAATGTCGTTGCCGGGTTGCTTAGGGCCTTGGATGAGCACTGGCATCATAATGAACTTCCGCTTTATGCACAACCAAGGAGGAAGGTTGTAGATACATACAGTCACGGGCCAGGTGCTGTGACTGGAGCTCTGCTCCCCAAAAGGATTCATGCCGTCTGTACTAAGACCAAACCATAAGTTCGTTGCGTCAGCTGCAAAGTCCTCGAACTCCCTCTCAATTTTTCTCCACTGCGACCCATCAGCGGGTGCTCTCAACATCCCGTCTTTCTTACGTTCTTCTTTGTGCCATCGCAACAACTTGGCATGCTCTTTGTTTTGGAACAAACGTTTCAACCGTGGTATTATAGGAGCATACCACATCACCTTGGCAGGAACCCTCTTCCTGTGGCGTTCACCCTCCACATCACCAGGGTCATCGCGGGGGATCTTATAGCGCAGTGCACCGCATACCGGGCATGCATCCAAATTCTCGTACTCCTCACCGCGGTAGAGGATGCAGTCATTAGGGCATGCATGTATCTTCTGCACCTCTAATCCTAGAGGGCAGACAACCTTCTTTGCTTCGTACGTACTTTCAGGCAATTCGTTATCCTTTGGAAGCATCTTCTTTATCATTATCAACAATTCTTGAAATCCCTTGTCAGTTACACCATTCTTCGCCTTCCATTGCAGCAATTCCAGCGTGGTACCCAGCTTTTTCTGGTCATCTTCACAATTTGGATACAATAATTTCTTGTGATCCTCTAACATGCGTTTCAACTTCAACCTCTCCTTGTCACTTTCGCAGTTTCTCTTTGCATCAGCAATGACCCGACCCAAATCATCAGCGGGCTCATCTGATGCCTCTTCTTCAGCTTCCCCCATTGATGCCTCTTCTTCAGCTTCCCCCATTGTTGTATCGGCAAAAGGATAGTTGTCATCATCCTCTTCTTCTTCATTGTCTTCCATTATAACCCCTCTTTCTCCGTGCTTGGTCCAACAGCTATAGCCGGACATGAAACCGGACTTCAGCAGGTGGTAGTGAAGGGTTTTTGAGGTAGAGTAATTCCTATCATTCTTACACTCACGACATGGACAACACATGAAACCATTCTGCTTGTTTGCCTCAGCCACACGAATAAAATCATGCAGGCCATTAAGAAACCCTGGACTTAGTCGGTCATCGTACATCCATTGCCGGCTCATGTTCACTACACAACATCGAAGTGACCAAATTAATACAACTTCATCATCACATTACAACCAAAAGTAGAGCTAGCAGTGACCAAATGTTATTACTGCAAATAATAGATACTTATAGTTCATACATACATCTCATAAAACAACATACAACTATCTAAAACATGTAAATGCAACAACAAATGCGATCATAATCGCAACTAAAGTAACAATTGAGCCAACGGCATAATGATACCAAGCCTCTTTATCAATGGCATATTTTCTAATCTTTCTAAGCTTCAAGCGCATTCCAGCCATCTTGTTCTTGTGATCATCGACGATATCGGCAACATGCAACTCCAATCCCATCTTCTCATCTTCAGTTCTTTTCAATTTTTCTTTTAAATGATCAATTTCTTTTTCAGCTTGTGTTAATTTCTCGAGCAGAATTGCATAGTCGGTTGGAATTTCTGGTTCAACTACTTCCTATAGATAAAAACATCTACGTCAATTTGGTGGCATAATTAATTGTCATAGACATTAGATGATGTGTGAAATAGTTATAAAAGATAACGACATACCACATCTGAATCATAGACTGGATGAGGGCCGACGTGGGCTGATACCATAACCATGACACTATAGAATAACTAACAATAGTACAAGTAAGTAAATCGTACACGCAGCTATCTAAATCATAAAAGTAATTTTTTTTAACAAAAAGGTTTTAAGAAGAACAAGAGGCTCACCAAGGTGGCCGGTGCCGCGACGAGACGGTGCGGACGATCGACGGTGGTTAGGACGGGGATGGGAAGGCACCAAATAAACCACACCTACACATATGCAACCTAACAAGTTAATTTGAGCTCAAATTGCATATAAATCAAATAAACTCCCACATAATGATCACTCCTCCAAAACCTAGCTAAAACCCACAAATCACATATCTTTGAGCATACCACAAGCTAATCTAGCAATGAGAGATGAAGGAGCAAAGTTGCTAACCTTTATGAACACTTGGATAGATGGGGTGCCTTTAAATCTTGACAAATCCTTGGCAAAATGGAGGATGAGCTTCGAGCAAGAAGAAGAACAGGGGAGAAAACAGAGAAATGAGAGCCCCTTCGATCGGCAGCGGACGAAGCGTATATGTAGGAAGTCTTTAGTACCGGCTGGTGACACCAGCCGGTACTAAAGGTGCAAGCGGGGCCCAAGTCTGACCAACAGCCTGCCACGCCCCCTTTAGTACCGGCTCGTGACACGAACCGGTACTAAAGATCGCTCACGAGCCGGTACTAAAGGTCGCCCTGCTCCTAGCCGTTGGAGCCGGCACGAACCGGGACTAATACCATCTTTAGTACCGGCTCGTGACCAGACCGGGACTAATGCTCGGGATGAACTAAAGATCGCTCACGAACCGGTACTAAAGATCGCTCACGAGCCGGTACTAAAGGGGGCGTGGCAGGGTTTCCCTTTAGTACCGGTTGGTATCACCAGCCGGTACTAAAGGTGCAAGCGGGGCCCAAGTCTGACCAACAGCCTGCCACGCCCCCTTTAGTACCGGCTCGTGACACGAACCGGTACTAAAGATCGCTCACGAGCCGGTACTAAAGGTCGCCCTGCTCCTAGCCGTTGGAGCCGGCACGAACCGGGACTAATACCATCTTTAGTACCGGCTCGTGACCAGACCGGGACTAATGCTCGGGATGAAAGGTCTGTTTTCTACTAGTGTGTATTAACATGTTATTTACACAAATGTTTCGAAGTGGTATATTTTTCAACAATTTTTTCCTAGGTCAAAAGTTATCATGGTGTTTTATGTCCTCTAGTTCATGTGCACGCGGGGAAAAGGTTGGGTGATCATTTTTATGCCACGGTAATTTCTATATAAACAATATGGTAAGTTATGTGCCACAAGTGTGATAACTTACGTAGCACACATGTGGTAACTTTTTGAACGAAAAAAAGGTCGTCGGAACATATCAATATGGCATCTTGTTTTGAAGGTCTCGTCGTGACGAATCTTTTATGTGAAGACGGTTTTTCGATCGGACCTACGGTTTGGGCTACATATCATTTTGAATTTTTGCGTTGGAAAGGATCTTTGATGACATTATCATTTTTTGCATGCATACATGTAAGTGGCTGAAAGAAACATGCATGGGGATGTTTTCGTGAAAGCCATATACGGGTGATTAGGAGAAAGGAAAGCGACATGCATGCGCTTGTTTATCAGGAAAGGTACGACCGCATGCAGCTCTTGATAAAGAAACGACGAGGTGGAATGTGTTCGGATCTGTTCCCAAAATCCGAACGTTTGGAAGTTACATATGTCGTTTAAATATATATAGGGAAGAAGTTTTAGGGGAATTGCTAGACTTGCTCTAAGTAGACAAAAATAATAGATTCGGGAAAAATTAGTACTCCATGAGCCGGCCCAGCAGATAATCCATGGCCTCAACAACTCGCTGCCTGATTAAAAAGAAAGGCTTGGTTCCGCCTCGCCGCGGAGGTTGAGGCGGAGGAGATCGGCTGCGGGCGAAGGAATGGCCTCCTACGGCACGGTCGCCGACGACGTGGGCCTCGCCCCTATTGGAGGCTCTCCTCCCTCTGCTGCCTCGGCGCTTCGGGTACTGCAATGCACCCTAGACCATCCAAGTTTGGTTTCGCGTGTTCGTCATCCGCATCTCGTTTTGGTTTTTGGTTGGGGTTGCTTTGCTAGGTTGGCATATCCTACCCTCACACCACTGTGTAGAAATTCGCATCTACTTTGTCGGTTAGATTACTGTTCACCTAAATTTGTAGGAAGATTTTGGTGATTACAACATCAATTTCTAGAGAATTTATCTCTGCAAAAAAAATTATTGCGCGGAGAAATATAATTTCTCATTCCCTTGATCCCCATTTTCCACACCTTCATGCTTACCTACCTCCTTTGATGCCTCGTGCTCCTTAGTGCAAAAAATCTGGATCCAGTACCGCTGGCGCTGCTTGTTCGATCATGTGGATCAGGGACTGCTGCCATCTTTTTGAAATGCAGCAACATTGCCTATGCACTAAAAGATTAAAAACAAAATCCTTATTTGTGTCACGGTCATTGTACTCCTTCAGTATTTTTAGTGTTATTATCCAAATCTTTTGATACTGTAAGAATAGACAAACTGATGTCCAGCAAGATTATGTCACTTGCTAAATTATTACAAAAGGTTTACCGCCATAAACAATATAGTAATAACTGTTTTGCAATATTAGAAACTTAGCAGTGATTTCTGATACCAAGTAGCTTTGATCTACAATAGTAGTATCACATATTCAGCCTAGGTCTCCTTGGCCTGTCCAAGACTATGGATTTACTTTTTCTGTGTTCAATTCGGTGTATGAGACCCCATCTTTCTGATTTTGGAATCTTATACAGAGAGTGTCGTAGGCGAATAATGGAGTGCGCACATAGGGAGGTGAAGGACCATAGACGAATTGAGAAGGAGGCGATCAAGAGAAATGGGTGACGCAGGTTAGCATAGAGCAGGCCCACCAAACGTAAGGGGAAAAGTTGAGCGCCTCATCACGCACTCGCTCCATTACAACAGGGCACACCTTGGCTAGAGTAAGAAATTCGAAGAAGAAACTGCCCATGGTGGATGCATCATGCTCAAGAGCAACACTTTGTATCAGGTTACTTGATCTAACAGGTTGGTACCCTTCAACTGAAATGAATAAAAAATATACATAGTTTTATTTAACACCCCAAATTATTACTGACGTGGCATGCTATAGCATCCTTTTTCCCGGTGACATGTAGGGCGCTAAATCCTATCATCTATTCTTCAGTTGGATCTGAGACTTTATTTCCACAACACTGATCTGACTAGCATATGTTATCAACGTATCACATCAAAACAAAACTTGGATCTATGAGTATTTATTTATTCATATATTATATATACACACACAAATGTGCTTCACTTCATACAAATTATGATGTTTAGCAGTATGATATACATTTTTATTGGAGAAGATGCGTGTCCTTTATGTCAAGGATAGAAAGATTCCACTCTTTTCTATACGCTTCCCTTATTTTTGCGGCCATACTTTAGCACAGCTGGGACGTGTACATTCAACAGATACGAGTGCCAGTCCATAGATTTTGGATCAAAGTTAAATATGCTACTACCATTGCTATCCATCTTTAGTTCCATCCTCAACCTTGTCATGTTCGTGTCATCAAAGCTTTAGAGACAAGAACATCAATGAAAAAAATGGATCAACATATATACATTACAATAAATAAATGAAATGAAATCGCACCACTAATCTTATGTACATGAATAACTAAGTAAGTATCAGTTATTGGGAATCAAATGAAGCGAATAGCATATTTGTGCAATACGATCCCATAGTACTCTTTAGTTTGTGCAAATCCTAATAAGAACCATATCTACTAGTACCGCCCTAATCTGCGTGCTGCGTGCATAAGGTCAAACAGTAACATAGGAATAAGACAAGTTCGTGGTCAAACGGGGTTACTGGAGACTGTGTCGATGTCCACAAGTTAAAAAGTAATGTAATTTATGAAACACAACCAGAAAATGCATCTCACCATCCTTTGAAGAAGGCATATGGTGCATACAGCTTGACCAAGAGCATTAAGAAATTGTATCTTCGGTTTTGCTTATTGTAATATTGTGAAAATAATCCACAGAATAATAGGCTCATGGCATGCAACATCTGTTTGGCAGAAATTAAAGATATGATAGAAAATATGAGTCACTTCATAATACAAACACTAATTGGCATGTATATAAGAATTATGAAACATATGATTATGTACCTCAAGTGGTAGCTTATACACCAGGATCAGATATGCACGGAAGAAAGCGAATCTCTTAAACACATATGGCCTTCTGTTTTGGAGGGGTTTCCCGTTCTCTTGTACACGAGGATGGATGGAGAAGTAATCCTCACATGCATCCTCTAAGACGTAACCGGTCAATGGATTTCGGAGTGCTGAGCACACGTGGTAAATGACTTTTCCTTTTTCATTCCAGTGAACAGCCATGGCTACCAGCGTTGCATTTACTACCATGTCTGCAGGAACCTATAAATACAGATTATTATTATCTTCCAAGTTTAAGAATATAATAAACTTAATCAGGTTACTCTATTAATCTGTCTACATCCCTAATAGCTAGTACACATGAATATCGTTATTACTCACAGCATCCATTATGTCTTTGCGATCACCTACGAAACATGGGAATGCTTGCTCATTGTAGGCGACAATCATAGCATCAATTGTCCTGGAGATAAAATGGTAGCAAAACTCATTTGCTATTGTGGGATGTCCAGCTAGCTAGATTATATATGTAGTATAGTACTTCTATGGAAGAAATTAATCTCACACCATTTTGATA
This sequence comes from Elymus sibiricus, assembly GCA_039707655.1. NCBI lineage: Eukaryota > Viridiplantae > Streptophyta > Magnoliopsida > Poales > Poaceae > Elymus > Elymus sibiricus. The sequence continues at coordinate 13,996,187 of CM077673.1, read as the reverse complement.
TATAAATTGCTAGTATGTATAGATCTTGAGCATACCTCGCCCCTTCTATCCAGCCAGGAAATGGATCTTGAAAAGTGCTGGTTACCATGGTAGGTCGAATAATGACGATAGGAAGGTCTCCCCTCTTCTGCTCAAGCAACATCTCCCCCATAGCCTTCGTAAATGTATATACGTTTGGCCATCCAAAATGGCGAGCCCTTCAACAATTTAAAATAATTTAGGTAGTGTCAAGCTGGTTTCTCATACATCATGTACTCTCTCCGCTTACACATGAACAATGTTTTCAGAGCGCATCTACATCGACAATATGATAATAATACGTGGAGTTGCTTATCAAATATTCATTTTGATAATATTACATTCCTATAGCTTTTCATCAATATGTTCTAAAAGAAACAACGTCAACTAGGTTAGTCAACGGGTAAAGTTCATCTAGAGCCGTGTAAATTTTGGTGAATGTTCCGGGTTTGCTATAGTATGGGAAATCCTATAAGACCCATTCAACCATTTTTTTTAATGAGATGTGGCGTAATAAATTGACCATTTCTTTAAGTTGGCACGGGTCATGATCTAAAATGGTCAAAACAAGTGGTTCTGAATGTGGCAGTGTTTAATAGTATGACATTACTATCTCAATTATTTGATTTAAATTTTGTTATCGGCTCTACCTGAATATTCTCACCCCATCAAAATATAAGATGTTTTAGAAAGCATGCTCTCAGATGACTCTTAACACATAAAAGGTTTATTTACATTGGTCATGCAAAAATGGTATCAGTAGATTTTATAAATTTTACAATTATATTTGGTGATGAGTAGTGGAAAATTACTATGAAGTATACCATATTTTGTATGATGGCCGTATTTGCCTATGAGACCTTAGGGCCTTCAAGATGCCCATGCCCAATCGAGCATGGGAGGGACTCGGAACAGATAAGGCAAGTTCCCTCTGGGAATTTGGTGTTCAAACTGACTAGGGAGATTTACCCTTAGTCGGTGCCATCTACGAGCCCAACTCACAGAGGATTGCAGGCCTTGGCCACCAAAACAAGGCGCATATATAAAGGACCGGAGGCCCCTGCAGAAGATGAAGCAATACATCGCAACAACTCGAAAAGAGAGAACAACTCAAGCAACCAAAGATCATCTGAGGGAGCGCGCAAAGGAGATAGACATCTTCATCTAGCTAGCTTAGATCCTATCTAGATTAGCTAGCACCTCCATTGCTATTTTCCTCGAGATAATAAAGAAACAAAGGACGTAGGGCTATTACCAAAGAGGGGGCCTGAACCTATACACATCGTTGTCTTCGAAGATCGTTCACGCGGTACTCGCATCGCTCTAAGTATTCTTATTTTGTACATGTATCTATGAGATCGTAAGATCGGTCGTCGACAATAGTCATGAAAAAAATTAGCTCTCAAAGTTGCATGTTGAAGAATGTGCGAATGCCAGGATCACCACATGGTCAGACCTCATAAAATCTAGGTCAATAATTTCTTAAATTAAAGGAGTAACATATTTAAATTGGTCAGACCTCTTGAAGCCAAGTTCTTTCATGCCTTTCTTCAATTGGTCAAAGCTACCACTCTTAGCCGCTGTGAGTTCAGTCTTGACCTTCTCAACCAACTGCAACTCAGCTTCAATGTCCAAGTGGTAACCTTGCCGTAGTGTTTCACCAATCTGAAGCGTGTTCTCCAGTAAAAGTCCTTCCTGGATTCCAGCTACAAAAGCTAATAAAGACAAAAAACAAAGATATATTATATATATATATATACACACACACACCCACGTCTCATGTACTACCATGGGGTAGTATATATACTACTTTATCATTTTGAGTATGTTCATATACTATTTTTAAGATGCTCCAAATCGAACTACATGAAAAAATTACAAGTGAGCCCATAGTTTTGGCGTATTTTTGAAACACCTTCATATTTGCACATAAAAATAGAAAAAATTACACAAACCACCAAAAAAGTAGTATGTATGATACCTAGGCGGTCTTATATACTCTCATACTACCGCTCCGTACTCCCGGTTATGCTAGATACTTCCTAGCTTATGTGAAACTCACGTGGGTCAATTTCGGATGAATTAAGCACTGTGTGGATGACTAGGTACATAAATAAGCACGTACATACCAGTGGAAACATGAAGCAACAATTTCAAATTAGGACACTTCTTGGCAAATTCACATCCATATTTGGCTCCTAACGCATTAGATGCCAAAGCAACATCGTACCTGTACATGCAATAAAATTCAAGAAACATGCAAAACAATTAATAAAAAAAGCTGGAATAGTATAATTGTTTGTCGTCCCAGCACCTCAACCTGCTGTCTTTTACAGAGATAGCATGTATGCAGGCAGCGTATATCAACATATCATGTGAAAATGGGCATCCGCTGAATATATTTCAAGATTTGAAACGGTGTTCACCAGGTCCCTTCAGGGAAAAGTTTGGCGCTGCACGCCCCAAAAGTTCATATCTGATTCAGGTATCTCAGCTCTTGATATATATATATATATATATATATATATATATATATATATATATATATATGCTTGTATACTTATGCACTATTTTGTCTGTGATTTTATGTACTGTTACTTCCATTCTGTAGTTTTGTGAGATTTGATGATTTCGGACTGTACACGAATGAACAGCATAAACTCGCCGGTGCATGTTCCACACAAAGTTAGTTGAAGTGCCAAGTAATGTGCAATTTTTAGAAACTAGCTAATTTTAGAAACTAGAACGGTGGCCCTCACAAATGCGAGGGCATCATTCTTAGTGCGTCGGAAGTGTTAAGTAATTATTTTTATCTCATACAGACATTTTTTACTCCCATTAATCCCCTTCATTGCATAATACATGACGTTATAGACATTAATGCATTTCTAAAGGTGTATCTTTAACCTTTATTTTTCATATAAATATACGATTATGTTGCTAATAAATAGCAAAACAGAATTATGAATTATTTTTTAGAAAAATCTAATGTTATTGATAAATGTAATTATTCAGTCAGGCATGGAGCTGTGAGGACAGCAACCAAACTAACCCGCAATATGCATGCCCTATAGATCTGTTGTCGTATGGTCTGTAGTGTAGGTCTACAACTATACGCCCCTCTGTAGTGTAGTCCGGTTTTGTTCCTATCCGACTTCCTCGCATGGTTTTTGCTTGCACACACACACACACACACACACACACACACACACACACGCACGCACGCACACACACACACACATAATGAGCAACACACCCTCAAGCCTTCGGTTCCAGTAATCAACGCTCATTTACATACTCCTCCATCGATGTTCATGTTGGTACCTAATAAGTCCTCGACCATTTTTTCTTTTAGGTATTGTCTCGAAAGAATTTTAATTGTACGTTACCCATAGTACTAGTTATCTATATAGCATAAGATGGTAAGAGCAATTTTTCCATTGGCTATTATTTTGTATAGGGTTTTAATCGTGAATCTATCCATTGCATTTGATTAGCATTGGTGTATGTCGTCAGGACTAACATGTTTAAATTAGCCATAACATGTATTTGTCATTTATAGTTCAATTAATAATTAACATGTGCACTTAAAAAAACTGTGCAAGATCTGTCTAAGTGCAACTGTGATGATTTATCGGTTGTGATATTTTTTTTGAGGTACGAAGATCTATTGTTATGATCTGTTTAGATACACTTATGAAGATTTAACATATCTGATTTGTTTAGGTATGACTGTGTAGGTCTAACAGATGTGATCTATTTAAGTATGGTTATGTAGATCTAACGGAGGCGGTCAGTTTAGGTACAGTTATGTAGATTTAATGGTTATGATCTGTTTACATACAATTATGAAGATGTAATAGATGTGGTCTGTTTAGATACGATTATGTAGGTCTAACGGGTACAGTTATGTCGATCTAACGGTTGTGATCTACTAATAAAGAGTTGGTCCAGCAGATCAATGACCGAATGTTTTTTTTTTGAAAATTTCAAGCACATCTCTTTATTTTCTTATGTATTGTGCTTTTAATATATAATAGATAATAGATGATTTGTTGTACTATTTATTGGCCCTTTTCTGTATTTTAATTATTCAGCTAGATTTACATTTTTTGTTGATTAGACTTTATTCTGTCTTATGTCGTTTGTAGGTTCATTAACACCCCCCCCCCCCCCCCCCTCTTTTTTTTTGTGTCTAGGTTAATACAATTATTTGTTTTAGTGTTTGTGTTGGTACAACCGGTCCCTAAAAAGGTACAGGTTAAGATCACAAGTTACATTATAACTAAGTAGAAAACACATGAACATGCAGGTTTGATCAGTATGGCTATTCAATCTGAAGAAATTCAATTTGGATGGGTGCAAAAGCTGATTGATTTTTAGAGAAAAAATCAATCACATGTTACTTATATAGCAGGACGTGTATATATAAATTATATATGTACTTGGTACTAAATAGCATTTGCTCTTGTTACTTGTCGATACCATACAATGACACGGTTCTCAACTTAAATTATTAAGTGTAAGGAGTATAAATATTTAGGGGTGCTTGTGATTGAAAATCTGTAGTTATCTGTCGTTAATTAGTTCTTGTAAAAATCTGAAATTCACCACAAAAAAAAAACTTTTACTTGCATTTCGTGCAGTTGATCTAGGAATTGTACCGTTCATAAAAGTTAGTTGTTGCTGCCCCATTGATGATAACATCGATCTCCTCACACAGGGCGTCAACTTTGGAGCTGTCGAGCCCGAAGTTGCGATCCATGATGTCTCCGGCGAGAGGAACTATCTTCTCATTGATGAGCTTCTGGAAGCCAGCAAGCCCATGCGTCTCTCGCAGGGTATTGAACAGATCCTTCCCCAGCACCTGCAGGCGGAATACCAAGACCAACTATGAATTTGCAGTGCCATGAGTTTCTTATTTCTGATGGAGGCGCGGAATGTACCATGCATCTAAGGTTAGACCATGTGTAGCTGCGGAATCGAAAGTAATAATGACACGTTTTGATCACTTACCTGGGACATGATACGCTGCTTGGCGGAGGCAGCATCCGGGGCGCGCACCAGCAGGTAGAGCTTCTTCACGTCCGGCTGAACCCTCAGTATCTTCTCCACCAGCACTGCATGTATAGATATATATGCATATATAACGATGTTTATATATGTGTGTGTATATATAGTACGTGGGTACATTTTCCGAGGAATCCAGTTGAGCCGGTGACGAGAATGGTCTTGTCTCGGAAGCACCCAGCCACCGCAGCGGCATCCATTGCGAGCTATAATCTATCGATCAAGATCGGTGAACCTTAATATAGAAGATATTTGTTTTCTCTTTGAAGAAAACTGGGCTCTATCGATCAGCCAGGACGTGGCTGTAGTTTATGTTGTGATGAATACTTATAATAGAATCGAGAGGCTACCTAGCTTAATTAGCAACATATGTTTGTTGAGCTACCTTAATCAGACAACAGTTCATGACACTATTGAAATCAATACTGTTAATGAATGCCTCACCTAATTACTTAATAGGAGTGTGGTTGCATAATTATTTTCGCATTGATGGTTGGTTGCACACCATTAGCGAACCCCCGACTCATCGCGTACTTTCCGACGAGGTCGATGATGCACTCGCGTCTAGACCGATTACTTTCTGATCGAAAGACGCCTGAGCACACACGAAGCAGTACGTAGAAGCTAGCAAGAAGCCTGCTGGATACTTCCGCCAAAGTCCCACGTAATATACTACTATACTAAAGCGGGAAGCTTTTGCTTTTTCTGGGTTTTTTAAATTTTTATTGAAAGTGTATTGTCCAGCATGAACCGTCCTTTTGGTGAGCAGTGTTCCCAGAAAACAATAATTTCTCTCCACGGGCGTACCGATGCACAGCCATCTCAAATCGTTTCCCGATCATTTCCGGTGATGCTGCTACCAAGGCACAAAACAATAATTCAGAACAATATACTATGTGAACAGTACCCATTGGAAAAATAAGTTCCCGACCGATTAATGTCCATTTTTACATCACGCCATTGGTAAACAGGGCACCAACAATTGTCCGGAGAGCAGTGTTCCAGAAAACAATAATTTCTCTCCACCGGCATACCATTTCTCTCCACCGGCATACCGATGCACAGTTGTTTCAAATCGTTTCCCGATCCTTTCCGGTGATGTTGCTACCGGGGCACAAAACAATAATCCAGAACAGTATACTGTGTGAATAGTAACCCATTGGAAAAAATTAATAAGTTCCCGACAGATTAATGTCCATTTTTACATCACGCCATCGGTAAACAGTGCACCAACAATTGCCCGGAACAGTATCCGAATATACCCAGAACTGCTAAACGAAACAATAGACCAAATAAACTGAAACAGCACATCAAAAACATTAACCCACCCGAACCATAAACCGAAACAATTACCGAATTGTAACCCAGAGCAATACGCTCGAATAAACCGGAACAACAAAAACAATAAGTCAACACTATGCATTCACGTGAACAGTGATCCAAAAGAAATGCAAACAAAAAAATCCCCCAAAAAAAACTGAGACTCTTCCTCCCTCGACCCGGAACAGTAAAACCAGTGAAACGGAACAACACCCAAATACACCAAAAACATTAGTCCCCCCAAACTTTAAACCGAAACAGTACCTAAATTGTTACCCAGAACAATACACCCGAATAAATCAGAACAACAAAAATAATAAACCCGCACATGTTGTTTTCCTGCTTATTTCAGCAAAATACAAACGGGATCGGACACGGGTGCGGCGTGCGCCGCGTTTTTTCGGCGCTAGTAAGCTAGCTAATTAGCTTAGCAATCAATCTAAAACAACGAATGACTAGTACACGATCCTAACCTCTTCGACATCAACCCCTCCGCTCGTACCAAGGGCACCCAGCCGCTTAGGGTTTCTCGTGCCTCCCGCCGGCGCCGCCGCCGACCTACCTTGTCTCCTTTGGTCTTAGGGCCATGGAGGTGTGGTGGATCTTGACGCTTGCCGGTGGGAGGGCTTCGTTTTTAGGTGTGTTTTTTAATTTTGTTCGGGTTTGTGTCCTGATTGGAGAGGCGAGGTGGCGGCGGCTCTCTGAAGATGGAATAAGCTTCTTCCCGCCTGGTCCCCGTTTCGTTGATGCTTCTAGCATCATCGGAGGGCGTGTGGAGATTTGTCTCCGTCGGATCTCATGGAATTCGGTTTGCGTTTGTCTTCAGTGGATTCACATGGATTCGGTCTTCGTTCGTCTTTGTTCGTGTGTCTACAGGTTGGACCGTTTCGTATTGACTGGCATCTTTTCATAGGTATACAGTACAGTTTTCAAACTATTAATCGACAAGATGGCTACTGACCAAAAGATTTCAGAGATGTGTCTACCAACCATCCGTAGGCACGTTGTTATGCCGGTTACGTGACCATCGAGCATTTATTGTGATGTGTCTGCCCTGCTGACCACTGTTTTCGTGGTTTTAGGCGCGCCACGTACATTCTCATCAAAACCACTAATCCAGTTGGTTGACCTGCTGTCGTGACCGGCTTGGCATCAATTATATTCACTGAGTCTTGGCTGCGTTGTCATGATAGAGAGAGATCGTAAACACTAACCTGTACTACCTCCGTTTCTAAATGTAAGACGTTTTTTAGTTCAACTCATTTAGGAACAGAGGGTGTATCTATCTGCTAGTATCAAGTTCCCCAAAAAAAGAACATGAAATGAATCTAGCTACTTGCGTGGATCGAATCCTATGTTTTGGTTTGGTTCTCAACGTGTAATCACTAAGAAAGAAATGTTCTTCAACGCTTTTAGGTGGTAGACAACATATCGTCGACAGTAAGGCCCCGATTGGAAGCCCTGTAAAAACTGTACAACGGTTTATAATTACAGTTGTATATTACTGGACCCTAGTAAAAGACAACTGGATTATTTTTCCACATGTAATGCCCTTGTATTTCTCTTTTTAATAAATCCACATGGTGTGGCAGCGAGGCCAATCAGGGCGGCCGGCTCAACCGCTCAAGTCTCCACCGCCTAGCTCGTCACCAAGACTCATTCGTTTTTGTTTCCTGGCCTCGCTCGGCTTGTAAAGTTTACGGGTGGGGTGGAATATAAACGATAATCCAAGCGCTCGGTTTGGAATAGAAATCGGCTCCGTAATTTACACTGGTATTGGATGGAAAAACGACAATCCAAGCACGCCCCAAGACGGTAATGGTGACTGTTAATTTTCCAAACCACTACGAGTAGTCTTTTGTAAGCGACGTGTGTGTGTGTATGAATTGTGCAAGCTCCTCGTCCATGCTGGCATCCCGCATCATGCGATACACTGGACGCCAATCCGATACAAGAATTTAATCAGAAGCGGGGTGAATCCTATAGGGTTACAGGGAGGAGGGGATGAGCACACGCAGGTGCAAAGGAGACTGGCATGTTCTTCGTTGCCCTCTCTCAGACAACGAAGACAGTAGTAGTAGGTAGCTGTTGGTAGCTCGGGCCGAATCTAAAGTTGGGCATTGCGGGAGACCATGGGCTTTAGTCCCGCACGACCCGTTTGCACGCACGATTGCTTGAGATGGTGAACCCCTCGTGTCAAGTCACGGTAGACTTCGTGACAGTCCCCCACCCTTGAAAATCGGCTTGGCCCCAAGCCACCAAAGCAGGGAATTGGTCTTGCATATCCTGGAGGGACTCCCATGTTGCCATATGAGTAGGTAAACCTGTCCTTTTAACTAGCACTTGCATCGATGTACCATTGGCAAGCTTGACGAGGTGGCGCGGAAGAATTTCTTCAGGGATAGCACTAGTGTCAGTGTCCAAGCAAATGTCTGACATATCAAGACATACTGCATGTCAGGGGCGATACATGGACAGCCGGGTGAATTTTGCTCTTCTCCGGCAATTGAAGCTGGTAAGCCACTGGTCCCACCCGCTGCAATACTTCAAATGGCCCAAAGTACTTGAAAGAGAGCTTCTCATTTTTGGCATCACGCGACCGCCATCTGCACATATGGATGTAACTTCAGATAAACATGATCCCTCAAAAGAGAATTCCCGTTTCATTCACCCTTTATTGGCCTGGGCTTTCTTACGTTGGCATGCACGGTGCAGCTGATTCTGGATGGCAACAATCATATCGGCTCAGTTTTGAAGCCACTTCTCGAGTTTAGGCACTGACGTAGGCGACACATCTGTAATGCCCAGTTATCTCCATATAGGACCATGAATGGTGTGTTCTTCAAAGCCAAGTGATAACTTGTGTTATACCAAAATTCCGCCAGTGCCAGCCAATGATGCCACTTGGTGGGACAAGAATGAACAAAGCACCTCAAATATGTTTCCAGACATTGATTGAGGAGTTCAGTCTATCCATCTGTCTCAGGGTTTTCAGCACTGCTCATATCCAACTGAGTATCTGTGAGCTTGAACAACAGCTGCCAAAAAAGGCTAGTGAGCACTCTATCCCTGTCAGATATGATCTTCAAGGGCATGCCATGCAGTTTGTAAATGAGCAATCTGAGAGGCAGTAAATGGATGCTTGAGTGGAATGAAGTGAATGTGCTTACTGAATTTATCAATGACTACCAAAATGGAATAATGGGAGTATGATTTGGGCAACCCTTCAGTGAAATCCATGTTGATAATCTCCCGAGCCTGGTTAGGGACAAGCAGGGGTTGAAGAGGTCCAAACAATTTAGTGTGCTCCACTTTAGCTTGCTAACAGATGGTGCAATTCCTCACATAGTCTTTAATAGCTTGCTTGAGTTCTGGCAAAGCAAACAAGGACTTGACCCTTTGGTAAGTACTTGTGATTCCAGAGTGGCCCCCAATGCCACTCGAGTGCAAGGAATGGAGAATATTCCGCCGGGCTTCACCGTTGTTTCCTACATAAATCTAACCTTTGTACCTGAGCACACCTTCTTGTAATGTGTACTTGCCATCTGTAGCAGGCTGAACTGCTAATGCAGTAATCAGTTTTTGAGCTGTAGGATCATCAATATCTAGCTATGAGATTGGTGGTCCATGTAGACACACAAGTAATCGGAGCACAATTGTCAGTTTCTTCAAATCATCTGCTCAACGAATCAGCTGCTTGATTACAAGCCTCTTTCTTGTATTTGGTCTGTGTTGTAAGCCCATCAACTTGACAAATTTTTTGTGTTTAATAGAGGATATTAATCTCTACTCTACTAAGTGGGCATGCTTTTATGACCAGCTCGAATGATAAATTCCTGATGTTGCACATAGGATCGCCATCTATCTATTGCTAGGAGAATAGCCAAACATTCTTTTTCATATGTCGACATGGCCTGAGATTTGATCCCTAAGGATTTACTAAGGAATGCTATAGGATGTCATTCTTGCATTAACACAACCCCACTGCCATTGTGACAGGCATAAGTCTCTACAGTGCATTGCTTTGCAAAATCAGGGAGTTTCAAAACTGGTGCAGAGACCAAAGCATGTTTAATGGCTCCAAAAGAATTCTACGTTATGTCTCTCCAAACAAACACTCGTCCCCTTTTTACTAGCTCAGTCAAGGGACTGCTCAACACCCCATAATTCTTTACGGATCTCCTATAATACCCAACCGGGCCTAACAAAGCTCTAACTTGTTTGATAGATCTAGGTGTTGGCCAGTTCTGTATAGCCTCTATCTTTATACTGTCAGTAGACACTCCTTCTCTGCTAATCACATGTCCTAGATATTCTAGGTGTTGTTGAGCAAAGAAGCACTTGGAGAGTTTAACATAGAATTTATGTTTGTGCAGAATTGTGAATACTAGTTGCAAATGTTCCAAGTGCTTAGATAAGGACTTGCTATATATGAGAATATCATCCACAAATAATTTGAAGTTCTGAAAAACGTTTGTTTCAATCTATTGTTCAGGGCTTTGCGACAGAGTTGTAAATTCTTCTAGCCTTGTAAATTCTTCTAAAAAAAGAGTTGTAAATTCTTCCAGCCTTGTAGAATTCTCTGCAATCAACCAACCACACACGGTTCTCATATCATATATTGAGTGGCATCTTCCTTTGTACATAAATATGGTACGTATATGTTGCATGACTGGCCGGGACACAGCATGTAGTGTGTATTCCTAAGGCAGGGCATGTGTAAGTGTAACTCAACTTGTGGACAAAGATGCACACCATTTGCAAAGGTATTGAATCTGTTTAAATAGGCACTATCACAGTACTGGTTAAACCGGTATGGTTGATTCCTAAGTCTAGCCCCTTTGCAGGGAAGTTCTAAACATAGGCTGTGGTTAAGTTCACTTATGGTGGTAGGCCGTCGCGGGGCACGTGAATACCTCTGGATAGGGCCATAATTCGGCGAGGCTACAGATGGTTAGGCAAAGCCGTAGCAGTCAGCATGTGTTTTAGTCCATTGCTACTTAGTTGCATGCCTGTCACTTTGCAACCAATCATACATACACTGACTTGCTAATTCTGGAATTTTTGTGGTGTTATGAAATTTCAGGTACAGCTTTGAGAGAAGTCAATGAGCAATGTCGTTTCTAAGAAGGTATGAAATATATGGTTTCATTTGGTTATTAGTTGAATTCTTCGCTTTGTCGTTCGTTTACTGCACCAAGTTGTTTTCCTGTAACAGAGCACCGGCTCCAATGCTACTGCTTTCTGTGCGTAGTTGGGTCGATGTAGAAGTCGGGAAGGTGGATGAGAAGCTTGCTTTGTTATGCCCTTCATCAGCCCACAAGTCAGTTCTTGCTAGCGAATAAGGGAGGGCTCACAGGTAGGCTTATGTTCCCGATGGATCAACTGATATCAGATTCCTTACCCTTCAGGGGTTGGTTTCATTATGTGCATCAAACTGATTTCTCTCGCTATGTTTTCAGAAACATCGAAACTCAGCGATAAGAAATTGAGTTGCTGGTTGGGCAGCCTGTTGTGGGTCACACCGTGGCGTGGCAAGCATGTCGTACGCTGGCTTGAGCAGCAGCTCTGACTGCTGGCCGTGTGTCTTCGCCAGACCTCGGACCATGGCAGGGCAGCACGAAGACCCGTTGTTACTGTGGTTGTGAAGGAAGGGCAAAACTGTAGCGACCCGACCCACTATGGTCAAGTCTCTGTGCTTTCTGTGCCGTCCCTGGATCAGTATGCTGGCACACACAGTACTTCGATGAAATATCATAACATCACATGTAAAAGAAATACCGTAGATCCAGAGTATACCTTATTTATCATAGCGGAAACAAATCAATAAGGGTGTGGAGTCCCATCAACGCCAACGGCAAGTTGAGTGTAGACCGTAACCCTACAACGTAACTCTTACTCGTCGTAGAAATCCTGCAACATGATACGTTGCAGCCGTGTAGGTCAGTACATTGAATGTACTGGCAAGATCACATATGAAGGGAGATGAAAATAAGTCTATCACTATATGCAATATGGCAATGGAGGCTATATGTCTGAGTTTTTGCATAAAGCTGATTTTTCCCTAACTAGAAATTAATCAAATCATCCTACAAAGTCGATGTCATTAATGAGATGGTTCCGCCAACCAAATTCTCATATCCCAAAGTTGTCATTAATCCCAAATTCATTTAATCAGTAACGATGTTGAGAATATCCAGATAATCCAATTCCAGTCGCTCAAATTGTCCGTAACCGGGGACACGGCTAATCGATTAGTTTAACACTCTGCAGAGGTTTGCGCACTTTTCCCACAAGACTCGATCGCCTCCTTTGAAGTCCTCGCACTGCCTGGTGTTTGAGAACAGGATGACCGAGAGGTAGTCTTTCCGAAGTACTCAACTATGCTAGAGCCCATAATAGCTTGCGGTTGCACATGGAAGCTTCTGGTCTTGAAAGATCCATCAATCTCTTTGAGCCTGGGTGGCCTTTCGTAAAATTGGGTGATCACTGGTCAATCCCTCGGATCCCCTAGTATAACTGGGTGGTCACTGGTCAAGCCCCAGGATCCCCTCTTGAGTGTGTAGCACTGGGTGATCACTAGTCAATCCCTAGGATCCCCCCTTGAGTCTATAAAGTTGGGTGATCACTAGTCAATCCCTAGGATCCCCTCTTGAGTCGATAGAACCAGGTGATCACTAGTCAGTCCCTAGGATCCTCTCTTCTTGCAGGCAGTCCACCCAGAGGTGTATTGAAATCTTGAAATCTTGTAGTCTTGAGGTTGATCCATATATTATAATCATACTCACATCTCACATGTAACACTCATACCAATCCCCGTCTATGGAAGCATAGCTGCAACTAACTTAACAACGATTCCCGGGGCTTGGTGACAAGGGTGTGGGTTCCTACCTCATGATTCTACTCAAGCTACAAGTTTTAATATTCCTATTGAATGCAAGATGAAAAAGTGGCACTAATGCAATAAAATCATAGGTATTCAAAATATGATCAAAGTGAACTTGCCTGGTAAATGTTGAGGAAGATAAATCGCTCTCAGAAAAACTTGATAGAACTATTCGTCACTCTCCGATGAAATCTATATAGCAAAACATTGCATTCACATAAATAAACACATCTAGCAAGCAATTCTGTCAAACAAAATAACAATCCAAAAACAATAAAATAACAATGAAATCAAAGAAAACCAAATAAAGATCGAAGGAGAAACCAACTCACACAATAGCAATCAATACTCACCTAACAACACTAAACTAATCTAAATAACTATTCAACAGTAAATAAAATACAATCTAAATAAGACAACACCAAGCAAATGTACAAAATTATTAACTAGCAAAAATGAGCTAATTAAAAACTATCATAACTATCTAGTTATCACCAATTCAAGTATAACAACAAGAGAACAAATAACATAACCCTAAATCAAAATCAAGAACTAAATTATTGCTATTTGACAGAATAACAACTAACTATATTAACATGGCAAAAAGAATTACTTTTGAAACTAATAACACTAATTATATTACTACAATTAGGAGCTAAGCAAACAAAATACAAAACAATATATATAAAAAATTATAAAATTATATCTACTGTATTCTAACAGAAGTATATCATAACATGTTAAAATCTACAAAAAGAACTAACTAAAATTATTAAAAACAACAATTAAATGACTAGAACAACTATAAAAGTAAAACAGTACTGTTTTAACTAAAACCTAATTTTAAAATATACTAAAAATAACTCACTAAGTACTAATACAGAAAAAAAACACTAAGAAAATAGCAGCAAAAAGAATCAATCAAAAATATGTTTTTGAACTCAAGATATTCACAAAATAGTGATTTGAGCAAATTTGAGAAAATGCAAATTTAAGATTTTCAAACATAAAAAGTTTTTGGATCTACAGAAACTACACATTTTTGTGAAATCGTAGCAATTGGAATAGCTCAATTTCGATAAGCAGGCAATTAGATATGATTTTTCTAAGATTGCTATTTTTCTGAAAAGAAAAGTTACGGGATTTTTTATTTTTTTTTGGATCTCACCGGAGTTGGGGAAGATGACAGGAAATTGCTCGGGTCCGGTGATGTCGTGACTCCCAGAGGAAGGCAAGGATGGGACAGGGAGTAGGAGTCCGAGGTGAGTCCGGGAAGAACCGTGGAGGCGTCGGGATCGTCCCCGGGCGACGAGGAGCGGCCGCCGGAGTAGCCAAACTCCGGCGAGCAATTTGCGGAGATGAGGATCGGGGAAGAACTACTAAAGGAGGGTAATTGGACGAGGGAGGCAAGGGCATCGCGGGTAGGTATTTATAGGGCTCGGGACGGTGTCTAGGTGCAGTGGACGTGGTGGCCGAATCCGGCAATGGCGAGATCTCCGGCGAGACGGTTCCGGCATTAAATGGCGTCTTTATTGCGAGGAGGAACGCGGGGAAGGAGAGGGATCTCTGGGGAGGGACTACCGGGGCGAGGAAGGCAAGGGCAGGCAGGGGGTGCGGGAATCCCGGCGTCCATGGCGATCTCGAGCTCCCGTTCTGGAGCTCTCGAGAGGTTGGGGACGACCTCCTTTGGTTGGCCCAACTTCATGTGGGCTTTGCTGTTTTTTTTAACAACGAAATAAACGGAAGAAAACAATATACAAAACTAATAGTATGTTTTATATAGTAATATTATATATCACAAAATTTATAATAAAATTTCCTAAATCGTGAACATTTTTTTATGTCCAAATAAAATACTTTTTGAAAATATATTTTTGAAAATTGCAAAAAATGAGTTTGAATTGGATTTCAAATGTTTTTCAAATAAGTTTCTGTTGGTTTCATAATTCATTTTCCATATTTTATTTATGATATTTGAAGGAGTCATATTTCCTTCTCTCTTTATTTTATTTAAATAAATGGAAATGAATTTGAAACTCAAAATGGAAACTTTCCAAAAGTGAATTCAAATGGAATTCAGAAATGATTTTTTTTTCAGAACTCTCCACTCTATTTCATACCTTGAAGAAGTCATATTATCTACTCTCATGAAAATCCTTGAGTGGCATAAAGTTTTTTTTTACTTGATTTTTTTTTCAAACGAACTTCAAATTGTTATCACGGAAAGAATTGGGAAAGTCCTTTTATTCCCTCTCATTAAGTTTTCAAAAGTTTAAAATTCCACTCCATTTCAAACAACAATCATTCAAGCAGTAATAATCACTTATTTAATATAACATTCCAAAATTTAGAATTTTGGGATGTTACAAAAACAAAACCCCTGGAGCAGATGGGGCAATGGACAAGTGCAGACTGCTATGCTAAGTTCATGTAACTGTCGTTTCCATTATTTCTTTCTTTTTTGTTTGCGTTGCAAGTTGCAAGACTGCAAGAAGTGGATGTTATCATAAAAGGAAAAAAGTGGATGTTATCATGAGGGGAAAAAGTGTGTTTAGTATGCAGATTGATAGTTGTGTGACATCCACAGGCCTTAATCATGTCATTAACATAGTAAGTATTCCATGTCATCATTATTGTCATAACTGAATTGGAATTAAGGAATTAATTCAAAATTCGAATTAAAGTGCAGAAAATATTTCTTCAAACACTTAATTAAAATTGTTCATATTTGTGCAAATAATCACTGATTAATTTCCATGCAGGAACCAACATCATTTGAAATTATTAAAATGCCCTTAACCTATTTAAATAGAGTCAACAGCATTAAAGCATGCCATTTCAAATCAAATGAATAGTTAAACCACTCAAAATAAATTGAAACATGTTGGGCTAACTCAAAACATTGCCTGATATTAATGTGCTAAATTTCATGTTCAACAAAAATCATTTGATATCAAAATAAAATGCAAAATGGTGGAGGAAAGGCAAAGCAGAAAAGAAAAATAAAAGAGGAAAACGCTCACTGTGCCTTTGGGCTCTAGTGCGACAGTAGCACGGCCCAGCCTACAACTGGCCTTCTCCTTCCTCACGTACAGAGAGGAAGGCAGAGCCATGGCGTGGCCACGGCGCACGCCGTCCACGCGCCCGATGCGCTCGTGTCAAACATCTAGCATGCCCCCGAGGAGTATAAAGCCCTCCCCGACGCAGTGGACAACCCTAGTCCTCCTTCCTCCCTCTCCTCGCGTCGCCTCATTCGATTCTTTGGCGCCCGAGCTCTGCTCGCCATGGCCGTCACGGCCAATGGCCACCCTGCTACCTGAGACCATGTCCGGGAGCTCCGTCATGGTCGGCTTCATCACCACGCCGAAGGGTTCGAGTTAGGAGGCCCCGTACGCTCGCCATCGAGAACATCTTCATCGCGTACGTCACCGGCGTCCAGCGTCGTTTGCCGAGGCTCCGGTCCACCTCCGGCCTCCCCGACCACACCTCCGAGCTCGCGGTGAGCTCCTCGTTCCGCCCCCCCCCCTTTTCCCCCTCGATCCATTGCCATATCAGGGGCCGGGTCCCAATTGTCACTGACTCATTTTATTTAACAGATTTTTAACTAAATTTAATTAGTTTAGCCGCAGCCTCCCAGCGCCCGCTGCCGCTACTCCCTGCTAGCACTGCTAGCTGCTGCATGGTGCTCCTAGCTGCCGTTGCTTGCTTTGCTGCCGCTGCTGCTGCTTATGCTGCTAGCACTGCTTGCTGCTGCTAGCTGCGCTGCTGCTGCTCTGTACTGCTACTGCTACTGCCGCCGCCGGCTGCTGCTGCTGCTTGGCCATGGCCGCCGGCGTCCCTGTGTGTGCTCGTGCGTGAGCACAGCCACACAGTGGCTGGCTGGGCCACTGCCACCTGGGGCCCGGCTCCTGATAATTAGGGGTAGGCCTAATTAGTTTAGCCCAAACCCCCCTAATTAGACTAATTAAATTTAGTTAAAAATCTGTTAAATAAAATGAGTCAGTAGCAATTGGGACCCACACACACTTAAAATCTGTTAAACATTGACAGATGTTTTCCTTCTTCTTTTAAAATGCTTAGTAATGCATTAGGTCACATCAACACCACATTTTTGCCATGACAAACATTTTATGATGCATTCGTTTGCTCTATAGTTTATTGTTTTCCGCATTACTTCCTTTCCGGTAGACCCCGAGACCGCTGTTGATTAGGTGATCGACTACACTTCACTATTATGCAGAATGAAGATTCTCGAATGCAAAAAAGAGAGAATCTTTGACATTGGGTTCATTGACCCATATATCATTAATGAAATAATGATAAAAGACTTCCCCGATGACACCGAGGCTAACTTGCTAAGGTTTTTGAAGACACAAAATACCAAAACAGATATACTATTTCCTTACAACTTCAAGTGAGTGTTACTGTCTTGTACTACAAATTCTATTTTGCTTACTCAATGTTATGTGTAGTTGAGTTATGCATGCCTGCTTATATAAACATGTGCGCAGGTTCCACTGGATCCTGCTGAACATTAAAGTTGACGCTGGAACTGTTGAAACCATTGACTCACTAGGTAAAGACCCTAAAGAATACACCAGCCTGATTTTGATGCTCGACAGGTAATTTCAATCAGTATCACACTATATCGGCCTCTTTCGTTCATTTGCTGATATCAAGTAATTAACAACTCATTTATTCATTTTCTTTGCCGGGCAGGGTTTGGAAACGGTTCATCAAAGAGGTTGTCGGTGAATGGAAACCGAAGCTGACATGGCGACGGACAAAAGTAATTAAGTAGTACTAGCTAGGTCTGCGCACCTCTTTAATTCTAGTATCAATACCATTATCATGCTTGATTATTATCTGATTGAATTCTATTCTCGCAAAGTGCATGAGGCATGAACATGGGACTAATTTATGTGCATACTACGTTTGCGAGAACATTCGCATGACGACCGAATGGCACAGAGATGTAAGACAACAACGGCTATGTAAACACTATTCATTTTTTTTTTATCATGATCTAATATATATACACACAACTAATATATTCATATTGATCTCCTTCTTTAAAGATGCAAGAGATACGGGATAGGCTCCTACCACATAACCGCATACGATCAATTCAAGAGGAATTTGCGGGATTTTTGCTTGGCGAGGTCATATCTGAAAGCGGAGAATACTATTGCACCTAATGCCTGCATGTAATGGTTTGCAAATTGTAGGAGAAATTGTATATACGAATATATATATATGTGTATGCATGGTCGTACGAGAAATTATATGATATATGTATGGTCATACGAGAAATTATATTATATATGCATAACGTATACAGTATGTAGTAGCGTAAAATATGTTTGTAATGAAAAAGAATTGAATGGAAAACACAAAATGAAAAGGAAAAATAAACCATAAACCCTAAAACCCTAAACCCCTAAACCCCTAAACCCATAAACCCTTTAGTCCCGGTTGGTGACACCAACCGGGACTAAAGGTCTCCCGCCCCCGGCGCGCGCTGGCGGCCACGTGGAGGGACATTAGTCCCGGGTCGTGGCCAACCGGGACTAAAGGGTGGGGGCCTTTAGTCCCGATTTACTTGTCCCGGTTGTCCACCCGGTACTAAAGGCCTTTCCCAACCGGGACTAAAGCCCCGTTCTCCACTAGTGTCATTACATGGTGAAAAGAAAGAGAAATGGATATCCATCGATCAAAATGCCTGCATAGTCATACCTAAACTAATTAGACAATCTTCGCTTGACAGTTTATTTAGGTAGTACATAGTCACCAACATTAGTTTTGTTACTTGATGAGCGAGCCTGTATTTGCAAATAAGCAAAGGTACTAATTAACCACTGCCAATGATTATGTGTTCCTTACTAATTCTATTGGTTTAAACTGACTGCAGGTACTCACAACTGAGAAAAGTGAACCTGAGGTTGGCATGCTAAAGGATATTAGATTGCAAATTATAGCAAAATGCGACGGTTTACCACTTGCCGTCAAGGTGGTGGGAGGACTCTTATGCCAACGGGAGAAAGAACAACGTGCTTTGGAAAAGGTCCTGAATAATACCATATGGTCAGTATCTTAGATGCCAGAAGAGCTCAACTATGCAATATATCTTAGCTACGAGGACTTGTCCCCTTGTTTAAAACAATGCTTTCTACACTTCTCCCTTAAGCCTAAAAAGATGATTTTAGTTGACTTGGAGTTTGTGGGCATGTGGATTGGTGAACGATTTGTTCATGGGGACTCGGATAGATTGGAAGAATTAGGAATTGAGTACCATAAGGAATTAATATTGAGGAACCTTATCGAGCCAGATACATCATACCTCGGTCAATATGCTTGCCACATGCATGATGTTGTTCGTTCATTTGCTCAATATGTGACTAGAGATGAAGCACTAGTAGTTCACAATGGAGAAAGTGATAGTAGTAAACTTAAGTTGGAAAGGTTTCTTACGTTGTCTATAGAAACCAACGGCGTGGAATCAGATGAATTTGGGTGGAGAAGTTTACAAGAGCAGACATCACTAAGAACATTAATATTAACTGGAAATTTTAAGATTCGACCAGGTGATTCCTTGGTTATATTTTCAAGTCTACGTACTCTACATGTAGAATCTAGAAATTTTGCCGCATTGGCTAAATCCCTCTATCATCTCAAACACTTGAGGTATCTGTCAATACAAAATTGCAATGATATAAAAAGCCTACCAGAGAAGATTCACAAGATGAAATTCCTACAACACATTAGTCTTGTAGGTTGTGAGAATCTTGTGAAACTTCCCGATAGCGTTGTAAAGTTACATGAACTGAGATATCTTGACCTTGATGGCACATGTGTAAATGGTATGCCTAGGGGTTTCCGTGCTCAAACGAAATTGAGAACAATATATTGGTTCCGAGCCAACATGGATGGTGAATGGTGCAGTTTGGAAGAGCTCGGGCCTCTGTCCCAGCTTATGCAGATTGGATTATCGAGTGTGGAGAATGTATCTACTGCCTCATTTGCCACGAAGGCCAGGCTTCATGAAAAGGTGCATTTGTCATTCATGAGCTTACACTCCAGTAGTATACTGGGTGATGATGGATTGGTCAAAGAGGGAGTATCTGAGAAGGATCAAGGAGTAACTGAGGAGGTGTTTGATTTGCTTTGTCCTCCACCTTGCATAGAACATATTCACATTGAAGGATATTTTGGGCGTCGGCTTCCAAGATGGATGATGTCGACAATGATGACGCCACTCAATAGCTTGAGGATACTATCAATGGATCACCTGGCTTGCTGCACCCAACTCCCTGATGGCATGTGTCAGCTCCCATGCCTAGAGGTCCTACGGGTCTACCGAGCTCCAGCAGTCAAGCATGTAGGGCCTGAATTTGTGCAACCCCGTAGTCACCATCATCTTCCTTCATCCCAGGCCGTGGCTACGTTTCCGAGACTGCAGAAATTGATCTTGAATATGGTGGAATGGGAGGAGTGGGAGTGGGAGGAGGAAGTGCAAGCTATGTGGGCCTTGGAGGAACTTAGAATCGCAAGTTGCAAGTTGAGGCGTATCCCTCTTGGACTTGCCAGCCATACAAGGGCTTTGAAGAAGTTAATCATACGGCAGGTCCATCAACTCCATTCTATAGAGAACTTTGCTTCTGTAGTCGAGCTCAATCTGTATGTATTGCCGAGTAAATTGCACAAAACCACCACTTTGAGGGCTAGGTTTTCAGAAAACACTAGGTTACAGTTTCTTGACAAATTGCACTATGTCTCTCGTAAACATTTTGCAAAAACCACTGATCGGCGGATAAGCCTCGTTTGAGCACGCTTATGACAGGTGGGGCCCTTTTTTGCCTACGTGGCGTAACATTTCATGCCAGATCAATTTTAATTTTAATTTACAAACTAGTCCTTACATTTTACACAGACACCCCTGAATCAAAAAGAAAAAATGCAATTAGCCCCCACTCCCTTCGATCCCCATCTCTCCCTTGACGAGCACGACCGGCCACATGAACGCGGGCCTCGACAGCGGCACGTCCGGCGGCGGAGCGGAGTGCGTCAGGATCTACAGGATGGCGTGCGCCTTGGGACGCTCCCCAGGGTTGGGGTGGCTGCATGCGAGGCCCAGCAGCAGGAGCCGCTCCGCCCCGGCCTCGTCGAACGCGCCGGCGAGCCTCGGGTCGACAGCCTCGAGGACGCTTCCCGCGCCATGGAGCTCCCACGCCTCCTCCAGCAGCTGGCTGCACCCGGCGGGTCGGCAACAGGAGTTCCGGCGGCCGCAGACGATCTCCAGCACGACGGCGCCAAAGCCGAAGACGTCCGACTCCTTGGTGGCCCTGCCGGTGTGGAAGCACTCGGGCGCGATGTAGCCCAGCGTGCCCGGTCGGTGTAGGAGGCCTTGTCGGAGTCGAGCGCACGGGCGAGGCCGAATGGTCCTCCGTCCCGACGACCACGACGGTGAGTGCGGCGTGCAGCTCGTGCGGCGCGCACGGCTCACGCTGGGAAGGGGCACCAGCGAGCTCGCCGGGGCATCCGCCGGGAGAAAGATAGAGAGAGAAGGAGAAGGGCATCCACAGCAGGCCGGCAGGGCATCGAAGGAGCTGGAAGGAGGACGGCGATGGTGTGCGGTAGACAGATCCCGATCTGAATCGGGAGGGAGAGATTTTTTTTAGAAAGGAGAGGAGTTTTTGACAAAAGTGTGGGGGTGTTTTCGCTTTTTTACCCATCTAACACTGTCTTTGGTAAAACGCTATGCCACATCAGCGAAATAGGGGCCCCATCTGTCATAAACGCACTTAACCGAGTCAGATACGCCAATCAGTGGTTTTTGCAAAAAGATTATACAAGACATGGTGCAATTTGTCAAGAAACTGTAACCTAGTGTTTTCTGAAAACCTAGCCCTCAAAGTGGTGGTTTTGTGCAATTTACTCTGTATTGCCTGACCTGACTAGGATCTCCAATTTCCCCAAACTGCAAAAGCTTGAGATCGATCGCTGCCGAAAGCTCAAGTCGCTGCAGGGGACAAATGCACTCCGAAGACTCGTGCTGACAGTTCACTACAGTGAGACACGACTCCCGGTGTACCTGCGGACTATAAAGCCAAGTCATTTGCTGCTCAGCTGCGGCCTAAGGGTGCTCGCTTCCATGGCTTTGGGAAAGTCTGGCCCCGAGTGGGACAAGTTCAGCCATATCTAGCATGTCGAGGCTTATACCAGGTTTTAAGTTGAAGGCATTGAAAAGAGATGACACCTATTATACACGAGCGACCCCTACATCATGGAGCCGGACAACCATCTAAAGGTAATATACCAGGTTTCTCTTTTCCAGTATATATATATATAGTTTATTTGTTTTCTTAATCACCTCTTGTTGATTCCATCTTAGTATTGTAGTTCACTGGTCCACCTCGAGCGGCCGAGGCGGCTGGGCTTCAATCTCAAAGGGACCCTCCCGAACATTCGTCCGACTCCACTCACCGTCGCCGCCGCTGCCGGCCACCGCCGGCGACGGGATGGGGACGTCGGTGTAGGTGACGCCGCTGAGCGGTTTTTTTTTTTTTTTTTTTTTGCGGGAAGGCCCCCTCTATTACATACCTGCTCGCCGTCGATGGCTTCCGCTTCCTCCTCGACTGCGGCTGGACCGACTTCCGCCCTCTCCTCCAGCCCCTCGCCAGGTATGTACCTATCCCCGCCACCACCCGTCCCCGCGAGCTTGATTCCTCGTCGACTCGGTTGTTCTGGTGCCACCGTGCGCGGGTGTGGTTGGCTGCCTCGCCGGACGCACGCCACCTGCTCGACGAATTGTGTCGGCTAGGTCAAGGCATTCTGTGCAGCCGTGCGCGCCCTCTGCTCGGCCCATTGCCTACATTGGTGGGGAGGGGAAAGGATGCTGGGCACCTGCTCGACTAAAAGGTTTATTAGGACGCTGGGTATTTATGTTTTTGTTTGTTTGCTGTAATGGTTGAGATCTTTGCTGTTTGGAAATTTGACTAGTCGAATGAATCACATGTTTAGGTGCTCCAATTTGCATGAACGCAGGCTCATTTGCATCCGTATCATGTAGTGCCAAGGGGTGTGTTCTCCATGTATAATTTTTTGTCAAGAATGTGCCGAGTTGCTCTACTATTTTGTTCATTTACTCTGACTGGTGAGGCCGAATATATCAGCAATTGTTTTATACATTGGCCTACACATCATTGTTCATGGATGACTCTTACCATTTGAATATCTCTTCTGCAGCAAGTTGCTGACTTTGACTTGTTTACTTTGGATGATATTGATGCTGCATTCCAAAATGTCGTGACACTGAAATACTCACAAAATCACCTTCTTAATGGTCAGTGCGATCATGTTGATGTTCACCACCTTGGTATGCTTAATTGTACTCCCTCAACAGCCATTTCTCTATTTCTCGGTAGATAAAGGTGAAGGAATAGTTATTGCGCCGCTTGTCTCTGGGCATCTTTTGGGGGGGTACAGTATGGAAGATAACAAAAGATGGGGATGACATCGTCTATGCTGTTGACTTGAACCACCGAAAAGAAAAGTTAGGCCTTTGTTGTGTTTGCCCTGTACAGATTTATTGCTCTTTAGCTTGAATGAATAACTAACACTAATGTGCTTTTCAGGCATTTGAATGGTACTGCCGTTGGATCCTTTGTACGGCCAGCTATTCTGATTACTGATGCTTACAATGCCTTGAACAATCAGGTCTACAAAGGCAGCAGGATCAAGATTTCATTGGTACAGCACTGGGCTAGCTATCAATCAATACTCTCTAGCATTAGATATGTTATTCACCCCATGTCCCCTCCCCCCTGGTCAGATACTCAGATTGTGCTACCAGCTCATGATGAAGTACCAATTGATATTACTGTTACACTTAGAATTCAGGAAGATGCACCGATACATTTGGGATTTTTTTCTCGCTTTTATTCATGGTGAAGTGTCATGGTCAGATGCGATGAACAACTTAAAAGTTTTAGAGCTCCCAAATCACTACTTGTTTGCATGTTATTTTACTTGCATTATATGTCAAAACCTCTTTCTTGAAGACTTGAAATGTCATCCTGTTTTATGCAGATTCAATGGTGAAAGTTCTATCAAGTGGTGGTAACGTGTTACTGCCTGTTGATACAGCTGGTAGAGTGCTAGAACTTCTTTTAATAATGGAGCAGGTGAAATCTTGATTTTATCAACACTGTACTCTTTTATCCTATCATGCATGATATGCTAACCTATTATCTTCATGCATTGCAGTACTGGGCTCAACGACATTTGGTCTATCCTATTTACTTTCTGACAAATGTTTCTACAAGTACTGTTGATTATGTCAAGAGTTTTCTTGAATGGATGAGTGATTCGATCTCGAAGTCTTTTGAACACACTAGAGATAATGCCTTTCTATTAAGGTATAACATTTGCATTGTCATGAACATCCTTCCACCCTCTTGCTCCTAGTGGTGGAGTCACACATATGTTCTCACTTCGGAGTTCTGTTCTTAGAATATTATTATCAGAGCCATTTTAAATATATTTTCTAGGTTATGTCCAATTATCCACATGATTCTTGTTTTATTGCTTAGAACTTTTGTCCTTTCTATGTTACAGATATGTCTCACTGATAATTAACAAAGAAGAGCTGGAGAAACTGAGAGATGCTCCAAAGGTTAGTATAAACAATGTATATGCCTGCCATACTTTTGGAACCTTGAAGCTAACAAATATTTAGCATGTGATTCTAGCGTCCATGGCATGTTTGGAGGTTGGCTTTTCTCATGACATATTTGGTGAGATGGCAAATGAAGCAAAATATCTAGTTCTTTTTACTGAGAAAGGACAGGTACATCTTGTGCAGCCCCAAATGTTAACACTTCCTCAATCTTCTCACATTTTCAGTAGCTCCCCAGTCCCTACCTTTAATAAATTATCATAGGAACTGTTAACCAAGGAAAATAACTCATGATAAAGTGATAAAGACAGGATACGTTTTGACCAGAAAAGCCCGTGCTCGATTATTTCGAGCACAAGATTCTTCAGTAAAGAGGAATCAGACGACATGATAAATGTGATGAGCTGAAAGAAAAGCCTATAAAGCCTCGCTTCCATAAAAGTTACCATTATCTTTGCCTCCATGTTCCATAGATTTGACTGAAAAGAGTGATTAGATGCCTTCCTTCTTTTGATTTAGTAGCAGAATTCTAGCATTGTATGTCTGTATTTATTAATGTCTGATTACAAAATATTCCTCTTCCAGTTTGGGACGCTTGCTCGCATTCTTCAAGTGGATCCATCTCCCAAGTTGTAAAGGTCACTATGAGCAAGCGAATTCCTTTAGTTGGTGATGAGCTGAAAGCATATGAAGAGGAACAAGAACGGATAAAAAAGGAAGAAGCGCTAAAGGCTAGCGTCAGCAAGGAGGAGCTAAAGGCTTCTCATGGATCAAATGCAAAGGCTTCTGATCCCATGGTCGTTGATGCTAGTGCTATTGTATTCAGTTCACTCCAAAAGCACATCTTTTCTTGCCGTGGATGCTCTTGTTCTCTGGAAGGAACAAGCTAGATTTCAGGTTCTGCTTTTGCGCAAAATTTATTATGTTTTCTGGTGGCATATCTAGTTCACAGCAAAATTGGTAACAAACCTTTAACATTTTTCACAGGATGAAGAGGAGTTACTACATGGCTATATGTGAATGTCATGCAAGGATATGTACCTCTACTGCTACTAGGTACGTATGTCTTCTTCTCTACTAGCTCTTCCTACTTCTCGTACTGCAAACTTTATCCTGGCCACACACCATATCTATAGAGTAGATGGAGATCGATGAATTAATCCGATAGTAATTTTTCTAGACGCTTTCAATTTCGGTTACTATATTTGGAAGTTTTGTCTAACTCAGGGTATTGCTTCTGCTGCTGTTTAGCGACGGATCACTGCTATTTGACAATGGACGCTTGCAAGCAAGGATGTAACAGATCTTCTTCTTCAGGCGAAGAATCCTCCTTTGCCCTCCCGTAGGATCTAATTATATGGTATTCCCATATAGAAAAATATATGTTATTCGAAGTGACAATGGCTTCGTGTACGGTTGAACAATCAATCTGGAATAAGAGCCAATATTGTAGTTGCTGCAGTCTCACATATGCAACACTTATTTGCTTGATCAGTATATATGTGCTGTTATTTTTCAGTTTTGTTCGGCTGCTGCTGCTGGATGTTAATACTTGATTGCTCGATTCTGAACTGAACACTAGGATGGATGGCATCCAACAATCAAAGGTTATATATTTTTCAGAAATGAGCTGCACGAAGAAGTTGTGATCAAGGGGGGTCTCTAACTTTATTCGTTTCTTCCATCAGTCACATTGTGCTCCAGATTACGTAAGCGAGATTGTCGAAAGCTTGGCTGCATGCCAACTTGCCAAGGAAAGAAAGGTTATATATTTTTGATAATGAGCTGCATGTACGAAGAAGTTGTGATCAAGGGGGTTTGTAACTTTATTTGTTTCTTTCATGCGCCACGTTGTGCTCCGCAATACATAAGCGATATTGTCTGACAGCTTTGCTGCCAAGGAGACGAAAGACCCCCTATTATGTCAGTTAATGTGACATTTAAGCCTGTCAACATGGCCAAAAACATGCAGAGATTCAGAATCCACTGACTTCTTTTCCTGAAGAAACTTGGGTATTCTTGTGCAGTGCAATGGCTGATCTTTGCTGTGCGACTGAAACTGCATGCTGTGTTCTCTTTTGTTTGTAGTAGCCGTGGTTAACTTGGCCTGCACTGAAACTGAACCTGCTGAAATGGAACCGGGGAGGGTCTCCTTGATTTTCTTAGGAAAAAAAAATCTAGTCAAGGAAAACAGAGCCTAGAAATATATCTCTACTCCTAAAGGGGGAGTTGGTAGCTTCCGTTCCAGGTTTATTTTCGTTTGGTTTTTTTTCGTCCGTTTTTTTCCGTACCACCTCCCACCACCGTCTTCCACCTTGGTTTTCTCTACATCCTCAGTTCCCACGCACGCGCACGAAAAAAAAAAACCGGGGTCACCCCATACGCCCTAACCCTAACCCACTCTCGTCGGCCTCCCAGGACGCAGCCGCCCGCCGAGTCGAATCCCGCTGCCGGGCTCGTCCGCCTCGCCGTGGCCGATGAACGCGTCGGCTGTGGCCGTGTCCTTCTCTGGATGACGGTGATGATGGAGGGAGCCGTTGGCGCTTGCCAGGCTCCCGACCGATGGACGCGCCGGGTCGTCGCTCCTTGGGGCCAGCCCCTCCCGCCGCGCCGGTCGCATGGCGGCCTGGGGACCCCTAACCAGCCCCCGCTCCCTGCAATCCTGACTCGCTCCACGGTGCGCTTCCCTCCTCCCCGCATGCTGCTCCTCCCTCCTCCCCGCACGCTGCTCCCCCCCCTCCCCAAATTGCCATGGATTCACGTTGCTGGAGCCCCTCCTCTCCCTCCCCGATCCGCCTGCCCCACAGTCTTCACCAGCACTGCGACGGGCCCGGCCTCCCCACGCGCGGCCACATCCGCTCCAGATCCGGCCGATGTCAAGGTCGTATCCATCCGTGCGCTCATGTGGACTGGAGGGCAGCCAGATGCAGTTGGGGCCGGCGTGTCCCAGCCAACGGGTTCATGCTCGCCTTCGGACATGGTGCGAGCGAGGAGATCCGAGGGCCCTCACCCCTGCTCGCAGCCACGAGCATGGGAATTATAAATTGCTTGTTGCCTCGCATATGCGCTCTCCACTGCGTCTCCTTGATGTTGAGGTATTGTCGCTCCCTCTTTTCCCTACACTAACTCTTATGCTCCTCTGTCTGTTAATATAACT
This sequence comes from Elymus sibiricus, assembly GCA_039707655.1. Taxonomy (NCBI): domain Eukaryota; kingdom Viridiplantae; phylum Streptophyta; class Magnoliopsida; order Poales; family Poaceae; genus Elymus; species Elymus sibiricus. The sequence continues at coordinate 13,968,059 of CM077673.1, read as the reverse complement.
GCTTTATATATATATGGGTCCCCTGCTATTTGGTTGTCGAGGAACTAATAAGCACTGATGGTTTCTATAGGTTACAGGGGGATCTCATCTATATTGATGTTGTGACATTAGAAGGAAGCAAACACTGCATCACAGGGAACTCCAAATCTTTTTATGTGAATGCTAGCAATGGAAGTGTTTTGGATTCAAGACCTTTGAAACAATCTCACGAAGCCAGCACTTTAGTTGGCCTGCTACAAAAAATTAGTGCCAAGTTTAAGAAAGGTTTTGTGTTTATTCTAGAGTTTCTCTGGCTAACTTTGATGGCCCTCAGTAGTATTTCATCTATCTATAGTGACACTTGGACAGTTTTTTTGAAGGCTTTCACGAAATATTGGACCGCAAAGCATCGGCCCATCCTTTTGAGAACGTTCAGGCCTTGCTCCCAGTGACTTCTTGCCATATTGTTCTCTATATCTTCAAAAAGTGATCAGGCTCGTCTAAGCCTAGGAAGTTCTCACTCTCATTTCTATTTTAACAAGTCATAAAAGGGACTATGTTAATTAAGACATATGTTGATTAATAATTCTGTATATTATCTTGTTTGCCATGGTAAATAATTAAGAATTTTGGATGGCTCCATGTTGATTTATTCATCATTTTGGTAATACTATGTTGTATTGAACTTAACACACATCCACATTTCTAGGTACAACAGAACATAGAAGGGACGCAGCCAGGGCTGAGGATTATGTTGTGCTGTCATATGGTACCGAGTTGATTGGGATGCAGAGAGACTGCGTGCAATAGTAGCAGTGTATTAGTGGTTGTAGTATCCTATTGGAAAATTATAGCATCTTTGTATGGTAATTGCCCTGGATGTTACTCAATTTATTTGTAGGTGTTGCTACATAATTTTGTGATGGTTTTGAAGGTGCCAGTCATTTGCATCCCACTATAGAGTCGAGAAGCTTCGCATTTACCTGGTCGAGAAGCTTCGTGTGAACGTCAATGCCGAAGACAACAAAGGTGCTATGTTTGGCCTCCTTCTTTCGATTTCATAAAATGCAAAACAACATGGTGTCTAGACACTGAGATAGTTGGTTCATCAGCAGAACGGTCAGTAGGATGAAATAGACTGCACGGATGCTTTTATTTGCGCTGCATCAATCATAGTGTCAGCTGTGTGTTCTCTTCGTTTTGGGGGAAAATGGCAAAACCCACCTGCAGGGGATTCCAAATACCCACTTGTGAGCTTAATCCTCATGTTCAAGCAAACACCAGCAAGTGTTAATGTGGTTTCAAATAGAGGAGCCCTGGCCCCGATGCCCACTTGCCTGATTCTGAATGCAGTGTTTCTTACTTTTTTGGCTCTTAAGTGCTGGATGCATAACCTAGATTTAAGGGCTATCCAATTGAGCTTTCATCAACTTTGAGCCAATTGCTTACTTATTTGACATGTTCAATAGTATACTAAAAATTCCATTTTCTGGTATACTACGTAAGAGAAATGATGTTGCATTTCATTGATCTTCCTCAATCATAATGAACGGACATATGGCCAAATGATTATCGATGAATCGGGACAAGTGAAAGTGAATGGAAACTATCAAAACAAAGAATCTGATTAGTTATTTGCACAAACAGTCAATTCTTATGTTGTAAGTTTTGTTATAACAGTGGCTAAGAAAATAAATTATGTTCCAACTGCCAGGGATGTAGGACCATGCTATTTAACGCAATGAATAATTTGATTCTTCATGGTCGTATGGAAGCTGGGATATTTTTGCTGTGAATTTTTCAAAGGCATCCAATTTTCGATATAGTATTCTTATATCATTTGACTGATGTGTTCTTGTATCATTCTTCTATTTTCAGAGCATGTCCGAGGGTCGCTTGGGAGGTGCAGAGTGGTGAATTAGTGCATCGGGTCCCTCAGGAAGGTGTTGCGGTCAGTGGAGAATTGGGAAGGTTTGTTTGTTTCAGGACCATAGCATAGCCTAGCCAAAGGGCCGATATATGTTCCAAATGCACATATAATTTAATAAGCATATATACATCCCATGTATATGCAGCCTACAAAATATATGCATGGAAGTATTCATCTCTGCAGTTTTTGGGTTTCTCTTTGTTCTTGGCACCTTAGGCTCACATGGGTAGGAATAGGATATAAGGAAAGAGTAGCATGTTGGTTCAGGAATCCATAGGCAATTTTAAGCCGGTGATATTTATAGTTGAGTTTGAGTGTGGCTTAGTTTTCAGGATTCATTTCTCCATCCAGTGATATTTATCATGTTGGTTGCGGAATCTGCTTTTATGCGTATAGTCCAGGATTATTTTCTCCACCCTGTTTATTAATTCTGGGAGCATCTTACATATTTTATAAAATAAGGCATGTGCAAGCATAGGGCTGTTATGTTTTCCCTAGGAAGGGCATCGTAACTATATCATGGTCAGAACATTGACCCTATTAGTAATTTGGTTTAAAGATTTTTGCTTCTGTACACCCCCCTAAATGTTTGCACGAATCTTGAAGTTACTAGGAGTTTTGCTCCCTATATATTTGTCCACCAATGAGCATTAATACGCTATTTGGGACGTGGCTCAATGGAGTAGACGTGACTATAGCGAATCATATCCGGATTGGAATATGTGCATTATTTTGGGCTATATGGAACACTAGGAATGATTTGATCTTTAATGGGAATAGTTTCACCAAATTTTTACAGGTTATCTACAGAGCCACTGCTTGGATCCGTACGTGGTCGTTACTCACTCATGCGGACTCCAGGGAGCTTATGGTTATTGGGTGCAACCGGTGAAAGACGGTAGCACGGGCTATCTTCAGCCGATTTGGATGGCGAACTAATAATGGGCTAGATGTATAGGCATCGTAGTCTGCTTTTTTTCTCACCGGATGTGGCATGTCTTCTTTACATATTTCTTTTTGTGTTCAGATTGTGAGCCAGCTGTGGATCTAAGACTTTGTTATCGTATTTTTTTAATAATATGGCTGCATGCATCAGTTTGATGCAGAGGCCGGGGCTTCATTTCTCCTTTTCAAAAAAAAAATCATGTGGTCAACACAATGGGTAAACAGAAAAGAACATTTATCATTTAGTTCAGTAATATCATATTTTAGGTGTTGTTATTTTATGCGTGTTTAGAAAGTTCCCATATTAAATTTATCATTTCATAAATATACTATGACTCTAAAGGTTGTTGATTTTATATTATTCTCGGCCTAATTCCATCACATTATTAACAAGCTTATTGCTTCTAAGCAGTGCAACCACGTAACAAGCTTCTATAATTTGTAAGTTTTTGGTACAGTCCAAGCTTGTTTACACTACTGGATGCCGTTCCATTTAACTCCATGTGCCGTTTGGTAAAAACTGATTCACGTTTTACATCCCAAAGTTGAATTCTTTCACACTGCAAAATGCAACCCAATAGTTCTTCATGCATTTTGTTTTAGTCACACTACCATATTATATATTGCCAATATTCAATAACATAGGATTTCTTTTTTACTTTATACATACACGAGATGTGCAAGAGAAAAGGTTTGCGTATGGTTCAATGCAACTAGAACAGGCTGGGGGGGGGGGGGTCGATTTATGTTGGAGAAAAAACTTTGGGTTCTCTTTTTTGTGATTGCACTTTTTATTTTGGAATAAGATTTGAAAGTGGAAATCTCCTATCAAGATCTTGATAGGTAGACAACGTATCTACGGGATAAGCATGTGTAGATAACAACTGCGGACTACAAATGTCATTGTTTCTTTCTAAAAACCACTACAAATATTTATGTAGGCCTGTAGATGGTAATGTTTGATCAATGAACGACAATTTCGGTTTCAGTTTGATTTACGCCTATGTATCATCTTGCCCTAACTTTTTAAACATAAGTTGATATTTATATTTATATGATTTTGGGTGGGGTGGGGTGGGGGTGGGGGTTAATATTTACCGGTCTACCAGAAGAGTTGTCATGTTACTAACAGAAGAGTGCCATGTTACTTTGTATCCTGCCGTTTTGTTTCAAGTCCTTGCAAATTCTAAATCATGTTCTAATGTTGGAAATGTTGTTTTTCTTTTGCAGATTTTATAGGGGCAGAAAGAGTTTGTGCGAGAGTGCAGGGGCGCCGGTGGTACAGGTTGAACCCATGGCAGATTTCAACTCATAATGTTTGTTGTGAATTGTACACAAAAGTTCCTGATTATTACTCCTTATAATTTCTAGCAAGGACTAGCTATTTTATCAAATTTCATCTAAAAGAGAACCCTAGCATGTGACAGCATCTGCGACACAATGTGGAGCAATGCAATGTCACAATGGCAGTGGAGGCAATGGATTATTTCAACTCGGTGTTACAAATACGAAAGGAAACAAAGAGAGGCGACAACACATATTAGGACCATGGTATGTTGATATGTCTTGACACATGTGTTTATAATATATTTCACGCTTACACCGGCGGGTCAGTCTTACTATCGGCAAAAACATCGCCTTCCACTGGAAAATATTTTGCCTATCACGACAATCGTTACTATTGTCAAATGTATGTAATAGTAAGAGAATATTAACGTTAGGTGTTTAATGTACTATCATCCATGGATAGAAAGGTTATGAACTATGACAAAGAAGAGCGATCACTATGTGATAGCAATGTCAAAGATGAGGTCGAAGGGTTGGCTGAAAATAGGACGCAGGCAGGGAGAATGAAGATGATGTCATGTCTTGTTGCAGTTTTGACTAAGGAGTAAATAGAGTGAAGACGGTGTCATGTCTTGTTGCGGGTTTGACCGAGGGGTAAATAGAAATAAACGAACGATCGTCTTATGTCTTCCACATTTTTTCTCACAATTTTGATATATATCTAAAAGTACATTATCTATGTATGTAGAAAAGTCGAGGGACTGCACCTTGGTGAACAAGATAAAAGATGACCACGACTTATGCTTTTGTCTTCATCTATACTTTTCTTGTGCCCGTAGCAACGCACGGGCATTCTACTAGTATATGGTAGTTGTCAGTTGTCGTAGCAAATTAAGCCTTTGCAGCGTTGATGAGTTGGCATGGCGACAAACATAATATCGCATAGCCGTGTTGGAGTAATCCAGACATGCCTACGTGTTATTAGTACTCCCTCCGTTCCATAATGTAGTGCATATAGATTTTTTGAAAAGTCAAACTTTGTCAACTTTGACCAAGTTTATAGACAAAACTATTTATATCTATAACATCAAATATATATAATATGAAACTACGTCTTATGATGAATCCAATGATATATGTTAGGCATTCTAGATGTAATTGTTTTTTTCCACAAACTTGGTTAAAGTTGGGGAAGTTTGACTTCTTAAAATATCTATATGCACTATATTATGGAATGGAGGGAGTATAAAACTAGGTAAGTTTTTTTTTTTTTGAGATCAAGGTAAGTTTTAGTTAGGTAAGTCAAATTACGTGGCGTTTGGCTTGCATGCCATCTTTTGCAGTAACGTATGTGTTGAGTCCGATTAGCACTAGTTTGAATCATATTAGTACCCCGTGTTGGATTAGTAGTCTAAGAAGAATAGTACTACGTACTACTTGGTGTAGTTGTGTCCGATGGTAGTACTAGCACTACTGCAATTTATGTGTTTCCCGAGTGTCAGAAAAACTCGGCGAAAGCCGTTTCCCACTCGGCGGAGAGTTTCCCGAGTGTAGTTCTCGGCTAAGGGGACTCGGCCCGAACCCTTCAGGAAATTCCTGCTTTGCCGAGAGCCGTCCATCGGGGATTCGGCAGAACAGTTGCCGAGCCCTAGGTGGGGTACTCGGCACAAAAAAGGCACTTCACGGGCCAGACGGAGACGGCGGCTGCCACATGGCATCTGACTTTGTCGAGAGCCTACGGGAGATACTCGGCGAACCTGGAGGCACACGAGAAAGCCACGTGGCCTCCCATATTTGCCGACACACGTCCTGAGGTTCTCGGCAAAAACAAATTTTACCGAGTCTGGTACAGAGGATCTCAGCAAACTTGGAAACCATTACCGAGTGCTTCCTTTGCCGAGTACGACCCACTCGGCGATCCCATGCCCAGGCAAGTCCTAGCGGCCTCACTATGCCGAGATCCTTGCAGACGTACTCTTCAAAGTCTGGAGTAAGTTACCAGAGATTGACACGTGGCATGTTCGCCGAGCTTTGTTCTTGGCAATTATTCTTTACCGAGTGTAGTACTCGGCAAAGCTTAATTCAAATGTTTCGTTTTATTAGTTTCTCCATCAGCCCTGAAACTATACCCGGCCATACCACGGGCCGGGCCTAAAAAAGCCCGTGGTACAAAACTCGGCCCGAGCCCGGCCATCGGGCCTAATTTCTGGGCCCAAGCCCGGCCGGAGCCCGAAGAAGCCCGGCCCGGCCCGACGTAGGCATAAAATCGGGTTTCCGCAGGCCCGGGCCCGGCCTGGCCCGGCCATCGGGCTCCAAATCTAGGCCCGAGCCCGGCCCGTGGGCAAGGTCGGGCCGGGCCGGGTCGGGCTTTTTCGGGCCGGGTCGGGCCGGGCCGACCGGGCCGGACCGACCATGGCCAGATATACCTGCAACAAGAGACATATATGTACAACAAACAGTACCACATCATAGCCAATGCACATAAGCATCATAGCAAGTCACAAGTAGTCACTAAAACCTCAAGTATTCCATCAAACTAACAAAAGCATCATAACAAGGCACAAGTATTCCATCAAACTAACAAAAGCATCATAACAAGTCACAAGTAGTCACTAAAACCTCAATGTGACCAATTTATGTTACGTGATCCACACAGGCATCACAATAAGCAAGACCATAATTAGGGCAAACAAGTTCTTCATCCAACCCTTGGAGCAAATACTTGGAGCAAATACTTCATGATTCCTCTCCTCTTGGAGCAAATACTTGGAGTAAGCATGCTCTGCCTCCTCTCTAGTATCAAACCCTTTTTAGCAATTCTCTTTGTAACGATCGACTTGTTCATGGCATGCTTTCCATGAATCGTAGACTCCTGGATGTCTACCTGAGTACACCACATACCACCTCATCTACAAAAGGGAGAATAACAAGATTTCAACAGATAACAAGGCATTAGAAAAACACATGCATGGAGACATAAGCAACATAAGGCTTCATGATTCATATACCAAAAGCATCAAAAGTTGTCATCCGAATCCACATCACCAGCTACATAACTACATCCCTACATCGACGTCAAACTATCAAGCTAGACTACTCCGAGAATGGAGCTCTACTTTGAGTCGTAGTCAGTGAAGTCGGTCATCGTGGAGTCGGAGCAGGTGGGGTTGTGTCCGATGGTAGTACTAGTTGGTATAAGAAGTGGATTTGTTTAGGAGTCTGCGTCCGAGTCGTTTCTAGTTGTGTTTGCTCCTACGGCCGTGTATATATATACACGCATAGGGCTCCAAGTTTGTATCGTGAAAAGGAGGAAAGAAATAAAGAGGAAAAAAGAGGGCACGACAAGGGCTTTTGGCTACAAAATTTTTTGTGCACGTTTTCGTCGATTTTGATGTGATCGAGCCTTTGGGCGAAACCCAACAAGCCGTGAGTTGAAAGCTAGCATGACTGTCGATTAAGATCTTTAATTTCTTCTTGTGCATATATAATATTGCCGTGGCTGCTCTTTGATGCTCTCTGGTATTAATCGAAAAGAAACAAGCCAGCAAGATTTCAGGTTCTGAAACTGAAACAGAGGAAAAACAGGACAGTACACAAGTAGCCCGGATTCACTTGCAAATTCATACATTCATTTCGAGCGGCTGATCCACTCATGATCGGTGCAATCGAGAGGGTTTTGTAACTTTATCTCTTTCCTCCATCCGTCACTCTGTGTTCCGGAATACATAAGAGTATCTGTATCATGTCAGTTAGTATCTTTGAAATTCAGAGAGGGGTATTCAAGATTCACCATCAAATGTGACGGTGAGCTCTCGAGATGATAAAATTCGTGGCATCGCAATATGTCGTGTCAGTCGGGCGAAGAAGAAGAGGATGGATGTAGGGGATGGCCTGGGTTTTCTTGTGCAGTGCAATGGAAGTTCAGTTTCTGAAACTGCATGCGCACTTGTTCAGTTCAGTGCAAGACAACTCACAACTAGACAGTGCAAAAACGATCAGGGGTAGTACAAGTAATCAATCTACGCATCCTCGTTTCCTCTCCGACGCCGGCAGATTATGTGGCGTGCGGGCATGGCAGGACGCCGGCGGGGGCAGCGGCGCGCTGGACAAAATTGCCCAGGTCACGATCCAAGCAAAGAAAGGCATCATCGTTTGCGTTGTTCAAGCTAAGTACTGGCTAAATGTTGTTCGGAAGCAATTTCCGGCTCGGATCGATCCCTTTCTTGCCAGAAGTGAAACGGAGTGCCCCCACAGAAATAGTTACAGCCTGGCTATTCTCAGGTTCTGAAGCTGCCGGCAAAGCAAAAGTGCAGATGAGAGGACGAAGCAAAGTGCCACGCCCAGCCCAGTTTGTTCAGGATTCCTTTCTTGCCCTGCCAAAAAGGAGAAGAAGCCATGGGCATGCATGCGTTGCCAGCCATTCAATTCAAGAAAAGAAATACATCATCTTTTGGCTTGTCCAAGCTAAGAATCCACTTTGCTCCCTAGCCACCCTTAGCGTCAATCCATCCTACTACAAAAATGTACCACTGCTTCATTGCAGCTTCACGCCTTTCAAATCCCCTGTGATTGCGAACCAAACAAACATCAAGAAGAAGTCATTGTGCTCAAGCAGGTGGCGGAGGAGGAGCTGGGGATGATGCTGGGCTCCGGTGACATCGACAAGATGGGCGTAAAGTTGAAGGACCTCAAGAATCTCCTCGCCAACACCGACAGGAGGCTCATCACCGATGCGAGCTGGCAGAGGTCGAGGATGTTGGTAGCCTCGAGCGCGCCATGTACGAGGCTACCGACATCCTCAACCTCTGCCAGCTCAAGATCATGGAGTAGGGATCATCTGCACCGGACGTGGGAAGCTGCAACTGTTTGAGCTGCAACCTTGCAGCCCCTCTTCTTCTACCTTGCAACTCTCTCTCGTTGTTTATCTCAAGAACACACAAGGCTAGGAGCAGTGGTGGAGCTTCCAAAAAAATGTTGGGCAGGCCGGATAGTATAAACAGTGCTACCAAATTAAAAATCAATATATTGTTATGGGATAAACTTCATGTAGAACTTATTTTTCCTCCAGCGCAGGGCGGGCTATGGCCCTTTGAGCCTTGCCATAGCTCCGGGGTGGCTAGGAGGAATTCACAAACACACACAGGCATGTACCAAGGAAGAACACAAACAGGCTCTGCCGAGAGGCTCTCTTCCTTGGCTATCACAAAGGCTACATTTTTGTTTCTGCTCTCACGGCCATTGTTCTCATTTCTCACTGTAACTTATATATACACTAGTAGAACGTCCGTGCGTTGCTACGGGCTACAATACATATAAATGAAGTAAATAAATGATTAAGATCGTCTCCAAGGTTAAAGCTCATTTCTCCCTCATATGTCCGGACCTGTACGTGTGCCCAGCAAGCTCTTCAAAATTCAACTGTCTGGATAGTCTGGGTTTCCCCAAATTCAGACCACGCGGGCCCTACACAAAAACCCCACCACACGATGCACCCTTTCTTTTTCCTGCTGGACTCTCCCCTTCCTGCTCAGTTTCCTGCCGTAGCAGGACATTTCTTGCTAGAGCCCTCTCCTTTAAATCCGGATGATGCCCACCTCACCTTCACCATGGGTCTACAGTGGCAAAGAAATGATCGTGCGTTACTACGGGCAGAAGGCGAGAAATGCCACGAGCACATTACAACAAGCGCTAAAGTTCCTCTCCCATATCCCAACTTTCCATTGACCACTGTGATTCCCTAGCATGCTTAAGTTTTGACGATCTAATGGGAAGACCAAATTAAAGCACTTCCAAAGAGAAGCAAATCATATGATGCAAGAGTTAGATGTATTTTGTTTTAATTATAAGAAACGTCATATTGGGTCGATGAACCCCTTTCTTCGATGTAATCTCATAAATAATGCAAGAGAGCCATGATGACCTTTTTTCGATGGCAATCAATTAGTTGAAAGAAAACTTAAGCAGTACCACTCACAACTAACTAAAATGAAAAATGAACTCTATGAAGGTGCAAAATCTTGTATAGAAAGAAAAGAATAAAATCTTTTTTTTAGAAAAATAGACCCTCTGAAATAACATCTCGCGAAAAAACCCTCTTAAATAGCATCTCCGCTTGGGTGCAGGACCTGGGACGCCGAACGCCGCCACTCGTCGCTCCGCGACGCCACTGTCGCCGCCTCCGTCACGAGGACCGGCCGAGAAGCTCGGGCACGGCTGAATGGAGCGGATCTAGACGCCGACTGTGAGGAGCATCTCCGCCCAAGCGCTGGCCCAGGACCGCCGCCGCCACCTACCGCTCCGAGATGTTGCGGTCGCCGCCGGCACCACCCGCAGCTTCGCGATCCCGCTATGGCTGCCACCACTGTGAGGAATGTCTAAGAAGCTATTCTTCATTTTATTATTGCAAGCCAGATTATTTTCAGTTCAACAACCGTCGTACTCAAATTCTATGACAAAAAATTCAAGAAACACAAAAAGGTCTAATGGACAACAAATCTATTACCGTCATACATCAAATTTCATATTCGTCGGTCACCGCCTCCGTGGAGGTTCCTGCGACTTATCAACAACAGAAGGACCGAGTGTGGAGGAGCCGAATGGAGTGGGTGCTATAGGGCAGATGACTTTAAATCATCGGGGGAGAGCGTGACGCCGCAGCTCCTCCACCTCCTCCTTCCCGCCTGGTCCTCGAGCTGCCGCAGAGCAGGCTGACGTCACCGTTGGGGGTCAGGGTCGCTCACCATGGCGGAAGAAGGGTGACATCGTCCATTGGCAAGTCACCGCCTTCGTCACGAGGAACGTCCGAGAAGCTCCGGCATGACTGACTGGAGCGGATCCAGATGTCGGCTGTGAGGAGCATCTCTGCCCACGCGCTGGCCCAGGGCCGCCGCCACCACCTACCACTCCGAGATGTTGCGGTCGCTGCCATCGCCACCCGCTGCTTCGCGATGCCGCTGTGGCCGCCACCACCGCGAGTAATGTCCGAGAAGCCATTCTTCATTTTATTATTGCTTGCCAGATTACTTTCAGTTCAACAACCACCATACTCAAATTTCATATTCTATGGCAAACCATTTAATTTCAAGAAACACAAAGAGGTCTAATCAGCCACAATTCTATTATGGTCATATATCAAATTTCATATTCTCCGCCCGCCGCCTCCATGGAGGCTCTTGTGACACATCAACAACAGAAGGACCAAGTGTGGAGGGGCCGAACCGAGCGGGTGCTGCAGGGAAGACGACTTTAAATCGTCGGGGGAGAGCGTGATGCCACAGCTCCTCCACCTCCTCCTTCCCGCCTGGTCCTCGAGCTGCCGCAGAGCGGGCACACGTCACTGTACAGGGTCGGGGGTCTCTCGCCATGGCAGAAGAAGGGTGACATCCATAAGCAGGTGCACATGGTGGTGTAGGCAGCTAGATATAGAAACCCTAGTCAAGGGGAGATGAGGAGTCGAGCGGTGTAACTGCAACCTCATTCTATAGGAGGATCCCTACGCGGAGGGGAATCGACCACTGAAGAGAGAGAGAGAGAAGAGAGGCTCGTGCGATGCGGGCTGAATCAGGAATAAATAAATTCAGTTAAACTGGTGGGAGGGGAACGATAATAAAATCGGTGGGGTATCCCTTCGATCCATGGGAGTCATGGGTACCAACAAAGACTACTATGAATTGCCATTTAATAATAGATTGCCCTTAATAATAAAGAGAGAGATTATAGACATGTGATTGATTCCTTTCCATAAATGTAGCCTTGTGTTATCAAACATTGATTCCTTTTCGTAGATTTGGTCTTTAAAGATTGATTAGATATCACCGTGATTGATTTCGTTCGATAACGGCATTACTAAATATACCGAAGATCGATCTACATGATTTGTGTAGATTTGGAAGATAAAAACCGGATTAAGTACATCAGTGAGCTGAAAACCGGTTTAAATAAATTGGTGGGATTGAAAAAATTGATGGTGGAGGTTTAACCGGAATGGAGGGGACACTACCAACTCACCATGGCGTATAGGTCTGTGTCGATTCGGATAGTATGCCGAGCACAAAATAATAGGTTGGTCATAGAAAAAATCAATAAAAGAAATGAAACCAAAAAACAAAACTTAGAAAAAAATAAAAATAAAAACGCGTGCACGTGTCAAATGGGCCGGCCAACTTTGATTATAGTTGATGTTTTGGTAAGATTTGATTTGATTTGGGTATGAGTAGTGGAAGGCAAGGAAAGTTCGGTTTTAGTTGAGATTTTGTTAATATTTGATTTAACTGAGTTAATGGATGACATTGTTTTGGAAAAGTGCCGATTTGTTTGGATTTTGTTTTTGGAAAGTGTCAATCCTAATAGTATGCCGAGCACAAAATAATATGTTGGTCATAGAACAAATGAAACATAAACAAAGGAAACCAAAAAACAAAACATAGAAGAAAAACAAAAAAAAAATACGCGCGCACGTGTCAAATGGGCCGGCCAATTTTGACTATGGTTGATGTTTTGGTAAGATTTGATTTGATTTGGGTATGAGTAGTGGAAGGTAAGGAAAGTTTGGATTTCGTTGAGATTTTGTTAAGATTTGATTTGAATGAGTTAATGCATGACATTGCTTTCGGAAAGTGCCGATTTGATGGAGTTAATGCACGCGTCAAATGGGCCGGCCCAACTTGGTTGCGTTTCAGCAAAAAGTCAGCTGCATGACGCTCGCGGGCATAATATAGGGTTTGCGGACGGGTTGGTGAAAGTGAGGCCAGACTACCAACTCCATCTTTAGGAGTAGAGATTAGGAGTAGAGATAGGAAGCTGACCCCACGTCCGGCCACTAACATCACGTCCACTAACTAATCCCTAGCTGGTACATGCATACACACGACCAGCACTTGCGCAACATCCCCTTAACGGCCACACAATCTGGCCATGCAGCTAATAAACCCACTAGCTATTGATATGCGTGTACTAATCAATTTAGATCGAATCACTCAGTCATATCTCAACTAACTCACGCATGCACAACTACTTAACAAACTAAATGACTTGCCGGCTCACCCGACTCAACCTATGCAGTCCGTCACGCTCCAGCCTCCGTCGCGTCTTGCTGCTTCTCCCGGCATTGCTGAATCACACAGCAACATCGACATCTCACCGTGCTCGCCGCATCGCACGACAGCTTGGCATCTCGCCTTCTTCACGCGCACAGCTGAAGATTCACAGGACAATTGACACCCTAGATTAAACTACATGCAAAATTCAAACATGGAAATATGTTATATATCAAGATTAGTGCTAACAGCAACCCCGAACACCCGCTTTGCCCATGAAATTGGCGGCTGCATCAAAAAGCACAACCAGACACTTGACTCCATCAAGGAGCGAAGCGCTGCCTTCAACTTCCTCAATCTCACTTCCTATGAAAATTGGAGGACCGCGCGACCCAGTGCTGCTTACCAGAAGGCATACCCGGTGTTGGAGCAGTCGGGTGTGGTAGGCGAGAAGATTGAAGATGATACAAAAGCCTTGGTGGAGAAGCTATGTAACAAAAATGATATTACAAATGTCTTGGTGGTTGCCATCGTGGGTGTCGGCGGGATCGGCAAGACCACCCTTGCGAAGGTCTTCAACCACTACGCCATCGAGCACAAGTTCAATATTAAGATATGGTTGAGCGTGACAAAATAATTCAATGTGGTTGAGCTACTGAAGGGAGCCATCGTCGCCGCCAACGGAAACCTCCTTGAGGGTGGGACTCAAGACAAGTCTCTACTTGTGCTGGCTCTTGCCAACACCATGAGGGACAAGAAGATCTTTCTTGTGTTGGATGACATGTGGGGCACCAATGAATGGAACAATCTATTAAAAAAGCTCCCTTTAGCCACGGCACGCCTGGTAGTCAAGCCCTCATCACAACAAGACATGATACTATTGCCGGAGGCATGAAAGTTGTGCATCCCTACCATCATGTTGACTATTTTGCTAGCTAGATCTAATATTTATATGGGTTATGCTATATATGCTCTTTCATTTCATCATGACAAGAAAGAGAAAGGGATGCCTATTAATCAAAATGCTTGCATTGTCACAGCTAAAGTAACCCGACAATCTTTGCTTGACAAATGTTTCGGTAGTACAATGTCACCAACCTTATTTTCTTTATTTGGTGAGCGAGCCTAAATTTATACATAAAACAATGCTACTAGTTAGTAGCCGCTGCCAATGATTATGTGTTCCATACTAACTCTATAGGTTTAAACTGGTTGCAGGTACTCACAGAATGATAAAAGTAAACTCAAGGTTGACATGCTAAAGGATATTGGATTGCATATTTTAGCAAAATGTGATGGTTTGCCGCTTGCTGTAAAAGTGATGGGCGGACTCTTATGCAATACTCCATCCGTTCCAAAATATAAGGTGTATTAGTTTTTTCAAAAGTCAAACATGTGCATGTTTGACCAAGTGTTTAGAAAAAAATGCCAATATCTACAATACCAAATTTGTATCGTTAAATAATCCATCACGACAAGTATTTTTGTATTTTATTTATTTTGTATTGTAGATGCCGATATTTTATTCTATAGCCTTGGTCAAACATACACAAGTTTGACTTGCACGGAAATTGATACATCTTATATTCTGAAATGGAGGGAGTATATCTTAGCTATAAGGACTTGTCCCCTTGCTTAAAACAATGTGTTCTGCATTCCTCCGTTAAGCCTAGAAACTTAATCCTAGGTGTTAGTCAAATTGTTGGCCAAAAACTTAGCGTCCATAAGGCTATAACTACCTCAACAAAATACCCCATATGAAAACATACAAAATATGGCTCAATTGCACAATAATTTTGGAATTTAAACTCAATGCTTAACGATAAAACATGATAGAAACTACAAAAAATAGTATTGGATACAAAAGAGTACCAAATCATTGGTTTGCTTCATCAGTGCCTCTCATAATCTGATCAACGGTAGAAGAAGAACCAACACCTTCAAGACATCAAAAGTATAATTTCATAAGAGAAGGCATAAACATCAAGTGAAATAATTAACATTGATACAAAGCTAAAAACTTACCACTATGATGAGGTAAAACCCATTCACGAAACATATAGGATTGAAAGTGATACAAAATAGCATCATCATCAATACTTGCAAATACATCTCGCTCAATATAGCACATCATGCTATAATTCATCAAATCATCACCCATCTTATTCCTCAACTCAGTCTTGCTGCCCCAATATGGCAATCAAGCATCAACTGAGTGAAAACCAAGAAGGCCGTGAGATCATTAAACACTGCATATGTGCACAAGTATGCTCCGCCGACCACAGCAGGAAAACGAGATGTCAGTTCAGCATAGCACAATGCATTGAGCACACACGAGAGCAAAACTAATCGTAACACCTGTTTGAAGCAACCGTGTTATTTGAGCAGAGATGAACAAGGAAAGAAACTTTACAAAAGCAATATCGTACAAGTAACGATAACAACCAAATGATACTGAGAAACAGCAACCTACTCAATGATATAAAAACTAGGTACTTAGATTTATTGTTGGACAGCATGGATCAGAATGTTTGAGCTAACTACTCTCGTGAATTATCTTACTTAAATCGTTCATGTCATTGTGAGCCAAACCAACAAAGCTGCTGCCACTATTGCAAACCGCAGTCCGTTGACCGAGTAGCAGTGTGTGGTTCCTACTATTCATTCGAATGAGAAACAGAGGCCTAAGGGGGTAACTAACCTGGGCCGGCATCGCGGGCGACGGTTCCGGTGATGACGAAGATGCCGGTGCCGATGGATGCGCTGATCTCGAGGAGCACGAGCTCCAGGACGCCGAGCGGCCGCACGAGGCCCTCGCCGGAGGCAGCAGTAGAGTCACGCGTGGAGACGGGCTTGCGGGCTTGCAGCGGTGCGCTGTGGCACAGAGGTCGGAGAGGAAGGGCCGGCCAGACAAGGAGGAGGAAGAGGGCCTGTGGTGTGCGTCTTCTCTTTCCATGACGGCGACTGCAGCCAGCAGCCGGAGGCCCAGGGTCGCGTACGCGCGCATGAGGACTGCGGGGGGACCAGGGGTGCTGGGGAGTGGGGAGGCCGGGAGGGTGGCCGGCGGCGGCACGGGAGCAGGCAAGCAGGGAGGCAGCGGCGCGGGAGCAAGGAGGCTGGAGCGTCTGGTCGCCCTGCGCGTGCATGCGTGGAGGCTTTTGAGCTAGGTCGTGCCCGTGTGGCCGTGCGTGCAGGACTGCGTGCGTGGATCGATGTGCGCCAGCCCGAGCCAGGCTTGGGCCTTCGGCTGTGCTGGGCTGCAAGTGGGTTGAACCTCGGGCCCATATGAAAACCTATATAGATAATAGCTGGGGGCAAACCCACTCCCCGGGCCGGGCCCTGGTGCAGCTCCTTCCCTTCTTGGGGGGCAAGGCAGCCTGGTGGGCCAAGTCGGCCGACTCCCCGATGTATCTGGTGCACCGGGGCAATTGGTGCTACCGGTGCACCGAACCCCCTTGAACATTTTAAAATGTTCGAAAAAATTCCGAGAAAAATTTAGTGCATTCATACAACATCAATGTATGTTGTCACAAAAAATCAAATTAAAATTCGAAACATTGCTCGAGATACAAAAATGACAAATTCGGCATCAATGTGTTAATGGGCCAAATCTGAAGCCCAACTTGTGTTATGTATTATTTAGTGTCGAATTTGTCATTTTTGTATCTCAAACAATGTTTCGAATTTTGATGTGATTTTTTGTGACAACATACATTGATGTTGTGTCAATGCACTAAATTTTTCTTGGAATTTTTTCAAACATTTTAAAATGTGCAAGGGGGTTCGGTGTACCGGTAGCACCAATTGCCCCGGTGCACCAGATACATCCCCCCCAGGCTTCGGGGACAAGTCACCCTCCCCTGGCACAGGGAGGGAGGACCCTCCCTCGTTGGTCGCCCTCTCTTGGCCACCTATATATAGAGGGGCAGGGAGCGCAACAGGAGACAAACCAAGCCCTTGGCCGACCCCTCTCCCTGGCGGCGCCTTGGCCCCTTCTAGCTGGCATCTCTCTCCCCCTCTAGATTAGAATCTAGATTCCCCGCTGCTTCATTGTGCTGGTCCACGAGTTGCTGCGGTACGGTGTCACTACTTCAGTACGCGTGGATACGTTGGAGGCGTCGTATTCTTCGACGCTGGATCGGGCGGATCTTCGCGAGGAGAAAACTCCCGCGGCTGGGAGGTATAAACTAGCTGCGGGAGTCGGAGGACTTCATCGACAAACGTCAACATCTCCACTGCGCTGACGTGTTCCTCGAGGGTATGATCTCATTACCTGCACCTCGATAGTGATCTTGGTTGGATCGTGCGCCGTAAAATTTTGTTTTGCGTAGCACGTTCCCCTACAGATTACGTCTTAGTATAGTAGTTCATTGGCATGCTAGAGCATAATGTTTCGTTTTGCTTGCCAGAAGTGGTCAGGTGTAGCTAGCTTTTTCCGATCAGAGAGCGTAAGGTCTCGTTTAGCTGCGCTGATCGAATTCATGGATGCAGACAACCCAAACTAACTGAGGAGGAACGCATGGGCCAAGGGATGAAGGACGAGCAGCAAATCATGGAGGCAAGAACATGGATCCAATTATCGCTAAGTTTATTTTCCTGCTTCTAGCTAGCTACGTGCAGTACAACGTACTACTTACAGCCGGCCGGGTCACATGAGCCAAGTTGTCCAAAAACATGTATTGTAGCAAACAAAGTACAGCTATGAGATGATTAATTTGTATATGATGTTAGTTGCTAGGCTTGTCAACATGGCAGAATATATATGTGAGGCCTGCTTACGCTGTGACGAACAATATTATCAAATTTTCATGCATAGACATACTCACTTGTTGCCTTTCGATCTGGTAAAGGAAGACAGAGCCCAAAATTTTGGTAGTCGTCAGTTATTCTATTGTGACTTGAAAGCTAGAAAATTCAGACTCCACATTGATTAGTTACTAGTGTATATCATAGAAAATCAAGAAAGAAGAATGTCCATGATCAGATTAATGTTGGTGTGCCTCAAAGATGGCCAATTCTTTTTTTTTTTATGGACAAAGATGGCTAATTCTGCTAGCGCGGCTGTTGTTGTGCAGTGCAATCAAATTCAGTTTAGGCTGCTGTTGCATGCTCTCTGCAGTGGAACAAGGTGAGCTGGCTGGAACGTTGAGCTTGTTGGAGGAGGGTTTCCGCGCTAGTCCATCACGATGTGATGCAAGACGTCTTGCGGGATGGGACAGGCATCACACGTCTAGGGCATGCACATCGCCGAGGGTACCGTCGAGGTTGTGCCTCACACGGGCGAAGGGCATGTCATGTTAGGGGTATGCCCAGCGTCGATGGTACCATCAAGATTGTGCCTCACGCGAGCGACGGGCACGTCACGTCTGGGGGCCCTGCGTCTAGGGTAAGATCAAGGTTGTGCCCTACATGGGCAAATGGCACGTAATGTCAGGGGTGTGCCCAGCGTCGAGGGTACCATGAAGACTTGAGGGGGGCGAAGAACATTATGGTTGCATAAAAAAATAGACCATCAAAATATACCAAGTTTGAGTTATTGTTTGTGTCTTCCCCTCTGTTCTTGTGTCATACAATTTTTTTATAATTGTTCCTTCGGGGACATCCGATAAAATTGGAACGATACAGAGAATATTAGCATGGCCCCTGCGCAAGGATGACACGCACAAATCGAAAAAGAAAATTATAATTAGGATGTGCATATTTTTATCTCGGTCATTTTTCTGTGTCTTTGAATTTTCTGTGTCTTTGAATTGACATCCAACCATCCTCATCTCACCTCTCACACTTTTTATGTGGTGGCATCTCTCACATATTAATCACAGAGACTAACGTTGCTCCTAGATTGCACTTTCAAGAATGAATTACATGCTAACTAATGTGCAAATTTTACTGAATGAGATTTAAGAACAATTTAGACAACTCAAAATTAGTAAAAGCAAATACACATCCCATTAGTGGATTAACCTATTGGCTGTAGAGCTCATATGAAGAAAACTGAACCAGTAGATTGTAATCCATACAGAAATGAACTAGCTACTAGTTATAATCTGTGTATCGATATATGCACCTTCAGATTTAGAGCCTAGATCAAGGGTGTGTTTGGTAGCCCGCATAGAGGCCAACCAGGCCCGCTCGGGGCAAGAATGGGCTGTTTGGTGGCCTGCGTTCACTGTTTGACCCGCATAGCACGAACCTCAAAGCACCTCTCAGCCAAGCCCGCTGGGAATGCTCAAATCGGCAGTTTCCAGCGAGCCAGGCTGAGACGAGCCACATCGAGCGCACATGGTGGGTCCCGTTGCATGAGAGAATACAGGAGGGATGCGAGCTTTGTACGTGGTTTCTTCTCCTACCTCCACTAAACTCCTCCCTAATCTCCTTTTCTTCGTCCCTTCTATTCTACACAACGGTACTTCGATTCGAGATAAGGTCTATACGAAAAAGATGCGTATCGATGTCATGGTTCCATTCAGGCGCTCGGTTCATAGTTTCGTCAACCGTAGAGGCGAGGTGACCTTCCGGGGCGGCCATGGCGTCCTGTGTGGCTGTGAGCACAGAAGAGAAGGGGAAGATCAGAGAGGAGTAGAGGGAGAAGAAGCAGGGGAGAGAGAGGAGAACGGGAGGAGGGGGACGAGCCGGGGAACGGCGACGCGTCGCAGGGGCTCGCCGGTCGGCGCGGCGCGAGGAGGAGCGGCTGCTCGGATGCGAGGCAGAGGCGCTCGGGAGAGGAGCTCTTCCATGGGATCGGGCGAAGAAGGCAGGAGGCCGCCTCCTCTCCAGGACGGAGCGTACCGGCAACAGCTCCCCTTGCCGGGTCCGGGCGAGGTAGGGCATGGGGACGGCAGGAAGGCTGGGCGGTGCGGTAGGGGTCCGGCAGGCGGCCATGTCTGGGTGGTGGGACAGGGACGAGCCCAACAGCTCTAAGGTGGTGAGCCCGCTGCTCCGCCTCTCCGCGCTCATCCTGGCCCTGGCCTCGGCGGTCATGATGGCCACGGCCGACGATTGCACCATCACTGGCGCAATATGAAAGCTTTTTTGTCTTCTTATTTTACATGCAGGCAGCCTAAGCTTCTTGCCCTGGATGCTTAACATCAATCCCAGTTCAGTGATGCGTAGGAACTTTTGTGTCAAGTGCATTTTACTCCATTTAGCGAGACTGACAAGAAAACAAGGTTGTAATGTAGAGCACATTTATGCAATGATCATTTTGTAGTGATTCTTTGCTTTACTATTCTACTGTGGTTTGTGAGCTGATAACTTGATGATAGACGACGAACCAAACGACCATGTACTAACTGTTCTTTTTCATAAGCCAAATTGACTGTCATTTAACAACATGCAGAGATTCAGAATCCACAGACTGTTCTTTTTCTGAAGAAACGCGTCTATTCTTGTGTAGTGCAATGGCTAATCTTTGATCTGTGAGAACAAGTCAGGTTATTTATGGTACTGAAACTGCATGCTCTGTTCTTCAGTTCAGGCCAAGTCGAGCGATGGAGCACTCGCCGCCGCCGACAAAGGCAGGGGGACGTCGGGTCTCGTACAGGCCTGGACAGCGGCTAGAGCGACCACTGTGATCGATGTTCTGACTTGATCCTTGGAGCATGTCACCGGCGGCGGAGATCCTTGGACCATGTCACCGGCAGCGGAGAGAGAGGGAGGGGGGGGGGGGGGGGGCTCAGGTAGTGCTGGGCGCCGAGGCGGCACGACAACGACACCGGCCGTGGGTAGCGGGAGCCGGCGGTTCGGCCAGCTTCGGCGTTCCCTTATTTTATACGTATTGTTAAGAGAAATTTGGGGTTGTAAATTAAGTCTTCAACAAGCATGCATGGTAGAATGAATAGCGCACGTACGGTGTCTGTTTAAGTTTTGACAGAACAATATCAACTGACCACCTCAATAGAGGGCAACTTCAAGTTGTTACCACCTTGCTGCAGTTTGTAGCTTCTCAGTTTGTTGAGGAGGTAGTAGTATACTGCTGCTATTTTAGCAGTTGTACTGCAACAACATAATATATATATGACTGCCATTAAAGAAGATGATGACCTGGGTAGAGATGGTCTAGGGGAGAATATCAGGTGCTCCCATGGGTAGATATGCTGTGCTCCCATGCTCTGTTTGGGCCCAACATTACGTGCTACAGTACACTACAAGCATTCTCTTCACCTAAAATAAAATATAAAATAAATACGACATAAATCTTCAGCTAGAACTTTCTCGAAATAGGCTTTCGCCCCGCTTTATATATAAAGCAACAACCGAACAAAGTACGCGGCCGAACGATACAAGGTGGAGAGGTAGCCCTCTTACAAAGCAGATCCCGAGATAGTCGGATCACGCAGGAACTACGCTACCGAAGTATAACACAGGGAAGTCTAGATACAACGTCACGCTACGCCCTAGCACACCTAAGCTCCACGACAACGCCCTCAGGAGGGAAGACGGCGCGAAGCGTCGCCGCTGCCGAGTCCAAAGTGGACAGGAGCTTTCGCTCGGAACCCTGGCACGGAGAGGAGATCCACGACGGTGTCTTCAAGAAGAGAGCGGCGCCCGCGAGCGTCGTCGCCGTCGGCGCAAAAGCGCGGAGCTTTCGCTCGGCTGCTCACCCGTGCCACACGAGGTCACCAGGACAACCGCGACGATTCTAGACTCCCAGATCTGGATCTGGGCAGCCCCAGTGAAGAAGTGTGAGCCCGAGCCACCTGACGCTACCCCCTCGTCGCCCACACGACCAAGAGGAGAGCCACCACCGCCGCCATAGTGCCCGCCGGAGAGCCAACCATGCAGCCCACCATCCGGGGCCGCCGCCCCGGCATCCATGTCCCGAGTCACCGCCAACCGTCGACCTCACAACGCGCAGCCACGGTGGGAAGAACGGGAGGTGTCTCCTTCCGCTCCTAGCCCGGCATCAGCCACCCGGCCTGGGTGAGCGCCCCCACAGTAGGGGGCATCCACGCCTGCGTCCCCCGACAATCAACGTCGACTGTGGGGAACACGGCCTAGTAGCTGCCGACGGCCAACGCCGAGCAAGCCCCGGCACGGTCCACAACCAGACCGAGTCAAACTCGCACGCCGCCACATCCATGGCCAGCGCCATCAATCCGTCTGCAGCATAGCAGCAACCCGGGCGCCCACTCGGATCGACGCCACAATGGAGCAACAGGAAGGAGAGCACAAACGCGAGGGAGGACCAACGCGGACTAGGTCGGCTCCCGGACCCTGCACTCCGACGGACGCCATCCACCACCACCGACCAGATTCAGCCCCGAGGCCGCCTAGAGGACCGGCCGATCCGCCCAGGACATCCGTGCCGCCCCCCACACCAGTCCTCCCAAGAGCTAGCAACCAGAGAGCACGCCACCGCCGGAATCCACCGGATCCACGCCGCCGGCCGAGCCCCACCTCCAGATCCGGCCGGATCCTGCCAGTAGCCCGACCGCGCGCCACCTCTCGGGTCAGGAGCTCCGCAGCCACCGCGCCGCACTCGGGAAGCAGGACACCGGCGCGCCGCCACCAGCCGGGCGCTCCACTGCACCACGCCCCCGCCGCCGCGCCGCTGGGCCCTGCGGCCGCCCAGCGCCGCCACCCGAGGTCGCCGCCCCGCGCCGGCCCCCCACGGGCAGAGGAGAAGGAAGGGCACCGCCGCCGCCGCGCCATCCGGGCTTTGCCCGTCAGCGCCTGCCGGCGGCGGCGGGGAGGAGGGGAGGGAGGCGGGGCCGAGGGGTTGGCGGCTAGGGTTTTCCCCCCGGCGCGCGCGGGCGCGTCGCGGGAGGGGGAGGGGGAGCGAGCATGTTATCGCTCTTCAGCTAGAACTTTCTTCAGATCTGTGCTGCATGGCATGAAATATGCAAAGAATAGGTGACAATTTCCCTTTCAGTTCCAGGTATGGCTGGCCCCAAGCAGACTTGGATCGAGAAGCTTTATCAAACGCTATCGTTGGCAGCACCAACATGAAGCAAACCAAAAACAGAGTGTATCTGGAACGACTATGACACGAATCTTATCCGCAACTAGGGAGGGCACTTTTGACATCTCATTTTCATCTCAGTGGAGAAGAAATGTGCAGAGCAAATTCCATGCATGGTCGCCACATCGCACATGCACCTACCGGCCGGCAGGCAGGTAAGATTGCTACCGCAACTGAGAACAGGAAAGCATCATAGGGAGTGAGATCTTTTTTTTAGCTCTTTTTTATGTTCTACTACTAAAACCAGCTGTCTGACTAGTAAGTGAGTGCATGCTTGCACCAATCATGCGCGCCATCCTTGGGAATAACGATGACGATGTTTCTCTTCTCTATCCGATAGACGAGCCACGCAAAGCTATGCTGCATATTCAGGCCATGTCGGCGTTCCGTCGAACACCTTGGGGGTGCGGGAGGGGAGGTCACACGCCGGCCGCCGAGGCGAGGCGTCGGATGACGCGGTCCCTCGGGGAAGGGCATGGGGGAAAGACCGAGGTCCAGGAACTCGGACGCCGCCCGTGTTGTCGCTACCGGTCGCGGCAGGGGAGTTCACCACTGCCCGTGTCAGGACGCGGTGGTGGCCGGCGCGACGAGTGCTCGGGCGAGCCCGGGAGCGAGAGCGTGGAGGCGGCCGAGTACCTGAAGGTGGTGCGAGCGCGTGGAGGCGGCCGCTAGGGGAGCGGCTCGACGACGGGAGAGTGAGGCGGTAGTGGCGCGGGCTCGCACGGAAGTTTCGGCTACGATGAACTCCTGGAGAGGGCGGGGACGGGTTCGGCGTGGCCAGAAGGGGCCGGCGACGGCGAATCGTGGTGGTGGTTCTAAACAAAAATGTCCTCCCGCCGAAATTGGAGCGATTGGGATGGGTTTTGGGTTGGCTTGGGTTATCCCAATGTTTTGGGCAAGAGGGGCTGATTTTTTTTTCCCAAAAGCTTTTGGGACTGAACGCATTTTTCTGGGACAATTTTTCTGGCATCGATTAGCGAGTTCTTTTTTTAGAAACCGAGTACAGACGCGGATACTCACAACACGCACGCACATTCATCCTTATGAATACACGCACGCAAACCCTACCCCTATGAGCACCTCCGAGAGACTGAGCCGGCAGATCTTGAGATTGACGAAGTCACCACATGTACCTCGTAGTCGACGGGCACGCCATACCACTGAAAGAATAGCGCCGGAAAGGCTTAAATAAATTTAGAAAATATGCGAGCACTCATGTCAAGTCTAGAATTTAAACCCGGATGGGCTGGTTACATCACAAGGAACCTAACCATCTAAGCTAGACTTAGTTTGCGATTAGAAAGGTTCTAACAGTGCATGCTTGCAGTTCACTTTTGATTGTAGAACAGAGCGTGTGCGCTTGTGTGATAGGAACAGAGAAGGACAGATGGAACTGGCTTCGTACATTAGAGGCTTGAAGCTAATACTTCCTTTTATTACTGAAGTAGTACAGGTCTGCCTTTTTATAGAACATCACAAACTGCGACTCACGTCGTAGCATCCAGAAGAGAGCAAATGTGGCTAGACCGGCCATGCTTTGACTACCGTCCTACTAGTCCTAGACATGCCAGCATGCCACACAAGGCTCTACATGTGACACGTACAAGTGCTAGAAGCTACTACTAGGGTCAGAATTTGCATCCACGACAACTTCCACCATGTCCAGAATGTCATTAAGGACCTTCGTCGCAAGAACATCCCGAGCCTCTTCCTCAAGCTTGACACTCGAAGGCCTTCGACTCGGTTAATTGGAGCTATCTTTTGGAGGTATTGCAGCGTCTTGGCTTCGGAAAGTGTTGGAGGGATTGGATCTGCTTGTCCCTGGCCTCGCCCTCCTCAAGGATCCTGCTTAACGGGAGCCCTGGCCTCCCCTTCAGGAACGCTCATGGGTTGCATCAGGGTGACACGCTATCGCCGATGCTCTTTATCCTAGCCATTGACCCCTAGCAACAGATCCTTCGGCTGGCCTCGCATCGGGGTATCCTCAAGCCCATCCGTTCACGCACCGCGAGCTGCAGGGTTTCTCTTTACGTGGATGATGCCGGCATTTTTACTAACCTAGACAAGAAGGAGTTACGCGCAATTTCCGCCATCCTCGCGGCTTTTGGTAAGGCTAGCGGCCTCATCACAAATTTGGCAAAGACTGAGGTTTTCCTCATCACATGCGGCAACCTTGACCTGCAGGATGTGCTTTCCACTTTCCCTGCCAAGATTGCCACCTTCCCTGGTCGATACCTGGGCCTCCCCCTCCCTTTCGCCATCTGCGCAAAATTGAATTCCAACCCCTCATCGACAAGGCTGCTGGCAGGCTGCCGGGTTGGGTCGGCAAGCACCTTAGCAGACCTGGAAGGGTTGCCCTTGCCAAGTATGTCCTCACCGCCATTGCCATGTATCACATCACAGCGCTTGCTCCTCCAAAGTGGATCCTGCGCAAACTGGACAAGATTTCGCGCGGATTTGTGTGGCAAAAGGAAGACCTTGGGCAACCGTCTGGCAACCATTCCCTGGTCAACTGGAAGACGGTTTGCCGTCCAAAGTAGTTAGGTGGCCTCGGTATCGCTGACATTGAGAGATTTGGACGTGCATTGCGGTTGCGATGGCTATGGATCCAATGGACTGACCTAGACAGGCCATGGGTGGGAACTCAGCTCCCGTGCAACTAGGCGGATATGGATCTTTTCCGGGCCTGCACCACCATCACCATCGGGAATGGACACAAGGCGCTGTTCTGGCATGATAACTGGAGCGGAAAGGGACCCCTGAAAGCCCTAGCGCTGGAGCTTTACAAAATCGTTTCAAGGAAGAACCGGACCATGCATCAGGAATTGAGCGGCGAAAACTGGATCCGTGCACACGCTAGGATCCAATCCTTGCCTCAGCTTGGGGAATATGTAACCCTTTGGGCCTAGATCAGCCAGCTGTAGCTCTCGCTAGACCAGGAGGATTCCATTACCTGGAACTTGACTTCCAGTGGGACGTACTCTTCTGCGTCTGCGTACGCGGCTCAATTGCATGGATCATACCCCAAGTTTGACGCCGCCAAGATCTGGTCCGCTCACGCCGAGTCCAAGTGCAAGTTCTTCGCTTGGCTCGTTTTACACGAGAGAATCCTCACGGTCGATATGCAGGCGATTCGTGGCTGGCCGCATGACCCAAGATGCCAGCTATGTCTCCAGGCCTAGGAAACCGCGACACATCTTGCAAGGATTGCCCCTTCTCTGTCGCCGTTTGGAACCATGTTTCCGCCTGGACACACGAGGACTTGCCAGTCTTTGGTTTCCTGCCGGACCTTGGCAATGTTTCCAGCTGGTGGGATGATTTGCTTGCCAAGGAGTCAAAGCAGGGCCGCAGTGGTAGGCTGATATATACCATGTGGAACATTTGGAAGGAGAGGAACAGGCGTATTTTTACGGGTTCCCGCATGACGCACTATGAGGTCGCGATGTTGTCCTTCGACGATATCAAGCAGAGAGAGAGAGGGCGTTTGTTGGAGCCGTGCCCACGGTGGGTATTGGCTGGTGCTGTATTTGTCTAGCTAGGGTTGGCCACGAGCCCTTCAAAATGTTTGCAGCTCACCTCTTTCTTTCTATATGAAAAGACAGTGCTCCTGCCGGTTTAAAAAAAATAAAATTTACACCTCGTCTCTAGCTTATTCGTAGCAGACCCAGCTACTTACTTCTTTAGCTTAGCTAGTGTCACGGCAGACTTGCCGACATCCTGATATTTTGGGTACCCTGCTGACATGCATGCATGTAGGATTAGCACAAGATTATCTCTAACACTTTCTTTCTTTTGTACTCCCTCCGTCCCAAATTAAGTGACTCAAAAATAACTCAAGTTTGTACTATTGAGACATGATGTCAAATAGGAAAAAGTTTGAGGCAGCGATATGTGACCGTAGCTTTCTTGATTTATTTATTTATTTTGGTGTCATTGTCCTGGCCACAACACTGCTTGTCTTTGTCTGTCTTTTTCTTCCTCAGCAGCAGGCACACGTGGACGGTGGATGGCCTCTCTCGCTCCTCTATAAATCACATGCACACCAACCTTCCAAAGCAGATCAGGGCACTAGAGCAGAGACACAGATCGAGGAGATCTTAATTTCCGAGGAAGGAAGGAACCATCATCATCATCATCATGTCGTGCTGCGGAGGCAACTGCGGGTGCGGATCCGGCTGCAAGTGCGGCAACAGCTGCAGCGGAGGGTAGAACCAAGGACTTGTCTATTTTTTTCCATTCACGTCGAATTCTGATTTGCTTACTCTTTCTTCTAAATAAGAAAAGAATTCTGATCTGCTTAGGGGGATGAGTCGCATGCATGCATGCTTGCTGCTGTTTTTTGTTATTTCTAGTCTAGAGAGAGAAACAAACATAACCAACACATCGTGATTGTGACTTTCGATTTGGTGGATGATGCATGCAGGTGCAAGATGTACCCTGAGAATGAGATGGGTGAGGGGGTGGGCGTTGCACCCTCCAAGGGGTCCAAGGCCGCCACCGGAGCCGGCTCCGAGAACGTTGCATCTCCATCACCCTCCAAGGAGAACCCGTCGTCGGCCACGGGAGCCGATAACGGAGGGTGCAGGTGCAGCACATGCACCTGCAACCCATGCACTTGCAAGTGAGGAGATGGAAGGAGGAGCAGTACTACTAGTATGAGTCGCGAGTGTGTGTTTTGTGTGTCATGTTAAAGAATAACACCAGATCCATGAGAGTAGTACTATAGTTGTATGCACCTGCAGCTACTTGTGTCGATCCTTGTCCAAGTGTACCGTAGCGTGTCCTGTGTATGTAGTAAGCATGCCGTTTTGCCTTGTATTCTCTTAGCAGTTTCAGTTATTCGTCCTGTGCCTTCCCCATCTATCTATATACTGTATAATAATAATAATAGTAATAAGAATAATCGTCATCTGGAGTTTTTGATCCATGCAAAAAAATATATCTGGAGTTTCTGATCTATATCACATACCAGACGATGAGATGGTAGTATGTTTCAATTTTATTCTTCTCAACGTTCAAGTGTCAAATATATGACCTAAAAATATATATTGCAAGCTAGATACAAATGATATTATTCTTACATGTCCAATCCATATGCTTTCGCGCTCCCCGCGCACATAAATAGTGCGGCTTATATTTTGGGAAAAGGGGGTGCATACTGCTGGCACAAATAAACCAAGTGTGTGACGGGGAAACACCAAATAAGCTACGAACTCAGTTTAACGAAAGACAATATTGACTCATAATTATTCATTTTGTTCGAGCACACATAACAAATTGGTACGTCAAATAAATAAAAAAATGGTGCGTGGTGAACACAATGCCTCCGTGATGTCAAGTATAGGGCATGACGGACACAACAATGGTTATCAAGCTATCCTCCCTCTCTCGATGTTTCATGTGTTATCTAATAATGCAATGCCTTATCCAAAAAAAAAGGAATGATACCCCACAGAACTCTTCAATTGTCCCGCACCGTAAGATTACTTGAACTCTGTAGGGTATCATTACAAGTAGTAGGCAGCGAGGACATTGGCCAGGGTGAGGTTGGCCGTGGCAGACGTGTTCACCAATTACAATTCGGAACGTGTGCACGCAGAAAAAGGTCCAAAAATGTGTACAAAAGAGAGAGCACTCTAGGAAGATCCTTTAGGGCATCGCTAGGCGAACTCTTATATTTTAACTCCTTAAACACCTCCTCAAACCTTTAAAAAAAATTTGATTCCTAACCGAACCCCTAAAACTTAACTTACTAAAAAAATTGCTCACAAATTTAAACTACTTAATTTCATAATCAAACAGAGGTATCACATCATACATAGCATAATTAAATTGTTCATCACTAGATACTAAATCGACATACTAGATACTATATTGATACTACATCGACACTACTTGTTGTCATCGTCATAGGCAAGGTACTCGTCGAACTCGTCCGAGTCGGAGGAGATAGGGATCACCCCCCACCAGAGGGGCCGGCCTCGTGGTCGTTGGTGCTAGGCTGACTCAACGACATCTCCTCCTCCTCGTCAGAGAGCGCGGCCTTGAGCTCGTGGAACATCTCCTCATGCTCGGTCTTGATGCTGGCGACCTGCTCACGCTCCCGCTCGGTCATCCGCTTGTCATCCACAAACATGAGGCGAGCACGGTTCTCGGCGAGGAGCTGCGGGTCCTTGACGAGCTCGACCACCAAGGCGGCATCGGTGCACTCGGCCGTTAGTTGTGTCTCGGCCTTGTGGTACTCCTCCCCCTCGGCCCGGGAGACGAGCCTGACGGGAGGCGCAAAGAAGGCCGCGGTGCGGGCGTCAGCGGGGAAGTTAAGCTTCGCCCAGCTACCGAAGTAGCGGAGAGCCGTGGCGTCGTAGGCGCGCGCTGCCTCCTCCATGGTGGCAAACGTGCCAAGCCACCTCTTATCCCGCGTGTCCGGATTTTGAATCTCCGCCGCACAAGGGCCCCACGGCCGCTGCCACGCGCCGCGGTACATCGGCGGCGGCGGTGGCTGCAACATGGAGCTCGAGGAGGCAGCGCCGAACAGGGCGCCAGTAGCCCAAATCGGGGGGTCCGGAGGCGGCGCGGGCGCTCGGGGTGGCTGGGCGGTTCTGTTCTTGACGGAACGTGGCTTTGCGGTGGTCCTCCTCTTCGACGAGCTCACGGCGGTGGCTAAATGTGTCGATTCCGGCAACGACGGCGGCTGGCGAGCGAATCGAAGTGGCGCGAGAGGTAGGCAGGGGCTGCGGGGTGGCCGCCGGAGGCAAGGAGGGCGGCGCCGGTTGAGCGGTGAGAGAGGCGGCCGCGCGAGGTAGGGAATGTCTTGCTGAGAACATGTTTCGGGTGCTCAAATTTGAGAGGCGGCCGACGCTTCTCCAGAAAAATTTGAGGCGTTAAAACGAAATGGGAGTTCGGCTAGTTGCAGCTTAACTCCCCAAAAGGGAATCTTTTGAGGAGTTAAGCCCTTTTGAGGCTTCGGCTAGAGATGCTCTTAGTTGGCCAAAGAAAAGAGTAGAGCCTGGAGGTGGAGGGGGCATAGACCTAAGTAGAAAGTAGAGGCTATTGGGTGGAGGGGGGCCTCCCCTATGCCCTCACCCTCTTTGCAAGTTTGAGACTTCCCTCAACTATTCTTTTGTCTGCTCCTTATAAAATAACTATTTGTAAGAAACCTTCTTACTCTTCTTAATTCCCCGACAACAATGGGTTTCTATTTAATGGGTGCACCGTGAATGGCTTCCCACTGGGATAACTGGGGCACGCGTGGCAGACCTAAGGTGCACAAACAGAAGTCCTAATCTCCTGTATATGTAGATAGCAAGCCATCAGTAGCCAGCAAGGTGAATCCTCCGGGCGTCATATGCACTCTCAACCTGAAAAAGAAACAAGAAATTAGATCAGAAGGGACGCAAGGTGTACGTAAGAAGCCGGAAGAGCAATATAATTCAGAAGAAGCACTACTACACGCATGAGTACCACTGACCCCTCATCACTAACCCGCCTGTGGCCACCGGTGAGAGATGAAGCACATCACAAAAGGGATCGGAAGAAGGCATCGGTGATGTCTCTCCGAGAGCTCTCCTAGGCAGTAAACACTGACCAGTCTAGCCAGTGATAAGTGCACCGCCCCCCTCGATCTGATGATATGGCATCACAGACGGGTTGCTATAGGTGACTCGTCGGTGATATTGCGTCATCACTGACCTCCCTATTTAGAAGCCGGTCATTGGTGTCTGTTCTAAATTTATAACTCTTCTTCCCGTGTGGAGGAAAATTGAAACGGAGATGAACACATTTCATGCTTCCTCGATCACCGGTCTGGCGTTGCGATTACGAGGGCGCTCGTTCGCTACCAGGTCGTGGGTTCCCAATGGCATCCATTTAACCGGCCGGCGAGGATTCCCACGAATACAGAGCTCGTTGGGCTACCGGAGCACCTTTCCCATGACGCCGATGGACATTCTCCGGCTATATATATGGAGCAGTGACAGTTCCAGCTCCCGTACTGTGATGCCACATGGTATATGGTATGGAGTATATAGTATATAGCGAGACAAGAGTATATAGTATATACTTCTACAATCTTGTATGGAGTATATATATATATATATATATATATATAGTATTGGACATACGATTTGCAATGGAGTATATACTACTCCTAGTTGTTGCATTTCAATATCAAGTACATACTTGGCACATATGTGACATTAGCCTTGCATCACATGAAGTACTTTTACACGCATCGATTAGGAGCAACTCGTGATCTGATCATCAGACTAATGTCAATATACATTATGCAAACGTCATGTTGTTGTTGCTCGTGGTAGGGTTGGACGACCGGCCGTTCCGCTGTTTACATCCATGTATGTACGCATCTCTGGGATCTTGGAGTAACAGGCATGTTCCTTAATTACGTTCATGCATGCAACATGTGGTAGACCCGTCCCAGAGCAGTCGGACGTTGGCAGCGGCGCAGGATGCATGGATTAACCTGATGGCCCAGATCATCACCGGAGATCAATTAGCATGCCGCGTTCATGCACGTAAATTAATAAAGCCATGATGTAACAAGAATAGCAGATGCATGCAAAAGTAGTTGCATATGACGATGTAAAAAATCAATCTAGAAAAAATAAACGATCAATACAGGGTAACATGCATCATACTCCATGGAGCCGGCGGTGCAGTGTGGTTGATGTGGATAAAACATGGAGCTAGCGGATGACACCAATGTTGCGTGACATCATTGCACGGCTGCGTCACCGAATGGATCGATTAGATTTATTCAACGGCGTCGGCGGCAAGGATCGAAGATGCCAAATAGAAGCCCTAGCTAAACCTGTGTACAGGGGAGATGAATCAAAGATTAACTTGTGTGTATTCAAAATAAAATGGGTCAACGTGAATACCTAGATCTCCCGAAGGATGAGCCCCATGAAACGTGATGCCGGCGATGGTGGTTGGTGGCTTGAAGCGAGGATATATAGGAGTATTACCTTTGCACACAAAAAGGAAGCGTACGTTTGATTTTATCTATCGGGTGAAGAGAAAATCAGTTATACTGACAACCAAATCCGTTAATCAGCACCCACATCCAAGACGAGATCGGACGGCACTAACAATGGTGGTAACTACCACTAGGTGGTAGGATGCATTTTCCCTATATATATATATATATATATATATATGAAAATGGGTTAGTACTCCTAGTACATACTCCCATGCCACGTGTCACTCCTTTGGTTGAGCGCGGTCTATTTGTAGCTACTTATCCGTTCAGCATAAATGATGGTCGTTTAGGAATTTGTTGACCATCCATGTTTATAGGGATTCTTTGTTGTCACTTTTCACGGCAATACATGTCAGTCTAGTAGATAATATAAATATGGATGGCCGTCACGTCCTCTCCCACATTACTCTGCCGGCGATGGTGATTTTCGCGACAACCATAACAACGAATACGAGATACATGGCTAATCCGACTTTTGTCAGAGATGATGATGGCAACATCATCGTGGAACCTTCCATATCTCATCATCGAGCCCAGGTATGCATCAACATTCAATGTTTCGTCCTTTGTGTTCCTTGTATTTCTATATGCATTCCATCTGAATCAGATGTTCTATCGCAATATAAACTGGGCGATCAAGATGGGAGCAAGCGGCCGGCGACGGCTCAAGTCGCTCGACAACCAAGAGGAGATTTGGTGGCCGGGGACTCGACGACGTCATGCTACTGGCGCCCGGCCGCCGGCGGCTCAACAACGTCACACGACACTTGACCGGCGGCGGACTGACGACATCCTCACGCAACGCACTATGTGTCTGCTAATGACCACCGTGCATGGATTAGTAGATTGGCTACTCCAATCACAAGTGCACACACCTCGTGCTTGGTGACTCAGTGGATATACTTTGTAGATATATTTATTTTCGTGATGTCTAGTGTACAAATCTATATGGAACGTGCATTGCATGGAGATGTAGAAGCAAAGGTACATGCGCGCTCCGTTAATTTTCTTTCTGGGTGTACTTATTTTTGTTAAGATGAAACTTTGGTCTATTACTTGTGTAATGCCTGTACCCGTTTTTTCTTTTAGGGCTTGTTGAGCTATGACCTCAGCGGAACCCTTTCGTACTTCCTTGTTATGTGTACTTTGTGGGGTGCGTGTGTTGTTGAACTGTTTCGATCTTGTTGGCCATGGCGATTTGCTTTATATATAAAGCAGGGCGAAAGCCTTTTTTGGTATATAACTAAGAAGTACGTATACCTTTTACCAATTTATATTTTGAAATTTTCTAGTGACATTTGGAACTAGATTCCTATCAAAGTACTCCTTTCACGCCCGTTGTACCCTGTCAAGATGATACTTCTTTGAAAATCAGTATATACTCCTTTTTGGGAAAAGAAGTGCATACTCTTTTAATTGCCAATTAAATAGTACACATTCTTTTGGAACTAAGCAATACATACCCTCTCCATAAAAAAGCCAGTATATACCCCTCTCAAAAAAAGTACATACTTCTCTAAAAGAAAGCAGTATATACCCTTCCCAAAAAAGGCAGTACATATTTTTCCATAAGAAAGCAGTATATGCCCCTCCCAAAAATAGCAGTACATACTTCCCTAAAAGAAAGCAGTATACAAGCATTAATTTTGACAACCAGTATGTACCCATTCCATAAAAAAAAGTATTACCACTAACTTGGCGAGTGGTATATACACCTTAAAATTGTATACTACTCTAGTCGGTACCATATGCTGAGTCCGAAAGTCAAGAACAAACACCTGAGTTCCATGTTTGAACAAAATATCCCACTCCTATCCTCCCGGAGTAGTTACAGCTAACAAGGAGATTAATTAGCATTTTTTAAATAAAGTAGCACGGCTGACCTGGTTTGTTGCAACGGGGTGTTCTTTTAACTGTTTGCCTGATCCACCGAGGGTAGGAGTACATACTCTTGGGAGTATAAAATAGGTGTCCTATATATGTGTCAGTGTGTGTGCAAAAAGCGACCAGTCTAATATGAATATGTTGGATTAAATCGACTGCGATCTAGAAAAAGGTAAAAACAGGTAAGTGTTGTTCAGGCGGTGTTATTTTCTTCCATACTTATTCAGATAAGTCCATTGGTCGCGTTAGCGATTCTGGTTGCATAGGCCGTGGTAGAGTTGTCGGCAACATGAGGCAATTATTGCAAACATTACATAATACGCAATTAGGAACGACTGTTTGCTCTGCAGGCTAGGTTACTACTCCCAAATTGCTCTCTCACCGTTAACATCACCATCAACCATGTCGTGATCATCCGTTGCTAGTAATTTCCGTAAGCGGTCCACATCAGGTACACGTGCGTGCGCCTCTGACCGTTGGATTAAATCGACTACAATCTAAAAAAAGGTAAAACAGGTGAGTGTTGTTCGGCGTTCTTATTTTCTACCATAATATATATAGAGAGTAATTATTGCAAACATTACATAGTACAAAATTGAGAACGACTGTGCCAGGTTACTGCCCACAGATTGCTCTCCCACCGTTAACATCACCCATCAACCATGTCGTTATCATCTGTTGCTAGAAATTTTGGTAAGTGGTCCATGTCAGAAGTGCCAGTTGCGTCCGTGCGCCTCTGACCGTTGGATTAAATCAACAGCGACATCAAAAAAGGTAAAACAGGTGAGTGTTGTTCAGGCATTCTTATTTTCTCCCATACTTGCTCAAATATGTCCATTGCTCGCGTTAGGCATTCTGGTTATATGTGCCATGCCAGAGTATATATATGTAGTCGACAACACAGGGCAATTATTGCAAACATTGCATAATAACTGGCCACAGCTGATATAACACAATTGTACACAACTTTATTCACCCATTGACCTGATGCAACCAATAGATCTACCTTTTTTTTTTTTTGCGGAAAACCAATAGATCTACCTAATTCTATTTAAACGTTATCTGCCCAATGCTCCAGTGGACCCGAATCGTAAATGGACCACAACCTATAGTGTGTATATATTCATAGAAGTACATCTAATAGCAAATGACCAATTTACATCTAATATAATTTGGATTTCCTTCTCGTTCTGGTCGACGTAGACGAAGGAGAAGCCTGTGATACGGCCATTCCCGGAATCCCAGCTAATGGTGATGGTCTTCAGGCGTTGGGGCCAGCTGCCGACGTTGACGTCATGAGCTTGTGTCCCCAGTGCAGCCCATGGACCAACCTTCACCGTGTCCTACATACAACATGCATCACAAATTCATTAATAACATCCTGCACATGCATTTCTCATGTACTACTATGGCAGTATATATACTATTTTATCCTGAACACACACACACATACATATACACACACGTTTATATACATATATTTAAACATTTATGTACATATATATACACATTTATATACATATATATGCACATGTATATACATATGTAATATCAACAACTACCTAGGGTGACCTTATCACACTCATCCAGTTGCTTATCTCGAGATCTGTGCACAGATAAGAAATAAGAGAGGAGAGAGATATTTGTCCCATCAGTTGGCAGGGCAGACCCCACCGTCTCTCCCTTCCCTCTGTCTCTCTCTCTCCACTCCCATCCCAATCCCTAACTACCCGACCACCCTCTGTCTCTCTCTCTCTCCACACCCACCTCAATCCCTAATTACCCGACCCCCCTCTCTCTTCACTAGAAATATCTCCCACCGATCCATTTCTCTCCCTTCAGCTCCCAGGACGGTATAGAAAACCGCCAGTAGTCCCGATAGCATGGTGCGTGAGACCGGATGTACCAGAGGGGATTGCACAAAAAGTGTTTACCCAGGTTTAGGCCCTCATCATGAAGGTAATATCCTACTCCTGCTTGGATTTGATTGATGAATGGGTCACCTCGTATGAGGGGGTTACAATGGATGTGGATATGAATCTATCGAGACTAAGGTGGAGATTGTTGGATGCCTCGAGCTACCCCCTGGCCTCACCTTATAAAGGGGGACAAGGCCTAGGGTTACATGATTCCTTAACCAACCTAGAGCCCTGATCGGACGAGGAGTCCTCAACTTGCATGCCAAGATGATGATGCTCTCGAAGGCGGTCTTCTGGCAAGGCGAGGGGCCCAGGCCACGCCTTGGCCTGTTAAGCCCAGAGGCCGGCCTGGCTACCGGCTTCCAAGCCGATTGGCCACCCTCGGTACTATGCACCGTCAGTAGCCCCCGAGCTTGTTTGGAGTTCGGCTATGTCCATATTAGATCGCGCCCTGCACGCCCTTCCAAGATTACCTCTGACGAAGTCCTGATGGGTTCCTCGTTTCTTCTCAGTAGATAAGTAAACTGGCTTCATCCTTATCCGACCTCTCCAGCTGTGCCATCGGCAAGATGCCAATGATTCTGCCCAAGTTTGGCTTCAGCACTGATCAAGGGATCACCTAGCCCGCAAACGCCCCGGCTTTGCCGCCTAGGAGTAGCCAGCCTGCAGGGCCCAAATGTGAACGCAACACGGATCGTCGTGACATCACCCCTAAGTGTCAGTCTTGATTGTCAGGTCAAACAAGATATGACGTATCCGCTCGGATCAGGTTGTAATTAGCTCCGAGCGAGGATCGAGGCGTCGTGGGCCTTTGCGATGGTCATATCCCATCACTGTTGCCATCAATACAGGGAGAGAGCCAACCGCTGCCGATTTGGTTCTTTTTTGTCATGAGGACGCCTCATTTTTCACGCCCGTAACGCGCGTAGTGGGCGACTCCATCGAGGCAGTGGGACACGTGTCACAACATCCATCCCGTCGCTTGGGTATCCCAACCGACTATAAAGGGAAGGTGATGGCCATCCAGCAGGGTCATTCCTCATTCTGCTGCTTTCTTTCCATTGTCTTCTTCTTCTTTGCAAGCTCTCCCCCACCATTATTAGGAGACCCCGTAAGCTTTTTTGCTAGCTTCGTTCCACCTCCTACCTTTGCAACCTAGCCAGATCCACATAATGAAACGTTGTGATGGAGGCCGCGGCCGCGGTAGCAGAGGCAGAGGCGGTGCGGGTCGGCACAACGGTGGCCGGGGTGGCGCCGCTGGCAAGGCCAAGAAAGAGGTCGTTGCCAGTAGCACAAAGGGGAAGTGGTTCCCCTCCACTACTACGAGCAAGCATTTGAAGGACCTTGTGACAGTGGGATTCTTGCCGCACGGGAGGTGCTTGCTTGTTCATCAATGAAGAAGGGGCAGGCCATGCCAGTGCCAGAAGGCCAGGATCGCGTGATCCATATGCCGTTCCTATGCAGAGGGCTCTCTTTGCCCCTGCACAATTTCATGTGCGGCCTCCTCCGCTTCTACGGGTGGCAGCTCCACCACATCATGCCAAATGGGGTGCTCCACATGGCAACCTTTATTACGTTGTGTGAGTGCTTCCTCAGGATGGAGCCGCACTTTGAGTTATGGCGGTATTTCTTCCGGGTCAACATCCAGAAGAATGACAAAGACGTCTGTAACTGTGGGGGCACCAACATTCAATTGCGCCCAAATTCAGATTACTTCGAGCTCCTGTTTTCGAAGTCGGTCCGGAGATGGCAGAGGGCATGGTTCTATTCTCCTGACGTCCTAGAATAGAAGGGCTTACCTCGTTACACAAACACACCTCCCAAGAAGCTGAGGTTGTGGAAGTTGGTCGATGAGCCATCCAAGGATGTAGGACTCCTAATAGCTGAGGTAAATCTTCTCAAGGGCGAGGGGCTTTCCAGCATACAGATTTTGATGAACTCCTGGATGGAGAGGTGGGTTCAATCACTATCGGAGTGAGCCCACCCCATGTTTGAATACGAAGGCCTGGCAGATGTTACCCAGCTAGTGCAGGACGATCTGTCCGAAGATGAGCTGACGTCGCTCATGCATACTGCCACTAATGTGGCCATCCAAGACATCTCACTCCATGTCACTATAGAGACATTCCAGAATGAGAACTCACCAAGGAATGTAACTTCTTCTTCTTCCAGCCTTACGCTTCAGCCTTTCTACCCTCCTTCCTCTTATTCAACATCGTTTCCTTTCAGGAGTTCGGAACTTTCCTGTCCATGCCCCCATTACTGCTAAGGAATAGACCTTGCAGCTAGAGCACTTGATGGAGCTAGAGCCGGATGTGGAGCCATCTCCAGTTCAGCATGCTCCACCTACCGAGGAGAAGGAGGAGGAGGATGACGATGATGACAATGAAGACAACGACAAGGAGGAGGACGACGCCGAGGGAGGGACTGAGAGCCTTGCTAGAGATGAAGAAGCAGAGGCCACCCCAGAAGCAACCAAGTGCGTAGAAGCTCAGCCTTTGAAGAGAAGCCGGACCGCGGGGGCCTTGTCGTGGGAACGAGCCTAACAGTAGAAGGTAGGGGTACGAAAGGAGAGGACAGAGTCCTAGTTACGGCGAGGTTGTACACACAGATGTATGAGTTCAGGCCCCTCTCGTGGAGGTAACAGCCCTACGTCTCAGTGCTCGGGAGCTCTTGTCATGTGGAATATGAGAATTACAGGGGGTGCGAACCCTTGTGCTAGAGGGGAGGGGCGGCTTATATAGAGTATGCTGCCCCTCATGAATACCCGGCAACCAAGGGTCCGATCGTGGTAATGAAGGCGTACGTTACTGATAACGTACATAATAAATGCTACTAATGGTGTACAGCCGAACGCCTGTCCGTTGGCCTCCCTGGAGTGGCTTCTGGTCTTCTGCAGTCAACTGACTTCTGGTTCTGTCGAGTGAAAGGCAACTGTCGAGTGGAGAGGGAAACCACCGAGTGAACTGTTTGTCGAGTGACTCATGTGCCATGGTGATTTCAGTCGGAGTCTTCTTTGTAATCCTTAGGTTCTTCAATGTATTGTCCTTAGGTAGGGTATGTAGGTCAGGCCTATGACCCTACCCTAGGTACATATCCCCATCATTAGCCCCCGAATGGATCGGGGTTCGAGTGAAAAGGGATCGATGCAGGTTCTGATAAGACACAATAATTCCGAGTGCATTTGAGGGCTTCACAGAAGTCTGCGTCGATTGGAATCTTTGTCATTCACCCGGATCGATTCTGTCTTGATATGTGTCCGAGTGAACTTGAGCGCGGACTCAGGTCCGAGTGACTAGCAGGGCCTCTTGATGCGACGGGTCGCTTCATCGGGCCCGAATTTCACGGGATTCAGAAATTTGGAAAGCACGCGCCGCGCGAAGATGACGCAACGACTGGGGCAAGTGGGGGCATGACGCCTCGATTTTCGCGCCACCCTTATACCCAGAGATCTGGCGGGCCCGCAGGTCAGTGACCCACTCGGGCAGTTATAAGACGAGACAGCTCAGGGCTTGGTACAGTGCTTCTCCTCCATTCCCCTCTTTTCCTCCGCTTCCTCTGCTCCACGCGCCCCGCTCGGCTCCACCTGGATGACCGCCGCCGCGATGACGAAGGGGAAGACGGAGAAGCTCGAGCGCACCAAGAAGGGAGGCAAGGCGAAGAAGCCGTCGGGTGCTCGGTCCATGGCGCCGCCGGGGTGGATCCAAGGGGATTTCCTTTGGTCGACCGTCACGGCGGAGGACGTCCAGAACCTCGTCGCCGACGGGATGATTG
The DNA here is from genome assembly GCA_039707655.1 of Elymus sibiricus. Lineage (NCBI taxonomy): Eukaryota > Viridiplantae > Streptophyta > Magnoliopsida > Poales > Poaceae > Elymus > Elymus sibiricus. The sequence goes on along the minus strand of CM077673.1, from coordinate 13,928,344 downwards.
CTGAAGGGTCGTGGAGGCTGTCGAAGGGAGAGACCGAGCCGGAGCCGCGCGAAGGCGAGCGAGTCCTCCTCCTCACCCACGTCGAGCGAGGTTTTTCTATGCCTCCCCATCCATTCATTCGTGGTTTCTTGAATTTCTTCGACGCACAACTTCATCACTTTCCTCCGAATGCCATCGCGTATCATGCTGCGTTCATAACTCTGTGCGAATGCTTCCTGGGCTGTTCTCCCCATTGGGGCTTGTTCAAACACATCTTCACTATCCGGTCTCAGTCGGTCAAAAAGGCCAACCCTAGTGATAGCAAAACCCATGTCATCTAGCTGTGCGGCGGTCTGGGACTCCAAAAAAGGAATAAGAGTGCGTTTCCGTCGATGACCTTTCCTGAATCTGTTCGGGGCTGGCAGTCGACTTGGTTTTACTGCAAAGATGTTGTATCTCCCAATATGTCGACTGGCCTTCCCCCTTTCACATTGGAGCGACCCACCATTCCCAGAACCTTGTCCGTGGCAGAGGGAGAGAAAGTCCAGGTAGGAATCTTAGTGAATGCAGTAGTTGATTTGATCCGTGGCGGAGTGACTGGCATGGACCTGTTAGAGACATTCCTCAGTCGGCGAATCCAGCCCCTTCAAGTGAGAGATCACACCATGTGGCACTATTCGGGCACCGAAGACACCACTCGGACACATCCAGAAGAAGTCTCTGAGGAGACTGTTGCACAGTGGCTCAGAAGCATCACTGGAGCCTGTGACAACCCTCTGGGAGCCAAGCGAATCTTGCCCTTCTCTGCTGAGAACCCGCCGTCGAATCTGGTAAATTATATCTTTGTCGAATGCTTTCATGTTTCGTCGAGTGATTGGGTCTTCGGCCGACTGACTTTACTGTTTGTATCTTGCAGGAGTTTACGAACATGTATTCGCCCGTGCCGAATGGAAGGCAGCCTGAAGACGGAGAAGAGAGCACTGGCGGCAGCGCAGACATTGATTACGCCGATGACAGTGAAGGCAGCGACGACGACCTGGAGGAGATCGAGGAAGAGGCCCAGGCTCCCCTGCGCACCGAGCGTCGTTCCAAGCCGCGCGAAGGTCCAGAAGTTGTCCCATGAAGAACTTTGGCATCGAGCACCAGAAATCCGAAGCGCGACCGGGTTCCGACAACACCTGAGTCGACTGAAAAGGTCGCGAAACAGCCCAGGTCTGACGCACCAAAACCTCGGAAGGCTCTGCCTCGCATGAAGATCGCCGTGCCCGTTGCCTCAACGTGAGTGGTCATTTTCCTTTTTCTGCTGTTATGGAACTTCATGTTTTTGTTGATCGAGTGGAATTTGTCTGCCAGAGCTGCTACCTCGGTGACGTCGCCTCTGTGGGATGAAGAGGACTAAATGGAAGTGGACACAGCTGACGCGGCCACCTCCCAACGAGGTACAACAATTTTTCACTCTGCTCTGTGTCTTGAAGGCAATTCGTCGATTGAATAAGTTAATGTTGTCGATTGACAGTTGACGACGTCATCCACCTGGAAGACGATGAGGAACCACAGCAGGGTGCTGAGGGTGAAGTTGTGGCCTTGGACGCTCAACGCGTGCGCACTCGGAGGACATCATCGGGACAAGCACCTCGTAGGTCGACTGCTGCATCGTCTCAAGAACTTGGCGACTCTTCCCGAGCCAGAGCTGATCTTGTGGTTCCGCTGTCGAGTGCCCCACCAGCAACTTCAACTCTTGTGGTTTCAGCGCCGATTGGGCAACCTCAAGCAACTCCCGTGACCTCAAATGCAGCACTGACTCATCTGGCGCCTTCATACCCTTTGTACCACGTCCCAGCAGACCAGACTGGAGCTGCCAAAGAAGCCATGATCCAGGCTGGGCAAATGATGTTGCGTACGAAGGAGGCGTATGAGGCCAGCAAGTTAGCTTATGATGCCAACTCAGTGCTTCAAGCCAATGTCCGAGTAAGTGCAATTGTAAGTTCATTTCCGATTGAATTCCTATCCATCTTGACTCTACACCCACTGGGTGTTTTCTTTTGATGCATACTTGCTGGTTTTCTTCTCGAGTAGATCAGGTCTTACTCGAGTGGTTTCAGGTCCAGTGGGGGCACGCTGAGTGCACCCACTGGGTGTAGTCCCCGAGGCCCCTGTCGAATGGCGAAGGTATCGGCAGGGGTCTTAGATTTGTTTTGGTAGTAGCTTGTCACTCGACATCCTGGTCGAGTGATAGTAGGTTTAGTGGGGGCACGCTGAGTGCACCCACTGGGTGTAGTCCCCGAGACCGTCGTCGAGTGCTTGCATCGGCGATGGTCTGATAGAGACAATATTTGCATGTTCGCTCTTTTTTGTTATACTCGGACAGGTCGGACCTGGTCGAGTGGTCTCTGGTCCAGTGGGGGCACGTTGAGTGCACCCACTGGGTGTAGTCCCCGAGACTACTGTCGATCGTTTACGATGGGCAGTAGTCTTAAGAACTATCCTGCAGGTTTCATGGACATCATTTCCATCAACCATGATATGACACTTTGTAGGGGTGTGGGGCGGGGCGGCGGGCCGCCGTCCAGTCGACTGAACTTGTTCCTTTCCACTCGGGAGTGGAGAAACATTAGTGTCGACTGAACTACTTCTTTGCTGATTTCAGAAAGCTTGTGAGCTTGGGACTCAGTACGTCGAGCTGGAAAAGGAGAAAAACCAACTTCAGCTGGATCTGGAGGTGACCAAGAACGACCTGGACCGTGCACAGACTGAGCTGAAGACCTTGGGAGGTAATCCTTGTTGACCAATTGCACTATTACTTCCATCTTCCATCCTTTGAACCGAGTATCCTCACTCGAACAGACGTGCGCGATGAGAACCGTCGACTCCAAGCGCGACTCAACAATGCTATTTCTATAGATACCATGAAGAAGGCGCTTGAGGATAAAGACAAGGCACTCGCTGATGCTCAGAAGGTGGCGAGGGAGAAAACTGAGGCTGCTGAGAAGAAGCTTGCCGCAGCCAATAAGTTGGAAGAAGAGAACGCCAAACTCAAGCAAGAACAGGCCGATTGGATCAAAAAGGTTGAACAGCTGACCAAAAGGAGAAGCGCTCTGGAGAACCACTTGGGAGACTTTGCGAAGAAGATGTTCGGCATGCTTAAAGGTAACTTTCTTCTGTCGAGTGAATTTCTTTACTTTCCACAGAACAGTAGTGTGATCAACCTTTCACTTCCCCTTCGTGTAGAATTCTGCCAAGATTTTGAAAAGGAGACTGAGGAGATCGAGCCAAATCTAGACCCCACCAAGTCACCCGTGGGGGATGTCGTGGACATGGACATGTTTCGACTTGAAGCTCATCTCAGAAGTGTTCAAGGATATATCACTCGACTGAGGGCTGCGCTGGAGAAGGTCGACAAAGAACTGTGGCCAGAAGACACCCTCCAGACTGACCTCGAGTCGATGATGACCTGCCTCAATGAGATTCCTGGTCGAGTGCAGGCATGGAAAAAATCTGCTGCTCGCTGCGGAGCTGACGTGGCGCTTTCACTCGTCCGGGTCCATTGCAAGGAGGCCAAGGAGGACAAACTGAAGGCTCTACGGGTGATCAACACGAAGAAACTTCAATTCGAAGATTTCATGAAGACCTTCATCGAAGCAGCCACTCGGATCGCTGATGGGATCGATCTGGACACCTTCGTCGAGCCGTCGAGCCCCACCGGTGCTTGAAAAATACTCTGCTTCCAGTTAAAACTTTATTTGCCTCGGTATGCCGAGTGATGGTGTAACAGTTTAAAACTTCGTTCAGGCCTTAAGCCTGAGTACTTCTGTTTGCATGGGCAACTTTTTTCCGCGCTAGAGATTCTGGATTTATCTGCATTTTGCTTTCCGATCTCTTGCTTGGCTAAGTTTGCTCACTACTCGGAAGAATTTTGAACTTAGGCGAAAACTGGTTCGCGGCTAAGTCCCCGAGTGAGAGGAGTATTCGTCACTCGGGAAAGTTTTAGACTTAGAGGAAGACTGGTTGGCAGCTAAGTTTCCGAGTGAATAGGAGGCTATTCAATCGGCAGAGTTTTTAACTTAGGCAAAAACTTGTTCACAGCTAAGCCCCCGAGTGAGAGGGCTGCTCACCACTCGGCGTGTTTTTGAACTTAGACGAAGACTGATTCGCAGCTAAGTTTCCGAGTGAATAGGATGTTATTCACTCGGCAGCGTTTTTTACTTAGGCGAAAACTGATTCGCAGCAAAGTTTCCGAGTGAGTAGGATGCTATTCACTCGGCAGGGTTTTTAACTTAGGCGAAAACTGGTTCGCAGCTAGGCCCCCGAGTGAGAGGGTTGCTCATCACTCAGAGTGTTTTTGAACTTAGACGAAGAATGATTCGCAGCTAAGTTTCCGAGTGAATAGGGTTCTATTCACTCGGTAGGGTTTTTAACTTAGGCGAAAACTGGTTCGCAGCTAAGCCCCCGAGTGAGAGGGCTGCTCACCACTCGGAGTGTTTCTGAATATGAGATTGTGCGATCGGAATCGACAAAAGACTGCGGGAGTCATAATTTTGATAAACGACATTGTCTGGAGTACTCTTATTACATCAAAACAACTCAGTCATTAGGTATAGAAACGTCGAAGTAAGTCTGCGTTCCAGGCACGCGGCTCATCGATATTCTTCTTGAGGTTGAAAAGATGATAGGCCCCGTTGTTCAGTACTTTGGTGACGACGAAAGGACCTTCCCACGCAGGGGCGAGCTTGTGAGGTCGTTGCTGATCCACTCGGAGCACAAGGTCACCTTCATGGAACGATCGACTCCTGACATGCCTTGCATGGAAGCGACGCAGATCTTGCTGGTATATAGTCGACCGAATCAGATCCATTTCACGTTCTTCTTCCAGGAGATCCACACCATCTTGCCGTGCTTGTTTAGCCTCAGCCTCGGAGTAAAGGTCTACTCGGGGAGAATTGTGAAGGACATCACTCGGCAAAACCGCTTCGGCTCCATACACCATGAAGAAAGGAGTGCGCCCAGTCGACCGGTTAGGAGTCGTCCTCAAGCCCCACAGAACAGACGGCAATTCAGTGACCCAAGCTCCAGCTGCATGTTCAAGATCTCACATGAGTCGAGGCTCCAGCCCTTGAAGGATAAGGCCATTTGCTCGGTCAGCTTGACCATTAGTCTGGGGGTGCGCAACGGATGCGTAATCCACCCGAGTGCCTTGGGAGGGGCAAAAGTGTCTGAACTCTTCCGAGTCAAAGTTTGAGCCATTGTCTGTAATGATACTATGGGGAACTCCATATCGGAATGTTTTCTCTTTCATGAACTTGATAGCAGTGCGCGAGTTCAGCTTCTTTATGGGTTTAACCACTTGGTGAACTTGTCGACTGCTACAGGCAAATGCATGAATCCACTCTGGCCCGTTCGGAGGGGACCGACCATATCCAAACCCCAAACAGCGAACGGCCAGGCGAGTGGAATTGTTTTCAAAGCGGATGCGGGCTTATGCGACAAGTTTGCGTAAAACTAGCATCCTTCGAAGTGATCAACAATATCTTTAGCCATTTCATTAGCGCGCGGCCAGAAGAAACCAGCTCGGTATGCTTTGGCAACAATCGTCCGAGAGGACGCATGATGACCACAAGTCCCTGAGTGAATTTCCTCCAGAATGCACCGCTGAGTTACGCCGGTTACGCTTTCTCTGTAAAGCTGTCCATCCATCACAGTAAAGGCATTGGACCTGCGGACAATCTGTCAAGCTTCAACTTCGTCTTCTGGGAGTTCCTGCCTCAATATGTATGCGATATATGGCACTGTCCAATCGGGCGTAATCACCAGAATCTCCATGACCAGATCTATGACTGCTGGGACATCAACCTCAGTCGGATTGGAGGCGCTTATTGCTTGCGGGGGCTATTCAGTAAAGGGATCTTCTTGCACTGAAGGAGAATGTAAGTGTTCCAGAAACACATTGCTAGGTATAGGCCTCCGAGTGGACCCGATCTTTGCTAGATCATCGGCTGCCTGATGTTTCATTCGGGGAATATGGTGGAGTTCCAAACCTTCAAATTTCTTCTCAAGCTTTCTCACTGCGTGGCAATATCCAGTCATGGTAGGGTTCCTGACATCCCACTCCTTCATCACCTGATTAACCACCAAATATGAGTCACCGTAAACCATCAGGCGCCGGACGCCGAGTGAGATGGCCATACGTAACCCGTAAAGGAGCGCCTCGTATTCAGCTTCATTATTGGAGGAATCAAAGTGAATCTGGAGGACATAACTGAGCTTGTCACCCTTTGGAGATACCAACACTACGCCAGCACCAGACCCATTCAGCATCTTAGAGCCATCAAAGAACATGGTCCAGTGTGCCGAGTGGATTTGAATTGGCTGTTGCTGTTTTATCCACTCGGCCATGAAGTCAGCAAGTGCTTGAGATTTGATGGCCTTCTTTGCTTCAAACTTGATATCAAAGTAGAGGAGCTCAATAGCCCATTTAGCCACTCGACCAGTCGCATCTCGATTGTTGAGGATTTCAGACAACGGAGCGTCACTGACGACTGAGATTGAGTGATCCTGGAAGTAGTGTGCCACCTTCTTCGCTGATAGATATATACCATAGACGAGCTTCTAGTAATGAGGGTACCTTTGCTTTGAAGGAGTCAGCACTTCAGATATATAGTAAACTGGGCGTTGGACTTTATAAGCCATGCCCTCTTCTTCTCTCTCGACAGTGAGAACCGTACTGACGACTTGATTAGTGGACGCAATGTACAGAAGCAGGGGCACTTTGCTGTGCGGAGCAGCAAGCACCGGCTGGGTGGAAAGCAGGGCTTTGAGCTCGACAAACACTGCTTCTGCCTCAGGAGTCCACTCGAACGTATCAGATTTCTTCATCAGTCGGTATAAAGGCAGAGCCTTCTCTCCAAGACGAGAAATAAATCTCCTCAGTGCCGCCAGGCAACCCGTGAGCTTCTGGACATCGTGCACACGCTCAGGATTTTCATTCGGATGATGGCGCCGATCTTCTCGGGATTGACATCGATCCCCCATTCGGAAACGAGGAAACCAAGTAACTTGCCACCAGGAACTCCAAAAGTGCACTTGGACGGGTTCAACTTGATATCATATTTCCTCAGGTTGGCGAATGTTTTCGCCAAGTCAGTCAGCAGGTCGGAACCTTTGCGAGAGTTGACAACAATATCGTCCATATAAGCTTCAATATTCCGAGGGATTTGCTTGAGTAAGCATTTCTGAATCATGCGCATGAAAGTAGCGCCAGCATTTTTCAAACCAAAACGCATGGTGATATAACAGTAACACCCGAAAGGGGTGATGAAGGCTGTCTTTATTTCATCTGGACCAAACAGACGGATCTGATGGTAGCCAGAGTATGCATCGAGAAAAGACAAACGCTCGCACCCCGCCGTCGAATCGACAATCTGATCGATGCAGGGGAGCGGAAAATGATCTTTCGGGCAGACCCGATTGATATGTTTGAAGTCAATACACATGCGGAGTGACTTATCTTTCTTGGGGACCATGACGACGTTCGCGAGCCACTCGGAGTGGTAAATCTCGCGTATGAACTTAGCAGCCAAGAGTCGAGCCACCTCCTCGCCAATTGCCTTCCGCTTCTCTACTGCCGACCGACGCAAGTGCTCTTTGACAGGCTTGGCCTTCGGGTCAACTCATAGTCGGTGCTCAGCCAGTTCCCTGGGTACACCCGGCATGTTAGAAGGTTTCCATGCGAAGATGTCCCAGTTCTCACGGAGGAACTGGATGAGCTCGACTTCCTATTTGCTGTCGAGTGTCGTCGAGATGTTGGTCGGGGCAGCATTAGGATCTGTCGGGTGAATGTGCACCTGCTTCACTTCACCTGCCGACTGAAAAGCAGACTCGGAAGCGGGCTTCTTGGCACGCAGCAGATCGGCAGGATCAGTATTCTTCTTGTATTCTTCCAACTCGACCACAGCCATTTGATGGTCGGCAATCTTGGAGCCTTGCTGAAGGCACTCCTCAGCCCTTTGTCGATTTCCCTTGACTGTGATCACACCCTTGGGCCTGGGCATCTTCAGTTTGAGGTACACGTAACATGGATGGGCAATGAAACGGGCATAAGCCGGTCGACCAAGGATGGCATGATATGCGCTCTGGAAGTCTACAACTTCAAATGTCAACTTCTCCTTGCGAAAATTCTTGTCGGTGCCAAACACAACATCCAATGCAATCTGACCGAGTGACTTGGCCTTCTTCCCAGGGATGACTCCGTGGAACTGCATGCTGCTCTCACTGAGTCGGGACATCGGAATGCCCATCCCCTTTAGGGTATCCACATACAAGATGTTCAATCCACTCCCTCCGTCCATGAGAACCTTGCGGAGTCGAGTGCCTCCACCAACAGGATCCACCACCAGAGCTTGCCGACCAGGGGTAGCGACATGAGCACGGTGATCCGACTGGTCAAAGGTGATAGCAGTTTGAGACCACTTGAGATATGTGAGGGTATCAGGAACTGCCATGTTGACTTCTCTGTTAATAACTTTCAGTCGACTTTTGCTTTCTACATCGGCAAAAATCATCAAAGTGGCATTAACCTCAGGGAAATCCTCTTTATCTTCATCATCTTCCTTTTCAGGAGTTTTTCCACTCGACTGTCCTTCCTTGAACTGCTGGATCAGTAATCTGCACTGTCGAGTGGTATGTTTCGGCAGTATCAAATTGCCTTCTTCATCTTTCTTCGTGTGGATTGCACACGGCAAATCCAAGACATCTGTTCCTGACTGATTTTTTGACTTCTTGGGGGTGAATTGTCCTTTGGGTTTCCCCTTATTCTTTCCTTGTACCGCCAGAGCGGCTGCTTCTGCCTGGGCATAACCATCAGCTTTACGCTTTTGCTTCCGACTGGAATTGCCACTGCCTACATCATTGTCGACTGCTTTTCCTTTGCCGCTACGGAGGTTGTCTTCCTCTTCGCCATTGGCATACCGAGTGGCAATCTCCATCATCTTGCTCAGGGAAATGTCTCCGGTCCGACCAAACTTCAGATAAAGCTCTTTGTACTTAACGCCGGCCTTGAAGGCACAGACAGCTTGATGCTCAGAAACATTCTCCACCGTGTGATGGAGGGTGGACCAACGTAGAATGTAGTCTCTCAAAGTTTCATTGGGTTTCCGAACACAATGCTGCACATCAATCAAACCAGCGGGACACTTGCATGTGCCCTCGAAAGTTCTGATGAACACTCGGGCAAGATCCTCCTAGCAGTAGATGCTAGAAGGAGCCAAACGATTCAGCCACGCTCGGGCCGAACCATCCAACATCAAAGACAAATGCTTCATGGCTATGTTGTCATTTCCTCCACCAATCTGCACCGCCACTCGGTAATCGTCTAGCCACGTTTCTGGCTTCGACTCAACAGTGAACTTGCTTATTCCAGCCACCAACCTGAAGTTGGGGGGAATCTCAACAGATCGAATGGCTCTGCTGAAACACTCCGGTCCAGAGACAACGGCACCACTTCCGCTAGGATAATCTCTATCGTAATCATTCCTGTGAGCCCTGCCTCTGTCAATCCGCTTCTGAGCGAGGACATTCCTTGCTTCGAACCCAGGATTCCGCTCATCACCGAACGGGTGCCTATCGTCATAGTGCTGGGGCACATATGAACCACTCCGCGGAGGAGTAAGCACTCGACGGCGGTCATCACGTTGATAACGAGGAGCAAACTGATCTCGCCCCTGATCTTGGTATTGATCTTCACGGTAACCTCCGCCCCTGCGGCGCAGAGGGGACCCCGGGCTGTGCGCCGACTGAACTGTGTCCGCTCTGGGCGAATTACTGTGCAACCTGTTGCGCGACTGAGAAACAGCCAAATTCTGCTGTTGCGCAGCATCAAGCAATGCTCGGATCTGCTGCAAACCTCTGCCAGCCTCCGAACAGGATGGTTGAATGGAATCTACAATCTTAGCAGCTGCTGCAACAGTCAAAATTGGAGTACGAAATACCTTGACGTTGTTATGAGATCCACTCGGAAACAACTGTCGCTGACGTCGACTGGAAACGGGTGGACGCTGGCGGGTAGGCTCGTCGAGTGCCTCCTGCATCTCTTTGAGCCGAAGGCGCGTGGCCTCCATGGCCTGGGACTCTGCAGTCGCACCGGCGATGGGAGTATGGAGAATCTCCTCATCCCGGTGTTGCTGCTCATTCGACGGTCCTCCAGCCTCACGTCTGCCGCGGCCGAAGCCAGGCGGGCTTTGCTGAGAACCCGCCATAAGAACCTCAGCCGCTGGATCGCAGCTCTCGCACTCGGAAGGAACATCAGACTGATCCGGCGCCGAGTCGAACGCGCCGTGAAGTGATTCGGCGGGCTCGATAGCTTCAATCTGCGGAGATGATGCTTGGCGAGCCACCGCATGCCTGACCCAACGCTGGAGCCACGAGCGACCAGATCGCTTGTGGCGACGAACAGCGGGGAGAGCCAACAGGTACAGAGTCCACGGCTGCCGAAGAAGAACGCCGCAGGAGCTTGCATGGAAGTGCGTCGCCCCGCGGATCGGGAGTGCCTCAACGTCCAGAGGCGCTTCCTGAAGCCATGCCAAGTCGTCGGCGACAAAGGTGAGCACACTGAGACGGATCTCGTGGCCCAGGAACAAACCGCCGCCGGAAGACATGACGAAGAAGAAAACTTGCAAACTCGCCGAAAGTCGCTTAGACGCCTGCCCCACGGTGGGCACCAACTGTCGTGGGAACGAGCCTGACAGTAGAAGCTAGGGGTATGAAAGGAGAGGGCAGAGTCCTAGTTACGGCGAGGTTGTACACACAGATGTATGAGTTCAGGCCCCTCTCGTGGAGGTAACAGCCCTACGTCTCAGTGCTCGGGAGCTCTTGTCGTGTGGAATATGAGAATTACAGGGGGTGCGAACCCTTGTGCCAGAGGGGAGGGGCGGCTTATATAGAGTACGCTGCCCCTCATGAATACCCGGCAACCAAGGGTCCGATCATGGTAATGAAGGCGTACGTTACTGATAACGTACGTAATAAATGCTACTAATGGTGTATAGCCGAACGCCTGTCTGTTGGCCTCCCTGGAGTGGCTTCTGGTCTTCTGCAGTCGACTGACTTCTGGTTCTGTCAAGTGAAAGGCAACTGTCGAGTGGAGAGGGAAACCACTGAGTGAACTGTTTGTCGAGTGACTCATGTGGCATGGTGATTTCAGTCGGAGTCTTCTTTGTAATCCTTAGGTTCTTCAATGTAGTGTCCTTAGGTAGGGTATGTAGGTCAGGCCTATGACCCTACCCTAGGTACATATCCCCATCAGGCATCCGCCTCTGAAGTTCATGCAGAAGGAGGCCACCGTGGGGCCTCACTAAAAAGGCAGCGGACCAATGACTCCACAAAAGCTGGTAGCTCGGCTATGCCGGTCTCAAGCTCATCCGTGTTTGTCGTGACCCAACCCAAGCAGGTGCACAATCAATTGAAGGAGGGCAGGTATGTTTCCCGTGCTGATAGGACCAGCATATGTGTTGAGATTCCTTTCTCATGGCTTGAACTTTTACCCTTGATTGAACGTAGGCCCCCGCGTGCCCTTGACGAGGAGGCCGCTCAAGAGCTTAGCCATTCGAAAAGGCTGGATCTTGTCGCCCCTTTGATTGGGTCAGGAGAGGTCGACATCACAGCGCATTCGGAACCACCTACAGTCGGGCTGCGAGCTCCTGGTGAGGCTTCTCTATCCAGAAACTTGTTTATAATCTTTTTCTCTAGCTGACACTGGAGTTTTATCTAGGCGCTTTGTCATCCGCTGATGCAATAGAAAGGGAATTCGATGTGGCTTCCGAGCCCGTGCCACAAGATGAGGCCAGCGCTGGCATCGTTGGAATGGCATCCGAGGAGGTTGCAGAACCCGCTGGTGTCGCAAAGGACGCGGTGTTGGAAGAGAAAAGGGCGAGGCTAGGTAATCCAACCGCGTCATCGGTACCTCTGTCGGGTCCCACCATAACAAAGGTGAGCTCTAAGGCATCGAAGCCCAGCGCTCGGGCGCAAGGTGCGCCAGGGACACGTGAAAAGGCTTCCGGGCTTGCTGCCCCTGCACCTTCGGCCTTGGCGTCGAAGAAGAAGAAGAACAATATCGGCACTACCAGCCTAGTTGCATCTTCGTCTGAGTCATTCCTGAAGGGGAGTGAAATGGGGCCCGACATCCCCGAAGAAACCAAGGCGGCGATGACCGAGTCGGTCGTGCATGTGAAAGCACTGTCCCAGGCACTCCGCAACCTTGGCTACTCTGTGGATCCCGAATTTGTGGTCAGTGCCTTTCCATATCAGAAGAATTTATATTCAATTTGTTGATCCGGCTTTGAATATCCACTATATGTAGCACACCTCGGGCTTAGGAATAGTTCCATTGTTGTCTTTGCATGTAACCGTAGCTTCCGAGATTCTGAGCTGTTGATACGATCGGCCTGAGGGCCTGTAGCTTTAGACTTCGATTGTGCAGTAGCCCCCGAGACTCTGGTCGGTTGACAAGACCGGTCTGAGGACCAGTAGCTTGAGACGTTGATCATGCATTAGCCCTCGGGTCTCTGGTCGATTAATACAATCGGCCAGAGGACGTGTAGCTTGAGACATTGATAGTGTAGTAGCCCTCGGGACTCTGATCAGTTTTGGAGACCAGATAGAAGCCTTCCTTATGCATCTTCTTGTCTTGGCATTTGACACAGAAACTTGCGGAGGAGAAATGGGGGTTATTCACCAAGTTGCCGATCTCTAGCAGCAGTTGGCGGAGTAGCGCTAAGCCAACGAGAACCTGGAGAAATCTCGAACTGACTCCATCTGTAAGTATCTCGCAATGCATGTATATCTGTCTTGCTAGTATTTGGACGTAATTTAGCTGAGTTTGTCAACAAAATCGATGTGGAAGAAATTAGCCAGCTTCAGCAGTTGCTTGCTGAGGCACAGAAGGAGTGAGACGACTCGATCCTAGCAGCACGGGAGGCCGGTAATGAAGTCAGTGCTCTACAGCAAACTACAGAACCTGTTGGGGAATGTAGTACAAAAAAAAATCAAACCTACGAACGCACGCAGGAACAACTATGAAGATCCAAGGATAGATTGATCTTTACCAACAAGAACGTAGTTGAGAAGTAGATGCTGGTGAAGATGTGCAAATTCTTGCAGCTAGACATTACCTCCCAGCTGCGAAATTTCCCGAGGTGATCGACCGATAGAGCACCGAAAGCACGATGCCTCTGCGGTATCAACGCGTACTGTATCAGCAGTTCGACAGCACTTTGTTATCCTGGATAGAATACTACCGGAGAACTAGGAGGAGGCTAAACCTTCCGGCTAGATAGATAGATAGATAGATAGAGAGAGAGAGAGAGAGAGATTGCAAAAAGGGAGGGGCACCCCTCCCATCTTTATATAGGAAGCCTAGGGGGTAGCCAACTTGGAGCCAGAGCTGCCTCTCCTATGCCATGCGCATCAAGGGTGGATCTCCTTCCCCCCCACCCCACTGATTAATTTCCATGTAAGGGGGTGGGGTGCATCAAGGAGAAGATCCTCTTGGGATCCACTCTCCTTACAGCAGATTGCCCCCAAGAAAGGGGGGCGCCCCACTATGGACCAACGGGCCCATGTGGGTGATGCCCCCTTGGGCTATCCAAGGGTGCAGTGATGGCTCCAATTTTTACCACTTTTAGTAGAGGATTTTGACTTGGTTTTCACCGGGTTTTCATTATTTCTTGGTTATTTCTAACGCTAATCCTTCGAGGGAGAAGAAAACTAATCTTTCCTTTGTTTGGCAGGAAAATATATTTTTGGAATGAAACCAATCAAGATCATATGAAATTAAGCCAAAAGGAGCAACTTCCATGTTGGTGAAATTTCATCTGCGCCACGGGAGTGCAAGACGGCCTCTGGTACGAGCGCAAGTGCTTGTACCAGCGGTCGTACCACATGTCCACGGCTTCCGCTCATCTATAGCAACAAACTTCATGAAGAGGCATGCCGTATTAGAGAGACCTAGCCGCCCCCACACCATCCAGAACAGAGGGACACTACTAGGGAAAATCCTAGTAGTAGCGTGGGTTAATGGCCTAGTAGTAGCATGGGGGCCCGCGCTACTGCTAGCGTGCTACTACTAACTTGTTAGTAGTAGCGCCGGCCCGACCCCGCGCTACTTCTACGTGTGTTAGCAGTAGCGTTGGGTAGGACCCGCGCTACTGCTAACTTGCAGCAGCGCTGGGTGTTACCCCGCGCCACTACTATACCTGCGTATTTCATTTCTTCATATTTATACTGTATTAGTACATCCTTATAAAAAAATATACAGTAGCAATGATATAACAACTCATCATCATCATAATGATATAACAACTCATCATCATCGTAGTGATATAACAACTCATCATCATCGTAGTGATACAACAACTCATCATTATTGTAGTGATATAACAATGTCTCTCCATAATGATCATCATAAGTTACCCACTACTAGCTAATTGTTATCATTCTAGGTAAATAACTTCCTGGCACATGACAAGTACTAGGACCTACTCCTCTCTCTTAGGTAAAATTGTATAAAACAGAAAAAACCCTTCATCTCCATAATGGAGCATAGAGATCCACCGGTCTCCAATTTGTGGGTTGCGCTCATTCACTAGTTTTCTCGATCCTTTGATTTTGAGCTCTTTATCTCTTTGAGAAGTCAAGTATGGACATTCGAAAGCCCCCGTCTATGGCCGTACGCTAACTATTGTCATCTGACCTTCGTCAAACATCAGCGGAGGCACAACATCATCCGGGAGCTTCTGTTGAAGAACATACTAGTAACATAGTTAGCAATGTAGTTTACTTAAGAAGAAAGATGAACTAGTGACACAATAGTAAAAAATCTTACCATGATATTTGCTCGAATGTTACCATTGCTCAACTCGTGGACTAGTGGCACGTATTCTGTATAATTTTGGCCAGCTCCATAAATGCACTTAAAAGTCAGAACATCACTAACAAAGTCAACAAGAGAATTCTTCTCCCCCCAAGTTAGCTCTGAGCCATCACTGTAGTAGGTCTTATCTATTATCTTCCGTATATCTTTTGAAGAAAGGAAATAAGCTGTAAATTACAAATAAACAAGTTAAGTAGGGATGAATAACAACTATTTTTAAATAAGCAATATAGATTATTTAACAAATTTGTTTAACAAACTCACACGGAGGTACAATTTGAATCATGTCCAGATCCACCCAAATGTCTATCATATTGAGGACCAGTGACTGGATCATATTGAGGAATGCTATATCAAAGGTAATTCTCGTAGCCTCCTCAAATCCGTAATGTTTGCATAATCCTCTCCAATTAGCACAACCAAAATGTCTGTGAGTTACTTCATTATAGAGCTTAGCCTCGAAAATGAAACCATGTTTCGTCTTAAGGTGAACTTTCTTCGTCTCCACCGTTTCCACGTCAGCGAAAGAGATCTTCTCTAGGACATACCGTCGTGCATAGCATGGGATGCACTAGTCGAATTATAAACAATGGAAATTACACATTAAATCAAAAGTCTCAACTCATGCTTAATTAAGAAGAAATATGTGCCGTTGAAGTTATATACCGTAAAAACTTTGAACTCCTCCTTGAGCGTGAGGGAGAAGCACCTATCGTTGTCCAAGTGATGGCGATCGCACATACCCCCATCATCGGTACAGTCATCGCACTCGGGGATCCTATCGTCGTCATCCATTTTCTATGTTCGTAATTAAAAGATTAAAAATCGACAGCAAATACCAGAAAGTTGCTGATATTTGTGTAGCATATGGTGGACATGCCCTCACTGTTATTTCGACTGTCGGTGATGGTCGCTTCTCCCTCTTCCCCGAAGGCTGGACCAAAAGGTCTTGCACTCGAAGAAGAAGGAAAAGCGACCCCCACGACAACAGTCGGAATCCTTTCCTCAAGAACATCGATCTACACTTTTACTAATAATGTTGGTGTATATATGGTGGACACTCCCTCACTGATTTTTCGACCATCGGTGATGGTCGCTTGTCACTTCTTCCCCGAGTGCATTACGTACAAAAGGTCTAGCACACGGGGAAGAAAGAGAAGCGACCCCCACAACACTAGTCAGGATTCTTCCTCACTGGTATTTCGATCGTATATGGTGGTGTATATGGTGGACACTCCCTCACATAGATATTACTCCTAGCTAGGGTAGGGCACTCGATATTTTCTACTTTCTAGCACAAGTTATGCCAAAATTCACGATTTTTTTTGGCATGACCATTGCTAAAAAAGGACATATCGAGCACCTGAAATTTGCCGAAACAGAAATGAATCACATTTCAGCAAAACATAGGCCACTCGGAGGTGTTCCTAGTAAAATGATACTTCAAATGCTAAATTTTCTCAAGTGTCAAAATTCATCCCATTGTTCTCTATTTCATTTCATCCATGCATCTATCTATCTGCTATATCAACCATCTAACGGATGCAAGGTAAGCTATCATATTCTGGCAGACTAAATTCTAGGACGTCCTGGGATCAAATCTAAAACATCATTCTGGCAAGCTATCATAGTAAAAATCATTTGCATTCTCACTAAAAATTCCTAAACATGCATGAAGGGGAGGGAGGAGGAAAGAGTGGAGGAAGTGGAGGAAGAGGAAGGAGGAGGGAGGAGGGAGGAGGGCCGGTGCCCGAGGAGGAAGGTGGGAGGAGGGAGGAGGGAGGAGGCCGTTACCTTGGTAGGTAGGGGACGGCGGCGACAGCGTGAAGAGGCAGGGATAGCAGCGACGGCGGGAGGAGGCGGTAACGGCGGAAGGAGGCGGGGATGGTAGCGACGGTGGGAGGAGGCGGGGAGGGCGGCGACGACGGGAGAAGGTAAGGAGGGCGGCGACGGCGTGAGAAGGCGTGGATGGCGGCGACAACGGGAGGAGGAGCCGAAGCGACGGCGGGAGAGGGAGAGAGAGTGAGGAGAGGGAGTGAGGAATGGGCGACACCCAAAAGATAAAGGTCGCTTAGCAGTAGCGTGGGGGCACGGGGCCAGCGCTATTGCTAAGCTCATTAGCTGTAGCGCGGGGCAACGGACCGGCACTGTTGCTACCTACGGCCCACAAGCTGGCCACGTGTATCCATAGTAGCAGCGCGGGGCTAATAGCACGTGCAACTGCTATTAAGTAAGTTGTAGCACGTGTTTTATATCACACGCTGCTACTATGGCCTGCCCCGGGGGGCACGGTGGGGACCACTTAGTAGTAGCACCGGGTTACATCGCCCGCGCTATTACTACGCTGTACCTATAGCGCGGAGTTTTATCCCGCACTACTACGAAGTGTCTGCCTATAGGGTTCTTCCTAGTAGTGGGAGAAGAGATCTCGAGAAGAAGAATCACCGGAGATCTTTTCTTCTCGTTTTTCCCAGTTCCATTCATCACATCATCACCATAGGGCAATGAATTCCAAGTTGTAAGAATAGAGTTTGTAAATCTATTTGTGCTCATCTGGTGATTGAGACTTGTTTAATCATTCATCTTGTTGTGGATCTTCATGGTATTATTGATATGATTTCCATTGGATTATTCTCCGAGATGGTTGGTTATTCTTCCCCGATATGTGAGTAATTCCCCCTAGGCGTTGGAGATGTAGGTGATTGGTAAGATTCATTTGTGCCTATTCTATATGTCATCATTCGTGTTTATAGTTTTATGATTGTTTAGTAAGTTGTTTATCTGTGGTGATCATAATGCGTGTTGTCCAATTACAGGGTCCAGGCAACATGATAAAAATACCTACACAGGTAACACATATTGTTTAGTGAATTCGTGACCTCCAGGCACTAGTAGAAAACAGGGCATTGGTCCCGGTTCTAAAGGGCCTTTAGTCCCGGTTCTGCAACCGGGACTAAGCAATCGGGACTAAAGGCCCTCACTTTTAGTCCCGGTTGTGTTACGAACTGGGACTAAAGGAGCTCCACGTGGCCGCTGTCGGGCGCCCAGACCTTAGGTACACATCAATGTCATTGCCGAGTTGCTTAGGGCCTTGGATGAGCACTGGCATCATAATAAACTTCCGCTTCATGCACAACCAAGGAGGAAGGTTATAGATACATAGAGTCACAGGCCAGGTGCTATGATTGCTGCTCTACTCCCCAAAAGGATTAATGCCATCTGCACTTAAACCAAACCATAAGTTCCATGCGTCACCTGCCAAGTCCGGCCACTTTCTCTTGATTTTTCTCCACTGTGACCCATCAGCGGGTACTCTCAACTTCCTGTCTTTCTTACGGTCTTATTTGTGCCATCGTAACAACTTGGCATGCTCTTTGTTTCTGAACAGACGTTTCAACCGTGGTATTATGGGAGCATACCACATCACCTTGGCAGGAACCCTCTTCCTGGGGTGCTCGCCCTCAACATCACCAGGGTCATCTCGTCTGATCTTATACCGCAATGCACCGCATACCGGGCATGCATTCAAATTCTCATACTCCTCACCGCCGTAGAGGATGCAGTCATTAGGGCATGCATGTATCTTCTGCACCTCTAATCCTAGAGGGCAGAGAACCTTCTATGCTTTGTACGTACTGTCAAGCAATTCGTTATCCTTTGGAAGCTTCTTCTTCATTATTTTTAGTAGCTTCCCAAATCCCTTGTCAGATACACCATTCTCTGCCTTCCATTGCAGCAATTCCAGTGCGATACCGAGCTTTGTGTTGCCATCTTCGCAATTTGGGTACAACCCTTTTTTGTGATCCTCTAACATGTGATCGAAGTTCAATTTCTCCCTTTCACTTTCGCATCCTCTCTGTGCATCAACAATGACCCGACGAAGATCATCATCGGGCACATATGGTGCCTCTTGATCTTCAGCATCCCCCGTTGCAGTATTACCGTATTCAGGGAACATAGGATAGTTGTCATCATCCTCTTCTTCTTCGCTGTCTTCCATCATAACCCCTCTTTCTCCGTGCTTGGTCCAAACATTATAGTGTGGCATGAAACCCTTCTCAAGCAGGTGGAAGTGAAGGGTTTTCGAGGAAGAGTAATCCTTCGTATTCCCACAGGCAGTACATGGACAATAAATAAAACCATTCTGCTTGTTTGCCTCAACCACTTCGAGAAAATTATGCAGGCCCGTAATGTAGTCGGAGGTGCGTCTATCACCGTACATCCATTGTCGGTTCATCTGCGTGCATTATATAATTAAGTATATCAAAAACCATTACAGAACATCATGAATAGAGAAATGACCAAATTAATACAAGTTCATCATCACATTAAAACCAAAGTACAGTAGTGATCAAATGTTATTACTGAAAAAATAAATAGATAAAGTTCATACATAGTTCCCATAGAACAACATACAGCTCTCTAGAGCATCTAATTAAAACATACATTGAAACTAACATACAACTATGTAAAACATTTAAATGCAACAACAAATGCGATCAAAATCACAACTAAGGTAACAATTGATCCAACAGCATAATGATACTAAGCCTCATTATCAATGGCATATTTTCTAATCTTTCTAATCTTCAAGCGCATTGCATCCATCTGGATCTTGTGTAGATCGACGACATCGGCAAACGCAACTCCAATTTCATCTTCTCTTCTTCAACTCTTTTCAATTTTTCTTTCAAATAATTGTTTTCTTTTTCAACTAAATTTAACCTTTCGACAAGAGGGTCGGTTGGAATTTCCGGTTCACATACCTCCTAGATAAAGACATCTATGTCAAGTTGGTCAGCATAATTGTCATAAACACTAAATGAAATAAATAGTTATAAAAGATAATATACCACATCCGAATCATAGACCGGACGAGAGCCGACGGGGGCGGATACCAAAACCATGGCACTATATAACAATAAACAATAATACAAGTAAGAAAATTATACAAGTAGCTATATAAATCATACAAGTAAGAATTTTTTTCTCTAAAAAAATAGATAAGAACAAGAGGCTCACCACGGTGGTGCCGGCGACGAGATCGGCGCGGGCGATCGACGGTGGTGAGGACGGGGACAGGGACGGGACGGCACCCTACACATGTGCAAACTAAGAAGTTAATTTGAGCTCAAATTGTGCATCTAAATCAAATAAACTCACACATACACTCCTCCACTAAAACCCACAAACCACACTACTTCTAGAGCATTTGAAATGAGCTAAACTAGCAGTGAGAGATGAAAGGATGAAGTTGCTAACCTTTTTAGAACACTTGGATAGTTGGTGCACCGCCAAACCTAGACAAATCTTGGGAAAAATGGAGCTTGGAGGTCGAGCTTGGAGGAAGAACAGAGGAGAAAGCTTAAGTGTGGCTCGGGCATTTCATCGAACACCTCATGTGCATAGGAAGTGAGAACAGAGCACAGCACACACCCCCCATCACCTACGGCCAAAAAACAGAGGAGGCGCGGGCCGGGCGTATATATAGGAATCCTTTTAGTCCCGGTTGGTGTCTAGAACCGGGACTAAAGAATGACCTTTAGTCCCGGTTCCGAACACCAACCGGGACTAAAGGGGCTGCGCCAGGAGCGAGGCCCTTTAGTCCCGGTTGGTGTCTGGAACCGGGACTAAAGGTCCCAGCCGATCCGGGACTGATGCCTGCCGAGGCCCGGCCGGCTTCCTGGCCGCTCGAACCAGGACTGATGCTCCCATTAGTCCCGGTTCGTAGCATGACCGGGACTGTTGCTCTGATCTAGCCAGAACCAAAG
Organism: Elymus sibiricus; assembly: GCA_039707655.1. NCBI lineage: Eukaryota > Viridiplantae > Streptophyta > Magnoliopsida > Poales > Poaceae > Elymus > Elymus sibiricus. The sequence goes on along the minus strand of CM077673.1, from coordinate 13,907,677 downwards.
CCCTGTTTTCTACTAGTGAGGTGACAGGTGGAGATATCTACGAGGATCAAAGACAGTATGAGATAACAGTGAACCACTGAACTTAATGCATGGTTCCGGTTTAATGACCTTAATTGTGGAGATGACGACGCCGTGGCAACGTCGAAGCAGGACCATAGAGTAGAATGTAACCCCGCATGGAGGAGTTCTACAACCCAAGGGTGATCCGCCTACCGAACAGTCAAATAGTACACTAGACTCATGATACAAGCTAACCGGTATTACCATCGCACTGGCACACTTGATGTGCACCATGATCTGAAGTCTCTCCGCGCCTAATGTGTCCACTGTAGGAAAGCCGTTTTATTTCCAGTCTTTTAATTTATGTTCTTTACTTTTAAGTTGGTATTACTCCCGTTACTACAATCAATCCTTTTTACCACTCTGGTATATTTGTTTCAAGTGACAATAATAGCTTCTGCAGATTCTCAAACAATTACTTCATATGAGACCAATGACAGCTCGTGTATGACCAAAACGCTACTCATAAATACTCTCCTCCGCTCTTCGTTGGGATGATTACTATTGGGATACTTACACAAAGGTGCTACAATACCCTGTGTGTCTTGCAGGCCATGAAGTATTTTCTGGCGCCGTTGCTGGGGAGCTAAAAACAGAGTATTTGTTTCGTAACTGATTTGAAGGTGTTGTTATTGTAGATGCTTTCTGTCACCGACAGAGCCGTACTCGTTCTGGAAGGACTTATCTACCAGATTATATCCAACGTTTTCCGTAGGAGCTACAACCTCCATTAATAAAAAAAATACAAAACAATCAAACTACTAAGCTTAACACATTGTTTGCAGAGATGGCGATTACTCCAAAGATGGAGAAGACCCTGAGGGATTATTGTGCTCCATATATGGGCTCAAGATCTCCTATAGTTTTCCTGACCAATTTTGCTGCTGAGTATTCCATTGATTGTGAACTAATCAATGAAGTAAAAAAGCATGCTTTTACAGGAGATGAAGAAAAGGACCCTCAAGCACATCTAATGTTCTTTGACGCTTTATGCGTGACTTTTAAAAATAAAAATGTGCCCAGAGAATTTATCTTATTAAAACTCTTCAAATTATCTCTGAAGGACATGGCCAAAGAATGCTATAACAGACTACCGTATTACAGCATAACTAGCTGGAAGATGTGTGCATAGAAATTCATGGCCAAAATTTTCCCTTACTCCAAGATAGCAAAACTCCGAAAAGATCTGACCTCTTTTGCTCAAAAACTCGGAGAAAGCTTATACGAAGCTTGGGGGAGATACTCTAAACTTCCGAATCTCTGTCCTAACCACGGTTTTGCTGAATATGTTGTACTCCATTTGTTTTATCATGGAATAGATGATGAATCTAAATCTATCCTTGATTTGAGTGCAGGTGGAAGATTTATGTCCTTGACCTTGGAAGTAGGAAAAGCTTTGATAGAGAAGATTATGACTGCTAAGGAACAGTGGAATATTGCGGAACCTGCTAAGTTCACGGGAAAAGTCTACCACGTTGAAGGCATGGAGGAATTTAGAAAGGTGACTCAAGAAAAAGGTAAACCTATTGAGCAAGTTACGCAAGAAAAAATAGATCTCATTAGTATCTATCAACAGGAAGACGAGCTAAGTGAGGCGATAAATAAATTCAAACATCACGAAGAAGGTTTTAACAGAGACCTGACGAGATGCATCTACCAAAATGAAAAGGTTATATCCTACCTCTCTAAAGAACTAGATGGTTTAGGTCATGTTGTGAAAAAATTAGATAAACATTCTAGCATGATAGAAACCCAATGCTCGTAAATTTCTGAAACTCAATCTTTAATTCTCTCCCAACTTGATGAAGATAATCTTGTTTGTGTTAATAGAGTTGGTACTTGAAGTGGTAAGACAATGAAGGACCCGAAAGGACCTTAATGGTATGAAAAAGAACAAGAGCAAAAAAGGAGAGAGGGTCAATGCCAAAATCAAGAAGACGAAGATCTCCTTAAAAACGATGATGATCTGGAGGAACCTATTCATCAAGATGTGCAAAACAACAAAGAAGACGGGGCGAATAATAAAGAGGTTGATTCCGACGCAGAAACCATCGATGGTAATAATGTAGAAAAAGCTGCCCCAGAGCCTGATACACCTAAAGAAGTGGCAGTAGAAAAGAGGAGAAAGCCTCCATATCCTAGAAGAACTAAAGATAGACAAACTACACAAGAAAAGAGTAAAGATAGAGGTAAGGAGAAAGAAAAAGGTAAAACAAAGAAAATTCTTCCTTACCCAAAGGCAGTTAGACCACCTTCGAATAATGAACTATATGCTTCCTTCTTGAAAGCTATTAAGGGTTTTCAAGTTTCTCTACATGTTACTGATGCATTGAAGATTCCTTCGTTTGCTAAGTTTATGTATGATATTATTAACAAAAAGAGAAGCATTAATTTAGAAGAACAGGTGGTGATGCTAACGAGTTATCCCTTTGAAGATAAGATACCAGGAAAGCTTGGAGATCCAGGTATACCGACAATATCTTGTTCCATAGGTAATATCGATATACATAATGCTCTTTGTGATATCGGAGCAAGGGTAAGCGTTATGCCTTTGACACTTTATAAAAAGTTGAATTTAGGATAATGTATCTCAACTGCAATAACATTGTAGATGGCTGACAAGTCTATTAAAAAGCCAATAGGAGTTGCCGAAGACGTGCTCTTAAGATTGGATGGCCACGTGATTCCTACTGACTTTATTATACCAGTTATGCCTGAAGATGAAAAAATTTCAATTATTCTCAAGAGACCATTCTTGAATACCGCAGGTGCAGCATTGGATTATGACGAGGGGAAGGTGACCTTCAGGATTTATGATGAAGAGATCGTGAGATACCTTGCAAGGAAACCCGGAGAGAAAGAAAAGTACATTCCACATCCAAAAAAAAATTGTGCGGTAAGTCAGAAGGAATACAGACCACCGGAGGTTTGTGTTTAAAAACAAAGGTATGAGGTAGAGCTTAGAAACCTAAAAATCAGTGCTTAATGGGAGGTAACCCATCATCTCAACAAGCATTTAAAGTTGTAATTGTCGTTGAAGCGCTCTATTAAGTGCTTGATCAAATAACCCTGTTGGAAGATATGTTGAACCTTGTTTTGCAGGAGAAAAATACCAAAGAAGAAGAAAACTGGAAAAAGGAGGAATTTACAGAGTAACAGAGGCAAAAACGGCCTATGGTACGAGCACTGGGATCGTACCAATGATCGTACTAAGGAATCGAGGGAACAACCAAGTTAAACAGATCGAAAGACGGCCTACGGTACGAGCGGACACACTCGTACCCGGGCTCGTACCGCTTCATTGCTAGGAGTTATAGAAACTCCAGATTTTGGAGACGCTGTCTAGTATGAGCGGCGTGCTTGTACTGATGCTCGTACCAAGCAGCGACCACGACCAACAGAAACTTTGGTTTTCCAAGACGGCCTCTGGTATGAGCGTGGGCGCTCGTACCAGTTCTCGTACCACCTCGACTCCCCAGCAACCGAGACATCCAGAACGAACGACGGAGTTCGGTGCGAGTACGTGCGCTCATACCGAATGCTCGTACCAGGTATGAAACCCTAGATCGACAGGATTTGAACGTGAGATGGGGTCTGGTACGAGCGTGTGTGCTCGTACCAGCGCTTATACCGCCGCAAATCTGATATATCAGGCCACCGACGCAAGGGGAGTTTCTTTCTCTTCCTCCTTGCACCTCCAAGCTCTCTCTTTCTCTTTCAAACCCTAACAAAAATCCTCCCAAACCTCTGATTCTTTGCATTTTTCATCTAATCGATACATGCATCTTCTTCTCCGGTATGTTTCTCCACCGATCCATGGTTTATTTTCATTTTCCCATGGTTATTTCATTCTAGTTCTTGCCCTAAATGATATGTAAATAATTTTGATTTTCCGTTCTATTTGAACGTTAGGATTGAAAGTAATTGGTTAGGTTCGATCCTATGTAGTGTTTGAACTCGATCCCCACGTTAAACTTATAATTTTTCTGTGTATTTTTGTTGTAGACCTTGATGAAGGCCGCGATCTAGAGGGGGAAGAAGGCCATGACGGGGCGCTCAAAACGCGCACAGGGCGAGGATGATGACCACAGGGCCACTGTTGACAAAAACTTCGCCGTCCAGAGCAACCGCAAGGTGCATCTCACTAGGTGGAGGTGCGATGCGTTCTTGCATGAGCACGGTCTCTTCGATGACTTCACTTGGTTGGCCACCAATGCCGTCATGGGGGTGTTCGGCACCTTCCACTGCTTGACGTACAAGGAGCTCACATGCGAGTTCCTTGTCAGCTTCCAGGATACCCTCGAGAACCCCGACGTCAAGCCCATGTGCATCTTCTCCCTGGGTGGGATATCATATCCGTTGAGCAGACGCACGACTTCAGCAAGGGGAAGGTAGTTAGCATTCCAAACCCCGCCATCCGCTACTTTATGGTTTTCATTGCTAGCACTCTCTTTGGTAGGATGCATATTGGGGGCATGTCCAATGCGGACATGTGTGTGCTTCGTGCAGCACTCAATCCCCAAGCGGTTGTCAAACTGAACCTGGGAGCTTTGTTGATTATTCACTTCTGTAGGCAGTCAAGGCAGCCTTTGGGGGACATTCATATTCGCGGTTTAGTTACTCACCTTGCCAGACGCTTCCACCTTAACTTGGAAGGGCTTGATCATGTTGTTAGGCACACCATGCTTAACAGGAGAGTTATGATTAACAATAAGTTTATTGGTCCCGATCAGATACACGATGGGGATCATTCTTATAAGTGCCCTTTGCCTGGTTCGAAGGGTGTGGTTGTTCGCTTGTCTCTTGTGCAAGCTTTTTCGGAGAGCACTCACAACGAGTGGGTACTCACCCTCACTGAGATTAATCCTATGTTGGTGTTGGATAGCTGGAGGTCAGTCTAGATACCCGCACCATGTTGCACCACATGTGTTTCAGTGGCCAAGCGCCGCACCACGTGACCACAGTGACGAGGACATGGACTAGATTGAGCTAGGCAAGAGCCTAAGCTTGGGGGAAGCTCATTCCCCTAGTTATCCTTGCACTCATATTTTGTTTTCTTCTCTTTTTTTATATGTTATCATGTTTACTTTCAGTTTTGCATAATAAACATTTTAGAGGAGATTTAGGTTTTGTTCCTTGCAATAATCTTCGTTGGTGTTTCTTTTTACGAGCCCACATGTTTGAACGTGGTTAGCAAAGCATGGTTTAGTCATAATTCCCATTTCCAAATCTTGCTAGTGAAATTTTGCTGAAAAGCATGGTTTTGATTTCAAAAAGAAAAATTTAGTGAGAAACAAAAAGTTTTTAAAGAAACTCAGGGGGCATGGATTTTTGAAGAGAACTAGTACTTAAGGAACTCAACTCCATAGAACTGAATTTCATTGCCTCGATGGTACCTACTGATAGAGTTCTTTAGAGGAATGAATATTTGAGGTGATCGAGGTTATGCAAAAGCTTGTCCGCAATCCAAAATCATGGCGCTTCAGCTTCTCGCTGATTCCATGTCTCATCACTATATGTGGCTTTACGTGCGTAAATGTGACTCCGTCACCGCTCTTGAGCTATTGCTCAGATTTTTCGGTTTTCTATTGAGTGGTGTGTATGTGGTAAAATCAAACACTGATCGCTGCGCTCAAAAGAGACAAACTTTAAGTCCATAGTGTACAAATTTAAGCCACAAAGGGAAACCTAATTGCATCTATCACTTTTTGGCATAACCCCATCACGAAAGATTGAAGTTCTGACGAACAATGATTGAGGGAAGTACTTGAGAATCATGATTCGGAGGGACTAGTGGGTGTTAATGAGATACTTGAGTACTATGTTTTCTTCTAACCGAAACCCCTTGGTTGAATTTGTGTTTGAAAAAGCTTCAAAGAAAATCCATTCTCTTGGGAGAATAATTTTTCATTTGCTCCGCACCTAGTTAACTCTGGAAGATTAAACTCGAGAATTATAACTAGTGATATGAAACTATACGTGGCTAGGCAACGAGATTAAGTGCAATCATTCAAATGCAAGTATTCTCTTAATTAAGATTGCAGGTTTTGTGAGAATGGACATATTATATCTTCACAAGCCGGTAAACTTCTTTCTACTCAATTGTCAATCTCCCTTTGATTCTTTTGATTTCTTAGTTGCTCGAGGACGAGCAAGACTTAAGCTTGGGGGAGTTGATGGCTCTAATTTTTACAACTTTTAGTAGAGGATTTTGTCTTGGTTTTCACCGGTTTGTCGTTATTTCTCGGCTATTTATAACGCTAATCCTTAGAGGGAGAAGAAAACACATTTTTCCTTTGTTTGGCAGGAAAATATGTTTTTGGAAGGAAACCAATGAACATCATATCAAATTAAGCCAAAAGGAGCAACTTCCATGTTGGTGAAGTTTTCATCTGTGCCACCAGAGCACAAGACTGCCTATAGTACGAGCGCAAGCGCTCGTACCAGGCGTCCACGGCTTCCTCTCATCTACAGCAACAAACTTCACAAAGGGGCATGCAGCATCAGAGAAACCTAGCCGCCGCCACACCATCCAGAATAGAGGGAGAAGATATCCGGAGAAGAAGAACCACCGGAGATCTTTTCTTCTCGTTTCCCATTTCCATTCATCACATCTTCACCATTGGGAGAGGAATTCCAAGTTGTAAGACTAGAGTTTGTAACTCTATTTGTGCTCATCTGGAGATTGAGACTTGTTTAATCATTCATCTTATTGTGGATCTTCACGGTATTATTGATATGATTTCCATTGGATTATTCTCCGAGATGTTTGGTTATTCTTCCCCGATGTGTGAGTAATTCCCCCTAGGCATGGGAGATGTAGGTGATTGGTAAGATTCATTTGTGCCTATTCTATATGTTCTCATTCGTGTTTATAGTTTTATGATTGTTTAGTAAGTTGTTTATCTGTGGTAAGCGTAATGCGTGTTGTCCAATTTAAGGGCCCAGACAACATGATCAAAAGACCTACATAGGTAACACATATTCTTTGTGAATCCATGACCTCCAGGTGACATATGGAGATATCTACGAGGATGGAAGACAATATGAGATAACGGTGAACCACTGAACTTAATGCATGGTTCCGGTTTAACGACCTTAATTGTTGAGACGACCATGCTGGGGCAACATCGAAGCAGGACTGTAGCGTAGAATCTAACCCCACGTGGAGGAGTTTCACAACCCAAGGTTGATCCGCCAACTGAACAGACAAACAGTACACTAGACTCATGATACAAGGTAACCGGTATTACGGTCGCAATGGCACACTTGATGTACACCATGATCCAAAGTCTCTCCACGCCAAATCTCTCCACTGCAAGAAACGACTTTTATTTTCAGTCTTTTAATTTATGTTCTTTTCTTTTAAGTTTTTATTACTGTCATTGCTACAATCAATCCTTTTTATTACTCTCGTATATTTATTTCAAGGGACACTAATCGCTTGTGCAGATTCATAAACAGTTACTTCATACGAGACCCGTGACAGCTCGTGTGTGACCGAAACGCTACTCATAAATATTCTCCTCCGCTCTTCGTTGGGACGATTACTATTGGGATACATACACGAAGGTGATACAATACACTGTGTGCCTTGCAAGCCATCATCCAGCCACTCTAGAACATTCCAAAAAATTATGGAACCTTCCAAAATCTTTCAGAAACTTCCATTGCCTTCCATATATACTTTGGGATGCTCCCGGACACTTTCGGGACATTTCCGGTTCCTTACTCTCATACTTCTAATACCTCCTGGTATTTTATCAAACCACTAACCATTAAGCATGTGACCCTGTAGGTTCGGTAATATGCGGACATGACCCAGAAGACCTTCAGGTCAATAATTGGCAGTGGGGTCTAGACACCTATATTATTTCCCGCATAGACACGAAGATCATTATCGAGTGAATCTGCCGTTTTCGTACACAATTCCCTTTGTTTCATGATATGCTACAAAACCTGAGGCGAGACTTTAATCGGTATCTTTATGAAGCAACTCTTTGATCACATACCAAGTTATCCTCGTTACCGGTTTTGTTCTCTTTTCTAGTTTTCGTATTCCGGTATCCTCATGATCATTATCGTGTTGTGTCTGGCCAGACGATAATGGATACCATAATACCGAGTGGGCCCGGAGAGTATCTCTCCATTGTCGGAGGAGATAATCCCAGTCTTGAACTATCGAGTATTTAGACATACGTTTCCAATGTACACATATGTTACCGTTATGATGATCCTGTTAAGGATAACGTTTGGGAACCCCCAAAGTAACCGTCCGGTATGAAGGTCCACGATATTCTCATGGTCTAAGGACGGGAGTATACGATAACACATAATATGAAAATACCGACAACTAGGTGACGATTGAATCTTGCAGTATATCATAAGTTGGGTCTGTCCAACACCATTGTTCTACCAACAATGTATTCCCAGTATTGCCGACATATTTGTTACTTTAACAACGCCCTATGATCAGGAAAACATATTCATCATGCAATTCATAAGATAGTCATAGAAGCGAGACTAGGGATCTACTTGGTGTTTATGTTTCTACACATGCAACTGAGTTTTCCTCTGAATCTCATATTCAAGAACCATTGCAATTACAACACAGAAATATAAGCATTAATTACGAACGTGGAAAAAAATAATACTTTATTATTGCCTCTAGGGCATATTTCCAACAGTCTTCCACTTGCATCAGAGTCCATAATCAAGTTACATAAGTGCTCTAACACAAATGGCATTCCTGTGTTGCTCATGTTTTGCTCGTGGTAGAGGCTTCGTCATCGGATCTGACACATTTAGGTTCATGTGAATTTTGCATAATTTCACATGTCCTTTCTTCACAAAATCTTGGCCTATGTGAAGCCTGCGTTCAATTTGTTTGGATTTCTGGTGGGACCTTCGCTCCTTTGCCTTAGCCACGGGGCCACTATTATCACAATAGAGCTCCACAGGATCCAGCACACTTGGAACCACACCATGCTCGGTGACAAACTTCTTAATCCAATAACCCTCCTTCACAGCTTCTGAAGTATCAATGTACTCTACCTCCATTGTAGAATCCACCACAGTGCTTTGCTTGGAACTTTTCCAGCTCACTACACCACCATTGAGTGTGAAAACATAGCCCGATTGAGATTAAAAGTTGTCTGGATCAGTCATGAAGCTTGCATCAGTGTGACACTTTATAATGAGCTCTTCATCACCTCCATACACTAGGAATATTTCCTTAGTCCTGTTAAGGTACCTCAAGAAATTTTGAACTATTTTCTAATGACCCTTTCCTGGATCACTTTGGAACCTGCTACTAACACTTAGTGCATAGAACACATCTGGTCTTTTACAAATCATTGCGTACATGATGGCCCCAATTGTCGAAGCATATGGTTCCACAGACATTTCTACTTGCTCATCAGTGGACTGCGGGCACTGACTCTTGCTTAACATAGTGCCATGTGACATTGGCAAGAATCCTTTCTTGGCATTTTCCATACTAAACTTCTTTAGTACTTTGTCAATGTACATGCTCTGGCTTAGTGCTATCAGGCGTCTTGATCTATCTCTATAAATCTTTATACCCAATCTATATGCTACTTCGCCCAAGTCTTTCATTGAAAAACTGTTCTTCGGTGACTCTTTTATCGTGTTAAGAAATTTTACGTCTTTTCCAATTAACAGTATGTCATCCACATAAAGTATTAGAAATGATTTCGCGCTCCCACTTTTTTTTGTAAACACAAGCCTCTCCGTCATTCGGGATGAAGCCAAACTCTTTGTCCACTTCATTAAACGAAGATTCCAGCTCCTTGATGCTTGCTTCAGTCCATAAATGGCTCTTTGAAGCTTGCATACCTTTCCAGCATCCTTAGGATCAACAAAACCCTCGGGCTATATCATATACATGTCCTCGGTTAAATTTCCATTTAGGAAAGCTATTTTGACATCCATCTGCCATATCTCATCATCAAAATATGTAGCAATTGCTAGCAAAATCCATACAGACTTGAGCGTCGCTACCGGCGAGAAAGTCTCGTCGTAGTCAACTCCTTGAATTTTTGGAAGCCTTTCGTGACAAGTCGAGCTTTATGGATGGTCACATTACCATCTGCATCTATTTTCCTTTTATAGATCCATTTACATTTAATTGGTTTCACACCCTCTGGATACCATGTTCTAAACTTGATTTTTGTACATGTATTCCATTTTGGATTTCATGGCCTCAAGCCATTTTTCAGAGCTAGTGCCCGTCATTGCTTGTTTGTAGTTTGCAGGTTCATCATCTTCCAAGATGAATATTTCATTCTCGAACGATTGAGGTGGTTGATGAACTCTTCATGTTCTGCGTGGTTCAGCTACAGTCTTGTTAGAAGTTTGTGCATCACATGCAGGAGCTTCCAGTTCAGTTGTAGGGATAATCTTGGGAACTGCTTCTGGTGCCTCAGCCCTTTGAACTGACGCTGAAGATTCAATAATCTCATCAAGCTGTATTGTCCTCCCACTCACCTATTTCACAAGAAACTCTTTCTCGAGAAATACTCCGTTTTTCATGATAAACACTTTGCCTTCGGTATGGTGGTAGAAGGAATACCCAACTGTATTTTTGGGATAACCACCAAAATAGCATTTGTCTGATTTGGGATTGAGTTTGTTTGGCAGTAAATGTTTTACATAAACATCGCATCCCCAAATTTTAAGAAATGACAAGTTGGGTTTCTTCCCATTCCTTATCTCATATGGCGTCATTTCAATAGACTTTGGCGGTGCTCTATTTAGTGCAAAAGCTGCGGTTTCTAAAATGTATCACCAAAAAGATAAAGGTGGTTCGGTTAAAGACATCATAGACCTCACCATGTCTAACAAGGTTTGGTTATGTCTCTCAGACACCCCATTCCTCTGTGGAGTTCCGGGTGGCGTAAGTTGTGAAATAATTCCACGATCACTAAGATGCTTGCTAAACTCATGACTAAAATATTCGCCTCTGCGATCTGTCGAAGAAATTCGATTTTTTTGTCTGGATGATTTTCCATTTCATTCTAAAACTCTTTGAACTTTTCAAAAGTTTTAGAATTCTGCCTCATTAAGTAAATATGACCATATCCCGCGCATCGGTATACTTATCGGACCGCATACATCAGTATGTATTATTTCCATCAAGTCCCTCGCCCATTCCATATGGCCGGTGAATGGTGTCTTAGTCATTTTTCCCACCAGAAAAAACCCGCAATTGTCAAATGATTCAAAATCAAATGACTCCAAAATTCCATATGAATGGAGTTTCTTCTTGCATTTCTTTCTAATATGACCAAGACGGTAGTGCCACAAAAATGTGGTATATCTTTTATCAGTCTTCTTAAGACATTTAGCATCAATGTTAAAGATGGTATTACCACATTCAATATCCATAAATAACCCATTCTTCATAGGTGCATAGCTATAAAATATATCCTTCAAATATATGGAACAACCATTGTTCTCCAATTTAAAAGAACATCCATCATGCAATAAATAAGATCCTGATATAATGTTTTTGCATAAGACTGGAACGAAATAACAATTATTAAGTTCTAAAATGAACCCCAAAGGTAGATGTAGGGGCATAACACCGACGGCTTGAGCAGCAACTTGAACACCATTCCGGACGCGCATATGCACCTCATTCCTTGCCAGCCTTCGTGGCCTCTGTAGTCCCTGCATCGAATTGCAACTATGAGCAACCGATCCAGTATCAAATACCTAAGAGTTACAGTGAGGTCCAGAAAGGAAAACATCTATAACATGTATAACACTTATACCTATGATGGACTGTCCAGACTTCTTCTTCCCTGCCAAAAACTTTATGCAATTCCTCTTCCAGTGACCCTTTCCTTGCAAAAAAAAGCACTCAGTCTCCTTAGTGGCTCCGCCTTTAGGCTTTTCCTTCATGTCGGTCTTACCGGCGCTCTTGCCCTTTTTGGCTTTGCCCTTCTTCTTGAAACTGGTGGTCTTATTCACCATCATAACATGTTTGGTGTCTTTCTGCATTCTAGTCTCCACAGCCTTGAGCATGGCGAACAATTCATTCATGCTCTTGTTCATCTTGTTCATGTTGTAATTCATGATGAAGCCATTCAAGCTCAGCGAGAGAGAGACAAGGATAAAATCAATGCCGAGCGTAGCGGGGATCAGAAAGTCCAAAGCTTCTAACCTCTGCTCGTAACCAACTAGCTTGATCACGTGCTCACTCACTGAGTTTCCTTCTGTTGCAGTGCCACAATTCCTTGGTTATCTCATAACGTTCGACTCTTGCTTGCTTTAGGTACACAACAATGTCGTAGGCACTCAAGTTCTCAAAATGGTTTTGAAGCTCTGGCTCCTTACAAGCAAGCATCAGGCATTGTACTGAAGTGTAGTCATCACTACAAGAGGTGTAGACATTTCCAACATCCTCAGGAGCATTTGGAAGTGGTGGATCACCGAGAGGTTGATCTAGAACATATTCTTTCTTAGCACTCCTAAGGATGATCCTCAGGGTACGGACGCAGTCCGCATAATTACTGCCAGATGCAGCTTGCTTCTCTTTCTCAAGCATCGGACCTAAGTTAAAGGTGGTGTTGCGTGCCATCTTATCTACAAGGAAACATGAAAATTCACATAGACATTGTACATAATTAATTGCACTTTCAAATTAACAAATTTAATTTAGAGTGCGCTCCCACTAAAACCAACATCCCTCATAATTGATTATTAGTGATTCAAGATCCGAGTCTCAACTATTCGCCATTGATGTGACACCACTGATGACGAAGAATTAGACCGGTAGGCCAATTTGTCAAACACATCTCTATGTGACTCTTGTTCATCTTTCGATGGGCGTGTTCCGAACTCATTACGATCTTGCCTGCTCATCAAGACAACAAAGTGCTCTTGCTACGCGAACTGTTCGCACCCGCCTCAGACATGACAAGTCTATTGTACCCATGTGACATGGCGCACCTTGAAATGACATGTACTCCAGACGGTGCTAGACTTGGATGAACACTAACAACTTGATATTTTTCTGTCAGGGATCACCCTATAAAATACGTCTACCGCGTATCAAATAAGGTGCACAAAAGGGATTAAAATCACGTGGAGTTTAATATACATGTGATATGGTATATCCTCTTCGTGCCGAAGAAAATCTCGGACGTCGTGTCCCCTTTCTTCAACGTCTTTTGGCAGAGAACATCTTCGCGTACGGCATAGCATCGAGGTCCATCGATTCATTGATCATCATCTTCATGTCCTCGCAATTATAACTATTGCTATCTCTATAGCTAATAAAATAAATGCTTTACATGAAGGTTGACACGCAGGTCGAACAAATGACAATCATATGGCTCCTGCCATCATGCCGTACCATGACACGCAGTTCATGCAAATAATAAATTACAACATATAGCATCTCATACAATCTCATTGCTTTGAGAAAGACTATACCACATCACATGCATAACCTGCAAAAACAAGTTAGATGCCTCTATTCATTTATACAATTTTATAGTGGTAGGTAGCGTTTCCGTTGCAGACCGTTTGCTACCTACGTAACCATCAACCATGATTACTTCTAGTTGCTAGTTTAACTGTCAGGGTGTATGAAACGTGAGACTTAATTAAAAAATTTGAGCCTCGTACTAAACTTCGTTAAACGGGTGACCCCCATGTAGATCAAATCTACAATTCCTTTTCTTCACAAATCTTGATCTTTCTTGACTAAAGTGAAACCCAAAGAGTCTGAAGCATGACTTTGGTCAAACAACCAGCATACTCAAGAGGAGCATAGAAGGACCACGGAAAGCCAAACCTTTTTAAGAAAGTCTCACTATGCTACTAAGATCAAAAAATTGTAATTTAAGGGAAGCAACAAGAACTTCAAGTATAAGATCTAATCAAATACCCGCACAAAAAAATTGTGCAATGCCCACCCATCACTATGTGCTCTAGATCGTACCGGCATCTACTCATAGAACTGCTCATGATGCCACTGTTGGGGAACGTAGTACAAATAAAAAAAATCATACCTACGAACGTAACCAGGAACAACTCTAAAGATGCAAGGATAGCTTGGTCTTTACCAACAAAAACACAGTGGAGTAGTAGATGTTGATGAAGATGTGCAGATTCCCGTAGCTAGGAATTACTTCCCAGTCGTAAGAATTTCCCGAGGTGATTCATCAATCGAGTACCGAAAGCATGATGCCTCTGCGGTATCCGTGCATCCTGTATCAGCAGTTCGGCGGCACTCCGTCATCTAGGACAGAATACTACCAGAGAACTAGGAGGAGAAACCTTTGAGTGAGAAAGAGAGGGGGAGATACCATAACAGGTGGGGGCACCCCTCCCCTCTTTATATAGGCAGCCAAGGGGGGCAGCCAACTTGGAGGAGGGCCAGCCTCCCCTATGGCATGCGCACCAAGGGGGGGGTCACCTCCCCCCTGCCACCGATTACTTTCCATGTAAGGGGGATGTGGTGCATCAAGAAGGAGATCCTCCTGGGATCCCCTCTCCTTATGGTAGATTATCCCCCGAGAAAGGGGGGCGCCCCACTTTGGATCCACGGGCCCAAGTGGGTGCTGCCCCCTTGGGCTAGCCAAGGGTGCAGCCACTCTAGAATGTTGCTAAAAATTACAAAACCTTTTGGAATCTTCCAGAAACTTCCACTGCCTTCCATATATACTCCGGGACGCTCCCAGGCACTTCTGGGACATTCCTGAATCCATCCAAAACATTTTCGGTTCCTTTCTCTCATACTCCTAATACCTCGTAGCACACTATCAAACCAGTGGCCATTAAGCGTGTGACCCTGCAGGTTCGGTAATATGCGGACATGACCCTAAACACCTTCCGGTCAATAATTAACAATGGGGTCTAGACACCCATATTAATTCCTGATTACACACGAAGAGCATTATCGAGCGAACCCTCTGTTTCCATTCACAATTCCCTTTGTTTCATGATGCGCTACAAAACTTGAGGCGAGACTTTAATGGGTATCTTTGTGAAGCAAATCTTTGATCATAATACCAAGTTATCCTCATTACCAGTTTTGTTCTCTTTTCTCATTTCCGTATTCCGGTATCCCCGTGATCATTATCACACTGTGTCTGGTCAGACAATGATGTATACCGTAACACTACTAGGGAAAAGCCTAGCAGTAGCGCCGGTTTTAGGTATAGCAGTAGCGCGGCACAGCGCGCTACAGATAAGGCGCTACAGCTAAAGTGTAGTAGTAGCATGTGTTCGCCCGCGCTACTGCTATACCTGCTTAGCAGCAGCACTTTTTGTAGAAAGCGCTGCTGGTAGTTACTAGCAGCGCACCTCTCTACCCGCGCTACTACTATTATTACGTATTTCTTTTTTGTTTCATGTCGTATATTCATACGCCATTATACAAGTTTTCATACAGTATCATCATAATACATCATTGTCATATAACAACTACTCATCATCATCATTTTCGTCCATGAGACATCATATAACAACTTGGTCACTAGTTATAATAACAACTCCTAGGACCTACTCCTAATCACTACTCCTCCTCCTCAGCATCACCATCAACTCTAACACATTGTAGCACATAATAAAAACTTCTCATCATCATCATAGTCATATATAATCAGTACTAACTAATTGTTCTTAATACCTAGGACCTACTCCTGCTGCTCTCTCTCAGGTAAAATAGCATAAAACATGTGTAGCACTCCTGCTTCATCATATTGGAGAATGCAGATGAACCTGTCTCCTAATTGTGGGCTGCGCTTCTGATTGCTGCCCCCTAGTACTTCTCTGCTGCAATCCTTCACAATTTTGCTCCAGTCTTTGACTATTAAGACTTGCTCGCTTCGAGAAATGATGAATGCACTCATGTGCAATACAGGATATCTTGGCCGTAAGCTAACCATTGTCATGCGACATTTAGACTCGATCCAACGAGGCACAACACTCATCGGGAGTCCCTGTTGAAGAACATCGTAGTAACATACTTAGCAATAAAGTTTAGCTTAAAAATAATGTATGCAAAAGATGCACTGAGGACAAATAGTAAAAATCTTACCATCTTTCCTAGATAGATGTGACCGTAGTTCAATACGCACACTAGTGGTCGCACGTTTTGAGTACTAATATCTCGAAGTCCAGGAAAATAACCTGTCTTGACAGTATCAAGATCCTCAAGCCATGAAACATAATGACCTATCTCCTCGCAGTGTAGTTCAGCCCCGGGACAGTAGTAGGTGCTGTCTACCAAGCGCTAGACATGTTTGCTTGAATGGAAATAAGCTGTCAATAGAAATTAGTTGTCAACTATTTTTAAATAAACAATATAAATTACTTAATAAATATGGTTGAGAAACTCACATAATGGTAGAACTGGAGGCGTCTGCACATCGACCCAGATGTCGATATTACCTTCAATTTCATCTTCCGGACGAATATCAAAGGTGATAAGCATATTAGGCTCAAATGCATAAGCCTTGCATAGTGCTCTCCAATTTTTGCATTCAAAATAGGAGTAGGTGTCTGCATTGTACAATTTTACGGCAAAAGTATAACCATGCTCGGTCCTCAAGTGAACTCTCTTTACCTCCATACTTTTTTTAGTACTGAAACCAATCTTATCCAAGACATAAATTCTTGCATGGCAGGGGATACGCTAGTAAAATAGTAAAAAATTAAAATTATAAGTTGAAGCAAAAGAAGCAGAAGTCATGCTTAATTACGAAAAAAGACTTGTCGTTGTGACTTACTGTATCCACTTCGAAGGTCTCATCCAGCATGATGCTGAAGCGCCTACCACCAACTAGGTGAGGCTTGTCGCACAGCCCGTGCTCGTCTTCGCAGCATTCGCACATAACGAATTTCCTTTCGTCGTCAGACATTTCCTATGTTCATAGTTGAAACATTTAAAATCGATCGAAGGCAACTACCAGGAAACTCAACACACAGATCACTATTACTCAATATGCAACGGGTTGACTTTAGGTCTGTCGAGTCTTCCTTCCTAAACTCTTATCTCACGTATATGGTGGACACTCCCTCACCGATTTTTCGACCGTCGATGATGGTCGCTACTGCTCCTTCCCCTGGTGCATAACAAATATCTAGCACAAGGAGAAGAAGGAGAAGCGACCCCCACGACAACAGTCGGCATTCTACTTCTCTCATATATGGTGGACACTCCCTCACCGATTTTTCGACCGTCGATGATGGTCGCTACTCCTTCTTCCCCTAGTGCATAACAAAGGTCTAGCACAAAGAGAAGAAGGAGAAGCGACCATTATACAAGTTCTATTAAGCACTTACTATAAATAAACTTGTTCTATTAACCACTTCCTAAATAAACTATTTCTATTAAACACTTACTAAAAAACAGTAAAAAAAACTACATTATACAAGAACAGTAAAAAACACTTTAGGGTTTAGGAGAGATGGAGGGAGGAGGGGGTGGGAGGAGGGAGGAGGAGGATGGAGGAGAGAGGAGGGCGGTGGGAGGAGGGAGGAGGAGGAATGAGGAGGGGGTGGGAGGAGGGAGGAGGAGAATGAGGAGGGGGAGGGAGGAGGGAGGAGAGAGGAGGAGGGGGAGGAGGGCGGTGGGAGGAGGGCTGCCGGCGGAGGGCTTGGCCGGAGGAGGAGGGAGGAGGGGGCGGCCGGAGGAGGAGGGAGGGGCGCGGAGGGGGAGGAGGGCGGTGGGAGGAGGGAGGAGAGAGGAGGAGGAGGGAGGAGGGAGGAGGAGGACTAGGAGCGTCGGCGGCGGCGGGCGACGACGGTGGTCGGGGAACGGCGGCGGCGGCGGACGACGGGGGGTGCGGGGGAGAGTGAGAGTGGAGTGGAGAGGGGAGAGTGAGGGGCGGCCGGTTGGAGAAGTTGGAGAAGATAGGCTTTAGCAGTAGCGCTCTCTGGGATAAAGCGCTGCTGCTAAACGACATAGCAGCAGCGCGTTTAGGAAACAGGCGCTACTGCTATACCTAGTCTGGCGGCAAGGTCGTGGCAATTGTAGTAGTAGCGTTGTTTCCTCCTGACGCGCTACTGCTATGAGGGTAGCAGTAGCGCGGTCTGTTGTAGCGCGCTACTGATAAGTAGCAGTAGCGCCTTTTTTTAAACCGCGCTACTGGTAAGATTCTGTCTATAAGGTTTTCCATAGTAGTGTAATACCGAGTGGGCCAAGAGAGTATCTCTCCATCGTGGGAGGAGCAAATACGAGTCTTGACTATCGAGTCCTTTGACATACTTTTCTGATGTACCCGAAAGTTACCGTTATGATCACCCTGTTATGGATAATGTTTGGCAACCCCAAAGTAACCATCCAGTATGAAGGTCCATAATATTCTCCTGGTCTAAGGACGTGAGTATACGATAACACATAATATGAAAATACTAACAACTAGGTGATGATGGAATCTTGCAGTATATCATAAGTTGGGTCTGTCCAATACCATTGTTCTACCAACCATGTGTTCCCGGTATTGCCGGCATCCTTGTTACTTTAACAATGCCCTATGATCAGGAAAACAGAATCATCGTTCAATACATAAGCTAGTCCTACAGGCGAAACTTGGGATCTACTTGGTGTTTATGTTTCCACACATGCAATTGAGTTTTCCTATGAATCTCATATTCAAGAACCTTTGCAATTATGGCACAGAAATATAAACATTAATTACGAATGTGAAAATAAAATCATACTTTACTATTGCCTCTAGGTATATTTCCAAGAGACCAAATGAAGGCGGCTAGCGATGCTGATCACAAGAGCATTGTTCTTTTGCAGCTATCTTGCCTGACGTCCCAGGCGATGAGGTCGAAGCCTGACTTCAAAAGCTAGCCGAGGTGATGGCACAGATGGAGAAGGCACTTGTATGTGCAGCGGACATGCTCAGCTATGGCGAGAAGATCGATCTAAGCCCGGAAGCCCTAATCGAACGCCTGAAGGCTTGCCCAGATCGTCTGATGAAGTGGCAAGAATCTAGTGTGATGGAGGGAGCTCGGATGGTGCTTGCCCTTCTGAGGTCGCATCATCCGACTGTCAATTTCTATGAGATCGCCATGACCAAGCCCCCGGGAGTGGAGCCCTAGACATATTTTGAAGAGGGGCAAGCGGATGTGAAGTACATCCCTGGGCTCTGCTCGCCGCCGTCTCCTCTGCTCGCCGTCGTCTCCTCTGCTCGCCGCTGCACGCATGCACCAGCACATGCAGAAGCAGTGCCCGCCGCTGTTCCTCGTCTTCACAGCCACCGGCAGCCCTTGGGTGAACCACCGTGTCTCCAAGTTTGCTGCTGCTCGCCGTCGCTGTAGTGTGTGCACCGCAGCCGCTCTGGAGTTCTCGACCAGGTGAAAAACAGAAAAGCCGTTCGCGCGACAAGGTGTTCGAGCGCCGGAAAAACTTCTGTGTTTGTCTCCCTCCCCTCCGGTCATGTCTCCGGCGATCACCGTCCACTCGCGATTCCATTTTTGCGCCGAGCTCGCCAGCAGCCTCATGCAGCTGACCACGGGGACAAGATGCTGAGCATGTTCCCGAGCTGGAAGAAGAAGTGAATTCGGTCCCCACGGTCCAAAAAAGCTTGACCGAGCCAACTGCTATTCGGTCCGGTCCTGATAAAACAGACCGCTGGCCAGCTCGGTCCGGTCCGGACCGGACCGCCGGCGGCCGGTACAAACGCAGGACCGGACCGGGACCGGACCGGACCGGACCGTGTCCAGGCTGAGCGACCTGGATGACACAATTCAATTGGGCCGGCTGGCCATTAGTTACAAGTAACTCGGTATGTATGTCAGGCTTTAATTAATGATGTAAGAACTTGTCGTTCGTGGATATTGTAATTTTGATACTCCATGTGCTAAACATCTTGCGGGACCCTGCTGTATGCATGTTGCCTTTAGCTACAACTTTTATCAACCAAGCAAAATTGGAGTGTCTGAGGTTGTATAAGGAAGTTCCCTTAGGAGGCCGGTATGACTAGTTTTTCTGGTCTGCGGTGATCTCTAGGGCTGTGCTGTTGCGGCGTACATAGCATCGTTCTGGATTTTCTCGCGATGTGATATGAGCCAACAGATGGAGGCCGGTAGGCTGGTTTTTATTTGACACAGCCCTCAGGTAGACCCACGGGAAGGTCTGTAGTATGATGCAGCCCCATGGTCCTAACGTTTTGAAGGATCTCTAGATGCAGCCTCTTTGCTGACTATGGGGAGGTCCATTTGACGTGATGCAGCCCCCGAGTGTGGCGTTAGAGAGATCATTCTGGATACAACCTCAAAGTCCACCCCGAGGAGATAAAAAAGAAGTGTTTTAATTTTAGCAATCAAAAATATTGTAACAAAGGTAATCACGAAACTCATTTGAGGGCGAAACTGTTAGGTTGATCTCCTCCCGTGTGGGCCCAACGGCCCACCGGGCCCTTGGAGCCGCGCCCTGATCGGGGGCGCCCAACCCACTATGGTTGACGGGCCCCTGTCACCTGCACTATATAAAGAGGTGGGGGCCGGCGGCACGCATCACGAGGTTCGTCGTGTTGCCGCACACCCCACCGACAAACCTACCGATCTAGGTGCGCGCAGTAGTGACGGGAAGCACCGCCGCCGCCACTATCCACAACACCGTCGCCGCCGTCTCCCTACACGATGACCACCCCGTCGGGCTCATCGAGCCAAGGAGAAGGTATCGTCCTCCCACAACTACCGATAAACCTAGCCTACCCGATCCCAAAGAAACTATCAATGGTATCAGTCCCAGGTTTGGTTTTTTGAATTTTCCAGTAGTAAAGAAATCCCCTCCCAAAGAACCCTAATCAAAAGGGCAAAGAAGCACTCACCGGGGAAGGGCCTTGAGCTCGCCGGAAAGGCAGCACCGCCGCTGAGGCCGCGCCGTTCCTCTCGATCTCGATGCGCATCGGCAAGCCGAGGCGTCGGAAGAAGAACAAACCCCGAGAGGGGCAAAGGGCACCAGTCGCCAAACCGCTCGACGGTGGCGCGTTCACCGCAAGGCGAACGCGCAACCTGTGAAGGGGAAGGCAACGGCGCCGCCGCCGGGAGCTCCACCGTCGTCGTCGATAGCAAAAAGAGAGGGCGCGGGAGCGGTGGATGAAGAAAGCAAGAGGAAGGGGAAGAAAAGAGGGCTCGCGCGGCGCGGTGGCCCTCGACACCTTCGTCGGCGGCCGGTCGGAATCTCGCCGGTGGACAGGAGCCACCGCTGCGGAGTGAGGGACCCCCACCCCCCCCCCCCCCCGACAGCACCGGAGCCCAGTTTTGTTCGAGCGATTCTTTGTGCTGGACCGTCGGATGGAAAGCGACGGCCACGAGCAACCCTAGGATGGGCTGTGGGCTCTTGGGCCGAAGAAAAAAAAGGGAGGGCAGAGCCGGCGGACAGGCCGCAGCTGCGCGCGCTCGCTGCGGGCCTTCTGGGCCGCATGTGGAGGAGGGGCAGCCGCGCCGCTGGGCCGAGGCCGGGGATTAGCTGCTGTTTCCTTTTTTTTTATTTGTCCAGTTTCTTGGGCAAATTTCACACAGTTTTGATTTTTTCTATTCAAAATTATCCAACGAAAATTTTGTCTTAGAAAATAGAAAATAAAAAGAAATGCTTCTGAAAAGTATAAAGTTCATGAATTTTTTATTCATGTTTTTCCGCTGCAAATAAATAAAAGTGCTCTTTTAAAAGGAAAATAGAACTAAAGTGAAATTAAATTTTAAGAGCATGTTAAAGTGATTATTGAAACAATTATGATTCTGTTATTTTATGACCAACGTTGTTAATAACATAATCGTGATTTATTGATGTTAAATGTGCATTTATTTCTATTTTTTGCCGAACGATCATATAGTTTAATTTGCACAAACAGTTGTATGTTTTAATTTTGACCAACGTTGGATTAATGCATGCAATTGTTGTTGTGATCTCACTTCATTGTGGTTTTCAGGAGGGTACTACTTGATGAGCTGCATCAAGGATGTTCCAACCCTCAGAGGTGACAACTACACTGAATGGAGAAAGAAGGTCGACTTGGCTTTTGTTTGTGCTGAAGTGGACTGGGTTGTGGACACTCCACAGCCGGTCAAACCACCAGAGCCAGTCAGAGATGCAAAAGATAATGATGCTGCTTGGGAGAAAAAGAAGAGGGATCATGCTCCAGTGGAGATGTCATATACCCTCGAAAACCAAAAGTGACTCACCGCCAACAAAAAGTGCATGGCTTTCATAAAAAACACAATTGAGAATGCTATTGTGGGCTCAATTGCAGAGTGTACTTCCGTAGGAGAGTTTCTTGAAAAGATAAGGAGCCAGTTCACTGGTTCTTCAAAGATATATGCTACTCAGTTGCTAAAACAGCTGGTGACAGAAAAGTACACAGGCGGTGGACATGGCATAAGAGAACACATCCTCAGGATGAGCAACATGGCAGCTAAGCTTAAACCCATGGATTCAGACTTGGAGCTCAAGCCTGCACTCCTTGTTCACCTAGTTATGGCTTCACTACCAAAAGAGTTTGACACTTTTGTTGTCAATTACAACATGTCGCCTGAAAAATGGGACATTGAAAAGACTATAGCCATATATGTTCAAGAAGAGGAAAGACTTAAAACCTCACATGGTGGTTCTCTGAACTATGTGAAGGATAACAAGAAAAGGAACTACAATCAAAATAGCAATGGTTCCCCTTCAATGGCATATGGAAAAGCTCCCACGCAATATCAGCATCAGCAGAAACCTTTTCCAGTGGACAAAGATACTTGTCTCCACTGTAAGAAGACTGGGCATTACAAGAAAGATTGCCCTGATTGGCTAAAGTCAATAATGGCAAAGAAAGGTAACAACACTGTTTCCTTTGTAAATGAATCCTTGCATACACAGTTTTCGAAATCTACTTGGTGGATTGACTCAGGTGCAACTGTTCATGTTGCAAATTCATTACAGGGATTCCATTCGACGCGGACTACGCAAAGAAGCGAAAGAAGCATTGAAGTTGCAAATAGAGTTCAAGCAGAAGTTGAAGCTATCGGCGACATCTCCCTGGAGTTAGCTGATGGATTCATACTTCTGCTTAGAGATGTTTTATATGTTCCTTCATGTCACAGAAACTTAATTAGTGTTTCATGTTTGGACAAAGATCATTATGAATGTTATTTCGGACATGGCAAGTGTGCCATATGGTTTAATAATGCTCATGTGGGTGTTGCTTTACTACACAATGAGCTTTATTTATTATCACTGCGTGAAAAAGTGTATTCTGTGTGTAATGTGAATGAGCATGTTTCCGCGTCGAATAAAGAACAAAAGAAAAGGAAGAGAACTCATGACTCATCGAAATTATGGCACTGTCGCTTGGGCCATATTTCGAAGGGGAGAATAGAAAGACTAGTTAAAAGTGAAATTCTTCCTCCGTTAGAGTTCTCAGACTTAGAACAATGCATAGATTGCATTAAAGGAAAGTATGTAAAACAAATCAAAAAGGGTGCAAACCTTAGCACAGGAACACTAGAAATCATTCACACTGACATTTGTGGACCATTTCCGGTGAAAAGTGTGGATGGCTATGACTCATTCATAACATTCACAGATGATAACTCCCGCTATGGCTATATTTATCCAATCAAAGAAAGATCTGAAGCATTGGATAAATTTAAGATATTCAAAGCTGAAGTTGAAAATCAGCATGATAAAAGAATAAAGATAGTAACCGTGGGGGGAGTACTACGGTCGGCACACTCCATATGGCCAGGTCCCTGGATCTTTTGCAAAGTTCTTACAGGAGACTGGCATTATGGCCCAGTATTCAATGCCGGGCGAGCCTCAGCAAAATGGAGTAGCTGAAAGGCGTAACCGTACACTTATAGATATGGTGCGCAGCATGATGAGTTACTCCACCTTGCCATTGGGATTATGGATGGAAGCGCTTAAAACCGCCATTCTCTCAATAGAGTACCAAGCAAGTCGGTGCCCAAAACACCGTACGAGTTGTGGACAGGAAGAGTGCCCTCCCTACAACACTTCAGGGTGTGGGGGAGCCCAGCTGAGGCCAAAATGTTTAATCCAAATATTGCAAAGTTAGATCCCAAAACAGTAAGTTGCCACTTTATTGGCTATCCTGATAGATCAAAGGGTTTTCGTTTCTACTGTCCAGATAGATACACAAAGTTTGTAGAAACAAGACATGCAGTCTTCTTAGAGGACGAAATGATGAGGGGGAGCATGGTAGCTCGGAAAATTGATTTTGAGGAGAAGAGGGTGCATGCACCTAATCCGATGATTCAGGAGCCATTTTTCTCACTACCTGTTGTAACTCCACCCATGACAACTATGGGAGAAGACACGGAACCTGTCCGTCAGGAGCCGACTGAACCCGTTGCTGAGCATGAAAGGGAGGTGCAGCAGCCAATTTTAGAAGATGTGCCGGAAGTTGAGGCACAGAATGTGCCAGAGAATGAGGCCCTTAGAAGGTCTAATAGAACTAGAAGATCAGCTATTTCTACTGATTATAAAGTTTATAACACAGAAATGGTTCATATGGAAAGTGATCCCACTTCATATGAAGAAGCCATTAGAAGCCCTCACTCATCGAAGTGGCTGGAGGCAATGGAAGACGAGATGAAATCCATGAGTTCCAAAGATGTTTGGGACTTAGAGAATATTCCTAAAGGAGCCAAAATAGTAGGCTGTAAATGGGTCTACCAAACTAAGTATGACTCTAATGGGAATGTAGAAAAGTATAAAGCACGACTTGTGGCAAAAGGATTTACACAAAGAGAAGGGATAGATTACAATGAGACATTTTCCCCAGTCTCATGTAAGGATTCCTTCAGAATCATAATGGCATTAGTTGCACATTTTGATTTAGAGTTACATCAAATGGATGTAAAGACGGCATTTCTGAACGGGGATTTAAAAGAAAAAGTTTACATGAAACAACCCAAGGGTTTTATCATGGAAGGCAAAGAAGATATGGGATGCCGCCTAAAGAAATCTATTTATGGATTAAGGCAAGCCTCTAGACAGTGGTATCTAATGTTTAATGAGACAATTAAAAGATTTTGATTTAAAGAAAATATTGAGGATAACTACATGCTAGCAGTGATGTTAGTCTGCTATAAGAAACAAAGAAGTTCTTGTCCTCAAATTTTGATATAACAGATCTTGGTGAAGCATCATATGTTTTGGGCTTAGAAATTCACCGAGATAGGAAAAATGGAGTTTTAGGACAATCGCAGAAGGCATATTGAGAAAAGGTTCTTAAAAAGTATAATATGCATGCGAGTAAAGCCACACCTGCTCCTATAGTCAAAGGCGACAGTTTTGAGAAATTCCAATGTCCCAAGAACCAGTACGAGATCGATCAAATGAAGGCAGTACCATATGCTTCGGCTGTTGGAAGTTTACAGTATGTACAAGTGTGCACTCGCCCTGACTTAGCTTTTATCACCGAGATACTCGGTAGATATCAAGAGAATCTAGGCACAGAGCATTGGAAGATGGTAAAGAAAGCATTGCGTTATGCGCAAGGCCACAAAGGACCACATGCTAACATATAGGAGATCGGATTCCCTAGAGATAAGAGGATATTCAGACGCAGATTTTGCAGGAGATAGAGATGATAGAAAATCCACGTCAGGATACGTGTTCACTCTCACTGGAGGGGCTATTTCGTGGAGAAGCTCCAAACAGTCAATAGTTGCATCATCCACGATGTATGCAGAATTTATAGCATGTTATGAGGCCACGGGGCAGGCAATATGGTTAAAGAAATTTATGCCCGACTTGAAAGTGGTAGATTGTATTGACAAACCACTAAAGATGTACTGTGACAACCAGCCCGCAGTATTCTATGCTCACAACAACAAGTCGAGTAATGCTGCCAAAACTATAGAGATAAAGTATTATGTTGTGAAAGATAAAATCCAGGATCACACTATAAGTCTCGAGCATATAAGGACAAAGGACATGCTTGCGGATCCGCTTACAAAAGGCTTACCACCCAATGTGTTCAAGGAACACTTAGCCGGCATGGGTTTAAGGGAAAGCCTATGATTCCTGGATCATGAGAGGCCCAAAAGGAACAGAATTTGTTTCAAAACAGAGAGGTATGTTGTAGCTGTATGATTCTATCGGCAATTGAGCTGTGACGATGAAACATGTTCTATGTATTGATCTATGATGAAACGAGTAAACTAAAAAGTATATGGTTAAAAGTAAAGTTGAGATCAAGGGGGAGAATGTTAGGTTGATCTCCTCCCGTGTGGGCCCAATGGCCCACCGGGCCCTTGGATCCACGCCCTGATCGGGGGCGCCCAACCCACTATGGTTGACAGGCCCCTGTCACCTGCGCTATATAAAGAGGTGGGGGCCAGCGGCACGCATCACGAGGTTCGTCGCGTTGCCGCACACCCCACCGACAAACCCTACCGATCTAGGTGCGCGCAGTAATGACGGGAAGCACCGCCGCCGCCACTATCCACAACACCATCGCCGCCGTCTCCCTACACCATGACCACCCCGTCGGGCTCATCGAGCCAAGGAGAAGGTATCTTCCTCCCACAACTACCGATAAACCTAGCCTACCCAATCCCAAAGAAACTATCAGAAACATCTTTATTGATAATTTTTTGATCGAGGTAAAACGAAACACATAACAAGGAATAAAAAAGTCAACGTGATAAAAAGCGACCCAGATAGGAGACATTCTGCCTGTGCTCGGTGACGTTTGTCGACTTGATGAGGTTAGCTGGTGCCATCGCGACTCTTGCCCTTAGCCGGCTCCAGCATTCGCCATGCTGGAGTAGCTTGAGGGATCTAGGGGACCTGTGTTTTCCTTCTGGCCTTCCGAGATGGGTCACGCCTTCTTGGAGGGTGCCTGCATGACACCTGGCTCTGCTGTATAGTACTGGCGTTCTTGAGCTCGTCAGCGACGAGCTCAGCTTCAGCAAGTTCGAGGTTGGCGACCTCGGCCTTTTGTGCATTCTTGGCATTCCGGTGACCGTGATTACCCCATTGGGGCCGGGCATCTTGAGCTTCATGTAGGCGTAGCAGGGTATGGCCATGAACTTCACAAACGCAGGTTGGCCAAGAAGGGCATTATATCCACCTTTAAAGTGGACAACTTCAAAGCAAAGTGTTTCTGCGAGGAAATTCTCATCCATCCCGAATATGACCTCCAATGAGATCTGTACAAGCGGTTCTGGCTTCTTCCCTGGTATGATGCCATGGAAGTGCATCGGAGAGGGCCTGAGACCTCAAACACCAGGGTTGATCGCCCTGGGTTAGGGATGAAATCTGAGTGGTCGGACTGATCTAAAGAAATCGTGGAGTCAGACCAATCCAAGTACTGTGGTACACCTGGATCTAGAGTGTAGACTTCTCTAATGGCTTGCTTCTCGGCTCGCTTGGACTTGATCCCCCTGAATATGACATTGACCCTTTGGATCTACTGGGCAAAGCTTTTGGGGCCCCGCCAGTGCCACCAGCACCTCGACCAGCCCTCCCGGTTCCCCCGGGTGGGGGTGGCGGGTTCTCGTTATCATCACCATCAGCGTCTGCGTCCGGCTTGGCGGCTTTTTCCTTAGCAAGATAGTTGTTCATGGTGCACTCCCTAGTTCAGTGTGTGGCCTTGTACTTGTCGTGGCTGTGATAGTGGCAGGGTCCCTTCATGATGTCCTCGTCAGTTTGGCCGGGACGCTTGGTCTTTCGGTCCCACTTCCCCTGTTGCTTCTTACCACATCCATCCTTACTGGGGGTGGTCTCGTCGGTTGTAGCCATGAGATCAGAGTTTGGCTCTGGCTCCTTGCGGTCACGGCTGCAGTTGCGGCCTACACATGCTCTCTTCGCCTGTTGCATAATAATTGGCTAACTTCAGAAGACGCAACATGGTGGTTATCTCTCCGGCTCCTTCTTTTTTTCTGAGCTTGTGGCAAAGGTATGGCTCCTGCACCCCATTGATGAATGACAGGATGGCTTGCTTGTCAGAAACGTTGGTGAGCGAGTTTCACTTCTTCAACCACCGGGCAATGTACTGGCGCACCATCTCCTTGTCCTCCTATATGCAGTGATGGAGGTCGTATGTGCTACCCACGCGCTGATACGTCCCCTTGAAATTGTTGATGAAGTTTTCCTCGAAGTCCATCTAGTCATGGATTGTGTTTGGGGGCAGCCCATTTACCCATGTCTGGGTTGATCCGGTCAGGCAAAGGGGCACGTAGCGAAGAGCGTTTCCCATATCTCCTCCAGCCATGTCGGCAGCCGTTAGGTAGTCGCTAAGCCACAGGTTCGGCTTGGCATCGCCGAAGTACTTGTGTCCCCCCCCCCCCCACGTGCACGATGAACGGCTTGGGGAAGGGGTGCGTGCCGAAACAGGGCGTGCCAATGCTTATGGGGAGAGGCGGGGAGGCCATGGTGGCGTGTTCATAGTCATAGTCATAGTGGTCCTTCTCGTGAGCCTTGATGGCATCCCGGGCGTTGAGTCGGTGTCCGAGGCACTCATGGATGGTGACGGGGCAAGTCGGGGACGGGGGGGAGCCCAGATCTTGCGGGGGCAAGCCGGATTGTCTGGTTGAGGGCGCTGGCCTCCTTCGCTCGTTGCATGATTGCCCTTAGTTAGACGGTCTGATAGTATGGCTGTTGATAGTACGTTGTCTGTATTTATGAGGCGAAGCTAGGACTCGCTGATGTTCTCTTGCATCTTGACAGTAGTGCGCAGTAGCTTTTGTGGACGGACGATGAGCTCGGTGTCTGGTTGACCTGAGACCACATGGAGTCGCTTGGCCAGGGCGGCTGCTGTGTGGAGGTTGCGAGCTAGGGTCTGGAAGACCTCGGCCTCGTCGGGGTTGTCCCCTTCGATTGCATTCCGTGTTTCTCGGCTATTGATCGCCAAAGCTGTGGCTTCTGCATGGCATCGGCGGGGTGGACGACGGTGTCGTTCGTGCTCCATGGTTTCCAGCCAGCAGGCTTGCCGTGCGGCGATGTCCTCCTCCTTCTAGAGCCGAATGTGCATGGCCATTGTTGCCTTGCGCATGGCTTCCATGGCTTTTGTTGCTGGATCATCGCCCACTAAGGTCGTGTTTAGAAGTCAAAGTGTGGCTTCAGAAGCTTCTTCAGCTGTCGGGTCTGGGATGGTGCCAGCGTCAGCATTGGCATTGGCGTTGGCATTTTCAGCTCTGCTTGGGGCCACCATGAGGACTTACTCCAGAGCAATTGCTCGGTGGCAGCCCTCGCCCCCGGACGAGGTTGCCGATGGGTAGCTTCCTGAGCAATCGCAGCCGTCAGACGTATGACCATCCCAGAGGCAATCGCCGGACTCGTGGTCATTCAGCAGCGCGCAAGTCGTGCACACCATCGCAACTAGGTGGGAAGTCAGGGCAGGTAGGAGGGTTGATGACGTGTCCATGAAGTCCTCCAGCTGGGAGACTAGAGAGAGAGCATGGAGTTCAGATGTGGGCTCCGGGTCGTGCTTGGGAACTACCTCCAGTGCTCGTACTAGCGTGGGGACGCGAAGATGGATATCGCTGTATCAATCGATGATGAACTCCAGGCTTTCGAAAAGGATATTTCGGTCGGCGGGTGGCGGATTGGTGTGGACCCTACCAGCCTCGTCAGCGATGAATTTGAGGGTGACAAAGGTGAAGCTTTGGCCCGGCGAGAAGACGCCGGATTACAGTCGATATCCGATCTGGATTGGATCTCCGGCTTACGTAACCCGTGCCTGGCGCGCCAACTGATGGTACATAAAACCGTCAGTACTCACGATAGGGTGGTGCGCGATACCAGATGTACCAGAGGGGATCACACACAAAGCATTTACCCAGGTTCAAGCCCTCGTCGTAGAGGTAATACCCTACTCCTACTTAGATTTGATTGATGTATGGGTCGCCTCGTATGAGGGGGATACAATGGATATGGAGATGAATCTATCGAGGCTAAGGTGAAGATTGTTGGATGCCTCGAGCTACCCCCTGGCCTCGCCTTATAAAGGGGTGCGAGGCCTAGGGTTACATGATTCCTTAACCGACCTGGAGCCCTGATCGGACGGGGAGTCCTCAACTTGCACGCCAAGATGATGATCTTCTGGAAGGCAGGATTCCGGTGGGGCGAAGGGCCCAGGCCATGCCTTGGCCTGTTGGGCCCAGAGGCCAGTCTGGCAACCGGCTTCCTAGACGATAGGCCATCGCTGGTACTATGCACTTTCATCCCACCCTGACCTTGATAGAGATCCAGCCATCTCTCCCCACCCACCCCATCCCCTATCCCTGGTGAGCCACCTCTGTCCCCCCTCCCCGCCATGCGGGCCACCACCTCCTTTACCTCACCGTCGCTCCGGTCCTCACCGTCCTGTCCAGCACGCCATTCCCCTCCTCCATCGTCACACAAGATGACGGCGAGGCCACACTCCTCCACCTCGACATCGCCGACCACCAGATCATGGTGGTTGTGGCTATGACCAGCGCTCGCCGTCAGGTCTCCCTCTCTGTCGGGGATGGAGGTGAGGTCACTGTCAGTTCCCTTCTTCACTGCGGCTAGAGGAGGACGAGGTGCTCCTCGTCGTTGATCCCCTTCTCTGCGTGGGCGTGCAGGGCGATTGCAGCTCCGCCAGGGCGAGCACCTCCTTCCCGCGCTTCGGTGAGATGTTTGCCGTTGATGCCACGATCGCTGTTGCCGTGTCTCCGACCAGTCGCGCGTGGATCCACCCGATTGGGCTAGATGATCCCTCTCCTCATCCCTTCGTCGTCGTCGCTGGATCCGTGGCAGAGGAAAGCTCAATACGCACTACACCACAACACTATATCCCCAACATTCAAGTTGGTCGGGAATACAAGTTCCGCCGACAAATAGTCGGTCGGGAAAGACTATTGCCGACCGATCGTGTCTGTTGGGGAAAGTCCAGACGGGAAAACCCTTTCCTGACCGGCATAGTTTTCCCGACCGACTGTTTGTCGGCTATGGCGTATCTTCCCCAACCAACACTCCGTTGGGCCTGCCATGGGCTTTTCCCGACCAACAGTCTGTTGGGACTGCTACGAAATTTTCCCGACCGACTATCGGACAGGGTATCTTTTCCCGACCAACAATTTGTTGGTGCTGCCATGGACCTTTCCCAACCGACTATCTGATAGTGTGCTCTTTCCCAACCAACATTCTGTTGGGCCTTGCATTAGCCTTTCCCAACCGATTGTTAGACATGGTTTTGCCAACTAACATCCATTAGCCCTCTAATAACTAGATTTCACATTACCATAAAAAAAGAATCAATCAAGTTATATAATTCATAATAGCAACATTCATGTCATCCAACAATATTAAACCAGAACCAAACAATAATAACACACATTCATTAATTTTCATATATAAATAGTCCATCGGTTATGAACTAGTGACCATCCAAGTTCCCTATAAACTAATGTAACTAATTAAATAGAGGAAACTTTCTGGTTCATTGTCTAAGAGGAATACATTATGGTTCATTGTCCCAGACACAATGTGGGTTTACAAAATGATAGGTAAAATGCATCTCCAATGAATCAATCACCATTACACAAAATATCCCGTTGACGTAAACCGTCGACTTCATGGTTCTTTGTCCCCTTGCATGTTTTTCCTACAAAAGGTAAAGAAGTTGCGATTACATTCATAGAGAATCACACCATCAAAACCTGTATAAAGCATAACATTGACAAATAGGTGTTACTTAACAAGGCAAGCAAGATCATGTCTAAAAGATCCGGGATAAGGAACCATTTGAATTTACACTCTAACAATGGACTGTACAGACAACAAAGGACTACCAAACTGATACATAATCTTTGGGATCTTTTGTCCAATAAAATTACAGATACTTGCAGCTTCTTCAGAAAGGTACCGTACAACCGAACTCTATTAGGGTGTGTTTGTTTGGGCTGCAACTTCTTCGGCTGCAGCTGCAACGGCTCCGACTGGAAGGAGCAACTGTAGCTGCTAGCTGCGGCTAAAAGGTTAAAGCTGGGATGCAGTCGTTTGGTAATTCTGTTGTAGCAGCTGCGGCTGATGCTGAAATATGCTGAAATGACTAGAATACCCTCAGTTGTTTCGTAAATTGGATTTAAGTATTGACTGTATTGTTATAAGTGTAAATGACACGTTTAAAAGTTGTTTTTCTATAGAAGGCTGTGTTTTCACAGGTTTGAACTGAGAATAGGATTGTTTGATGACATGGACAGTATGATGACGTGTTGTATGTGTGGAAAAATAGGCTCAGGAGCAATTAGTAGCGAAGTGCTGTATGTGTTGTACCAGAATATCAATAGATACCAATATCATAGCAGCATGCAGCAAAGCAGAACACGCAAGGCACGCGCAGCAGAGCAACCACGCACAC
Source organism: Elymus sibiricus (assembly GCA_039707655.1). NCBI lineage: Eukaryota > Viridiplantae > Streptophyta > Magnoliopsida > Poales > Poaceae > Elymus > Elymus sibiricus. Next base: position 13,875,275 of record CM077673.1, on the reverse strand, counting down.
TGTCCAGCCGCTGGGTGGGGACAAGGAAAATAGACGAACCGGTATTGGGGCAATTGTGCAGTTATATGTACTTTGGTGGGAGGGCAAAATCATCTTTGGGTTATTGGAGCCAGCTGCGGCTGCGAGAAGCTCGTTTTTTCAGCTGCGGCTTCTGGGGCGTTTCCGCGGAGCGCTCCGAAGGAGCCAGGCGTGGAGCCGGGCTGAAAATTGCCCCTTTGTTTGGGCTCCGGCTTTTATGGAGTAGAAGCCGATGGAGCTGCTAAAAAGAGCCCAAACAAACACACCCTTAGTACATATTAGCCCAGCTGCCTATCTACTACAGTATCAACACAGGGCTATAGTGACAAAGGAAACAGGAATGCTAAGTTCAGCTACAACTGTACAGATACAGTTCTCCCTTGTTTGACTAATAAGTCTCTGTTGATTAATATTCTCAAAAAACAGCAGAAAGGTGATTCACGAGTACTGTATTTCCACAAAAAATAACAAAGAATAAAAGCAGTCAATTTAAGAGATCCAACAACAACCAAGGATGCCCACTTCCGACACCATGTACTTCTAGTTTCATATCACTTGCCACCCTATTGCACGCTACAAATGATAAATTTGCTAAGAAGAAAAAATAACAAATAGACCATTTTAATATAAGGCATCAGATAATGAGCGGGGATTATTAGTCCACAAATGGAGTTGTCCACTGGGAGCGGAGGATATCTGATCAGCGGTTGCCAGCAGTAAGAGCCAAAGAATTCGATTTTTTTAGAAATATATGTGACAACAGAAAATCTCACCATTTGACTCCAGAGCAATTGCATGTTGCATAGGGTTGGTAAGTAAACCATCTCACTAATCATCATCGGTATCACACAACGACGACGCATTAAATAAAACTTCAGATTAAAATACGAGCAAGGTCATTGGCCTCATAGAGAAGAATAGATCGTTCCCCATGAAGAAAATTCAGACATATGCTTGTCTTTATTTTAGTTTAATCCTCGGACACTAATAAACAAAAACACTAAAAGAATAAAATCACTTACAATCCAAGAAGACATCATCAGAAGGATCCAGAACAGAGGACTCGGAATATGAGTGGTGATATAACAGAATGGTCGGCAAGGCAAGAAGATGCCAGTTACGACGGACAAGACCAAATACCAATCATCACTGTCTGTAATATCCAAGAAGAAACAAACAAAAGACAGGTTGACAAACAAGCACACAAAATTGAAGCATGCTACCTTTCTAGTGAAAGTACGCATGCTTATATGCTGGAACGAGGTAGTCTCAGCTACAACAAACTAGTATCCAGAATTTGAGAATTGTATAATTCACATTAGCATCAATCCCCTCCGTTACAAGTGTGCAGAATCTTATAGAAAAAAAACAGATGATAAGATATGTAGGAAGGTTGGTAAGTGGGTTGCCCATTGACATGGGCAGGCCGACCAGATTTCCTTCCTTAGTGGTTTGACTGTAGCTGAATCTGGCAGGCAAAACGATGGTATAAAAAACTCAGGCCTTGGTACAATGCAGCGCTGATGTGCTTTAATAAACGAACAAATGGTTCTGAAGTGCAATGGTGAGCCGTCAGAACAATGCTTTCTAGGAAAATGCATCTCCATCAGAACGCAACAATGTTTGCTGCTCGAAGCCCGGTGCACATCTTAATCCATACCACACAACCAAGGAATGGCTGAGTAAAAAGAAAGCGAAGAGTTCGAATCTGTAGGCATATAAAAATGGATTGTGCCATGTCCGAAAAATTAACATATTATTATTTTTGTTTAATTTGGCTTCAGAATTGCAGAAAGACAGCATGGATGCATAGCGACCCATCAGTCCTGAAAGATGGCATGATTAACAGGTTGTTCATCACCAGCCAAGCGAGATCAAATAAGTGGTATTATTCAGTCTCTTTATACACAACCAGAGATAAAACTAATCGTGGATTGGTCCAACAAGAAAATCGCAATATTTGCTAAACTTGTACACACCATATTTATGTCATTCAGATAAGCTACAATGATGATAAAACTACACTCCAGAACACAACGTAGAAATTGACAATTTGAAAGGGAGGCTATTTAACTATAAACTGTATCCTATCCCTGTTTGTACAGTTCATATGATTAATAGATGCATAAAAATACCTGATAATGAGCTAGCAGGTTGACATATCTTCGACTAGGGGAGGTGAACTGTACATAGCCAAGAATTCCGAGGAAACCATGTATTGATTGAACCCTACAAACGTTAGTGTCAATGGTGTCAAGTAAAAGTAATAAATGCATCTATAATATTCATTTGGTTAGGTACACACTTAAAACTTCAGAAAATCTCCAGAGATACAGTCTTTTTCTAAATTCTAAGTGATATCAGCACTGATGCTAAATGTCGTGCTAACTGTTGAACATTCAATTTGTAACCTATATTATCATCTGAAAATGTAATCTGGTGAGCGTAAAAATTTCTTCTCGACATGGAAAATGATCGTTTAAATCAGGAGAGAACTTATTTGCAATTGAAATGGACTGCAGTAGAGCAGTATGAATGTACGCCAGTCTGATTGTGTGTTTCTTTTCTCATTCTAAGAGAAGTACAATCGTGCTTGTGCTTTCATATGGTAATCACAAATGACTAATAAAAGGATGATCTATAGAGGAGCAACCAGAAAACGCCACTGTGCCACGAATAGAAGCAACTTGTTGGATAATCCTCAATTTTAGCTAGTTACCTACCGACAAATAAAACAATAAATCGAATCTAGGTTTCATCAAACTTGCATGCTCAAAAAATAAATAAGATTTAGCATATCATTCATGACAAAATGACCGGATATATAAAAACAAGCAGCCTGTCATAACCTCAATTACAGATTGAAAGTGAGAATAAGAACAAAATGCAGAAAACAAGTAAAATGGTATGACAAAACTCAAGATCTGTACAAATACTCACGTATCCAGAATTCCAGATACACTTAATGTGATGTAGGAATATGGCTATGGACATCTTCCAGTGGCCTTCTGTTTTTGTTAGTAGTTGAGTAATTGCCAAAACATCCACCAAACCTATTAAAGTTTGTTTCACTCTGCAAAAAACCATTATCCAACTCGGTCTGCTAACAATCGCACAATATATATAAATACAAATAATAGTGATTGATGGCTAGGGTTTGAAATTTACTACTTCAAAGACTTATTTATTTCCATGAATGAAAGCAGCACTGATTTTTTTAAAAGAGATTATAATAAACTTAAGACCAAGTGAAAAATAAAATCACAGGGTCTGTGGAATGTTCATCGTTGGGACTTAAAATCTGGAGGGACAGAGAGATGGAGAGATAGCTTACATATGTTTCTGTTGCCACCATGAATGGCTAAGAGAGATTGGGGCAGAAGCCACCACGCTCCTAGTTGCCAGAAGATAAAGGAGCAGAGGCCGCCCGCCTCGTTCCAAACCACCTGGACCGAAGGGACCTTGTCCCGCTCAGATCTGCTACCATGGGAGGGGGGAGAGGGAGCTGGGTATGGGTTGGGCGGTGGTACCATCGAGGGAGGGGAGAGGTGGCCTCACCGGGCGCTTGGCCGCGAACAAATGTGCCACCGCCGGCAGTTGGGTGAGGGCATCGGTGCCACAGGACAGCCTCCACATGGGAAAACAACAGCGATGTGGGGATGGTGATGGATTGGTGGGAGACTGCGAGGAAGTGGTTGAAGCGTCGCCGGATGCGAGCGTCGCCGCCGCCGCTCAGATCGGGAGAGAAAGAGATAAGGGTGAGAAGGCAGAGAGATAGCGGGGTGGTGTTTTTTCGTGCGGGGGATGTATTAGGAGGTGGGCTGTGGGGGCGCGCGACATGAAAATTTCAGATGGGCTTCGCGGTAAGTTTTCGCAGGCGCGCGAGCGGATATTTTCGGCGTCCCAGTTGCCGACCCACGGTCGGTCGGGAACATTTGCCGACCGACTGCGTGACAAGAGTGCGATTATTACCCACCAACATTTTTTTTTTTTGAACACAGTACAAACGCAAGCGCTCATATACACGCGCATACACTCACCCCTATGAACGCACGCACGCATACCCTACCCCTATGAGCACCTCCGAGAGACTGAGCCGGCATATCATCATGAAATTTACGAAGTCACCGTAGGCACCTCGTCATCGACGGGAACGTCTCCTCCCACTGAATGCGCATCGCCGGAAATCCTGAAATAAATTCAAGAATAAATGCGAGCACCAGGATTTGAACCCTGGTGGGCTGGGGATACCACAGTCCCTCTAACCATCCAACCACAGGTTGGTTCGCACCCACCAACAGTTTGATGCTATATATTTCAGCATTTCCGACTGACAGTTGGTCGTTACATACGAGTAATACCGACCAACAGTCTGATAAGAGTTTTACTAACAAACGGTCGGTTGGCAAAACTGACTTTTTTCAACACACATCCGTAGGGAATGCAGTGTCGTGGTGTAGTGACGCCTCCACGACAGGATCCGGTGAGACCTCCTTGAGCATGTCGCCGGCAACTACTCCGCCCCCTTCTCTCCATCATCCGTCGAAATTCGACGAGTTCCCATCCCCGCAGGTTGTCTCCCCTCCCTCCCCTCACCATTGCGAGAGGAGGAGCACCATTGCTGCTGTGCCGTCACCGTTGACCTCGACCCACCGCGAGACTAAATACTCTTATATAGTGCATACTACGCGTACATACCTTACGGTATGATAAATACTACCTAGAATGTATGAAACACACGTGGGTATAACTATACCCGGTTGTAGGGAAAATTTGTCATATATATATATGTGTGTGTGTGAAAATGATTCTGTACACTTGGGAGTATGTACTCCCGCACCTCATATATCACATGAATAAATCAATTGTATCTCTTTATCATTTTTGATATATTTCATTAATTATTACTAGATACTCCTAAGTGAGTTCTATTAAAAAATTATTTGATGCATATATTATATATAATTTATACATATACTACTTTTTTGTACGTAAAAAATTTATATTACAAAAACTAATGGTATGTACCACTTTTTTCATGCTACTTGTATTGACGTATCTTAGAATAATTAATATGATATACCAGGTATATTGAATGAATGTGGGAGTATATACTCCCAGGAACACATAATCATTTCGTGTGTGTGTGTCTATATAATTATTATTATTTTAATGTTGATATTAAGGAGTCTAGGGTTCTAGTTTTGCATCGGCCCTCGAAACCTCAGGACCGGGCATGATACTAATATATCTATCTATCATCAACATTCACACGCACAAAGAAGAAAATTAATGTGTGTCATTGTAATGCGGTTGGTGTAAGGTCACTAAATATCATCCCCCCCCCCCCCCCCCCCCCCCATAGCCTTCCACGCAAGAAAGAGAGAATGATTGAAGGCGAGTCTGAGTCGGGGAGCAACAAACTTGACTGCACTGATCGAAGAAAGAACAGACAGCACAAACCATCCAGCCAGGCCATTATCTTCTTCTAATTCTTCACTGACCTGTGCACCACGGATTTTACCATCTTAATTTAGAGCTCGCCATCATCTGATCCCCGGATTTTACCAATAGTAGGAAACTTGTCTGAATTACCCTCGTCAACGAATTGAGAGAGGAGCTACCAATTGAGAGGGTGACAAACTCTGTCTAAGCATCAATTCATAAATTGTTGTGTCACAACTCGGACAGACATCGCATTAATTCTGCCATGCGTGTGTTTTTTTCCTTTTCTTTTTTTGCGACCAGTTGTGACATGCATGTTGACAAGCTTAATTAGAATTAGGGGAGCGCTATGCGTCGGCGGCCGGGTGATGATCTGAAAAGATTGACCGCCTCGCCGGCCATTGAATGGAGCCCATAATAGCCGTTCGATTGACCGCCACGTGAGCGTCAGCCTTTACAACAAGACTAGTGTTGCGCTCATCCCACTGCAACACGAGTTTTGTTGCAAAACACCCCGAACCTTTTTTTCCTCCCTATGGCGGACCATTGCAACAACACAAATGTTTCACAAACATAGCTCCAATTGCAAAACCGGTCCAAACAACATGCATGTTTCAGAAAACATAGCCCTCGTTTGCAGACCATTACAACACCACGCATGTTTCAGAAACCTAGCCCCGGTTCCAGAAGCGCGCCGGAGGAGCGTCCGGCGTGAGATGTCGTCGCTGTCCATGGCGTTGCGGCGCTGGAGTAGAGGCGGCGGCTGCTCGCGGTGCTTGGGCGGAGGAGGCGCAGCAGCTCCGGCGACCGGGGGCGCTCCATGGCCGAGACGTTCGGGCCATGAGGCGTTACACAGCGGGAATGGAGGGAGATGGGAAGGAGCAGGAGAGGAGAAAGGCAGGGAAGGTGGCTGGAGGGCCATGGCAGTGGCTCCGCTCGCCGGCTGAGGTCGCCGGCCAGCCGAGCATGTGGATCTGGCGCGAGGTCGAGCGCCTCCTGTCGCTGGCGGCTGCAAGGCTGAGGGTCTCCCGATCGGGAGCTGGCTGGGCCTTGCGCGGGAGTAGGTTGGGTGGTCTGCAGTGTTGCCGCCATCATCGTTGTCCTTCGGGTCGTCGGCGGCGGCCATGTCGACCTGGAGGACCTTGGACATGTCTACAACAGACCCCCAACAGACCCCCTGTTACGCTCGACAGGATTGCAACAAGGGCCATGTTGCAAAGCTAGCCTATGGTGTGGGTTGTTGTCGGCCGTTTGATCAAAGGCAGATCCAACGATAGTGGAGGCGGTCGACAAGCGCGCTATTGTCAACCGGGTGAGCCGTAGCGTTTCCGTTAGATATAACGCCACAATTTTCATACTACTAATACATATTGGAGGGAGGAGATTACTCTCAAGCTAGCTAGGCTTGTGCACCGAAACCACCAAGTTACATCGCATGGCACTTTCACAACCTGAAACCTGACTTCCTCCCTTTGCAGAGAGCATGCAACAGCAGCCTATACTGAATTTTATTGCACTGCACAACTACAGCCGTACGCGCGCAGATTTGGCCATTTCTGAGGCCCACCAACATCAACATTAGTTTGATCATGGATCTTCTTCTCTCTTGATTTTCCATGAACTACTATACAAAGACAGAATCAACAAAGAGGAGATTAAGAAAACATATTAGCTATATATATTAAAATAGAGAAACGAATTAACCGTATATATTACATGCAGTTCCATGTTTATCTCCACGCTGTAGGGTTCACTCGTGTAAAATATGTGCCATCTCTTTTCAATGCCTTCATCATCTGCATAAGCCTCGACATGCTAGATATGGCTGAACTTATCCCACTCGGAGCCAGACTTACACAAAGCCATAGAAACAAGTATCAACAGGCTACACTTCAGCAGCAAATGACTAAGTTTTATAGTTTGCGGGTACATCTGGAGTCGTTGCTTCCTGTAGTGAAGCAACAGTCTCCGAAGTGCATTCATCTCCTGTAACGACTCATGTTTTGGGCAGCAATGGATCTCAAGTTTTTACAGTTTGGGAAAATTGGAGATCCTAGTTAGGTATGGGTTGTCATACAGCTTGACCTCTATCATAGTATCGAGGCTAGGCAATAAATTTGAGGCACCCCCCATATGAATACGGAGACCTATGCGGGGTGCGCATGAAACTTGAGGCAGAGACTCGCATTCGCGTACGTGGAAGGCCTGACGCGAAGCTACCTGCAACCCTTCCTGCAGACAGGAGGGACCAACACATATGGCAAGGAAAAGAGCAAAGCTCTCATATACTTCAGATTTTGGCCCTCTGGAATGGAGAGAGATCTCCTCTATTGATAGGAAAATGAGGTTAGTATAGAAGATTACGATCTTGCCCTTCGGGTCACAATATACAATGAGGGGCATTACAGTATTTACAAGGAATCTTAAAGGAATATTCCTCCCGGATAGCCCGACAACTCATCCCTCGGGAATATGTCTCGTGCTTCGACGGGTAATCTTCGGTGGCCTCACACGAGCAGGGCGCTCCCCACGGTACGCGTGGCCCTGGCGATGACGCCCCTGCGGCGTTGGGTATGCCACCAGGCAAGTGCTCGACTATTGCGTTGGACACAACCTTGATGGTGCCCTCGACGCAGGGCACACCCCAGACGTGACGTGCCCACAGGGGCGGAGACAAGGGGGGGAGAGCAGGGGCTAGGCCCCCCGCCCTAATGATTCGCCCCCCTCAACAGATCACGTCATGTAATACTAGAATTATTATACTAGATCTACTTGGGGAATGTTTGGTTGTCATCTGTGAAACTGCCTGCATTGCATGTGTTGCTGAGTTGGGCCTGGTTGAGGGAAAACAGGGAAAAAACCAATATTTGCACCTCGTTTGGTTGCCCACATCGAGGCTGCCTACATTAGGGGATCGGTTTAGGCACGTTGTTTGGTTGTCTGCATTGCTTCGGCACATGCAACTACACTGTGTTTGGTTGCCTGCACCGGATATAATTAAGACTTAACAACTACCCATAACACACACAGTGCCATGGCGGCTACGGTGAACGATGGCGTGGACACAAGCAACTAGTTCGCTATGACGCCGTCAGACTCGGTGCCGAGGCCACCGTCCACCACCGCGGGCTCATCCGTGTGGAAGGTGAAGACAGAGGAGATCGAGGTCGTTGCGCCGACGCCCGATGTCCCGACGCTCCCCGACCTCAACCCCCCAGTGCCGGAAGTGGAGAAGAAGGAGCACCAGGAAGCAGCGCCGCCGTTTGCCCTCCTGACACCCTTGTCGGAAGCCCGCGTGCTCCTCCGCCACTTCGCAACAGCCATGGCGGCTCGCCCCACAGGCATCCGCGTCGGGACCTGGTCGCCCGAGGCAATTGACCACACCGGCCGCGTCATGGAGCTCCGCCTCGACCAGGCCGCGCCCCATCTCTCCTCCTCCTACGGGGGGCCGAGCCACCGCTGAACATGCTGGCCGCCATCGTAGGCGTGAAGCAGGGCATGGGCAATGGGGAATCGGGAGTGGAGGCGTCGACTTGGGGTCGTAACCAGGTCGCCCCTCCCTCCACCCCCGGTCATGTCATAGCACACAAGCGCACGGCCGTCTCGAAGCCGGGGCCTCGCTTCGTCCCGACCCGCTCCGGCGCTCGGCTCCTCGTTGATGGTGGCAAGGCAGAGGGAGACGCTAGCGCCCAGCTACAGCAGCCTGGCCCGCCCCACCTGCGCGTCGAACGCCACGCATGTGTGGACGCCGACCATCGCCCCGTACGCGGCGCCCGTAGACGAGTAAAGCAGCGCCGCTGAGCTGTAGGTAGATCGCGCCGTAGTCCCTGTAGGTGACGGCCGTGGGCATTGCACCAGCGATGGTGCAGTCGTCGACCGTGGCCATCATGACCGCCGAGGCCAGGGCCAGGATGAGCGCGGAGAGGCGGAGCAGCAGGCTCACCACCTTAGAGCAGTTGGGCTCGTCCCTCTCCCACCACCCAGACATGGCCGCCTGCCAGACCCCTACCGCACCGCCCAGTCTTCCTGCCTGCCGTCCCCATGCCCTACCTCGCCCGAACCCGGCGAGGGGAGCTGTTGCCGGTACGCTCCGTCCTGGCAAGGACGCGGCCTCCTACCTGCTTTGCCCGAGCCCATGGAAGAGCTCCTCTCCCGAGCGCCTCTGCCTCGCATCCGAGCAGCCGCTCCTCCTCGCGCCGCGCCGGTCGGCGAGCCCCTGCAACGCGTCGCCGTTCCCCGGCTCATCCCCCTCCTCCCGTTCTCCTCTCTCTCCCCCCTGCTTCTTCTCCCTCTACTCCTCTCTGATCTTCCCTTTCTCTTCTGTGCTCACAGCCACACAGGACGCCATGGCCGCCCCGGAAGGTCACCTCGCCTCTACGGTTGACGAAACTATGAACCGATCGCCTGAATGGAACCATGACATCGATGCGCCTCTTTTTCGTATAGACCTTATCTCGAATAGAAGTACCGTTGTGTAGATTAGAAGGGACGATGAAAAGGAGATTAGGGAGGAGTTTAGTGAAGGTAGGAGAAGAAACCACATACAAAGCTCGCATCCCTCCTGTATTCTCTTGTGCAACGGGACCCATCATGTGCGCTCAATGTGGCTCGTCTCAGCCTAGCTCGCTGGAAACTACTGATTTGAGCGTTCCCAGCGGGCCTGGCTGAGAGGTGCTTTGAGGTTCGTGCTATGCGGGCCAAACAGTGAACGCAGGCTACCAAACAGCTCATTCTCGTTCCGAGCGGGCCTGGTTGGCCTCTATGGGGGCTACCAAACACACCCTTGATCTGGGCTCTAAATATGAAGGTACATATATATATATCGATACACAGATTATAACTAGTAGCTAGTTCATTTCTGTATGGATTACAATCTACTGGTTCAGTTTTCTTCATACGAGCTCTACAGCCAATAGATTAATTCACTAATGGGATGTGTATTTGCTTTTACTAATTTTGAGTTATCTAAATTGTTCTTAAATCTCATTCAGTTAAATTTGCACATTAGTTAGCATGTAATTCATTCTTGAAAGTGCAATCTAAGAGCAACGCAAGACGTCTTGCATCACATCGTCATGGAGTAGCGCGGAAACCTTCCTCCAACAAGCTCAACGACAGAAGAAAGAACAAACTGTTGGACCATCCAGCCAGCTCACCTTGTTCCACTGCAGAGAGCATGCAACAGCAGCCTAAACTGAATTTGATTGCACTGCACAACAACAGCCGCGCTAGCAGAATTGGCCATCTTTGTCCTTAAAAAAAATAAAAATTGGCCATCTTTGAGGCGCACCAACATTAATATGATCATGGACATTTCTCTCTCTTGATTTTCTATGATATACACTAGTAACTAATCAATGTGGAGTCTGAATTTTCTAGCTTTCAAGTCATAATAGAATAACTGACGACTACCAAAATTTTGGGCTCAGTCTTCCTTTACCAGATCGAAAGGCAGGAAAATAAACTTAGCGATAATTGGATCCATGTTCTTGCCTCCCTGATTTTCTGCTCGTCCTTCATCCCTTGGCCCATGCGTTCGTCCTCAATTAGTTTGGGTTGTCTGCATCCTCCTCATCCTCATCCATGAATTCGATCAGCGCAGCTAAACGAGACCTTACGCTCTCTGATCGGAAAAAGCTAGTTATACCTGACCACTTCTGGCAAGCAAAACGAAACATTATGCTCTAGCATGCCAATGAACTACTATACTAAGACGTAATCTGTAGGGGAACGTGCGACGCAAAACAAAATTTTACGGCGCACGATCCAACCAAGATCACTATCGAGGTGCAGGTAACGAGATCATACCCTCGAGGAACACGTCAGCGCAGTGGAGATGTTGACGTTTGTCGATGAAGTCCTCCGACTGCCGCAGCTAGGTTATACCTCCCAGCCGCGGGAGTTTTCTCCTCGCGAAGATCCACCCGATCCAGTGTCAAAGAATACGACGCCTCCAAGGTATCCACGCGTACTGAAGTAGTGACACCGTACCACAGCAACTCGTGGACAAGCACAATGAAGCAGCAGGGAATCTAGATTCTAATCTAGAGGCGGAGAGAGGTGCCAGCTAGAAGGGGCCAAGGCGCCGCCAGGGAGAGGGGTCGGCCAAGGGCTTGGTTTGTCTCCTGTTGTGCTCCCTGCCCCTCTATATATAGGTGGCCAAGAGAGGGCGACCAACGAGGGAGGGGAGTCCTCCCTCCCTGTGCCAGGGGAGGGTGACTTGCCCCCCAAGCCTAGGGGGAGTCGGCCGACTTGGCCCACCAGGCTGCCTTTCCCCCCAAGAAGGGGAAGGAGGAGCTGCAACAGGGCCCGGCCCGGGGAGTGGGTTTGCCCCCAGCTATTATCTATATAGGTTTTCATATGGGCCCGAGGTTCAACCCACTTGCAGCCCAGCACAGCCGAAGGCCCACGCCTGGTTCGGGCTGGCGCACACCGATCCACGCACGCAGTCCTGCACGCACGGCCACACGGGCACGACCTAGCTCGAAGCCTCCACGCATGCACGCGCAGGGCGACCAGATGCTCCAGCCTCCTTGCTCCCACGCCGCTGCCTCCCTGCTTGCCTGCTCCCATGACGCCGCCGGCCACCCTCCCGGCCTTCCCACTCCCCAGCACCCCTGGTCCCCCCGCAGTCCTCATGCGCGCGTACGCGACCCCGGGCCTCCGGCTGCTGGCTGCAGTCGCCGTCATGGAAAGAGAAGACGCACACCACAGGCCCTCTTCCTCCTCCTTGTCTGGCCGGCCCTTCCTCCTCCTCGTGCGGCCGCTCGGCGTCCTGGAGCTCGTGCTCCTCGAGATCAGCGCATCCATCGGCGCCGGCATCTTCGTCATCACCGGAACCGTGGCCCGCGATGCGGGTCCAGGTTAGTTACCCCCTTAGGCCTCTGTTTCTCTTTATATCAATGTTAATTATTTCACTTGATGTTTATGCCTTCTCTTATGAAATTATACTTTTGATGTCTTGAAGGTGTTGGTTCTTCTTCTACCGTTGATCAGATTATGAGAGGCACTGATGAAGCAAACCAATGATTTGGTACTCTTTTGTATCCAATACTATTTTTTGTAGTTTCTATCATGTTTTATCGTTAAGCATTGAGTTTAAATTCCAAAATTATTGTGCAATTGAGCCATATTTTGTATGTTTTCATATGGGGTATTTTGTTGAGGTAGTTATAGCCTTATGGACGCTAAGTTTTTGGCCAACAATTTGACTAACACCTAGGATTAAGTTTCTAGGCTTAACGGAGGAATGCAGAACACATTGTTTTAAGCAAGGGGACAAGTCCTCATAGCTAAGATATACTCCCTCCATTTCAGAATATAAGATGTATCAATTTCCGTGCAAGTCAAACTTGTGTATGTTTGACCAAGGCTATAGAATAAAATATCGGCATCTACAATACAAAATAAATAAAATACAAAAATACTTGTCGTGATGGATTATTTAACGATACAAATTTGGTACTGTAGATATTGGCATTTTTTTCTAAACACTTGGTCAAACATGCACATGTTTGACTTTTGAAAAAACTAATACACCTTATATTTTGGAACGGATGGAGTATTGCATAAGAGTCCGCCCATCACTTTTACAGCAAGCGGCAAACCATCACATTTTGCTAAAATATGCAATCCAATATCCTTTAGCATGTCAACCTTGAGTTTACTTTTATCATTCTGTGAGTACCTGCAACCAGTTTAAACCTATAGAGTTAGTATGGAACACATAATCATTGGCAGCGGCTACTAACTAGTAGCATTGTTTTATGTATAAATTTAGGCTCGCTCACCAAATAAAGAAAATAAGGTTGGTGACATTGTACTACCGAAAAATTTGTCAAGCAAAGATTGTCGGGTTAGTTTAGCTGTGACAATGCAAGCATTTTGATTAATAGGCATCCCTTTCTCTTTCTTGTCATGATGAAATGAAAGAGCATATATAGCATAACCCATATAAATATTAGATCTAGCTAGCAAAATAGTCAACATGATGGTAGGGATGCACAACTTTCATGCCTCCGGCAATAGTATCATGTCTTGTTGTGATGAGGGCTTGGCTACCAGGCGTGCCGTGGCTAAAGGGAGCTTTTAATAGATTGTTCCATTCATTGGTGCCCCACATGTCATCCAACACAAGAAAGATCTTCTTGTCCCTCATGGTGTTGGCAAGAGCCAGCACAAGTAGAGACTTGTCTTGAGTCCCACCCTCAAGGAGGTTTCCGTTGGCGGTGACGATGGCTAACTTCAGTAGCTCAACCACATTGAATTATTTTGTCACGCTCAACCATATCTTAATATTGAACTTGTGCTCGATGGCCTAGTGGTTGAAGACCTTCTTCGCAAGGGTGGTCTTGCCGATCCCGCCGACACCCACGATGGCAACCACCAAGACATTTGTAATATCATTTTTGTTACATAGTTTCTCCACCAAGGCTTTTGTATCATCTTCAATCTTCTCGCCTACCACACCCGACTGCTCCAATACCGGCTATGCCTTCTGGTAAGCAGCACTGGGTCGGGCGGTCCTCCAATTTTTATAGGAAGTGAGATTGAGGAAGTTGAAGGCAGCGCTTCGCTCCTTGATGGAGTCAAGCGTCTGGTTGTGCTTTTTGATGCAGCCGCCAATTTCATGGGCAAAGCGGGGGTTCGGGGTTGCTGTTAGCACTAATCTTGATATATTTTATTTGCATGTTTGAGTTTTGCATGTAGTTTAGTCTAGGGTGTCAATTGTCCCATGAATCTTCCGCTGTACGCGTGAAGAAGGCGAGATGCCAAGCTGCCGTGCGATGCGGCGAGCACGGTGAGATGCCGATGTTGCTGTGTGATTCAGCAACGCCGGGAGAAGCGGCAAGACGTGACGGAGGCTAGAGCGTGACGGACTGCATAGGTTGAGTCGGGTGAGCCGGCAAGTCATTTAGTTTGTTGAGTAGTTGTGCATGCGTGAGTTAGTTGACATATGACTGAGTGATTCGATCTAAATTGATTAGTACACGCATATCAATAGCTAGTGGGTTTATTAGCTGCATGGCCAGATTGTGTGGCCGTTAAGGGGATGTTGCGCAAGTGCTGGTCGTGTGTATGCATGTAGCAGCTAGGGATTAGTTAGTGGACGTGGTGTTAGTGGCCGGATGTGGCGGCTGAGTTGTGCGTGAAGGTCAGCTTCCTATCTCTACTCCTAATCTCTACTCTTAAAGATGGAGTTGGTAGTCTGGCCTCACTTCCACCAACCCCTCCGCAAACCCTATATTATGCCCGCGAGCGTCATACAGCTGACTTTTTGCTGGAGCGCAACCAAGTTGGGCCGGCCCATTTGACGCGTGCATTAACTCCATCAAATCGGCACTTTCCAAAGCAATGTCATGCATTAACTCATTCAAATCAAATCTTAACAAAATCTCAATGAAATCCAAACTTTCCTTACCTTCCACTACTCATACCCAAATCAAATCAAATCTTACCAAAACATCAACCATAGTCAAAATTGGCCGGCCCATTTGACACGTGCGCGCGTATTTTTTTGTTGTTTTTCTTCTATGTTTTGTTTTTTGGTTTCCTTTTTTTATGTTTCATTTGTTCTATGACCAACATATTATTTTGTGCTCGGCATACTATTAGGATTGACACTTTCCAAAAACAAAATCCAAACAAATCGGCACTTTTCCAAAACAATGTCATCCATTAACTCAGTTAAATCAAATCTTAACAAAATCTCAACTAAAACCGAACTTTCCTTGCCTTCCACTACTCATACCCAAATCAAATCAAATCTTACCAAAACATCCACTATAATCAAAGTTGGCCGGCCCATTTGACACGTGCACGCGTTTTTATTTTTATTTTTTTCTAAGTTTTGTTTTTTGGTTTCATTTTTTTATTGATTTTTTCTATGACCAGCCTATTATTTTGTGCTCGGCATACTATCCGAATCGACACAGACCTATACACCATGGTGAGTTGGTAGTGTCCCCTCCATTCCGGTTAAACCTCCACCATCAATTTTTTCTATCCCACCAATTTATTTAAACCGGTTTTCAGCTCACTGATGTACTTAATCCGGTTTTTATCTTCCAAATCTACACAAATCATGTAGATCGATCTTCGGTATATTTAGTAATGCTGTTATCGAACGAAATCAATCACGGTGATATCTAATCAATCTTTAAAGACCAAATCTACGAAAAGGAATCAATGTTTGATAACACAAGGCTACATTTATGGAAAGGAATCAATCACATGTCTATAATCTCTCTCTTTATTATTAAGTGCAATCTATTATTAAATGGCAATTCATAGTAGTCTTTGTTGGTACCCATGACTCCCATGGATCGAAGGGATACCCCACCGATTTTATTATCGTTCCCCTCCCACCAGTTTAACTGAATTTATTTATTCCTGATTCAGCCCGCATCGCACGAGCCTCTCTTCTCTCTCTCTCTTCAGTGGTCGATTCCCCTCCGCGTAGGGATCCTCCTACAGAATGAGGTTGCGGTTCCACCGCTCGACTCCTCCTCTCCCCTTGACTAGGGTTTCTATATCTAGCTGCCTATACCACCATGTGCACCTACTTATGGATGTCACCCTTCTTCTGCCATGGCGAGCGACCCCCGACCCTGTATAGTGACGTGTGCCCGCTCTGCGGCAGCTCGAGGACCAGGCGGGAAGGAGGAGGTGGAGGTGCTGTGGCAGCACGCTCTCCCCCGACGATTTAAAGTCGTCTTCCCTGCAGCACCCGCTCGATTCGGCCCCTCCACACTTGGTCCTTCTGTTGTTGATGTGTCACAAGAGCCTCCATGGAGGCGGCGGGCGGAGAATATGAAATTTGATGTATGACCATAATAGAATTGTGGCTGATTAGACCTCTTTGTGTTTCTTGAAATTAAATGGTTTGCCATAGAATATGAAATTTGAGTATGGCGTTTTTTGAACTGAAAGTAATCTGGCAAGCAATAATAAAATGAAGAATGGCTTCTCGGACATTACTCGCGGTGGTGGCGGCCACAGCGGCATCGCAAAGCAGCGGGTGGCGATGGCAGCGACCGCAACATCTCAGAGTGGTAGGTGGCGACGGCGGCCCTGGGCCAGCGCGTGGGCAGAGATGCTCCTCACAGCCGACATCTGGATCCGCTCCAGTCAGTCATGCCGGAGCTTCTCGGACGTTCCTCGTGACGGAGGCGGTGACTTGCCAATGGACGATGTCACCCTTCTTCCGCCATGGTGAGCGACCCTGACCCCCAACGGTGACGTCAGCCTGCTCTGCGGCAGCTCGAGGACCAGGCGGGAAGGAGGAGGTGGAGGAGCTGCGGTGTCACGCTCTCCCCCGATGATTTAAAGTCGTCTGCCCTATAGCACCCACTCCATTCGGCTCCTCCACACTCGGTCCTTCTGTTGTTGATAAGTCGCAGGAACCTCCACGGAGGCGGTGACCGACGAATATGAAATTTGATGTATGACGGTAATAGATTTGTTGTCGATTAGACCTTTTTGTGTTTCTTGAATTTTTTTGTCATAGAATTTGAGTATGACGGTTGTTGAACTGAAAATACTCTGGCTTGCAATAATAAAATGAAGAATAGCTTCTTAGACATTCCTCACAGTGGTGGCAGCCATAGCGGGATCGCGAAGCTGCGGGTGGTGCCGGCGGCGACCGCAACATCTCGGAGCGGTAGGTGGCGGCGGCGGTCCTGGGCCAGCGCTTGGGCGGAGATGCTCCTCACAGTCGGCGTCTTGATCCACTCCATTCAGCCGTGCCCAAGCTTCTCGGCCGTTCCTCGTGACGGAGGCGGCGACAGTGGCGTCGCGGAGCGACGAGTGGCGGCGTTCGGCGTCCCAGGTCCTGCACCCGAGCGGACATGCTATTTAAGAGGGTTTTTTCGCGAGATGTTATTTAAGAGGGCCTATTTTTCTAAAAAAAAGATTTTATTCTTTTCTTTCTATACAAGATTTTGCACCTTCATAGAGTTCATTTTTCATTTTAGTTAGTTGTGAGTGGTACTGCTTAAGTTTTCTTTCAACTAATTGATTGCCATCGAAAAAAGGTCATCATGGCTCTCTTGCATTATTTATGAGATTACATCGAAGAAAGGGATTCATCGACCCAATATGATGTTTCTTATAATTAAAACAAAATACATCTAACTCTTGCATCATATGATTTGCTTCTCTTTGGAAGTGCTTTAATTTGGTCTTCCCATTAGATCGTCAAAACTTAAGCATGCTAGGGAATCACAGTGGTCAATGGAAAGTTGGGATATGGGAGAGGAACTTTAGCGCTTGTTGTAATGTGCTCGTGGCATTTCTCGCCTTCTGCCCGTAGTAATGCATGATCATTTCTTTGCCACTGTAGACCCATGGTGAAGGTGAGGTGGGCATCATCCGGATTTAAAGGAGAGGGCTCTAGCAAGAAATGTCCTGCTACGGCAGGAAACTGAGCAGGAAGGGGAGAGTCCAGCAGGAAAAAGAAAGGGTGCATCGTGTGGTGGGGTTTTTGTGTAGGGCCCGTGGTCTGGATTTGGGGAAACCCAGACTATCCAGACAGTTGAATTTTGAAGAGCTTGCTGGGCACACGTACAGGTCCAGACATATGAGGGAGAAATGAGCTTTAACCTTGGAGACGATCTTAATCATTTATTTACTTCATTTATATGCATTGTAGCCCGTAGCAACGCACGGACGTTCTACTAGTGTATATATAAGTTACAGTGAGAAATGAGAACAATGGCTGTGAGAGCAGAAACAAAAATGTAGCCTTTGTGATAGCCAAGGAATGAGAGCCTCTCGGCAGAGCCTGTTTGTGTTCTTCCTTGGTACATGCGTGTGTGTGTTTGTGAATTCCTCCTAGCCACCCCGGAGCTATGGCAAGGCTCAAAGGGCCATAGCCCGCCCTGCGCTGGAGCAACAATAAGTTCTACATGAAGTTTATCCCATAACAATATATTGATTTTTAATTTGGTAGCACTGTTTATACTATCCGGCCTGCCCAACATTTTTTTGGAAGCTCCGCCACTGCTCCTAGCCTTGTGTGTTCTTGAGATAAACAACGAGAGAGAGTTGCAAGGTAGAAGAAGAGGGGCTGCAAGGTTGCAGCTCAAACAGTTGCAGCTTCCCACGTTCGGTGCAGATGATCCCTGCTCCATGATCTTGAGCTGGCAGAGGTTGAGGATGTCAGGTAGCCTCGTACATGGCGTGCTCGAGGCTACCAACATCCTCGACCTCTGCCAGCTCGCATCGGTGATGCGCCTCCTGTTGGTGTTGGCGAGGAGATTCTTGAGGTCCTTGAACTTTACGCCCATCTTGTCGATGTCACCGGAGACGCCCAGCATCATCCCCAGCTCCTCCTCCGCCACCTGCTTGAGCACATTGACTTCTTGATGTTTGTTTGGTTCGCAATCACAGGGGATTTGAAAGGCTTGAAGCTGCAATGAAGCAGTGGTACATTTTTGTAGTAGGATGGATTGATGCTAAGGGTGGCTAGGGAGCAAAGTGGATTCTTAGCTTGGACAGGACAAAAGATGATGTCTTTCTTTTCTTGAATTGAATGGCTGGCAACGCACACGCCCATGGCTTCTTTTCCTTTTTGGCAGGGCAAGAAAGGAATCCTGAACAAACTTTGCTTCGTCCTCTCATCTGCACTTTTGAATTGCCGGCAGCTTCAGAACCTGAGAATAACCATCCCTTCGGGGACATCCGATAAAATTGGAACGATACAGAGAACCTGAGAATAACCTGGCTGTTAACTATTTCTGTGCGGGCACTCCGTTTCTCTTTTGGCAAGAAAGGGATTGATCCGAGCCGGAAATTGCTTCCGAACAACGTAAAGCCAGTACTTAGCTTGAACAATGCAAACGATGATGCCTTTCTTTGCTTGGATCGTGAGCTGGGCAATTTTGTCAAGCGTGCCGCCGCCCCAACCGCCATCTTGCCACGCATGCCCGCACGCCGCAGAATCCACCGGCGTCGGAGAGGAAACAGAGGAAACAGGGATGCGTAGATTGATCACTTGTACTACGTCTGATCGTTTTTGCACTGTCTAGTTGTGAGTTATATTGCACTGAACTGAACAAGTGCGCATGCAGTTTCAGAAACTGAACTTCCATTGCACTGCACAAGAAAACCCAGGCCATCCCCTACATCCACCCTCTTCTTCTTCGCCCGACTGACACGACATATTGCGATGCACGAACTTTATCATCTCTAGAGCTCACCGTCACATTTGATGGTGAATCTTGACTACCCCTCTCTGAATTTCAAAGATACTAACTGACATGATACAGATTCTCTTATGTATTCCGGAACACAGAGTGACAGATGGAGGAAAGAGATAAAGTTATAAAACCCTCTCGATTGCGCCCATCATGAGTGGATCAGCCGCTCGAAATGAATGTATGAATTTGCAAGTGAATCCGGGCTACTTGTGTACTGTCCTGTTTTTCCTCTGTTTCAGTTTCAGAACCTGAAATCTTGCTGGCTTGTTTCTTTTCGATTAATACCAGAGAGCATCAAAGAGCAGCCACGGCAATATTATATATGCACAAGAAGAAATTAAAGATCTTAATCGACAGTCATGCTAGCTTTCAACTCACGGCTTGTTGGGTTTCGCCCAAAGGATCGATCACATCAAAATCGACGAAAACGTGCACAATTTTTTTTGTAGACAAAAGCCCTTGTCGTGCCCTTTTTTTTTCCTCTTTATTTCTTTTCTCCTTTTCACGATACAAACTTGGAGCCCTATGCGTGTATATATATACACGGCCGTAGGAGCAAACACAACTTGAAACGACTCGGACGCAGACTCCTAAACAAATCCACTTCTTATACCAACTAGTGGTACCATCGGACACAACCCCACCTGCTCCGACTCCACGATGACCGACTTCACTGACTATGACTCGGAGTAGTCTAGCTTGATAGTTTGACGTCGATGTAGGGATGTAGTTATATAGCTGGTGATGTGGATTCGGATGACAACTTCTGATGCTTTTGGTATATGAATCATGAAGCCTTATGTTGGTTATGTCTCCATGCATGTGTTTTTCTAACGCCTTGTTATCTGTTGAAATATTCTTGTTATTCTCCCTTTTGTAGATGAGGTGGTATGTGGTGTACTCAGGTAGACATCCAGGAGTCTACGATTCATGGAAAGCATGCCATGAACAAGTCAATCGTTACAAAGACAATTGCTAAAAAGGGTTTGATACTAGAGAGGAGGCAGAGCATGCTTACTCCAAGTATTTGCTCCAAGAGGAGAGGAATCATGAAGTATTTGCTCCAAGGGTTAGATGAAGAACTTGTTTGTCCTAATTGTGGTCTTGCTTATTGTGATGCTTGTGTGGACCACGTAACATAAATTGGTCACATTGAGGTTTTAGTGACTACTTGTGACTTGTTATGATGCTATTGTTAGTTTGATGGAATACTTGTGCCTTGTTATGATGCTTTTGTTAGTTTGATGGAATACTTGAGGTTTTAGTGACTACTTGTGACTTGCTATGATGCTTATGTGCATTGGCTATGATGTGGTACTGTTTGCTATACATATATGTCTCCTGTTGCAGGGCTGATGGAGAAACCAATAAAACGAAACATTTGAATTAAGCTTTGCCGAGTACTACACTCGGTAAAGAATAATTGCCAAGAACAAAGCTCGGCGAACATGCCACGTGTCAATCTTTGGTAACTTACCCCAGACTTTGCCGAGTACGTCTGCAAGGATCTCAGCAAAGTGAGGCCGCTGGGACTTGCCTGGGCATGGGATCACCGAGTGGGTCGTACTCGGCAAAGGAAGCACTCGGTAATGGTTTCCAAGTTTGCCGAGATCCTCTGTACCAGACTCGGTAAAATTTGTTTTTGCCGAGAACCTCTGGACGTGTGTCGGCAAATAGGGGAGGCCACGTGGCGTCCTCGTGTGCCTCCAGGTTCGCCGAGTATCTCCCGTAGGCTCTCGACAAAGTCAGATGCCATGTGGCAGCCGCCGTCTCCGTCCGGCCCATGAAGTGCCTTTTTTGTGCCGAGTACCCCACCTAGGGCTCGGCAACTGTTTTGCCGAGTCCCCGATCGACGGCTCTCGGCAGAGCGGGATTTGCTTGAAGGGTTCGGGCCGAGTCCCCTTAGCCGAGAACTACACTCGGCAAACTCTCTGCTGAGTGGGAAACGGCTTTCGCCGAGTTTTTCTGACACTCGGGAATCACATAAATTGCAGTAGTGCTAGTACTACCATCGGACACAACTACACCAAGTAGTACGCAGTACTATTCTTCTTAGACTATTAATTAATCCAACACGGGGTACTAATATGACTCAAACTAGTGCTAATCGGACTCAACACATACGTTACTGCAAAAGATGGCATGCAAGCCAAACGCCACGTAATTTGACTTATGTAACATCCTCATGTAATGAGCTACAGTGATCCTACATGCTCAATGCCTAGTCACTATGTTTTTCAATGCACGATCATCATTAGAATAATATCTCATTTCAATTTCCATTTTGAAACCAATTCAAATTTCAAGTGAAAATAAAAGTTGTTCAAATCTGAAAACTAAATTGTTCCTGATTTAAGAAATATTCTTTTATAAATATTGTTAAGGAAAATAACATCACTTACATAACCTAGATGACCCTATCATCAATAAAACAGGTCCAAGTTGCATTTTATAAGTCATTTAATATAAATGCATGATTCAAATATTTTCAAAAGTACTTCAAACTTTTTGTGTCAGTGCCAAATATTACATAACAAATATTGGAACAAGTTACACATTTTACAAAAGTTAATTGATGCAAAAGAAAATGCAAAACAGAAGCTGTAAATGAAAAACAGAAAATGAAAATAGAAAAAGGAAAAACCCTACTGTGCTACCGGCCCAAGTGATACAGTGGCGAAGCCCAGCCCAAAAGTCCCTTCGTCCACCTGCTCCCACCTCGCTGTCTCGCTCGCCATGGCCGAGAGCGCGCCGCGCCGGCCACAGCTCGCCACGGCGACGGGGTAGATAGCCGGGGTGGATAAGGACGAGCTCCCTCGACCCCTTGGACGCCTTTGGTATAGCCGGGGTAAATTCCTTCATAATCCTGGAAGCTGCTGCTTGTACTTCACCCAGTTCAACACATGTTTCTTCTAACAATTTAGACCAATTGGCTCTGGGTCAATTTTGTGTAGAACATGCTAGAGACTGCATTAATCAAACAATTATTTATCTTATCACTTTCACACTGTTCGTTCCAGCAACAGTTTAAACACCAACTTCTACCGAGACAAAAAGAGTTTGTAATAACTATTCGTAAGCAAATTCTCATGCGTGTGCAGATGTATGGTCTGATTTTGATGTGAATCTTTCCCTAATAATAAAGCACGGATTGACTCCGTGGGTTCACCGTCACAATACGCTTCTTTCCATGAGTTTACGCCTTCACCCATATCATATTTTTCTTATACTATCCGAGGTGGTACTAATTTTGTATACGCCCCGCCCGTGAGTGGACTTTTCACGTCCGCACGTTTCTGGCTGGCTCTGCGAGCTGAAAGCCCAGGCCCAGGTAGGGCTCGCTCTGTACGTCCGCTCCTCCTGGGAGTCCAACTGGGCCGGCCGGCCCAGGAGCGAGTGTGGTACTGTAAAAATCGCCAAAAAAATTGTGCATTTGCAATGAATCGAACACGAGACCTACTGCTTGTGAACACGCGCTGCTATCCAGCAGAGCTGCTGATGGTTAGTGTCTAACAGGCCGCGCTAAACCTTAAGAATGAGTGGCAGCAGCAGATCTGAATATTTTTTTAAAATTTAAAACGCAATTTTTTTTTTGAAAAAAGTTGATATTTATTTGGAAAAAAGAAACGTTCTAGCCATGGTTTTTTTTCCATACGTTTATACATACACGAGGTGGTATTAAAATTTTCATGTACGAGAACCAATAACAGCAGCTAATAGGCGATCTGGGTGCCCTGCGCTCGCTCTTACAATTAGAAAAAATATTGCCTACAAATAAACTCAAACTCGAAACCTCACACATAACTACCTACCCCTGGTAACCAACTGGCTAGCCAGAAGTTTTGATAAACATTAAACATTGGTAAAATAAAACTGTTCGTGTCGCGGCTTTGGACCGAACCCTCTCTCCGCCACCTGCGTACATCACTATAATGGGTCACAAGGATGTGCTGATGGGCCTCCTCAGCTTGCAGGATCAGCCAAAAATAATTTGACGGGTATAGAATAGTACCACCTCGCCTCTTTATGTCAAATCTTATCGGTTTATATACGCTGTTAGTTGTCCGGATAATCAACAAGGCACTTGTTGAGAAATAACAAAAGGGGGATGAGATGTCGATTCGGTGGTTGCACTTGCAAATAAGAAAAAAAAAGAGGCCCAACAAAGTACGGTGGCTGCACTTGCAAATAAGGAACAAAAGAAATCCAACAATGAAAAGGTATGATTGGCTCGTGGGAGTATGTCTCATGGCAACCATGGAACGCTGTGATGGTGGATGGGCTGCAG
The DNA here is from genome assembly GCA_039707655.1 of Elymus sibiricus. Lineage (NCBI taxonomy): Eukaryota > Viridiplantae > Streptophyta > Magnoliopsida > Poales > Poaceae > Elymus > Elymus sibiricus. Next base: position 13,851,323 of record CM077673.1, on the reverse strand, counting down.
AGAAGCACATGCGCACGGCGGGACGAGATGAGGCAGAAGTACAAATGGTTGGAACAAATGTGTCATGGTGGATGGGATGCAGAGAAGCACATGCGCACGGCGGGATGAGATGCATGATGAGACAGAAGTACAGAAGGGACACGATGATAGCCTTGCGGTTACAGTTCACAATAAATAATGTGGATATGAAGACGTCCCTTGGAAAGCTATAAGCCATGCGTATGGCCGTGCATCATTCAGTTTGTGCATGCGGATGGATGGTAAATGTGCATGGCCAATCGGTTGCATGCGTCTAGCTAGCTAAAACTCATTTTTACATCAATGAGTCTAGCCAAACCCTGGTATCTTACAGCAATGGGCTAAAATACTGCAGTTTTTCATTATTCTGGTTATTGCGATACTTTGCTATATCAAACATAGCCTTATGCTTCTTTTCATTGTGATTTTTCTGTGACTGGGCGACACATTGTAATATTTTCAGTGCTGTAGGCGTTTGGTTTCGAAACTGCGTACATAAATATTTTTAATTCACGTCGTATTTGCTGGGATCAGATTTCGCTTTATTCTAAAAAAAAATACCTGATTGATCTACATGCAGCTTCGATCGAGGGTACCTGATGCGGCACGCGCGACATTTCGAGCTCGACTGATGCTGCTGCAGGCGGGACGTGACGTTGCAAGCTGGAGCACCCGATGCGTCTAGCCGAAAGCACACCAATACAACACCCGTCGGAGCTATTCTTTTTCTACTGAAAAGTCGGGCCGCCATGGTGCAAAGACGACTAAGCGACAACCGCAAGTGTAGATTTCAGATTATGGAGAACTAAGTTTTCCTTACCACCGGTGTTAAGGCTCATTTTGTGATTAATGTATGGCTAATATGCATCTCTTCCATGCCTCGGCGTGCGCCTCCCGGGCGTCGGCCGGTGGCACCATCCGGAAGTTATCGTGCCTCGCTGGTGGACGTTTGGGTATTCACATCAAAAAAATTCTCCCGTTGCAACGCACGGGCATTTTTGCTAGTAAAAGATAAAACATGCCCAGATTATGGAACGGACCATATACCAGCTCTGGAGATGGGTCGGTGGAAGACGGCGGCGACGGCCTGTGTGCCGGACCGGTTTGGACCCAGTCCCGGTATGTGGCTGGGCTGGGGCATCCGGCTTTAGATGTTAGAGTTTGGTGCGATGTCTGTTTGGTATTAGGCTCGGACATTCGGCACCCTTTCATCATGGGGATAGGAGTAGAGGCATGTGTTGCCAAGATGATGGCTTCAGGCTTACTGATGTATTGCTTTGTAAGGTCTTTGAGAATAATTAATAAAATGGCTGCATGCATCGTCCAGATGCAGAGGCTAGGGGTATAACCTCATTTTCTAAAAAAAAAGCACCAAAGGAACAATCAAAAGTAAAACATGTACTCACCCAGCAGCACTCAATCATAGGCCGATAGAAAGAGGGGATGTAGGGACAGAGATCATGTGGAAGAGAAAAAAAAAGGAGGAGGAAGAGAGATACTTTGGCGCTCCGCCGTCGTCGCCTAGTGCAGTTTCGTCCATCTCAGGGGAAGCTGAGAAGTCGCCACGTGCCATATATGTTTAGTCCATCGTAGGGGAAGGTGATACGATGGACGAAACTGCACGAGCCAACATTGTGCCGTTAAGGACTTTGCTAATGAGCCAACCTCATGCAGTGATCGAGGATATGGTTGTGTATGTTTAATATCAGTCTAGCAAATCAGTGGCTGACTATTAACTTACCCGGCCGTCTCTCTCCCTTTAATTCTTCAGGAAAAAAAAATCCTATTTTACTTCTACAACACTTTAATTCTTGCAAACCACTTTGCTTGAATTTCCACGAACGAGTTGGAAAACAACATGTCTATACATTATGCAGTCTTATAGTATCCAATACTGTGATTTAATTGTATCTAATTATGTTGAGTCACATATTATCTGTGATGATTTCACTGGCATACAGATATGAGATAACAATTGGTGAACGAACTAATGGAAATTCAACCAAGCAACCATAATTCGGAGATGCTTGAAGATTATAGCAAACTCTCCTACCTAACTAGCTACTGAATTGTTGAAACCACAAGGAATTCATAGAACAAATTACTCCAAACATGAGACATCATCAAAGCATGGAAACTCAACAAACATGCAACATACCATATAAAATGTATTGCTGCTGCTGCTACTTCTTCAGTCTTCTTCTGTTCTTCTCAAGACATCAAAATACACAATGGTCATCAAATACACAAATCTTCTATTCTTCTCAAGCTTCTCTGCATCTTTTTCCCTCTCTTTGGCTGCAGATGAAGCTTCAACTACTGCTGCACTATTGGCTGCAAATGTAATCCTTCCATCTGTACTATTGTTGCTCCGTTGAAAAGAGGTATGGCTTCGTCCTCCTCACTTGACAACCAGGCTTGGCCACAACAAGCAATTACACTGACAGATCTCATGCTCAGGCATGATAAATATCACTTCCACCAATGCGGCTGGTGGTGCTCACTATGTCGCCAAGCTGTCCTGGCGACGCATCACTGTTCCATGTCTTGTGCACGTTCAGCCCCGACCCTTGCTTGGGTCTGATAAACTCTTCTTTCCCACATTTGGGTTGCAGTTATTCGCTATATGTCGCTCAGAAAATACCAGCACACTGTGCTTTGTGGAACGACACCAGCCACAGGAGGGCAAGGTGTAGACCTCCCAGTTGCCATGTCAAAGACCATGCCCTGATCCCTACCCCTCCCGCCGATCCAGTAAACAGAGTTACCCCTGAGTCCCGGAACACCTTCAGCATACATGGACACCGCATTGTTCCTTCCGACAAACACTGAGTATCCCCCCAAGTCGGTCACGGCGTCCCAGCATGGTCGGCGCCGGGGATCATACCTCAGAACAAATATTTCATCCTCTGCTACGCGGCGGTGACCGCCTCCAACCGGCAGCTGCAAAGTAACCGTGCAGCTGGCATTCCTCCAAATCTGGTACAGGTTGCCATGGCAGAACACCAGGTTCTTGGCACTAGTGGAAACTGACAGTGTGTTATATGGCGGGGCAAAACTGGTGGCGGCGTCGAACGGCTCACACACCAACAACGGCTCGACCGTGGCCGGCGCATTTAGGTCCGGTCCGGTCCGGTGCATTTGGATGATACGCCAGTTACGCAGCGCGGGACGTGCTGATGGGCTAGCTGGATCTCCAGCTGGATCCTCGATGATGATAGGTTCCCGGCGGCGGCGCTCCGGCAGGCGGAGCACGTGGACGTCTCCAAACCGAGTGAGGCAGTAGACCGTACCTTGTCCACGGTAGACGACGTCGGCGAGCTGGTCTCCGGCGGCAAGGCGGACGGGGTCGAGGATGGCCCACCTCCTGGCCCCGGCGGTGACGTAGGCGAGCCTGTCGATGTCGCAGATGGCGGCGGCGGCGAAGTCGTCCCTGGCGGGGCTGGGCGCGAAGACGAGCTTGGAGACCAGGCTGCTCTTGTAGATGAGCGGCGGCAGGCGGATCTCGTCGGCGGTGACGGGGTGGAAGAGGCTGAAGATGCTCAGGCGGCCGTAGAGGCGCACGGAGAGGGCGAGCCATCCGTTGCTGGAGCCGATGCAGCGCCCGCCCGAGGGGATGGCCCTGAGGCCGAAGGAGCGGCGCGCAGCGGGGCAGCAGCACCCGGTGGCGTCGCCGTCGAGGACGACGAGCAGCGACGGCGACGGCGGCGCGAGCGCGCGGCGCCACGCCGTGCAGGCTCCCCGTGCGCTGGCGTAGCACTTGAGGTCGTCGAGGTAGTCGCCGACGCGGCAAAGGAGCTCCGCCGGCAGATCCGTCCAGCGCATGGCGGATTCTGTCTGGAATTTTTTCGGTTCCTCCGGATCCGTAGTTGCTCCCTATACAATTTGGTACATCCCTTTCAGATACGATTGGAGTACGATTGTATAACTTTTTTTTTTTTTGAGCGTAAGTTGGATAGATGACGGACCTGTCGCGGTAGGTGCCGCCGTGGAAAATTTACTCTCCTTCAAGACTGGGGTGTAATGTTTTTTCATTCCTGTAGAGTTTGGTTTTTCTTTCTTCGTTTTTCTGTAATTAAATTAAACTTTGTATCCTTGGCTTTTGTTGCTACGGAATTGATTGCGATATATTGCAGTGGGATTTGGTTGTATGGAACATGAATATTGGGATTAATAATATGAGAACTAAAATTTAAAATACATATGATTTATTGTATTTGATCAGTGTATACACTACCGGAACCGACACGTTTGCCTAGTGTTTTTTTGTCGGGCACTCGGCAAAGGGCCCTCTAAAACCGAGTGCAGGGGAAAACACTCAGCAAACTACGGACACTTGGCAAAGCCTTGCCTGTGCCGAGTGCAGGCCAAACAACACTCGGCAAACTAGGTGTCACGTGTCCCTGCTTGCCGCGGTTGACGGCGGGTCCCTGTATGCTGAATGTTTTTCGGGAGACACTCGGCAAAGTTTTCAGCTGTTAGCGTTGTTCACCTTTGCCGAGTGTCTTTCCCGTGTCATTTGGCAAATTTTTTTTTTCCGGATGCGATATAAATTTTGGTGCAAGTCTTTTTAGTTGGACATGCAGTTAAATTAGAAGTTCTTTTTTGGACATGTAGTTAAATTTTTTGTGGACATGATTTTTAATTATTTTTTCCACACGGAACATACGACTTTTTTAAATAATTATTCCCCTCTCTTTTCCGTCCTTTTTCTCCACTATTCCGGCACTTTCTCCTGCCCTCTCTTCCCATCTCTCTTTCCCGGCCTTTTTCTCCCCCTCTCTTTCCCGGCCTTTTTCTCCCACCACTTTCTTCCACTCATTGGTTTCCCGCCGCTCCTCTCCAGCCCTTTTTCTTCTGCCATTTTGACCCTATATATAACCCCTCACCCGGATGCTGTGTTGCACCGGTGTTTTAGATGATCCTTCTCTTCGTCAAATATGATGGTAACGTGAGGACCCCTTCGGTGATTTCATCTTCTCCATACAAGAACTGAATGACATCACCGAGGGAGTTTCTCACGGTACCATCGTATTTCACCATGATGTCCTCCATGGCCTTCACGAGCCTCTGCTAAATATATTCAGTCTCAGAAGTTTTCACAGCAGTATCGATAAAACCTTGTCTGCCACCCATAGCATGGAAGAAGAATTCCTGTGGTGTCAGACCTCGATGGTAAGAGTTCTCCACGAATCCACGGCTTTCAGGACCTTTCATGAAGTGGGCCAATGTATGGTCAACAAAACCAAATGGGATCCACTTTCCCTCAACATTTTATTATCCGACGCAAGCAGCCATCTGTGAAATATTAATGGAACTGCCTTTTGAAAAACTTGTTTGCCAGACCAAATCGGGCCTACCTCTTCCTTGAAAACTTTTTGCCGGTCCAAATCGGCATTGGTTTCAAAATGGCAGGGGCAATGACTTCCCTAGCAAATCTTCCCACCGCATTAAGATGTTCATAAATACATCCTGGGAGAAATTTCACAACATTATTTAAGCTACAAAACTACACAGACTATACAATATAGAAGGTGTTTAAGGAGATCATTGCTACTACACCGTTTCAATGAGAGTATCCCTTTTGGTAAATTTTCGACATCCAAGAAGTGTGTCCGACACAATGCCCACAACAGGTCTATTTGTTTGAGGTGACACGATACATTTTGGCACCATCATCAACTTCAAAACTTCAGCTCTGGTCTTAAATGACTGAGGAACATTGCTTCCTCTCAATTAGGAAGGTGTTGGGCCCCCAAGTGCAAGGTTTTTGTAGCAAGCAACAATTTTCCCTTAAGTGACCTTAAGGTTTATCGAACCATAATGAGTTTGAGTACACAGCCAATGATCAACACCTGTACACACAGATACAAAACTACCTTGGGCCCCAACGAAACTAGCGTGGTCGTCAATCTCACTAGCTTTGCTAGTTACAAAGATTAAAGGCACAAGTGTATGGAAGATTAGAATTGCAGCAACAAAGAATTAAAACAAAGCGTTGATTGAGATTTAAAGATTATAGGGAGAAGATGGACCAGGATCCATAGGTTCACTAGTGGTTTCTCTCCAAAAGATAGCATGGTGTGGTGAACAAATTACAGTCGCGCATCGATTAAATTGCAATATTTATGACTATGAATATCCATGGCATAATTAACATATGAGCATCAAGTCCCAAAATCTATAGACCGTTATCCAACTGCATCTATAGCTAATACTCCACCCAAGACCGTTATCCAGCATGCATATTAAAGTATTAAGAAAAACAGAGTATTGCATTAAGTATGATGACATGAAGTAGATGATATATTGTCTTCACCCTGCGTTCAAAGGAGAACTATGCAATCATCTTTTAATCCCTAGTGGCAACAACACAATACAACCATTTTCCACTTTTTGTCATTGCGGTAGATTACTTGCAAGATTGAACCCAACTATCATACACAATCCCTCTTGAAGATCAAACCCCAAAACTGGCCAGAGAAAGAAGAATAGATCGGAGAGCATATATGAATAAGAATTATGCAATAAAGAAATCAAATAGATCTAAAAAAGAATTCATGGATAAATGTGATCATAAAGTGACAATTCATCACACCGTAACAAACACACCAACAGATTACATCAGATTGATCACAATCATGTAGGGCAGCTCATGTGTTCTTCGTATTGAGAAACATGGGAGAGAAAAACAACTAGCTGCTGCTATGAACCCATAGTCCAAAGGAAACTACTCATGGGCGATCATGATGGCCTTCAAGTTGATGGAGATGGCCACCATAATGATTTCCTACTTCGGCAAAGTACCGAAAAAGGCCTCCAGATTGGATCGTTGTGGAACAGAGAGGTGGGCGGCAGAAACAGTAGAACTCCGTTATATTTTGGGTTTTTGAGATGAAAGATAAATATAGGCGTTGAGAGGCGGTGCAACGGAGCATCGGGGGGCCCACGCGGCCCCACCATGCACCCCCTTGGCCGTGTGGTGGGGGCGCGTGGGGGCTATGGGCCACCCCCTAACCTAGCTCAGTGACCCACGGATGCTTCCCGATGCAAAATAATTTCTGAAATTATTTCAGGATTTTTGGAGCTCCGTAAAATTGTGTTTCCTGAAAGTCCAAAAACATGTACAAAACAACCACTGGCACTGGGCACCGAGTTAATAGGTTACTCCAAAAAAATCATAAAAAATGGTGCCAAAATGATATAAATATGGCATAAAACAATAAAAAATTATAGATACGTTTGAGACGTATCAGCATCCCCAAGCTTAATCCATGCTCGTCCTCGAGTAGGTAGATGATACCAAAAGAATTTTTTATTGTGAATGTGTGACATTCCCAGATCTAAGACATGTCATTAACCTAATTAATGTGCCATGTCATCAGAATTATCATAATTAAATTGCAATTAAGAATTAATCCAACTCTTAAATTCAAATTCAAAATATAGAGTCAAAAATTATATCTTCAGACAGTGAAACAAAAATGTTGGCATCACTTCATAAATTCCGCAAGTATTTGTAAAAATAAAATAAACACCATTTGATTTACCAAATTGCCCCCAACAACAAATAACTGGACCAACAGCATTAAAATTTGGACATTTAAATGTAAATATAATTCTATAAATTCCAAATATTCTGAAAACTTGTGTGTGGTATTGTTATAATACATAGTATTTATGTGCAAAGTTTGGGAAACAACAAAAATCATTTGGTACCTAAATAAATTGCAACACAGTAGTTAAAAGAAATAACAGAAAAGGAAAGAAGAATAAAAAGGAAAAGCTACACGGTGCACTTCGGCTTGCTGGTACAGTGCAGCCCTGCCCACCACCGGCAGCCTTTCTTCAACCTCCCGCTACAGGAGGTGAAGGCCATGGTGTGGCGCGCATTCGTGGCCACCCTAGCTCGATGCTCGACACCTGCGTCGGGGGGGGGGGGGGGAGGGATAAGGGCGTCACCCTCGACCCCAGACGAAACCCTAGCCCTCAGTTCCCCCTACCCCTCGCTCCCATTCCCGATCCAGTCGACACCCGAGTGCGTCGTCACCACGTCGCCGTCGTCACCACGGCCAGGGGCCTCCCCAAGCTTCGGGAGGATGTCGAGGAGGACCGCCGCGTCACGCTGAGCATCACTGCTAGACAAGCTCGTCACCGGGACGCCTCCCGCCGTCGCCATCATCGATCCCCTTCATTGACCGCCGTCTCTGCCACCGCTCGATTCGCTCGTCTCCGGCCAGCCCAGGCTCCCCTGAGCTCTCCATTGCCCTCCCTGTGAGCACCCGGTCCTTCCTGACCTCCTCTTGCTCCCCCCATGCCCCGTAGGCTCGAGTTCGTGGCCGCCGCTAGTCACCACCGTAGTTCTCGTTTTTGTCCGTCCTAGCTGGCGCCCGTGCCACCAATGGACGCGGCGCGATGCCCTCATTCGAATGGCTCGAGCCGTTGCTCGATTTGGTCACCGTAGGTGCCTCCCCGTGCGTCGTCGCTGCTCCTGTAGGTCATCGCCGGTGCGTGCCGTTTTAAACCGACCTCTGGGTCACCGCCATGTGGGCCCAGGGCATCAGGTAATTAGTTTAGTAATAATCCCGGTGCTAACAGCCACTGACATTTGGGCCCCACCGCAAATAACCCTTCGTTTATAATAAGACACTGACATGTGGGTCCCATGTACTGTAGCACACTAGTTAATTAACTCTAATAGTACTCTGTGACACTGACTATGGGGCCCCACCATTTAATTAACTCTAATTAACCACTTAAATCAACCTAAGTCACTTACAGGTGGGACCCCCCAACACTATTCCAATGGATAAGCTTTTAATTAGCCACTGTGTATGACATGTAAGACCCACTTGCACTATTCATTGTTGACCAAACAAACTAGTCAATGGCCCCACCTGTCAGCCTCTCCGTTTCTCTGGCTGGGTACACTTCTGGGTGTACTTATCATTTATCCATTTAAATTTCGAAATAATAATAAATCCAGAAATTCCAGAAAATCATTAAAACTTTGAAAAATCATAGAAAATAAACCGTAACTCGGATGAACATAATTTATATATGAAAAATGATCAAAAAATTATAACGGATCCGAATATGTCATTTGCCTGCATGACAAACCCCTCTATAATAATGAACATTGACAATTTGCATCTGGATCAATTAAAGAAATAATATTTGGAGCCGGAAAAATATTCCTAAATATTTTCCCTCTTCAATTAAAATGCTTAGTAATGCATTAGAACACATCATCAACATATTTTGCCATGACATGCATTTTTGTGTTGCATTTGAATGCCCGTTATTTATTTCGTGCCCGCCTTTGCTTCTTATCAGTAAACCCTGAGGCTGCGGTAGACCCTGAGTACAACTACGTCGCAGAAGATCAGACCTTCTCAGCAGAGCTTCCAGACAAGCAAGACCCACTTGATCATTCCGATATCGCATGTTCTTTCTCTCTATATTCTTGCATTAGGTATTGGTACAGTTGTTGTTCGGTAGCTCCTATTCAGATGCCTAGCCTGATTTTGTTACCTTCTGATGATACCTTACCTGTTATCCTATCTTGCCTAGTTTAGCTATGCTAGAGTTTCATTTGTTGGCCCTACACCCTTGTCCGTTTGCCATGCTATATTGTCGGGCCATGATCCCTCTAGGCGATGATCACGGATATATTTTATATTGTTATACTACATATGATATGTTCAGATGGGGGGCTGAAGAGACAGGTGGTACCTTCTAGGTAGAGATGGGCCTGGGTTCCCGACAGCCCCGAGTGATTCACTATGGCGGAATGACAGGGTAGGCGGAGACCATCCAGAGAGAGGTGGACTTGGGCCCTGGTCATTGTCCGCGAGTACTTAACAATAACCTGCTAACAAGTTCAGGGAATTTGATCTGAGACTGCCACTGGCATATACACACTAACTGCCACGCGGGATAATGGCTTATGGGGCCCTCGGCGTCGTCAGTTCCTTACTGAAAGCTAGCCAGATGTCACAGTTCAGAGATGTGGGCTGATTGTCGGGATGAGCGGATACTACCTGCTGCGTAGTCAGAGGTGGGCTTGGTCCCCGGCCAGTCGCGCAACGTGCCAGGAGTGCTTGGGGTGAGCGGTTGATGACCCACAAGTATAGGGGATCAATCGTAGTCCTTTCGATAAGTAAGAGTGTTGAACCCAACGAGGAGCTGAAGGAAATGACAAGCGGTTTTCAGCAAGGTAATTTCTGCAAGCACTGAAATTGTTGGTAACAGGTAGTTTGATAGTAAGATAATTGGTAACGAGCAAGTAACGGTAACGGTAAATAAAGTGCAGCAAGGTAGCCCAATCCTTTTGTGGCAAAGGACATGCCAAAACGGTCTCTTATGATAAGCAAAGCGTTCTTGAGGGTACACGGGAATTTCATCCGGTCACTTTCATCATATTGGTTTGATTTGTGTTCGCTACTTTGATAATTTGATATGTGGGTGGACTGGTGCTTGGGTGATGTTCATACTTGATCAAACCTCCCACTTATGATTAACCCCCTCGCAAGCATCCGCAACTACGAGAAAAATATTAAGATATAATCTAACCATAGCATTAAACATTTGGATCCAAATCAGCCCCTTACGAAATAGCGCATAAACTAGGGTTTAAGCTTCTGTCACTCTAGCAACCCATCATCTAATAACTACTCCACAACGCATTCCCTTAGGCCCAAAGATGGCGAAGTGTCATGTAGTCGACGTTCACATGACACCACTAAGGTAATCACAACATTCATATCATCAAAATATCGAACACATATCAACTTCACATGATTACTTGCAACATGACTTCTCCCATGACCTCAAGAACAAAGGTAACTACTCACAAATGATATTCATGCTCAAGACCAGAGGGGTATTAAATAGCATAATAGATCTAAACATATAATCTTTCACCAAATAAACCATCTAGTAATCAACTACGAGATGTAATCAACACTACTAGTCACCCACAGGTACCAATCTGAGGTTCCGGTACAAAGATTGAACACAAGAGATGAACTAGGGTTTGAGAGGAGATGGTGCTGTTGAAGATGTTGATGAAGATTGGCCTCCCAAAGATGAGAGGGTTGTTGGTGATGACGATGGCTTTGATTTCCCCCTCCGGGAGGGAAGTTCCCCCGGCGGAATCGCTCCGCCAGAGGGTAAAAGTGCTCCTGCCGAAGTTCCTCCTCGAGACGGCGGCGTTCCATCCCAAAAGTCCCCTCTTGATTTTTTCTAGGTCAAACGACCTTAAGTACCAGAAGATGGGCACCGGAGGTGGGCCCGGCTGGCCACAACCCACCAGGGCGCGCTTGGGGGGGCCTGGCGCACCCTGGTGTCTTGTGGTCACCAGGTGCCCCCCTCCGGTAGTTATTTGCTCTAGTATTTTTTATATATTCCAAAATAATTCTCCGTGAAGTTTTAGCTTATTTGGAGATGTGCAGAATAGGTGTTTCTGATATGCTTTTTTAGGTCCAGAATTCCAGCTGCCGGCATTCTCCCTCTTTGTGTAAACCTTGCATATTATGAGAGAAAAGGCATTAGAATTAATCCATAAAGCATTATCATGCATAAAAACATTATAAATAACAGTAGGAAATCATGATGCAAAATGGACGTATCAGCGGTCGAACAACCCCTTTGCGCTTAGGAAGTAGACCGGCGGGTGACCTCTCTGGTGAGCTGAAGTAGGACTTCGGCGTGTCGATCATCCGAGACCGGGCATTACCCAGAAAAGTGTGTCTGGCCAGAGGTAATCAAGTGTGTAGGGTAATGTGGTGCACCCCTGCAGGGAAGTTAAACTATTCGAATAGCCATGTCCATGGTAACGGACGGGTTGGAGATGTATCCCAACCTCTTATAACTTAAACCGGCTACTTAATAAAAGTCACCAAGATAATAGATAGGAATGTTCGGTGATCGCTTTCTCGCAGGGAGTCGAGAAAGGATCTCACGGTATGGTGTTGCAGTATGTATACAAGTTGATACTATGTGCGCTCCTCTCTTCTAATGCTGCAAGATGCTGGTAATCTTCGTTAGATTGAGCTTCCCCCCTCTATTCTTGCATTTCTGCAGTATAGTCCAAAGATATAGCCCCATTCCTTTGATACGGATGCATATATAGCATATATCTGATGTAAGTCTAGCGAGTTCTTTGGATGAGTACTCACCGTTGCTTTGCTATTCTTTTCCGCAAACTCGGTTACTGCAAACAGATGGTAGCATCGTGGATGCAGGTGATTCCGAGGCCAGTTAGTATGTGGATCTCGACGTCGACGAGTAGTTCGGAGGTCCCAGGCAGGAGGCATGTGCCTTTTGGGTAGTGTCGTTGTTATGTTTCAACCTTCTTAAGGCAAACTTGTTAAACTTGTCTGAACCCAGACATAATTTGCTTTCTGTACTGATGTATTGATGGGTCCACGTGACCCCGGTTTGTAATATAAAGATTTATGTTTAATTTGTGTCGTAGAGTTGTGTTGTGATACTACAGTGGAGTAACCGTTCGTGATTGTGCATGCTGCGTGTATGATTAGTGCATGATTATGAATGGGGGCGTCACAAGTTGGTATCAGAGCCGACTGTCTGTAGGAACCCCCAAACCTCTTGGTCGATGTTGAGTCTAGTCTTGAAAAACTATTTTCAAACTACTAGGTGTGTTGTGTGGCTTACGGGCCCACATTCACATATGGATGGGATTAGGACTCTTTTATTCCACATCCCTACTCTGGGTTCTAAATTTCTCTTCTCTTCGGGTTATAGATTTTGCAAACTCTAACTCTAGGTTATCGCGATGAATTCATTCCGGAGATCCAATTGTTCCTGTTACTCTCTTGTTTCCCCAGATGTTCCGAAATACTCTCCGATTTACCGAGAATTCTGTGTATCCTACTGCTCTTGAAATGCTTTGATTTATACCTTCCACTTTGGTTAATTCCAGGTGTTCGACAATCTTCGTTGAAATCCTCTGCGGTTGTCATGCTCACCCTATTGATTCAACATGTATGCGAATACTCGCAATTATCAGTTGTTTCCTAGAATTCGTCCTTTCAGCTCAGACATCATTCCGTACATGAGCTGGCTCTCGGCAAATCAAGCATTGACTGATTATCCATCTAAGTCTATTTAGCTTACTCGTTCTTTTGCCCAGATGGTTTACTTATCATTCCTCGCTTCGAAAATTGCAATCCCTCTGTATTTTATACTTGGGTTATTCAGATATTTCCATAACCCGATGTCTTTGCATTCTTTCTTCTCTAGATGGACTCTCATGTGGAGCCATTTATTTAACCCTTGCATCGTCAGTCCTCACGGATCACATGATTCCTTTTGGAGATTATTATCCGACCGATTCCTTCTTATTCTAAAACCATATGCGTTCTTCCCCTGATACATAGAGCCTTTGCGAGTTGTATCCTTTATTTTTTTGCCATCTGTACTCTGCTCTTGAGTTTGTATCATATATTCCAGTTGCTTGTTGTATAGGTTCCTAAAAATGTCCCGATGGTTGTATCTATTTTTTGCCATCTGTGTGAACCCGAAAGTTTACACGGGTCCTACTCTACTGGTGTTTCACCAGATAAATTTTCAATGCTAGAACATTCTCAAAAAGAGAAGTGATTGGAAAGTTGTGCATTGGAGAAGAGGGAGTCGACCCTGAACCTTGTGTTCATGCCCTTGGAAACGATGTAAATCCTTATCATGGAAGCTTCTCGAAACAACATTATTCCTTTATAAAACTTTCTGATATCCTTAATTTGATTCCCTGCAATTATGGCTCTAACCATGTTGTTCTCATTTGTTATGTCATTGGAGAAGTCCATTCCGGAATCTCGTCCAATTCTCGAACAAGGTTAAAGTATTTGCGCTTCGCAGATCAATAAACCAGTCCAACCTCTATTCTGATCCACCTTCGAGTATTACCCTCTGGTATCTTGAGAATATCATGGAACTGCATTACTTCTTATGAGTTCTTCATCAAGTATTACTTCTCACCGATTTCAGTCTTTCAACGGGTTCTGAGTTGGCCGCTACTCGAGAACACTAATAAGTGAAATAAATCCACACCGCCATTCAATACTCCTAGTAATTCTTATTGTCTGGAAATCTGAATTTAAAAGTATCATTACTAGCCTGTTGGCTACCTCATCATTACGTCCCTCGATAATTTGTGTTGTCATCGACAACATCCTTGCCTTTCTTCCAACACAGACTTGGTCATGTTTTGGTTATACCTTAAGTTCCTTGCTATCCTTGAAATTGTTCCTTGTGTATTTCTTGTGAACTTCAAACCCGACCTTTACTTAAACACCATATCATCGCTACCCCGAAGCATGACTGTGGTGCTCCGAATATCAACAAGAACATTGGAAGCGCAATGCTAAATGTTTCTTGATCGATTATCCAAACACCGTTATATGGTTAAACATCATGAAATTCCTTGCCCCTTTTATCTAAAGGGTTATGTATTTGCTGACCTATCATGTATATCCTGCTCTGCTTGTTCTTGGGAAGGATATAGTCCTAATACTTGTGTATAATCACATTTTCCTTTCCATTGGTCTGTTTAACCTTTCTTGTAATTTATATGATCTAAGTTGTAAGGTTTCTCCGCTTATGTAAACACATCGATGTACAATCCTGTCAGTAAAACCCTGTTACTATTGTTGTTAACATTCCGGTAACCACCGGTGGATGAGAACTTTGCCATTTGGTCCGCCTCGTATTAACGAGCAGGAAAATGGTTCTCTTCACCCCCCGCCCTTGGTACCGACGCTGTTGCCAACATAGCTGACAAACTATTCACTAACAAGCCTTGTATCGTGATCGCACAACATGCCACCACCCTTCTTATTCTACATGGTGGTATGAATGTTGGTCAATTCGATTTTGATCATCCTAATGATCCAGAAATGCTCAAGTCCTGACAATGCATACTTGTGCAATGTGCTTTATCTTTGTGTAGCACGTGCGAATGTACCTTCTAGTTACCCATGTGATCGGTTGTCATTCTGTCTTGAGCATGTCATTCCTTTGAATTCCTTACGGAAGCTCTCTCTCTCATAAATTATGAAGTTTCATGCAAATAACTCTGTGATCCTGGTATCCGAAATTATCCTTTGTACCTGTCCTCGTATGTATTTCCGTGAGCCACCTTTTTAAGCTATTCCATTCTGAAACCAGACACCATATTTATTCCCCGTTGCTCTGAACCCCTCTCACACTCTGATTCAGGCATCGAACGATTGCCTAACCGCTTGAAACCTCTCATACCTTCTTATAAATGTATCTTACTCTTGATGTGTTACATTTATTCAACTTGAGAGATGCTTTGTGCCTCATCCCCTGAGTTAACCGTCCGATGCTCGACCTTGTTAAATCCGTCCTTATAGAGTTTCCCCTATTACTCTATTCGTAAGTACGACGAAGTTCCTGAAGAAAAGTTGCCAAGATTGTTATGATGCAGAGATACAGAAGTAATGAAGACATCAACGTGATGGATTGACCTCTTCGAGAAGAGTAACCAGGACCGAGAAGATTCGTTAGATTCGTAACCAAACCTTTTCCCCCTTACTCAACCTCTAAAATCTCGGGACGAGATTTCTTTGAGTGGAGGAGAGCTGTGACATCCCCAGATCTTAGTCATGTCATCAACCTAATTAATGTGCCATGTCATCAACCTAATTAATGTGCCATGTCATCAGGATTATCATAATTAAATTGCAATTAGGAATTAATCCAACTCTTAAATTCAAATTCAAAATATAAAGTCAAAAATTATTTCTTCAAACAGTGAAATAAAATGTTGGCATCACTCCATAAATTCCCCAAGTATTTTTAAAAATAAAATAAACTCCATTTGATGTACCAAATTGCCCCCAACAACAAATAAGTGGACCAGCAGCATTAAAATTGGGACATTTAAATGTAAATATAATTTTATAAAATTCCAAGCATTCTGAATACTTGTGTGTGGCATTGTTATAATACATAGTATTTATGTGCAAAGTTGCATAAACAAAAAAGATCATTTGGTACCTAAATAAATTGCAACACCGTAGCTAAAAGAAATAACAAAAAAGAATAGAAGAATAAAAAGGAAAGCTACACTGTGCACTTCGGTCTGCTGCTACAGTGCAGCCCAGCCCACCATCGACAGCCTTTCTTCAACCTCCCGTTACAGGAGGTGAAGGCCATGGTGTGGCGCGCATCCGCGGCCACCCTGGCTCGATGCTTGACACCTGCATCGTGGGGGAGGATAAGGGCGTCGCCTTCGACCCCAGACAAAACCCTAGCCCTCAGTTTCCCCTCTCCCTCGCTCCCATTCTCAATCCGATCGACACCCGAGTGCGTCGTCGCCACGTCGCCACTGTCACCACGGCCAGGGACCTCCCCATGCTCTGGGAGGATGTCGAGGAGGACCGTCGCGTAACACTGAGCACCACTTTTGTCGACCGCCGCCTCTGCCGCCGCTCGATCCGCTCGTCTCAGGCCACCCCCGGCTCCCCTGAGCTCTCCATTGCCCTCGCTGTGAGCACCCAGTCCTCCCTGACCTCCTCTTGCTCCTCACCGTGCCCCATAGGCTCAAGTTTTTCGAGCACAACCGTCGACCACCGCTAGTTGCCGCCGTAGTCCTCGTTTTTGGCCGTACTAGCTCACACCCGTGCCACTTATGGACGCGCCGCGGTGCCCTTGTTGGAATGGATCGATCCCTTGCTCGATTTGGTCACCGTAGGTGCCTCCCCACGCGGCGGCCCTCCCCGTCCTGGCCATCCACATAGCGGTGCTCTCCCTCCCCACGCAGCCCTTGTAACAGCCCGAAACCGACGCTCCAGAAGATTCCCCTTTTATTCCATTGTCGTCGTGTGATTCGTTTGTTTGTCGCATTCATCATCGCATCATTCGCATCGTCTGCATAGTATCGGCATTCTGTCGACATGAGTTTTCAAAAGTTGCATCCGTTCGTAGTTCCTGGTTCACTACTAGGAAAAGGGGTGCTAGTGGCGCACCTGTTTTCGCTACTAATGGCGCACTACAGGTGCGCCACTAGCACCACGCCATTAGAATTTTTTACTAGTGGCGCACCACTGGTGCGCCATTAGTATCTGGTATACTAATGGCGCACCATGCAGTGCGCCATTAGTATAGCCCACGGTGCGCCATTAGTATGCCTCCCAGGGGCCATATGTAACATGTGCTTTGGCATACTAATGGCGCACTGGTAGATGATGCGCCATTAGTGTGCTCTGGCTTACTAATGGCGCACTATGTGGTGGTGCGCCACTAGTATGAATATTAGGGATTATTTTTTTTTCGTTTTTGATATTTTCACAGGTTACAAAATATATTATTTGACAGAATATAGCTAGCACCACACAGCAACAGCAGATTCATCGAATACAATAGAAGATTAGTCTCCGAATACAATTCATCATATTAGCTAGTCTCCGAATTCAAAAGACCGAACAAAGTTAGAACATTTACAAGTCTCGAGCTAGACCGCGAGTAGCGAGTTTGTCCACATTACAAGTCGATATCGATCATCTAAACTACCATCACATAGAAGAGAGCTGCGGTCATCACGATGAGCATCATCGCGATGAAACTGGTCTTCATCCGGTTCCTCCTCCGCTCCCTCCTCTCTCCCGCTAGATAGTGCGCGTATCTAGCTTCCGCCTCCGCCCTAGTGGTGTACCCTTTGTAACTGTTACCGCTGAAACGGTAAACCTGTTTCCGACACTCCTCCCAGTCGTCGTAGACTCCGGGAACCTTACCCTTGTACACGACATATGACGGCATCTCTATGCACTAGACAAACAAAACGTTAGTAGCAATTCACAGACAATACATAAGCAATATATAAGTATGCAACAAAAGGATCGGAAGAGAAAAGCAACACATTAATAGCACGATTCGTGGTCCTACTAATAAATAGCATCGATTACATATAAGTTGAACGACTGTCCAAACTAGAGAGCTAATCGATATTTCAGAACTACATACCATCACTACTTTCGACTCGACTCAGGGACCGGAGCGTGGATGAAGCCGCCGTCTATCGTGATGGTCATGAAATCGCGGTCGTTGTCAGCCTGCATTTGTAGCGTTGTTTCTATGTCACTGTTGGATGGTTGATATCTAAGGTAGAACTGCCCCGAGGTACGAAGGACATCTTGATGGATGATTTCCGCAAACTCCGACTGGATGCGAAAGAATTCTTGTCTGATGTCCGTGTCCTGGATTGCCGACAAGCTTGCGGCCCAATCTTTGAGATTATTTGGTAGCAGAAGGTGATCATGGTCCCGCACGATCGCCCGCATGTGATGGAGGGCGTAGTAGGCATCCTTCTGACCGCCAGGCGGCTGCTTGACGCAGGGGAACGTCGTAGTGTGGGCGAACACGTGCTTGCCGTACCTACGAATTGGCCTGTTGAAGGTGCCTCCAGATCTGGCGTAGCCGGGGAGAACATCATCAAGAACTTTCTTGATATTTGTGTAGTCTTTCTTCGACTGACGGTCCGAGTCAAAATACGTGGCCATGGAATATTTCGGGCTTAAGAGGATGAGTGTGCAATGTGTGTCACTGCACAAAACACGGAATGTTAGAAAAAAAAAGAACGATCGAAATCTAAGAAATCATATGTTACGGGGCGATGAGGGGATGACTTACTCGGTAAAGTAAGTCACGAGGAAGTTATCCTTATCTGGGTTCGCCAGAATGACGCCTTCGAGGTATGAACTCGCAACTTGCCGGTCCCCAGCGCTGCCCAAGATCTTGGCACGCATGTAGAAGGGGTCGACTATCACGATGTCCGGGGTCTTGTCTCTAATGATCCGCATCTCCATACTCAGCGAAAATAGCCGAACGAAGGTGTAGTGCAGCGGATGAAGGTTAAACATAGCGAAGATGTCATCAAACCGCAGGACGATCATACCCCCGATGGCGCTATCCACAAAGCCCTTGCCCTCTGGCACCTTGGCCACGAAAACCGGGTATGCCACATCATTCTCTCGGAGACGCCGCTTCTCCAAAGAAAGAACACTGTCATGCAGACTCCGCATAGCACCGGTTGCAGCATTGAGCAGATTAGTCGGTAGCATCGGCCTACCTGCCACATGCAGATTAGTCTGCTTGGTACCCTGCTCAACATGCCAGATTAGTCTAGGTATCTGCTTATCTTCCCCGCATAACCGTAAGGAAGTTTTACTCCTACGAGGCAGGTGAAAAACTGCTCGATCTCCTCCTGACTTAGAGTGAAGCACGCGGGAGGGAAGTCATTTCCGATCTTCTTGGCCTTTTTGCCTTTGCGACGACTTTCCGTGTCCATCGCCTCATCATCATCATCATCATCATCATTAGCGTGAAGCTCCTCCCTGATGCCCATTGATTTCAAGTCTGCCCTTGCTTTCGGCCCATCTTTGGTCCTCTCTGGCATGTTGAGCAGGGTACCAAGCAGACTCTCGCACACGTTCTTCGTGATATGCATGACATCAAGGCTGTGAGGCACACGGAGGATCTTCCAGTACGGCAAGTCCCAGAAAACAGACCTCGTTTTCCATACCTTCAGCAGCGACTCTGGCGCCTTTCGCTTCTTTCCCGACGGTGGCACCTTTCCCGGCTCTGGCGCCTTTCCCGGCGGTGGGCACTCTTTCCAATTTTTCAACAGCTCGTCTATTTCCTCGCCGCTCCTCGTACGCGGGCGTCTTCGGGGTTCGGTTTCACCATCGAACAGACCCTTGCGTTTTCTCCATGAGTCATCGTCGCGAAGCCACCTTCGATGTCCCATGAACACGGTTTTCGAAGACCCGGGATCTCTATCTAGCTGGCGATACGTTGTGTCATCCATGCACCTGACGCATCCAGAAAATCCGTGGACCACCTGCCCCGCGACATATCCGTAACCGAGATAGTCGTGCACCGTCGTGAGCAGTGCGGCTCTCATAGGGAAATATTCTTTCTCTGCGGCGTCCCACGTATTGGCTGGCGTTTTCCACAGCGTGTCTAGCTCCTCTTTCAGCAACCCCAGATACAGATTGATGTCGTTCCCTGGTTGTTTCGGCCCTTCAATTAGCATACTCATGTGAATGTACTTCCTCTTCATGCACAACCAGGGGGGAAGGTTGTACATCCACACAAACACAGGCCAGGTGCTATGTGTGCTTCTCTGGCTGCCAAACGGATTGACTCCATCGGTGCTCGCGCCCAGCACGATGTTCCTTGGATCGTCCCCAAATTCTGGGTGTTCGAAGTTCAACGCTTGCCACTGGCTCGCATCCTTAGGGTGACTCAGCATCTTGTCTTTTTTATTTATCTCCGGATCATTTCCGTCATCTTCTCGCTTCTTCTCCTCCCTATCCGCGTGCCAACGCAGGAGCTTTGCTGCCTTAGGGTCCGCGAAATACCGCTGCAGACGAGGAGTGATCGCAAAGTACCACACCACTTTTCGAGGAGCTTTCTTCCTCTTCTTGTATCGAGTGACGCCGCACACCGGACATATGGTAGACTTCGCGTGCCCGTCCCGATAAATGATGCAATTGTTCATGCACACATGGTATTTCACGTGCGGTAAATCCAGAGGACACACGATTTTCTTCGCCTCCTCGAAACTGGTCGGGCACTTGTTCCCCTTGGGAAGACGTTCGTGCCAGAATGACATGTTCTCGTCGAAGCATGCGTCGGTCATTTTGTGTTTTACCTTCATCTCCAGAGCCATGAGCGTTACTTTCAGGCGGGTATCCTCGGGCCTGCATCCTTCATACAATGGAGTAACCGCGTCTATCTCCAGTTGATCCAGCTTGGCTTTCTCTCGGGCGGCAGCTCTTGCGTTATCCGTCTGCTTGAGAAGCAGCTCTTGAATATGAGGGTCCTGCACCCAGCCTCCATCGTCGTCTGCTCCGGCATCTTCATCTTCATGATCATGCCCTTCGTCTTGATCTTCCTCATCATCATGTCCGGCATCTTCTACATGATGACTGTGTACAGCATCACCGTCGTGATCATGTCCTGGAGATTCTTCGTCTTCTCGACCGCCCTCGCCGCGGTGGTTGTCTTGCTGCCCTTCCTCATTTCTTGCCCGGCCCCCATGGACGACTTCATAGTCATCTTCATCACCTTGCCACCGATAGCCATCCATGAAACCACGCAAGAGCAGGTGGTCCCGCACCTGCCCGGAATCCGGGTCTGCAATAAGGCTCTTCAGCTTGCATCTTCGACACGGACATCTTATCTCCGTCTCGTTCTTTTGAAGCATCTCGGCCTTCGCGGAGCTCAAAAACCTATTCACGATGCCTTCGGTCATCGTGCGGACCATGGTCGCCTGCGGGGTAGAGCAAAATGATATTTTAGAACCAAGAAAAAATTTGGCATGACTTTCCCTAAAAATATTACCAAAAAGAATGCATAGTGCCAAAATTCTCGCCGAAACGGAAATGAATCAACATTCCGGCAAAATATTGGCAACTATCGCATTTCAAATACCGGTACCTGCAAACACAAACATATATGCAACACCACAAACATATGCAACACCACAAACATACATAGATCTAGCAAGGCCATAAAAAGTGCATGTGCACGTTGTTGGAGCGAGGGAGAGAAAAAAAGTAGATCTACAACATAAAGATAGCTTTCCCCTTACTTACCTATCAAAAAAAGGTAATTTAACCACCTAATTTTGATGAATCTATGGTGCAAATGAGGTGAGGAGGAGGAGGCAGCCGACACAATCTTGGAGGAGGAGGTGGAGAGAATGAAGTGGGGAAAGTGAGTGTGTAGGTGTGGCTGTCCAAAATATCTTGCTGGTCCCAGGTTACTAATGGCGCACCACCCATATATGCGCCATTAGTAACCCTGGTTACTAATGGCGCACCAGCTTGAGGTGCGCCATTAGTAGTTTTGCAAAAAAAAAAAAAAAAAATTAGTAGTGGCGCACTGTGTTGGAGGTGCGCCATTACTAGTTAAACTAGTAATGGCGCACTCTTCCCTGGTGCGCCATTAGTATTTTTGGAAAAATGAAAAAAAAAACATTTGTTACTAATGGCGCACCGTGGGTCTGGTGCGCCATTAGTGTCTACCACACTAATGGCGCACCAACTCATGGTGCGCCATTACTATATAGTAGTGGCGCACCACATGTCTGGTGCGCCATTAGTAGCCATATCATCTATAGCCCTTTTCCTAGTAGTGGTTCTCTCTGTTCTTGTCGTTGACCGTTTTGAGACCAACCACACACGCACGCGCCCGCGGCATCGTTTAAAAAAAATGTGTTTTTAAAAGCGCGAAAAATACTCTCGGATTGGGTCGAAAGTTGGCGTGCGGTTTTGTTTTATTGAAGGTAGACCGCCTGCCAAATTTCGTCGCAATCGGAGGTCGTTTGATACCCGAACGATCACCTTTAGCGACACCGTAATCGGTTTATTTGTCGGGCGTTTTTGCGGTTTAAAAATCTTGTGCCGGCCTGCACCACCTCTCTCTCATCTCAGCCCAACAACCTCCTCTCAGCCCAGCCCACCTAACCTAGCCACACTCTGCGACCGGAGTCATTTGATTGCGATCGCACGGTCAAAATCGGCCCTGAAAACCCCTAAACCTAGCCCCCTTTCCTATTTAAGCAGCCCCACCTGCCAAAAATGGAACCCTAACCCCCCTCTCCTCGTTTTCCGCACCACCAGCCCCTACCACCTCGCAGCCGCCGCCCCAGCCTCGCTTTCTGCGCCGACGACCCAACCGCCGTCACTTGGCAGCGAGCCACGGGCTAGCCGCCGCCAGCTGCCGCGCCCCGGCCAACCTGACGCGGCCACGTGCCCCCCCAGGCCCCAGCGCCACCGCGGCCCGCTAGGCCCGTGCAGGGCCCTGCGGAGCCCATCGGGGCCCGAACCGCCATCGCCGCCGCCCGCGAGGGCTCAAGCCCCCGCGCCCGAGGAGCTCTCGCCCCGCCGCCGCACCTGCCCGGAGACCGTCGGAGCCCGCCGCCGCCGGCCGCCTCCGACCCCGCCGCGGTCGGATCCGCCGCCGCGCACCGTGCTGCCGCCTCATCGTCGCTGCCCGCGCCGCACCTTGCTCCCATCGCCCGCCGCTGGCTGGCTCCAGCCCGCAGCCCCGCCGCCGCCATGGCTG
Organism: Elymus sibiricus; assembly: GCA_039707655.1. NCBI lineage: Eukaryota > Viridiplantae > Streptophyta > Magnoliopsida > Poales > Poaceae > Elymus > Elymus sibiricus. The sequence continues at coordinate 13,828,181 of CM077673.1, read as the reverse complement.
CTCCGCCCGCCGCTGCGCGCCCTAGGAGCCCGCCTCGAGATCGCCTTCCTCCTCCTATGGCGGATCCGGCGACGACGGGCTCGGGGAGGAGGCGCGTGCGGTGACGACGGGGCTCGGGGATGAGGCACGGGCAGCGACGACAGGGCTCGGGGAGGAGGCGCGGGCGGCGTCCGGCGTCGGAGGCGGTGACGACAACGACGAGGACGAGGAGGCTCGCGGGGAGCTCCGGCAGCCTGGCGGCGTCGGGGGCATCGGCGTGGAGTGGGAGAATGGGGAAGGAAATGGCTAAGTCTAAATTTATATAGAGGGACCTTTAGTCCCGGTTGATGCCACCAACCGGGACTAAAGACCCCTTTTTCGGCTCCCGCACGGGAAGGGACCTTTAGTCCCGGTTGGAGCCACCAACCGGAACTAAAGGTATATTTTCTTTTTTGTTTTGTTTTTCTAAACAACAAAGTTCTATTTTTAGATTTGGAATAACGGTTAGAGTATTTATAGTTTTTGAATGAACCTTTTTTATTTAGGTCAAAAAATTCATAAACTCTCTGTTAGTGCCAGTAGTTTTCAAATTTAAATAGTTTAAATTTGAATTCTTTTGAAATTTGTGTGAATCACTAGTTAGTGAATAACTTTAGTTTAAAAATAGATTTTTGAGTGATTGTTTTTCCTGTTGTTTAATATTAGTATGTTTTATCCGTATAATCAATTTGGGAACTTTTAGGATATTTTAAATAGGTGTTTTAATCAAAACCAGATTCTGTTTAACTCTTTTAGTTTTATACCTTCATCTGTTACAAAGGCATTTCATTTTTTTAAATTATTTCAACTCCGGACTTTTTGTGCATTCAATATGCACCATTCTAAGCCACATCCTCAAATTTCAACCCTTTCTAAATTCATTTGCTATTTTTCATCCATTTATTGATTTTTTGAGCTAAATGACCCTGAAATTAAAAAGCACTACAAATGAACTCTGAAAAGGTTGAAACTTGGCATGGTATCATCATTTCACCAACATAGCAAGTTCTAAAAAGTTGAGAGGCTTACGGCAAAAACTGGATGCACTTCGTGTACAAACTGGACAATCTACTTCGAAGTATGAGTGTTTCGAACGAAAACTCATCTGTTACAAAGGCATTTCATTTTTTTAACTTATTTCAACTCCAGACTTTTTGTGCATTCAATATGCACCGTTCTAAGCCACACCTTCAAATTTCAACCCTTTCTAACTTCATTTGCTAGTTTTCATGCATTTAATGATTTTTTGAGCTAAATGACCCTGAAATTAAAAAGCACTACAGATGAACTCTGAAAAGGTTGAAACTTGGCATGGTATCATCATTTCACCCACATAGCATTTGCTAAAAAGTTGAGAGGGTTACAACAAAAACTGGATGCATTTCGTGTACAAAACTGGACCATCCCGACTACTCACTAGAGAAGAAAAGTAATGACGGTGAAGCCAATCACATCCCAGAGTGGGATCTTGGGGTATAAAACTTTTTCTTCGCGAGTGTCCCTTGATTATTGCACCGTAACCATGGACAATCTTCATCATTTAACAGCATGCTTGGGTCAGTCTTCACTGTGAAGGAAGGAATTTCATCAAACTTTTCATAATCTTTTGACATGTCTGTCTTGTCCTCCACTCCCTTGATGTTTCTTTTTGATGAAAGAACTATGTGGCGCTTTGGCTCATCGTATGATGTATCCGATTTCTTATATTTTCTTTTTCTCGGTTTGGTAGACATGTCCTTCACATAGAAAACTTGCGCCACATCATTGGCTAGGACGAATGGTTCCTCTGTGTACCCAAGATCGTTGAGATCCACTGTTGTCATTCCATACTGCGGGTCTACCATTACCCCTCCTCCAGTCAGATTGACCCATTTGCACCAGAAAAAAGGGACCTTCAAATCACCTGCATAGTCAAGTTCCCATATCTTCTCTATGTAACCATAATATGTGTCCTTTTCCCTATTGCTGTTTGCCGCATTGTCAAAGCGGACACCACTGTTTTGGTTGGTGCTCTTTTTATCTTGGGCGATCGTGTAAAATGTATTATCATTTACCTCGTACCCTTGGAAAGACAATATAGTCGAAGATGGTCTCTTGGCCAACGAGTACAAGTCATCTTCAACAATGTCGTCATTCATGAGATGTGTTCGCAACCAGCCGCCGAAAGCCTCAATGTGTGTACGTTTAATCCAGGGGTCAGACTGCTCCGGGTTCTTGGAGCGTATAATATCCATGTGTTTCTCGATATACGGGGTCACCAAGGTAGAATTTTGTAGAACTGCGTAGTGTGCTTGCGCCCAAGAATGCCCGTCCCTACATATTATTGATTTTGGTCCAAGTGTGCCTTTTCCATGCAGTCTCTCCTCATGACGCTATTGAGGAACACCAATCAGCTTAAGGTCAGGAATAAAGTCAACACAAAACTCAATAACCTCCTCTGTTTCATGGCCCTTAGAGATGCTTCCTTCTGGCCTAGCACGGTTACGAACATATTTTTTTAAGACTGCCATGAACCTCTCAAAGGGGAACATATTGTGTAGAAATACAGGACCCAGAATGGCAATCTCTTCGACTAGGTGAACTAGGACGTGCGTCATAATATTGAAGAAGGATGGTGGGAACACCAACTCAAAACTGACAAGACACTGGACCAAATCATTCTGTAAGCTTGGTGGGATTTTCGGATTGATTACCTTCTAAGAAATTGCATTGAGGAATGAACATAGCTTCACAATGGCTAATCGAAAATTTTCTGGTAGAAGCCCCCTCAACGCAACCGGAAGCATTGCGTCATGATCACGTGGCAGTGATACGTCTCCAACGTATCTATAATTTTTGATTGTTCCATGCTATTATATTATCTGTTTTGGATGTTTTATATGCATTATTAATATGCTATTTTATATTATTTTTGGGACTAACCTATTAATCTAGAGCCTAGTGCCAGTTTCTGTTTTTTCCTTGTTTTTGAGTATTGCAGATAAGAAATATTAAACGGAGTCCAAACAGAATAAAATATTCGGAATATTTTTTCTTGGAATAGAAGCAACGCAGAAGACTTGGAGATGAAGGCAGGGGAGCCGCCGTGTGGCGACAAGCCACAGGGGCACGCCCTAGGGGGGGGGGGGGGCGGGTCGCGCCCCCCTGGCTTGTGGCCCCACGGCAGCCCTCCTAACCCTATTCTTCGGCCTATAAATTCACAAATATTCCCTGGATACTAAAAAGAGCCACGAAAATACTTTTCCGGCGCCGGAAGCCTCTGTTCCCGTGATATCCAATCTTGGAGCCTTTTCCGGTAATCTGCCGGAGGGGGAATCGATCACGGAGGGCATCTACATCAACTCCATTGCCCCTCCGATGATGCATGAGTAGTTCACCACAGACCTTCGGGTCCATAGCTAGTAGCTAGATGGCTTCTTCTCTCTCTTTGTTCTTCAATACCATGTTCTTCATGATCTTCATGGAGATCTATCCGATGTAATACTCTTTTGCGGTGTGTTTGTCGAGATCCGATGAATTGTGGGTTTATGTTCAGATTATCTATGAATATTATTTGAATCTTCTCTGAATTCTTATATGCATGATTTCATATCTTTGCAAGTCTCTTCGAGTTATTGGTTTGGTTTGGCCAACAAGATTGGTAATTCTTGCAATTGGAGAAGTACTTAGTTTTGGGTTCAATCTTGCGGTGTCCTCACCAAGTGACAAAGTAGGGGTAGCGAGGCACGCATTGTATTGTTGCCATCGAGGATAAAAAGATGGGGTTTTCTTCATATTGCTTGAGTTTATCCCTCTACATCGATGTCATCTTACCTAATGCGTTACTCTGTTCTTCATGAACTTAATACTCTAGATGCAAGCAGGAGTTGGTCGATGTGTGGATTAATAGTAGTAGATGCAGAATCGTTTCGGTCTACTTGACACAGACGTGATGCCTATATGCATAATCATTGCCTTGGATATCTTCATAATTATTCGCTTTTCTATCAATTGCTCGACAGTAATTTGTTCACCCACCGTATTATTTTCCTTCATGAGAGAAGCCTCTAGTGAAACCTATGGCCCTCGGGTCTATTTTCCATATTATACTTTCAGATCTAAAACCAAAAATACCAAAAATACCTCGCTGCCTTATTTTTACTTTTGTTTTACTTTACTTTCTAGCAATCCTATCTATCTATCTCTATCAGATCTCATCCTTGTAAGTAACCGTGAAGGGATTGACAACCCCTTTATAGCGTTGGGTGCAAGTGTTTGATTATTTGTGTAGGTACACCTATTGGGGACTTGCTTGTATCTCCTACTGGATTGATACCTTGGTTCTCAACAACTGAGGGAAATACTTATCTACTTTGCTGCATCACCCTTCCCTCTTCAAGGGAAAACCAATGCATGCTCGAGAAGTAGCAAGAAGGATTTCTGGCGCCGTTGCCGATGAGATCTACATCAAGCCTACCAAGTACCCATCACAAACTCATCTCTTGCATTTACTTTAGTTGCCATTTGCCTCTCGTTTTCCTCTCCCCCACTTCTAAAACGATTTTCCAAAAAGATTTGCCTTTTTATTCGCCCTTCTTCCGTTCGTCGTTTCGTTTGCTTTTTGTTTGCTTGCGTGTTAGATTGCTTGAACTCATGGCTAGCCTTGCCACTATCGCTAGCACTCCCGAGAATGAAGTTCTTAATTTTAAGCAAAGGGAGGGAGAAAACTTAAAAGATGCTTGGTATAGAATTTGTAATGCTCAAAATTGATCTACTCGTAAGCAATCTACTACCGTTCTCCTTCGCAATTTTTATGTGGGTGTCTCTCCTTGGAATAGATATGTTTTGGATACCATCACGGGAGGAAATTTCTTGGGTAGCCATACCTTTGATTCTTATAATGCCATGACAAATTTGGTAGGTTCACCCCCTCTCATGGTTAATGAAACAATCTTAACTTTGGAACATGTGATGCGAAGACTTCATATTATTGAAAATAAAGTTGCTACTATTGAGCTCATTGAAAACTTGGATAAAAAGATTCATAATCATATTACTCAATATGGATCTAAGGTAGGAGTTACTTTAAAAAACCTAAGGGAAAAAGAACCCATAGTTAATGAAAAATTGGATCAAGATTCCTCTAGAATTGGAAAGCTAGAGGACATTATTACCAACTTGGGCTCCGCTTTTGCCTCTGTTCAAACCACTCCAAAATTTTCTCCTTCTAAGACTGCCAAGTTTGTTTATGTTCCTAAAAATAAGGGTGAATCCTCTCGTAAAGGGGATGAAGATCTTAAGATGATAAGTGTTCACCCTAGCTTTATCAATATTGTTAAGGAACCTATTACTACAAGTGAATTTCTTAGTTTCTTGCCTAGGAGTATGATTATTGATAAAACCAAAGGATCTCCTAGGGTTTACAAGTGTGCAATTGAGGAGTTGCATACCAAAGATGACAATACCTAGATCTATTGCGTTATGCCTAGCTAGGGGCGTTAAACAATAGCGCTTGTTGGGAGGCAACCCAATTTTATTTTTATGCTTGTGTTTTTGCTTCTGTTTTTTAGTTTTTCACACATTATTACCTCTGTAGTAATTGTGTTTTCTTGTTTAAATTAGTGTTTGAGCCAAGTAATACCTTTGGGATGGTCTACGGTGTTTGTGATTTGATTTTGCTGAAAAACAGAAACTTTTGCTCTCAGTCCAGGAATTTTGTAAATTCACTGGAACATGATTTTGATCTGAAATTTTTACACAAGATTTATATACAAATTTCCTGATTTTCCTAATTTTTCAGAATTTTTGGAGTTACAGAAGTATTCGAAGTCTATAGATTGCTACAGACTGTTCTGTTTTAGACAGATTCTGTTTTCTTTGTGTTGCTTGCTCATTTTGATGTATCTATGGGTTGTATCGGGGGGTATGAACCATGGAGAAGTTAGAATACAGTAGATATTACACAAATATAAATAAAGAATGAGTTCACAACAGTACCTAAAGTGGTGATTTATTTTTCTTATACTAACGGATCTCATGAGTTTTCTGTTGAGTTTTGTGTTGTGAAGTTTTCAAGTTTTGGGTAAAGATTTGATGGACTATGGAATAAGGAGTGGCAAGAGCCTAAGCTTGGGGATGCCCAAGGCACCCAATCCATATTCAAGGATACCAAAAAGCCTAAGCTTGGGGATGCCCCGGAAGGCATCCCCTCTTTCGTCTTCAATCCATCGGTAAATTTACTTGAGGCTATATTTTTATTCACCACATGATATGTGTTTTGCTTGGAGCGTCTTGTATGATATGAGTCTTTGCTTTTAGTTTGCCACAATCATCCTTGCTACACACATCTTTTTGAGAGAGACACGCTGAATCGTGAATTTATTAGAATACTCTATGTGCTTCACTTATATCTTTTGAGCTAGGCAATGTTGCTCTAGTACTTCACTTATATCTTTTTAGAGCACGGTGGTGTTTTATTTTATAGAAATTATTGAACTCTCGTACCTCACTTATATTATTTTGAGAGTTTCTTAAAACAGCATGGTAATTGGTTTAGGTTATGAATTTAGTCCTAATATAATGGGCATCCAAGAGGGATATAATAAAAACTTTCATATTAAGTGCATTGGATACTATGAGAAGTTTGATTCCTTGCATATAGTTTTGAGATATGAAGATGGTAATATGAGAGTCATGCTAGTGAGTAGTTGTGAATTGGAAGAGATACTTGTGTTAAAGTTTGTGATTCCCGTAGCATGCACGTATGGTGAACCGTTATGTAACGAAGTCGGAGCATGATTTGTTTAATGATTGTCAACCTTTGTGTGAGGGTCGGGAGCGCGCGATGGTTAACTCCTACCAACCTCTCCCCTAGGAGGATGCGTCTAATGCTTTGTTTGATAACTAATAGACTTTTGCAATAAGTATGTGAGTTCTTTATGACTAATGTTGAGTCCATGGATTATACGCACTCTCACCCTTCCACCATTGCTAGCCTCTCTAGTACCGCGCAACTTTCGCCGGTGCATCAAACCCACCTTCCTCAAAACAGCCACCATATATTTTCCTCAAAACAGCCACCATACCTACCTATTATGGCATTTCCATAGCCATTCCGAGATATATTGCCATGCAACTTCCACCGTTCCGTTTTTCATGACATGCACCATCACTTTCATATTGCATATAGAGTCATATTTTGTTCTAGGTATCGAATTGTAATTTTCCTTTTTGAGTTATAAGTAAATAAAAGTGTGATGATTTTCATTATTAGAGCACTGTTCCCGTGAGAGAAAAGGATGATGGAAGTTATGAATCCCTCACAAGTTGGGATGAGTCTCCGGACTTTACAAATAATAAAAGAGGCCAGCGAAGCCCAAATAAAAAAAAAGAGGCCAAAGATGCCCACCAAAATAAAAAAAAATGAGAGAAAGAGAGAAGGGACAATTGCTACTATCTTTTTCCACACTTGTGCTTCAAAGTAGCACCATGATCTTCATGATAGAGAGTCTCCTATTTTGTCACTTTCATATAGCTAGTGGAATTTTTCATCTTTTGCACAACCACTTAGTTTTCTTTTTGAGCTTTCATACACTTATAGCTCTAGTGCATTTGTTGCATGGCAATCCCTACTCACTCACATTGATATCTATTGATGGGCATCTCCATAGCCCGTTGATACGCCTAGTTGATGTGAGACTATCTTCTCCTTTTTCCTTGCAACCTCCACCATATTCTATTCCACCTATAGTGCTATATCCATGGCTCACGCTCATGTATTGCGTGAGAGTTGAAAAGGTTTGAGAACATTAAAAGTGTGAAACAATTGCTTGGCTTGTCATCGGGGTTGTGCATGATTTAGATACTTTGTGTGGGGAAGATGGAGCATAGCCAGACCATATGATTTTGTAGGGATAACTTTCTAAGGCCATGTTATTTCGAAAGGACACGATTGCCTTGTTGGTGTGCTCGAAGTATTACTGTTTTTATGTCAATATTAGAATTTTGTTTTGAATCTTATGGATCTGAATATTGATGCCCCAATAAAGAATATTACATGGATAAATATGTTAGGTAGCATTCCACATCAAAAATTCTGTTTTTACCATTTACCTACTCGAGGACGAGCAGGAATTAAGCTTGGGGATGCTTGATACGTCTCCAACGTATCTATAATTTTTTATTGTGCCATGCTATTATATTATCTGTTTTGGATGTTTTATATGCATTAATATGCTATTTTATATTATTTTTGGGACTAACCTATTAATCTGGAGCCTAGTGCCAGTTTCTGTTTTTTCCTTGTTTTTGAGTATTGCAGATAAGGAATATTAAACGGAGTCCAAATGGAATAGATTCTTCGGAATGATTTTTCCTGGACTAGAAGCAACCCAGAAGACTTGGAGATGAAGACAGGGGAGCCGCCGTGTGGCGACAAGCCACAGGGGCGCGCCCTAGGGGGGGGCGCCCCCCTGGCTTGTGGCCCCACGGCAGCCCTCCTAACCCTATTCTTCGGCCTATCACAAATATTCCCTGGATACCAAAAAGAGCCACGAAAATACTTTTCTGCCGCCGGAAGCCTCTGTTCCCGTGAGATCCAATCTTGGAGCCTTTTCCGGTAATCTGCCGGAGGGGGAATCGATCACGGAGGGCATCTACATCAACTCCATTGCCCCTCCGATGATGCGTGAGTAGTTCACCACAGACCTTCGGGTCCATAGCTAGTAGCTAGATGGCTTCTTCTCTCTCTTTGTTCTTCAATACCATGTTCTTCATGATCTTCATGGAGATCTATCCGATGTAATACTCTTTTGCGGTGTGTTTGTCGAGATCCGATGAATTGTGGGTTTATGTTCAGATTATCTATGAATATTATTTGAATCTTCTCTGAATTCTTATATGCATGATTTCATATCTTTGCAAGTCTCTTCGAGTTATTGGTTTGGTTTGGCCAACTAGATTGGTAATTCTTGCAATGGGAGAAGTGCTTAGTTTTGGGTTCAATCTTGCGGTGTCCTCACCCAGTGACAAAGTAGGGGTAGCGAGGCACATATTGTATTGTTGCCATCGAGGATAAAAAGATGGGGTTTTCATCATATTGCTTGAGTTTATCCCTCTACATCATGTCATCTTACCTAATGCGTTACTCTGTTCTTCATGAACTTAATACTCTAGATGCAGGCAGGAGTCGGTCGATGTGTGGAGTAATAGTAGTAGATGCAGAATTGTTCGGTCTACTTGACACGGACGTGATGCCTATATGCATAATCATTGCCTTGGATATCTTCATAATTATTCGCTTTTCTATCAATTGCTCGACAGTAATTTGTTCACCCACCGTATTATTTTCCTTCATGAGAGAAGCCTCTAGTGAAACCTATGGCCCCCGGGTCTATTTTCCATATTATACTTTCAGATCTAAAACCAAAAATACCAAAAATACCTCGCTGCCTTATTTTTACTTTTGTTTTACTTTACTTTCTAGCAATCCTATCTATCTATCTCTATCAGATCTCATCCTTGCAAGTAACCGTGAAGGGATTGACAACCCCTTTATAGCGTTGGGTGCAAGTGTTTGATTATTTGTGTAGGTACACCTATTGGGGACTTGCTTGTATCTCCTACTGGATTGATACCTTGGTTCCCAACAACTGAGGGAAATACTTATCTACTTTGCTGCATCACCCTTTCCTCTTCAAGGGAAAACCAACGCATGCTCGAGAAGTAGCAGACAGTCATGAGACTTTAGGTTCTGGAATTTTTTCTCTGCCATATTTATTATTCCCTTTATATTCGACGAGAAGCCAGACGGGACCTTCATACTGAGCAAGCATTCAAAAAATATTTCCTTCTCTGCTTTGGTAAGAGCGTAGCTGGCAGGACCTTGATACTGCCTTGGATGCATGCCGTCGTTTTCGTGCACACATTGCTGATCCTCCCGTGATGCCGGTGTATCTTTTGTCTTCCCATACACGCCCAGGAAGCCTAGCAGGTTCACGCAAAGATTCTTCGTCACGTGCATCACATCGATTGCAGAGAGGAGCTCTAGGACTTTCGAATATTCTAGCTCCCAAAATATAGATTTCTTCTTCCACATGGGTGCGCGTCCCTCAGCGTCAGTCGGAACAGATTGTCCGCCAAGACCCTTTCCAAATATTACTTGTAAATCCTTGACCATATCAAGTATGTCATCACCAGTACGGAGGACGGGTTTCTTCCGGTGATCTGCCTCACCTTTGAAATGCTTGCCTTTCTTTCTTAAGGCATGCTTTCTCGGAAGAAATCGGCGATGTCCCAAGTATACATTCTTCTTGCATTTGTCCAAATATATACTTTTGGTATCATCCAAACAGTGTGTGCATGCGTGGTATCCCTTATTTGCCAGTCCTGAAAGGTTACTAAGAGTAGTCCAATCATTGATGGTTACAAACAGCAATGCTCGCAGGTCAAACTCTTGCTGTTTGTGCTCATCCCACACACGTACACCTTTTTTATTCCACAGCTGCAAAAGTTCATCAACTAATGGCCTTAGGTACACATCAATGTCGTTGCCGGGTTGCTTAGGGCCTTGGATGAGCACTGGCATCATAATGAACTTCCGCTTCATGCATAACCAAGGAGGAAGGTTATAGATACATAGAGTCACAGGCCATGTGCTGTGCTTGCTGCTGTGCTCCCCAAATGGATTAATGCCATCTTCACTTAAACCAAACCATAAGTTCCTTGGGTCATGTGCAAAGTCCGGCCACTCTCTCTCGATTTTTCTCCACTGTGACCCATCAACGGGTACTCTCAACTTCCCGTCTTTCTTACGGACTTCTTTGTGCCATCGCAACGACTTGGCATGCTCTTTGTTCTGGAAAAAACGTTTCAACCGTGGTATTATTGGAACATACCACATCACCTTGGCAGGAATCCTCTTCCTGGGGCGCTCGCCGTCAACATCATCACCAGGGTCATCGCGACCGATCTTATATCGCAATGCACTGCATACCGGGCATGCATTCAAATTCTCGTACTCACCGCGGTAGAGGATGCAGTCATTAGGGCATGCATGTATCTTCTGCACCTCTAATCATAGAGGGCAGACAACCTTCTTTGCTTCGTATGTACTGTCGGGCAATTCGTTGTCCTTTGGAAGCTTATTCTTCATTATTTTCAGCAACGTTTCAAATTCCGTGTCAGATACACCATTCTCTGCCTTCCATTGCAGCAATTTCAGTGTGGTACCGAGCTTTGTGTTGTCATCTTCGCAATTTGGGTACAACCCTTTTTTGTGATCCTCTAACATGCGCTGCAACTTCAACTTATCATTTTCACTTTCGCAATTTCTCTTTGCACCAGCAATGGCCCGACCAAGATCATCAGCGGGCTCATCTGATGCCTCAGCTTCTTCTTCTTCATTCTCTTCCCCCATTGTAGTACCATCATATTCAGGAAACCCAGGATAGTTGTCATCATCCTCTTCTTCTTCATTCGCTTCCATTAGAACCCCTCTTTCTCCGTGCTTGGTCCAACAATTATAGCCGGACATGAAACCAGACGTAAACAAGTGGAGATGAATGTGTTTTGAGCTAGAGTAAGTCTTATCATTCTTACACACACCACATGGACAACACAAAAAACCATCCCACTTGTTTGCCTCAGCCGCATGGAAAAAACTACGCACGCCATTGATGAACCGGGGAGAGCATCGGTCATCGTACATCCATTGCCGGTTCATCTTCATCACACAACACCAAAAAGACCAAATTAATACAAGTTCATACATAAAGTTCATACACACCTATTCTCATAAAACAACATACAACTATCTAGCTAAAATATTTAAATGCAACAACAAATGCGATCAAAATCGCAACTAAGGTAACAATTGATCCAACAGCATAATGATACCAAGCCTCTTTATTAATGGCATATTTTCTAATCTTTCTAATCATCAAGCGCATTGCATCCATCTTGATCTTGTGATCATCGACAACATCGGCAACGTACAACTCCAATTTCATCTTCTCTTCTTCAACTCTTTTCAATTTTCCTTTCAAATCCTCGTTTTCTTTTTCAACTAAATTTAACTTCTCGACAATAGGGTCGGTTGGCATTTCCGGTTCAACTACCTCCTAGATAAAAATATCTATGTCAACTTGATGGGCATAATTGTCGTTAACACGAAATGCAACAAATAGTTATAAAAGAGAATATACCACATCCGAATCGTAAACCGGACGAGGGCCGATGGGCACGGATATCAAAACCATGGCACCATATATAACAACAATCATACAAGTAAGAAAATTATGCAAGTAATTATCTAAATCATACTAATATGATTTTTTTATAAAAAGGATAAGAACACAAGAAGAGGATCACCAAGGTGGTGCCGGTGACGGGACGGTGCGGGCGATCGACGGTGGTTAGGACGGGGACGGGAAGGCACGCTAAGTAAACCACACCTACACATATGCAAACTAAGAAGTTAATTTGAGCTCAAATTGCATATAAATCAAAAAAACTACCACATAATTACACCCAAACTAAAACCCACAAATCACTATACTTATAAAGCACTGCACGAGCCGATCTAGCAATAAGAGATGAAATGACAGAGTTGCTAACCTTTGTGGACACTTGGATGGATTAGGGTGCCTCAAATCTTGACAAATCTTGGCAAAAATGGAGGGATGAGCTCGAGCTAGGGAAGAACAGAGAGGGGAATGGAGAAAACAGAGAAATGGGCTCGGGCTGGACAAAGGGTTTATATAGGGAAAGCTTTAGTCCCGGTTGGTTATACTAACCGGGACTAAAGGTCTACCTATAGTCCCGGTTTGTGATACAAACCGGGACTAAAGGGGTGGTGGCAGACTGGTGTCAGGCTGGGGCCCCCACGAGCCCTTTTAGTCTCGGTTTATCTCACAAACCGGGACTATAGGTTCCAAATGAACTGGGACTAATGGTGCCCGTGCCCCACGACCGCTCCTAGCCGTTGGAACCGGGACTAATGGTCACATTAGTCCCGGGCCAAAACCAAACCGGGACTAAAGGGGCAAACGTAAGGCATGTTTTCTACTAGTGTTATGATGCTCCTCGCAGTCTGGTCTGTTGGAACCTAGCTACTCCTTCCCAAATTTCTCATAATCCTACAACCTTCATCCTTATTGTAAGAGCAGATCTTGCATGCATATTATGGTGTCGACAACAAGCTAGTAGTTGGCCTAGATGATGCTCCGCGTGTTGCGGCGGGACATTAGTGGACCAAATATGAGAGTTGATGGGCGCTCTTAGAGGACAAAAATTGATTAAAAAAACAACAGAGAAAACAAATCAATTGGACCACTGAAACAGAATTATGATATTTTTGTAGTCTCCGAAGTAAGATACTTTGATAGCTCTAGCAAACCCCAGCTATCAAATGCCAAGTAATGTCACACTCAAATGGTAATTATCTTCAAAATATTGTCCTAAAAAGGAAGGTTGTATGCTTTTTGATGTTCCAGTTATAGACAGAAACAACCTTACAAAATCTGAGATGACGCTTTAACATGTGTCTTTAAGAAAACTATATATGGCAATTATATTTTTTCAGTAAAGAAGAATGGGGCAACATGAAGTAAATATTGTTACTATTTAAAAAAAATCATATACCATTTAGATCTGCAATTTCTAGCACTATATTTGGTGGTTGAGATCGGCAAACAACAAATTGTGGTAATGCAATAATATTTATTAAAAATAACCAAATGAACAGACAATCAAAAAACATCTTGAATGTTGGACATTGTTGTAATCTCATTGTGCTGCTCCATGTCTGCATTTTTTGGTACACCAGATTACCAAAAGGATAGGAAGTGGGAAATTTTTAATACATGAGAATATACATATGAGTTATTTCGAAGGTGGGTATTAATCACCGTAAACATATTGGGAAAGGAGAATTAGCAAGTTTATGGAGAACAAATTTTCAGAAACTGCAGCAACATGAGAAGGTAGAAAACCTTAATACGTGCCAAACTGAAAGATCTATGCATGATCAAAAATTTATAGAGTTTAATATAAGGGGTCAGCTAGGAACGGCCACCCTTCAACTCCATGTATTATAAGGAGTTAAAAAATAAAGGGAGTTAAGTTTTAAGGAATCGGTTAGAGCCGCTCTTAAGATCACTATTGACACAATGTCCTTTTTTCATTATATACTGAACGCTGCACCCTATACACTGCGGTTAGTATAACTCGATGAGCTGAGTAATACTAAACAATGCATCGGTGAGTTATTACAATTACACACAACACAAGAACTTCTCACGAGGAAAAAAAGAAGAAGAAAAGCATCACACAAAACACTCTCAAAAGGAAAAAACGGGAATGCAGGAGAGAGGCACTGGATATTGGGATCCACATATGCAATCAGAACTGGCACTAGTTCATCCTCATCCTAAACTGCTAGCGCCCATGGAAGAAGTTTCCAATCAAAGGCCACCTTGACAATGGCCCCCAGCTGAATTGAGTCTGGTGATTCATAGAAGCCCCCCATCTCGAAGGGCTGCACCTGAAAGAAGGTTTCCAGCGGCCGCCGTGACCCGTGAGATAGCAGGGATATTGTCATCTTTAGCGAGAAGTCGAGCGGCACCGTAACAATGCCTTGCCAGTGCAGTACCATGTGCGGGCCGCCGTCCGCTTGGACCCTCTGGTGCATTGGCTGCTCCTTGGTGATTGGGAGGTAGAGGCCCTCCGTGCCAACGGGGGTCCTTGTGTTGTTGTCCGTGAAGTAGGTGCTGCTGGTGGTAACCCATCCCTGAGAGATGTTTTCACAGTTATCAACTGTCACCCTTACCTTGATCTGCGCGGCCTTGCGGTACACGATGTACATCAGACGTGAATGGCCGATCATCGCGGTCAGGACCTCGTCGTACACATTATTGAGGAAATTGCATATGTTCCAGGAGAATTGGCCTGTGCTCAGTTGGTTACCCGTCAGTTGGTCCTTGAGGTCGACATCGATATCAGTGCAGCCGTACGCGGAGATAGAGCGACCCGGACCGTCTTGCTCAACCTCGAACCACGCCTGCAAGCAACTCACTATGTATGACTGGCCGGATGCAATTGCAAACAGGAGCGGAAACAAGATGAATGCATCGTGATCATACTACTACTGTATCTAGATTCTAGAAGCTAACCAGGGACTGGGAGTTGCTGGAGACGTGCTGATAGTCGTTCTTGCCCCCAGGGTAGATCATCTGAACACCAATGTTATCGGTAACGGTGATGCTCCCACATATGCGGTTCACTCGTCCCCTGTTGTTGGGTATGAAAACCCCCAAGATCTCCATGAGAGGTTCTTCCGGCACAAGGCGCCAGACTGGCTGGCGTGTGATCACCTCACCAACATCAGCATACCGAGGGTGTCGACGGCCCTTGTTGTTGTTGTTGTTGTTGTTATTGTTGTTGTTGTTGTTGTTGTCGTCGTCGTCGTCTTCTCGCCATGCCGGAGTTCCCCGCCGCCCTGCATCACCACTACTGAACAACACGACGACTAGTATCCTCTGGGCCTCTTCAGCGCTGGCTACACCCATCGTGCTAGCGCTGGTGCTTGGCCACATTTCAGGTGTAGTGGGCCCACGGCCACCTGGTAAGGACGGGCCATGTGGGTTGATAAGGGCTGAAGACGTGGCGCTCCAGTTCTTGATGTGGAGAATGCTAGTGGCATTGAGGCCACGACTTGGCTCCGGGAAATATCCGTCCCGACCAGATGCAACTCTGTAGGGGACCGTCCAGAGACCCACCATCTCCGTCCGGACACTCAGGTTCCGGATGGACTCGCAGAACCTTATGATCACCAGCAGCAGGTTCTGCGCTGTCCTGTGTTGGCTAGTCCCGGGGGCGTTTGTGGCTTGTGCCACTGGCAGCTCCCTAACAGCAGCTAGGAGGCGTTCCTGACCAAACTTTGGTCGCCGCCTATCCTGCGGTTGTGGCTGATGTGCTGCATCTTCTGGCAGTGCCTCCAAAATGAAACCGGGGTCTGCGGTTCCCTGCTCGCCTTGTTGCCTGGTGGCTCGCGCCATGGGGATGTAGTTGCAGCCAAAGGAGAGTGTCTTGCATTCGTCGTCCAGATAACGCGTAGTCTTCTGCGATGAGTCTGGCTGGAACTCGAACACGGTTTCGTACATGTTCTGGTAGCCGTGCAGATAGATCGTTGTAGCCTCGATGAAGAGTGTAATGCCGTAATGCTCATCACGGTTCCTGCCGGCAGTCAGGTTGATGACGATCCATCTCCGTCCAACTGCCGTTGGGCAGGGCAGACCGTCGCGCTACCGTAGTCCCACCAGTTCTGGAGGTGGCTCCGTAACCGCCTGGTGACTAGATCCATGAAAACTCGCTGAAGTTGCCGGTTTCAATGTTGAAGTCCTCGGTGAAAAGCACGCGGTCTCCTTTGCGGAAAGGGAAATTCCCCTTCTGTGGTTGACGATCGCCTGACATTTTGCTAGCTAGTAGCTGATAGTAAAACATCCGTATTATATATTACTCACACACATTACCTAGTAAAACTTGTTAGCCCCTTAAAAGCAGTATAGGAAATGAAGTAACCGTCTGAACTTCTTTAACAAAACACATTATAGGGCGTTTCTATGAACTAACTTCCTTGCAGCAGGAAACATGATATACATGATGGGTTCTTTTTTACGAGAAGAACATAACGCGCGGTATATTAAAACAATGCAATCTATTTCTGTTCAGGAATTCGGAACGTTGCAAACAGCAACAGCAACAACAAGATAAATACAATCTGTATCTCTCAGCATGTACGACATGGCTAGCTTTTTCCATATATCCTCAAAGGAGCGCCTTATAATAATTCCGAAATGAAAATTAAATATGCTTGTAGATTGTAATCCCGGCTATTTGGTGGAATAACGAGGTTCAATTCATCATTGAATTGTGATGAAAACAATTCTGCATACTTATAGTCACTCCAATTTCAGGCCAACATGGGTTAACGCATCCGCTGATGTTTCCTAATTCTTGCGTAGCCATCTCAAGAACTGCAAACAAAATCGATCTCCATACTAAATCACGTGTATCGACCGTTGTGATCAAAAGAGCTCACGGATGCAAAGATAAACTTGAAACACAATAATACATCTGGCAACAGACGTGACAGGGTATCTAACAAGGAGCTGCATTTGACAGTAGAATGACTCCCTAATCCAGACGAGCTGAAGTTGAGTTGCCTTCATCCTTCGCCACCCAAGACGGCTGCTCCAGTCTGATGCTACTCTTGAGTTCCGCTCACCACATAGTATGCTTTAGCATAAAAGCCGTCCAAATTGAGACGATTATTCCTTTCCACCCATTGGATAGTTGGTATATGCTCTGCACTGACATGCATGGAGTGGAACGACCACAGTTAGAGTAAAACCTTCAGCAAAATGTACGAGTTTGGAGCATATATGATTACATCACGTTGGGTATTAATAATCAATCTTATTGGGCATTTCTTACTATTTTTCTTGAAGAACAAAGACACATAGAAGAAAAAAAAAAGGATATATGTGCATATGCGGATGCACTCAAGATAAGGGTGCACTCGCTGAAATCCACCCATACCTCACATGATTGTACAGTAGTAGGCATTGGAGTTATAGCAGAGATACTATTTTGTACATTTTTAACGTAGTTAGTGAGAATCTCTTGCCTCTTTGCTGGCAAAGATTTTCATTCATATGCACTGATTGCAATGACGAGGCAGAGATGTTGATATGTTTGTGGCATACTTGTCAAAGGAAGGAGGTTATGGCTGGGAGGCAGACACTTCCCAACGAGTGGAAGAGAGACCTCTCAATTATTCATGAAAGAGAAGGGTGCAGGCCCCCTGGACTGACCACCACTTACTCTGAATCACTCAAGTTTTGCAATTCGTCCGAAGTTTCAGTCTGAACCTGTGGACTGACTCTGATACAACAATACGTGTGGTTGGCTGCCCAAAGGATTAGCAACAACTTCTTGCAATAGGGCAGAGCTGCTTGATGTTAGTGCAAGGAGGCATGCACACGCGTCAAAAATAGCAGGCATGCACACAAAATTGATGAGCGTTGATTTTCTTGCTAGGCATGGTTTATTCAGAACACTGGATTTTCTATCTCACCGAGATTTTCTCAAGCCAGACTTGAGCCTTCGCCTGCTTTGATCTAGCTGCATGATGTATGTCTATGACGTGGTGGGCCCCAGTTTACAGAGACGGCACACTCAGATTTGCCCCCGATTCCCTCTCCACAGCTCGTCGTTGTGATACCGATTCCAATGTCACCTTTTTTTTTGGATAAGGAGGAGCGTATCCCCCGGCCTCTGCATCAATCGATGCATGCAGCCATTTTATTGAACAGAATCAAACCGAGGTCTTAAATCCACAAAGCGCTCAAGCGCTGAACGAAAAGTATGAAAAAAATAATAAATAGACTGCCACAACCGGCGAAACTAAAAGTAGACTACGATGCCTATACATCTAGCCTATTATTAGCATACCATCCAAACCGGTTGAAGATAACTCGTGCGACCATCTCCCACCGGTTGCACCCAGTAGCCATAAGCTCCCTGGAGTCCGCATGACTGAGTAACGACCACGTACGGATCCAAGACGTTGCTCTAAAGATAATCTGTAAAAAGTTATTGAAATTCTTGCCATTAAAAACCATATCATTCCTGGTATTCCATATAGCCCAAAATAAAGCACATATCCCAATCCTGATAAGATTCACTATTGTAGCGTCTACTCCATCGAGCCACGTTCCAAATAACGAACTAATACATGTTGGTGGGTTAACAATAAAGGCTATATGAACAGTTCGCCATAAGAGTTTTGCAAGCGGACAATCTAGAAAGAGGTGTCTTGTTGTTTCATTTTGATCACAATAGCAACAATTAGGCCTGCCTACCCAGCTTCGTTTTACCAAGTTATCTTTGGTTAATACCACACCCTTGTGTATAAACCACATGAAAATTTTAATCCTGAGCGGCACTTTGATTTTCCAAATATGTAATGATCTCGAGAGTGGTCCGGTGTTTATCAGATCCGTGTACATGGACTTTACTGAGAATACACCATTCGTAGCTAAAATCCAACGAACACTATCTGTCTGGTCAGAAAGTTGCACTTGCATCAGTCTCCTGACCAGATGTAACCATGCATCCCAGCGTGCTCTCACTAAAGCTCGCCGGAATTGCATATTGAGAGGTACCGATTGTAGTACCGTGGCCACATACTCCTCTTTACGTTGCGCAATATTATAAAGCGAATGATATTGAAGTGCTGGAGTATCCCCAAGCCAAGTGTCTTCCCAAAATCTTGTTGAGGAACCATCACCAACTACAAATTTCACCCTCTGAAAGAAAGTCACCTTTATCTTCATTAACCCATTCCAGAAAGGTGAGTCATTTGGTCTAGCTGTAACCTCGGCTAAAGTTTTGGAATGTAGGTATTTATTCTTCAATATTTGATCCCACATCCCTTCGGTCTCTGTAGATAACCTGTAAAGCCATTTGCTAAGCAAGCATCTGTTCTTCACTTCTAGATTTTCAATGCCAAGACCCCCTTGGTCTTTTGGTCTGCATATAATATCCCATCGTGCCAGTCTGTATTTCTTCTTAGCCTCATCACTTTGCCAGAAGAAACGAGATCTGTAAAAGTCTAATCTTTTTCGTACCCCTACTGGTAGTTCAAAGAAAGACAAGAGGAACATCGGCAGGCTTGTTAAAACCGAATTTATTAACACCAGCCTCCCTCCATACGACATAGGCTTGTCCTTCCAGCAACTTAGCCTTTTTTCAAATCTATCCTCAATACATTTCCATTCCTTATTCGTCAGTCGTCTATGATGAATAGGAATCCCAAGATAGCTAAACGGTAGTGATCCCATTTCACATCCAAATAGCTGCCTATAAGCATCTTGCTCCTCCTTTGACTTCCCAAAGCAGAATAGTTCGCTTTTGTTAAAATTAATTTTTAGCCCAGATAACTGTTCAAATAAGCACAGAAGTAGTTTCATATTCCAATGTCAGCTCCCCCTCCAAAACTCCGCGAGCGCGTGTTGTGTGTGTGCGCGCGCTCTCGTGGATTCTGGACCTCCGCGCAACAACTAGCAGCAGCCGTGCGCATGAGGTGTCCGACAAAATGCCGGGATCGGGTGTTCATCGCTGTTTTACGGTGGCATTATCTATTAGCCTACAGTCCTTTTTTAATGCGATTGAAGATAGTTTCGGGCCTGCTTGCCTCGTTGCTTTTTTTTAGAAAAGGAGGATGTACCCCCGGCCTCTGCATCTGGGCGATGCATGCAGCCATTTTATTAATTATTCACAAAGACCTTACAAGGTAATACATCAGTAAGCCTGAAACCACCATCTTGGGAACACATGTCGCTACTCCTATCCCTTTGATGAAGGGGTGCCGAATGTCCGAGTTTAATACTAAACAGACATTGCAACAAAAATCCTAACATCTAAAGCCGGATGTCCCAACCAAGCCACAATACATGGACTGGGGCACACACGGTCCGGCGCACTTCCAGTGGGCACCACATGCGCTCGCTACAAGGGTCGTCACCTCCGTCTTCCATCGATCCATCTTCAGAGCAGATACCAACGCATCGACCTTGCCAGGCCTCTCTGCCATCGACGCCACCACGACGCCAGACAACGTCGTCCCCTGCCTCGTTGGTTGCTGGTGAAGATTTTTCTTTCATATGCACTGATTGCAATGCCGACGCGAAGATGTTGATTGGTGCACTGATTGACATGTTTTTGGCTTACCTTTCAATGGAAGGAGGCTATGGATGGGCGGTCGGCACTTCACAACGAGTGGAAGAGAGACCTCTGAATTTTCCATGAAAGCAAAGGGTGCAGCCCGCCAGTTCAATTGTGCAAGTCATCGGTCAACCTCCAAGGAAGAGTCCATCAAACAACCTCCAAGGAAACTTCGGCGGAAGAGTCTCTCAAGTATGTGGGTCATCAATGGCCACTCAGTCATTCACAAGTGGGCTTCATCATATCCTTGTGAGCTGTTCATGCGTCAAGGCGTAAAGCTATATGTTACAACAACCTCTTGCATGGTCTATTCTTCTGTTCCTTGGCTCTCATTCTACCTCTGAAACCTTCAATGGCGGAAATAGCAGCAATTGGATGGGGAGTTAGCGCCGTAGGTTGGTTCGTCTCCCCATACATCACCAGGCTCCTGGACAAAGCCTACACCCACATGAAACCAGGCAAATCAAGGAAGAAGATTCGATGCCTGGTGAACCACACCGTCCCTCGGCTCAAACTCATTCTAGAAGCAGCAGAGAGCAGTGAACATAAGCATCTCTTTGAGGAGTTGCTATCGCATCTCAGATCTGCTTTCTATGCCACTGAAGACATCCTAGACGAAGTTGAGTACGTTCGTCGACACAAGAGTGGGAGTAAGCACAAATTAGATTCATGTGACATTGGCCCCTCAAACCAGGTTCTTTTCTTTCTATCCTTGACAAATACACATGCTTTAATTTCTACGCAACTCATCACAAGCAAGCCTTTTGTCTTTACCGTATTACTCCT
Organism: Elymus sibiricus; assembly: GCA_039707655.1. NCBI lineage: Eukaryota > Viridiplantae > Streptophyta > Magnoliopsida > Poales > Poaceae > Elymus > Elymus sibiricus. The sequence continues at coordinate 13,806,611 of CM077673.1, read as the reverse complement.
TCCGTCCCATAATATAAGAGCGTTTTTGACACTCTTATATTATGAGACGGAGGGAGTAGTTAGGTAATGTGGTCGTGTGGATAGGGTAGTTTTGGATAGGAGTCTTTCCATCCCATAATTTTGACCAATATATCCAAACATGCCTCTGTTAGGAATTGGCAAGAGAATATGAACTAAAGATCATAAACAAGGACACGAAAAATTTACATGTCTGCAGCTAAACAACTTAATATGGGGTTAGGAACATGAAAATAAATGGCTTTATCTTCAGAGGGATCTGCTAGTTTACCAGCTATTGAAGCTGAGGGACGAAAAATAGACCTGGACCACAATGGATGGACCAAAAAATAATTCCTAATTTATTTAGGCAGTCTTCCTAATTTAATTAGGCAGTCTGTTGGAGTTAAACACGACTTAATCCCCCGTCGGCCGGTGTGTGTCCGATTCGTGTATGTGCATGTATCCTGGTACAACTAGAATTAGCAAACCGAGTAGTATTGTTGTTAGCTAGCTAGTTCACTATATATATACGTGTACCCGGGTTGTAAACACACCACCGGGAATCAATAAAGCAAGTAACAATAGGTACGATACGTACCTGTGGCAATACTCCGAGAGATTCTTCTGCATGCGTTCACTAGTAGAAAAAGGCCCATTTGTCCCGGTTTCAGAGGCCCATTTGTTCCGGTTCTGGAACCGGGACTAAAGGGTCGGGACTAAAGCCCAAAACCTTTAGTCCCGGTTTGCTTACGAACCGGGACCAAAGGCCCACCACATGGCCGCTGCGGGGAGCCCAGGCAGGAGGACCTTTAGTCCCGGTTGGTAACACCAACCGGGACCAAAAGGCATCCACGCGTCAGCATCTGGCAGGAGCTGGGTTTTTTTTTTTTTAAGGGGGGGTTAGGGGTTTTGTAGGGTTAATTTAGGGGTTTCATATTGTGTTAGCTAGCTAATAGAGAGAAGTGTCCTCTCTTTCTCCGTGCTTGGTCGACGCTAGCTACTATAGAGAGAACTCGACACGCTAGCTAGTAAGCAAATGAAGGAACCATTAAGTACATAAGATTGTCATGAACATATACAGAGAGAAGTGATCGACCTCTCTTTCTTCGAGAGATTGGTCGAACAACAAGTTTTCGTATATCTATCCGACGCTACTACATATATACAATATAACATCTTTTACAATCCCTAACATCATGTACCTAAGATCCAATCACAAATTCGCATGGTATTCTCCGTCTTTAGGTATGACGTGGTCAAGAAAGAATCCGGCCAATTCCTCTTGAATTGCTCGTATGCGATCATGTGGTAGGAGTTCATCCCGCATCTGCCAGATCTAATTTAAAGAAGGGGGTCAATACATGCATATATATGAATAAAACTCAACACAATTGATGGTAATATATAAAATAAAATTGTGAATATTATTTACGTACTTCAAATTGTTTGTCAGAGAAGCCCTGCTCAGAGGTCGAGTGGCGAATGAACTCGCATACGTAGTATGCACATAAAGAAGTCCCTTCTTTCTGGTACAAGCACTTTACGAGAATAGAGTTCAATCAAACTGATAAGCAAGCATGGTAATGATATATTGATGAAAATTTGAATCAATTAGAGATGCGCGGAACTAGCTAGTACTACTTACTTTGGGGTGCGTAAATCGCAACTCCGAGTTTAGACCGGGAACCTTTCGGGTGAACTTCTTCCAAACCCTGCCAGGCAAAGAAAATAATTACTTGATATCAGGAAATTAATGAAAGTTGCATGCCGATATGGTCCCGGTATTGACTGAACTTACTTCTTGAGCATTACAGTCATGTCCGCATAATTCTCGGGATCTTTACGTCTCGAGTCTAAGACAGTTACTAATGCCCCGTCAAGCTTAATGGATAGCAGAATAAAGTGGTAACTGCGCACGCATATATAACTCATCAATTACATTACTTAACCTCGAGTAAGCGAAACCGAGTATACAGAGAAGACAGCAACACTCACTTGAAGTTGTAAGGAAAGAGTATTTCCCTTTTGTTTTGATGTATAAGGAACGACTTTAGCAAGTTCTTCTCGGTCTCTTTGATTGAGTTTCGTACCGTCCATTCATTTACGGCATGTGGGCTAATGAACCCAACGTCGAAGATTTCTAGTTTTTTGCATTCGACGATCTTCAATCTGCATAATATAGTGAGGATAATTATATATACATGCAATGAACAAGCTGAGCTAGAGACTTAACTATAGAAGTAATACTTACAGACAACAGGCAGTCATGAGTTGTTTGTCGAGGGCCCGTTGATTGTATAACTGAAATAACTCCACAAATTCAACAGGCATCACGGAAAGTCCAATGAATTCGTGCTCTGGTTTCATTGCCATATACATAGTGTCTCTCCCAGACTCCCTGCAGGTTTTCATGTACCACTCATGCAATTTGTACATCATCGTTGTTAGAGGAGGATGATCAGGTTTGACGAGAGGCTTCCCATGCAAGTATTCATATTCTTCTTTTGTTACCTCAGCCGTTTGAAAAATTACATCATCCCCCAAGTAATCACCAGGATTGGTACCGGGCACCATCCCCGGATGATTAGCGACGATATCGCTAGACACCTTGAGCGGGGGGCACGATTGCTTCTCCTGTTCGCCGAGCTGGGGAATTGTTTTCCCACTTCTTCGTTCTGCTAACCTTGCATCACTAGAAGTACTTCCCGACCGCCGCGCTTCTTCATATGTCTTTTTAATAATCCGGACATAGTTGGAATCCGGCGGAGGCGGTGGTGGTCGCTTCAGGGCATCGATAGTGGCAGTCATAATCACGTGGCAGTCATGAGACTTTAGGTTCTGGAACTTTTTCTCTGCCATATTTATAATTCCCTTTATATTCGACGAGAAGCCAGACGGGACCTTCATACTGAGCAGGCATTCAAAGAAGATTTCCTTCTCTTCTTTGGTAAGAGCGTAGCTGGCAGGACCTTCATACTGCTTTGGATGCATGCCGTCTTTTTCATACACACGTTGCTGTTCCTCCCGTGCCTCCGGTGTATCTCTTGTCTTCCCATACACTCCCAAGAAGCCTAGCAGGTTCACGCAAAAATTCTTCGTCACGTGCATCACGTCGATTGCAGAGCGGACCTCTAGGTCTTTCCAATAGGGTAGGTCCCAAAATATAGATTTCTTCTTCCACATGGGTGCGCGTCCCGCATCGTCAGTCGGAACAGATAGTCCACCAGGACCCTTTCCAAATATTACTTGTAAATCATTGACCATATCAAGTATGTGATCACTAGTACGGAGGGCGGGCTTCTTCCGGTGATCTGCCTCACCTTTGAAATGCTTTCCTTTCTTTCGACATTGATGGTTGGTCGGAAGAAATCGACGATGCCCCAGGTACATATTCTTCCTGCATTTGTCCAAATATATACTGTCGGTGTCATCTAAACAGTGTGTGCATGCGATCCCTTGTTTGTCTGTCCTGAAAGGTTACTGAGAGCAGGCCAATCGTTGATGGTTACAAACAGCAACGCATGTAGGTCAAATTCCTCCTGTTCGTTCTCATCCCACACACGTACACCTCTTCCATTCCATAGCTGTAAAAGTTCATCAACGAATGGCCTAAGGTACACATCAATGTCATTGCCGGGTTGCTTAGGGCCTTGGATGAGCACTGGCATCATAATGAACTTCCGCTTCATGCACAACCAAGGAGGAAGGTTATACATACATAGAGTCACAGGCCATGTGCTATGCTTGCTGCTCTGCTCCCCAAAAGGATTAACGCCATCTGCACTTAAACCAAACCATACGTTCCTCGGGTCACCTGTAAAGTCGCTCCACTTTCTCTCGATCTTTCTCCACCGCGACCCGTCAGCGGGTGCTCTCAACTTCCCGTCTTTCTTACGGTCTTTTTTGTGCCATTGCATCCACTCGGCATGCTTTTTGTTTCTGAACAGACGTTTCAACCGTGGTATTATAGGAGCATACCACATCACCTTGGCAGGAACCCTCTTCCCGGTGCGCTGGCCCTCAACATCACCAGGGTCATCTCTTCTGATCTTATACCGCAAGGCACCGCATACCGAGCATGCGTTCAAATCCTCGTACGCACCGCGGTAGAGGATGCAGTCATTAGGGCATGCATGTATCTTCTGCACCTCCAATCCTAGAGGGCATAGAACCTTCTTTGCTTCGTACGTACTGCCAGGCAATTCGTTATCCTTTGGAAGCTTATTCTTCATTATTTTCAGTAGCGAACTAAATCCCTTGTGAGATACACCATTGTCTGCCTTCCATTGCAGCAATTCCAGTGTGGTACCGAGCTTTCTGTTGTCATCTTCGCAATTTGGGTACAACCCTTTTTTGTGATCCTCTAACATGCGATCGAACTTCAACTTCTCCCTTTCACTTTCGCATTCTCTCTGTGCATCAACAATGACCCGGCGAAGATCATCATCGGGCACATCATTTGGTTCCTCTTGATCTTCAGCTTCCCCCATTGCAGCATCACCGTATTCAGGGGGCGGGTAGTTGTCGTCATCCTCTTCTTCTTCGTTGTCTTCCATCATAACCCCTCTTTCTCCGTGCTTGGTCCAAACATTATAGTGTGGCATAAAACCCTTCTGAAGCAGGTGGAAGTGAAGGGTTTTATAGTTGGAGAAAGCCTTCGTATTCTCACAGACAGTACATGGACAATGCATAAAACCATTCTGCTTGTTTGCCTCAGCCGCTTCGAGAAAATTATGCAGGCCCTTAATATACTCGGAGGTGCGTCGGTCACCGTACATCCATTGCCGGTTCATCTGCGTGCATATCATGAATAGAGAAGTGACCAAATTAATAGAAATTCATCATCACATTAAAGCCAATGTACAGCAGTGACCAAAATAAATACATAACGTTCATACATAGTTCTCATTATTGAACAACATATAGCTCTCTAGAGCATCTAATTAAAACATACATTGAAACTATAAAATTTAAATGCAACAACAAATGCGATCATAACCGCAACTAAGGTACCAATTGATCCAACGGCATAATGATACCAAGCCTCAGTATGAAAGGCATATTTTCTAATCTTTCTAATGTTCAAGCGCATTGCATCCATCTTGATCTTGTGATCGTCGACGACATCGGCAACATGCAACTCCAACTTCATCTTCTCCTCTTCAACTCTTTGTAATTTTTCTTTCAAGTAATTGTTTTCTTTTTCAACCAACACTACTGGAATCAGCTAATTTGCCGTCTGCCAGTTCTTTGCCGTCAGCTGGTGGACGGCAAAGAAGCTCTTTGCCATCCGTTTCCAGAAAACAGATGGCAAAGAACTAGCAGACGACAAAGAAGCTCTTTGCCATCAGCCGCTTCTTTGCCGTCTGCTAGCAGACGGCAAAGGAGATTTGCCGTCAGCAAGCAGACGGCAGAGAGGGAGGTGGGCCCACAAACGAGCTGCTTACAAAAAACCCTTACGGCCCCCCTCTTTGCCGTCTGCTAGCAGACGGCAAAGAGCAAAAAGGCCGACGGCAAAGGCGGGACAGACGGCAACGGTTTGACTTAACTAACGGCCGCGCCCCACCCCGCCTCTCTCTCTCTCTGTTTCTCTCCCTCTCCTCCCCGCCGCCCCACCACCCCGCCGCCCCACCGGCCCACCGTCCACCGGCGCCACCGCCGCCCCCCGGTGCCCCCGCCGCCGCGCCCCACCGCCCTGGAGCCCTACGGCCCCGTCGCCACCGCCGCCCGTCGCCCCACCTGCCTGCCGTCCCACCGACCCACCGCCCCGGCTGGTGCCCTGCGGCCCCCCTCCGCCCCTGCCACCCGCCGCTCCCCTGCGCCCGAGCGCCCCTGTCCCCTAAGCCCCGCCGCCACCGCCGCCCCAGCGCTCCCCCGGCCCTCCCCGGCGCTCCCCCGCCCCTCCCCGACGCTCCACCGCCCCTCCCCGGCGCTCCCCCAACCCTCCCCGACGCCCCCCTGCCTCGCCCCCCTCTGGTGAGCTCTTCCCCCCTCTCCTCTTTTTTCTGTTTTTTTGTTTTTAGTTTAGGTTTAGATTATTAGGTATTAGGTTAGGTTTGGTTAGGGTTAGAGTTTAGTTTATTAGGTTAGAAAAGAAAAAATCTAGAAGAAAAAAATAAGAAAAAAATAAGGAAAAAAGGAAAAAAAGAAGAAGAAGAATAAAAAAGAGGAGAGGAGGAGAAGAAGAAAGAAGAAGAATATAAGGAAGAAGAAGGAAAAGAAGAAGGAAAAGAAGAAGAAGCGAGAGGCTTATACGTTGGGGGAGGTGGTAGAGAGTTCACTCAAATCATAGAATAACATGTATTTTCACTAAAATTTAAAACTGGAATGAGATGTCCTCAGGAATAGAGGGCACACAAATTGTATCAGATCTTTATTGGTGGTGTGGGGTACTAGAATGAGAAGTATTCATTTTCAATATTTAATGGTACTTAAATCACTGTTATCAACGCGGTATTTGTAGTTTGGGAACTCAATTTGGTAAGGAAGGGGATCATTTTTGTTTTTGAGCATTGCATCAATTGTCTTGCTCATCGATAAGGTCAAAATTGTGATTTTTGCCTCAAAGGAGGAAAAAAATAACTGAACCCACTATATGCTTACATTGTGTCAGAGTACATTTTGCTTTCACATGACACATCACATGATGATACTTGACTGAGATTCGGTAATAGTGTTAGTTTGACCTAATTTTCAGTAAGGTCAAAACAGTGAGTTTTGCCCCAAAGCAGGTGAAAACTAACTCATCCCATTGTATGCTTAAATGGTGCCATACTACATTTTTTTTACATGACAAATCCACACGATGTCATTGTTTTAAAAAAATCACTTGCAGATTCAATGTCATGTGGAATATGTGTATTCTACGTTTTTATAGTAACATGGCCTCTTTTAAGTGCCTCATATGTTTTCGTATATTTTTCAAAGAAAAGGAACATGGAGATAGTGCGACATATAGTTTTTTTGCCAGGAAAATAGAAACATGGTTATTTTATGTTTTATGGAACAAATTACTAGTGCTCCCGTCCATCTTGATACCTACTAGGGTATTCTTCTTCGATGGTGTGTCTTAGTACGAAAAAGCATCGGAAATTAGGAGGGGGACTTATATGATGAGGAAAAAGTGGCACAGAATTCACTCGAATGATAGAATGACATGTATTTGTCATGAATTTTTAAAACTGAAATAGAGGGCGCAAAAAAATGTACCGGATTATAGTTGGAGGTGGGGTACTAGAATGAGATCTATTCATTTTTCAATAAGTAATGGTACTTACACCACTGTTATCAATCCACTATTTGTAGTTTGGGAACTTAGTTTGGTTAGGCAGGGGATGAGTTTTGTTTCTTAGCACTGCATCAATTGTCTTGCTCAATGACTTGATAATCCTTAAGATAAATATAATTTAGTAATCATATTTTGATGCTTGACAAATAACATATTCAAATTTTCAATGGAAAATTACCCGTGCTTCATTATACGCGTGCATATATATTATTAATTAGTTCATGTTATTCGGTATTCAAATTTTGTACTAATTTCGTTTACTCTTTGTCATTGCAGGTGTTGACAGATGGTGGGCGCGGGTCGAGAGCGCTCCGAGCCTCCTTCCTCGGCGCGTGCTGGGAGGGGTGCTATTATTCCGCCCGAGCACCTCCAGAGAGCGCTGGTACACAGTATGCAGACACCGGAGGGCGCTCCTTCTTCGGCCGGGAGAGGTCGGGGGAAGACGAAGAGGGGTGCTAGAGGTGGACGTGGCGGCGGGAGAGGTAGGAAGGCTGCTGTGCCTTCCTCGCCGCCACCCCCAGCTGATTCTCCCGACCACAGGAGTGCTCCATCTCAGGTGGACCCGTCTGACTTGGACCCATCTCGGACTCCGGTCCACGAGCCTCGGGCCGCCGAGCCTTCGTCCCAGGAGACTCCGGTCCCAGAGTCTTCGTCCCAGGAGACTCCGGTCGCAGAGTCTTCGTCCCAGGAGACTTCGGTCCCAGAGTCTTCTTCCCACGTGACTCTGGAGGCTAGTGGCCATGCTGATGGTGGCGAGGACAGCTTTTTTGAGGATAGCTATAGCGAGGGCGAGCTGGTTGAGGAGGGCAAGAAGGTCTACCAGCGTGGTGGTACAAAGCTCCCGCCCGTGCCGGCGACCCGCGATCAGAGGTGGTTGATTGAGCCTAATGGGGAGAAGTAAGTGCATTTACTCTTTTTTAACCTTTTGCCTTCATGTTTCTTCAAATTAATATCTAATGTGTTGGCCTTGTCATACTGCAGGGGTAGGAAACACGCCCCTGGTGTCCGCAGGCCCAACCAGGTCCATGGTGTGCTTCTCCGGCACCACTTCCCGGGGTGGGTCACGTTGCCCGGTGAGGGTGAGGTTCGACAGCTAGGACTGAGCTGGGAGCTGTACGTGGCTGCCCCGGCCCCGCCGGAGGAGAGGGTCGACGATGTCTTGTACAAGACGGTGGCCGACATTGTGATCCAGCGGTTTTGGGTAATTTCTCCTTTACCGAATTAAAAATCAACAACACCTAGTGATTGTACTAATCAGTGTTGTCTTGTTTGATTGCAGACCTTCTACAGGTGTCTTGAGGAACACGAGGCGGACGCGGCTATTGTTCTCGTAGCCGAGTGCAAGCGCCTATTTCAGAACTTACGACACGAGGCTCGGGTGCAGGCTGTTCGAGACTACTACGCCTCGACTAACATTAAGAGGGCCAAGAAGAAGTGCCGCTCCAAGTTTCCGAGTAAGGAGAAGTACATGAAGGTAATTACCTATTCTTATGGCCTTGTACTTAGTTTCCTTGATTTGTTTCGTAGGCGTAGCGCTGAAATTTCTCTTGTCTAACTTAGGTGCCCCCGAGATGGTGTGCGGATATGATGGACTGTTGGGAGGCGTTGGTGGATGAGTGGTGCTCTTCCCACTGGCTAACCGTCCACAACAAGGCCAAGGATAATCGTGCCCAAATGAAAGGTGTGCCACACCATCAAGGGAGCTCCAACCTGTTTGAGTCCGGGGATCACTGGGTATGTGGTTTGCTTCATCATTCATGCAATTTCATTCTTCATGCTAGCTTGAGCCCTTAACTAATATTATGTTCCTCTCTTTTAGGCGCGACACAACAAGAAGGAGGTGCCACCGCTGTTCGACCTCTATGCCATGGCCCATACTGCCCCGTACAAGAAGGCCAAGTCATTCTCTGAGGATGACCTCGATAATCCAGAGAGCTTCAGCAACATCTCCTCCCACAACAAGCTCGTGAGGTACAGAGATGAGGGGAGGAGGAGGAAAGGGGAGGACTTCAACCCGAGCCAGAGTCCTTTTGATCCAGAGCTCGTGATGATATCTGGTGGCGGGAGGCCCCATGGCTCGATACCCATTGGGGATGGACTGATACATTGTCCTAGAACTCTCCCGGAGATCAAGAAGCGCCAGACGAGCTCCGATCCTGAGATAAGGCCTCGTCCACGGCCAATGGAGCTCGCCATCGAGGCTAGGGCCCAGGAGCTTCTCGCGGAGGCAAACAGGCAGGCGGTGGAGAGGGAGAGGGAGCTGGAGGAGAGGACGGCTAGGCTGTTCGAGGAGGAGAGGAACCGGAACGACGCGTCTCACCAGGCCCTATACGACCTCCTCATGGTAAGTTTCTCCTGCATATTAGCCAAATCATGCACGTAATGTTCGTTTCATCACTAACTAATATGACTGACTCGTGAAAACAAAATGTGCAGACCGTGTGCCAGAACAACGGTCAGGCCCCTCCGCCGATGCCCCAGATTGGTATAGCACCCACGGTGAGTTTCATTTGAATGGTCATTAGTTACTAGTATTCACATTTGAGTTGCATCATGCTAACGAGACATTGCAAATGATCTTTGGTGCAGCATTCCTCCCGACAAGCATCGACCGATCCTTCTGCGTCTGCCGCAACCCCGACCGGTCATTCTCCGTCTCACACTGGTGCAAACCCGACCGGTCCTTCACCTCCGTGATGATGGTAAGTTTTCCCAAGTGTTCTGCTTAACAAATGCATACTTAGCTTAAGAAATGACCTATTTAGCTCCAAAATGACCTAGACTTAGCTTATTTCCTCGAAAATGACATAATAACCTTACTTAGCTCCAAAATGACATATTTTACCTAGGATAGATATAAAATGACCTACACTTAGCATTTTTCGTCCTAAATGACTTAATATGCTTAGTTAGCTAAAAAATGGCATAACTACCTAGGATAGCTCCAAAATGACCTATACTTAGCTTATTTAGTTCATTTATGACATACTTAGCATACTTAGGTAAAAAATGGCATGATAACCTTGGTTTAGCTCCAAAATGACATAGACTTAGCTTATTTTCCTCGAAAATGACATAATAACCTTACGAAGCTCCAAAATGACCTATTTACCTAGCTTAGCTCTAAAATGACCTACACTTAGCATTTTTACCTAGCTTAGCTAAAAAATGGCATTTTTACCTACCTTAGTTAGAAGAAGAAGAAGATAAAGAAGAGGAGAGGAGAAAAAGAAAGAGAAGAAAAATTCTTCTTCTTCTTCTTCTTCTAGCTAGTCTTCTTCTTCTAGTCTTCTTCTTCTTCTTCTTCTTCTTCTTCTTCTAGCTAGTCTTCTTCTTCTAGTCTTCTTCTTCTTCTTCTTCTTCTTCTTCTTCTAACTTTCTTCTTTCCCAATTTGCAGATTTGCTTTCGATGAGGAAGCTTGCGTTGATGGAGTCTACTCTTCTTCTTGTGCTTCCTTTTTGTTTTGATTTTGTAGGATGAACAATGTGAAACTTGCTACCTATATATGTATGTATGGATGAAACCATTGTATGCTTGTTGTTGGATATGTTGGCTAGCTATATATGTTGCATATGGACTTTTCATTTGGTATGTATATATATGTGTTGGATGATCATATCCATATGGCAGGGATATGATTTGGTATGTATATGTGTTGTTATGCTTCTTGAAAGTATTTTCAAATGTGTATATATATATATATATATGTGAAATTCTGTGAAATTGAATGAATTTAAGAAAAAACAGAAAAAACAGGGGCTGTACAGCCTCTTTGCCGTCTGCTGGCAGACGGCAAAGACCTTTGCCGTCTGCCAGCAGACTGCAAAGATGCCACGTGGCAGCTACCTGTGCACCTTGGGTGCACTGGGCTGGCCTATTTGGCAGCTTTGCCGTCAGCCAGCAGACGGCAGCTTTGCCGTCCGCCAGCAGACGGCAAAGCACGGCCCTAAGCTGCCACGTGTGCCGTCCATGCCCTTTGCCGTCTGCTGGAAGACGGCAAAGACCTTTGCCTCTTTGCCGTCGGCCAGCAGACGGCAAAGTGGTCTTTACCGGAGCTTGTTCAGCCGGATGTGGTGCCGTCTGCTGGCTGACGGCAAAGACCTTTGCCGTCCGCAATGCATGCCTTTGCCGTCAGCCATGGCCGACGGCAAAGTTGCTGATTCCAGTAGTGCAAATTTAACTTCTCGACAACAATTTCTATGTCGGTTGGAATTTCCGGTTCACATACCTCCTAGATTAAAAAATCTATGTCACGTTGGTCGGCATAATTGTCATAAACACTAAATAAAACAAATAGTTATAAAAGATAATATATACCACATCCGAATCATAGACCGGACGAGGGCCGACGTGGGCGGATACCATGACCATGGCACTATATAATAACAAACAATAATAAAAGTAAGAAAATTACACAAGTATCTATCTAAATGATACAAGTAAGAACTTTTTTCTTTTAGAAAGAAGATAAGAAGAAGAGGCTAACCACGGTGGTGCCGGCGCCGAGATGGGCGCGGGCGATCGACGGCGGTGAGGACGGGGACGGGACAGGACGGACCGCCAAACCTAAACAAATCTTGAGGAAAATGGAGCTTGGACAAGGAGCTTCGAGAGGAGAAAGCTTAAGTGTGGTTCGGGAATTTCATCGAACACCTCATGTGCATAGGAGGTGAGCTAGAGCACCACAAAGCTCTCCCACGGCCGGCCGAAAAAAGTGAGCAGTGCATTGCTCTGCTCGCGGGCAGGGGGTATATATAGGCCGACATTTGGTCCCGGTTTGTGGCTGGAACCGGGACTAAAGGACACCATTTGGTCCCGGTTCCAGCCACAAACCGGGACCAGTGGTTGTGGGCCAGGAGCCAAGCCCATTGGTCCCGGTTCGTGTCTGGAACCGGGACCAAAGGGGTCAGACGAACCGGGACCAATGGCCCACAAGGTCCGGCCGGCGCCCTGGCCTCACGAACCGGGACCAAAGGGGTCAGACGAACCGGAACCAAAGCCCTGTTATGTACTAGTGGTTGTGTTACGGCCGGCTAGCCGCTGTGCACGTGTGCGTCTTTTGGCGTTGGTGATTGCATTGCTTGCGGAAGGATTGATCGATTGCGAGAGGCTAGCTTTGCACTACGGCGTGTCTCGACGTAAAGGACTTCGTCGAGTTCGTCAGCGAGCTTCATTCGTCATCGTTTGTCGTCGGTTGTCGTCTGTCGCCGGAAAGTACTCGGTGACGTGGTGTGGGCCAACATAGTCTTAAACAAGAGGAAATTGTTAGAGAATGAGCAACTACATTCACAGGAGGGCTAAAGGCCAATACATATACATGTGTGGTAAAGTGCAAGAAACCCCTTATACAATGGGGATAAACTGAAAAAGGGACTATACACATCTAACACCCCCCCTCAAACTCATGGTGGATCAACCACACTGAGTTTGGAGAGAAAGAACCCGTGCTGCGCTCGAGTCTGTGCCTTTGTGAAGAAGTCCGCCAACTGTGACTCAGAAGGCACATAGTGAAGAGCAAGAACTTGATCTTGCACAGCCGCACGGAGAAAGGAGGCATCCACACCGATGTGCTTGGGGAGCTCATGCTTCACCGGGTCACGCGCAATGCTGATAGCACCTGTACTATCGGACAGGAGTGGAGTCGGTGCAGCAATAGAAACACCAAAGTCCTCGAGTAACCATCGTAACCAGATCACCTCAGCCGTCAACATAGCCATCGCTCGCAACTCAGCCTCCGTACTCGAGCGAGAAACATCTGTCTGTTTCTTCGTCTTCCAGGCAATGAGAGAGCCACCAAGAAAGACACAGTAAGCAAACAGCGAGCGGCGATCAGTAGGATCACTAGCCCAGGTAGCATCAGAGTAGGCCTGGAGCTAGAGAGAGCTGGAGCGGGGAAAGAAAAGACGGTGTGAGATCGTGCCACGAAGGTAGCGTAGAACACGTAGGAGGTGACCATAGTGGACAGAGGTGGGAGCTGAAACGAACTGACTGAGAATGTGAACAGGATAGGATATATCAGGACGAGTGACAGCGAGATAGACAAGGCTCCCAACGAGGTGGCGATACCGTGTGGGATCAGCTAGAGGATCACCATCAGTAGCACGAAGCTGAACGTTGAGCTCCATAGGAGTCACAACGGTGCGATCATCACCAAGGGCGGCCCGGGAGAGAAGATCCTGAATATACTTTTCTCGAGAGATGAAGAAGCCTTCAGAGGTCGAAGAAATCTCAATCCCAAGAAAGTAGCGAAGAGGACCAAGATCAGACATGAGGAACTGTTCCCGGAGGCGTGCCGTAACAAAGGCAATATACTCAGAATCGTCGCCAGTGATGATCATGTCATCCACATATAGAAGGAGAAGAGTCCGACCACGAGGAGAGGTGTGGACAAACAAAGTTGGATCATGATCACTAGGCAAGAAGCCAGCGGCAGTCACCACAAAGGCGAACCGCGAGAACCATGCGCGAGGGGCTTGTTTAAGGCCATAGAGGGAGCGCCGAAGGCGGCAGACCATACCGTCAGGAACAGAGTACCCCGGAGGGGGCTGCATATAGACCTCCTCACGCAACTCACTGTTGAGAAAAGCGTTCTGAACATCAAGCTGAGACACAAGCCAATGACGAACAGAAGCCACAGCAAGGAGAGTGCGGACAGTGGTCATGTGGGCCACAGGAGTGAAAGTCTCATCATAATCGCGCCCCTGTTCCTGCTGAAAGCCACGAGCCACAAGACGAGCTTTGTAACGCTCAAGAGAACCATCGGAGCGAGTCTTGATCTTATAGACCCACTTGCACGTGATGGGACGAACACCAGAAGGAGGAGAAACCAGATCCCACGTGCCATTGCGCTCAAGCGCCGCAAGCTCCTCGGCCATCGCAAGCTGCCATTCAGGCTGAGTCATGGCAGCCCGATAGGTGGTGGGCTCAGCAATTCCAGAAGGACCATACCGGTTAGGAGAATAGCGATCAGGTGGGGGACAAGGCCTAACACGGAGGTTATGGACCGGTGTAGGCGTGAGAGGAGATGCACCGGAAGTAGAGGGCACATCAGTAGGATCATCCTCAGCATGAGGACGACGAGTGTAGTGGAGAGGAAAAGGGGAGTGAAGTCGAAAAACTGGAGAGGAGGGTGGAGAGGGAGGTGAGGAGGAGGGAGACGAGGAGGAGGGAGAAGATGGTGGTACCGGTGGTGTAGGAGGTGGAGGGATACTCACCGGGGGAGAGGGAAGAACAGGAGGCACCGAGGGAGATGTGTTGGGAAGGAGAAGGAAGGAAATATCTTCCACGGAAAAGCTCGAGGAGGAGGGACGCGGATAGTAAGAACGGGACTCATCAAAAGTCACATCACGCGAAATGCGTAGCCGGCGACCAACAGGATCCCAACAACGATAGCCCTTGTGCTCATCACTGTAGCCAAGGAAAACACACTCAACTGACTGAGCAGTCAACTTGGTTCGTTCTCGCGGAGCAAGAAGAACATAGCACACGCATTCAAACATACGAAGAGCGAAGTAGTCAGGAGATCGACCAGAGAGACGCTCCATAGGAATACCACCCTGCAAGGCAGCCGATGGCTGAATGTTGATGAGGTGGGTGGATGCAGAAACGGCCTCAGCCCAAAAATGGGGTGGAAGAGAGGCGGTGATCATCATCGCCCGAGCCATCTCAAGGAAATGGCGATGTTTGCGTTCAGCAACGCCATTCTAAGCATGGGCGTCGGGGCAAGAGAATTGGGCAAGAGTACCCTACTCCGCAAGAAAACCACGCAACATGTGAGAGATATACTCTCCAGCTGAGTCAGCACGAAAGATACGGACAGGCGTGGAAAATTGAGTGTGAACCATGGCAGCAAATCGCTTGTATATGGGGAGAACCTCGCTGCGAGATTTCATACAATAAAGCCAAGTGTAGCGAGAGAAATCATCAATAAACAGAACATAGTAGCGATGACGCCCTTTCGAGTCGAAAGGAGCAGGACCCCATACATCAGAATGAACTAAGTCAAAAGGACGCTGAGATACAGACTCACTGGTAGGATAAGGTGACTGAGTCTGTTTGCCAAGTCTACAACCATCACAATGCAACGAAACATCACCAGAGACAGACCCTAAGACGCCTTGGTGTACTAATGAGTACAAGCGAGAGCCACAGATGTTACCAAGGCGATGATGCCACTGCTGGAAGGACGCAGAAGAGGAGGTAGCAAGAGCATGTGAGCTGGCGTATGTGGTAGCAGCGGAAGGAACACGAAGCCAGTCAACCTCCCAAAGGCCCTCAGCCTCACGGCGCCGAGGGCCAGCGCCAACCAGAGCCTGAGTGCGATGGTCCTGAACAGAACAAGAGTTGACATCAAGAATGACTCGACAACCAGAATCAGTAAGTTGGGCAGCGGAAAAGAGATTCATGGTAAGACGAGGAACATGAGAAACACTAGGAACCGAAAAAGACGGAGTAGAAAGGATGCCACGACTAGCAACAGGAAGAGGTGTGCCATCGGCAGTGAGAACATTAAGAGGAAAATCAAGAAGTCGAAGAGAAGATAAAGCAGAAGAATCAAAAGACATATGAAAAGAAGCTCCAGAATCCAGAACCCACGAGGATGTACCTGACTGAGTAGGCTCCGGTGGGGGCGGAGTGGTGGTGGCAGTCACAGCGACAACAGAACCCGTCGAGGAAGAACTAGAGGAAGCCAACATGCGCTTGAGTCGCATAATATCCTGGTCACTGAGTGACGGAGTCGAGGAAGACGCACGAGTCCCACTAGAAGAGGAGCGCTTCAGGTCTTTCTGCTTCTTGTGACAACCAGACTCTGGGTGTCCTGGCCTGTTGCAGTAGCCACAGAAGGTGTGCGAGCGCGGCCGACCCTCTCCTGAAGAAGGAGGGCGACCAGCCCACCCTGGAGGAGTGGGCAGGAGCGGGGGAGCGGTGAGGCGAGCAGACGACACAGGAACTCTGGCAGCAAGAACCGTGGGAACCACAAGCAAACCAGCAGAACGAAGTCGGGTCTCCTTAGCACGAAGCTCTGCAAGCACCCCCAAAATAGGAACATGACCACGAGCAAGCAGGTGAGCACGCCGAGGCTCAAACTCTGGACGGAGGCGAGACAAGAACTCATGGAGACGATGAAACTCCAAGTCAGGCCGCATAGTCTGGCAACAACGGCAAGTACCACAAACAACTGTCCTGAGAGAGTCAAGCTGACGCCAGATGGCAGAGCTCTGTGAGTAGAACTCATCAACAGAAGAGTCACCCTGCTGAAGAGCATGCTCCTGGCGCACCACAGATAAGTAGAGAGCATCACCAGAGGGCTGATATCACTGACAAAGATAAGACCACATCGCAGCAACAGTGCCGAGACCCATGAACTCAGAAGCAAACTGAGGTAACACACTCGCAGTGAGGACAACAGCAGCTCGAGCATCATCATTGCTCCACTGAGTATAAGCAGACAGATCATCTCGATAGACAGAAAGAGCATCTGAGTAGGCTGATACCTGCTGATCATAAGCGTCAACCGCAGCATCGTCAAGAGCTTTGGATGTATCCCGATCAGCCTGAGAAGCATCAGCAGCAAGAACAGGCGGCACCGGCGAGGTAGGAGCCACGGGAGCAACAGGGCAAGGCGGACAGGGGACCTCGCCAGATAGAACGCCCCACAGGAGAAGACCGCGCATGTGGATACGCATGAAACCCACAAACTCAGCATAGTTGCTGCCATCGAAGATCACAGAGCACCGAGGAACAGCCACATAGCCCGAGGAAGACATGACGGAGCCTGGCCTCGGGCGGGCTCGGAGCAGCTGCGCCTGGCCTCGGGCGCGGGCGGCAGCAGGGCGCGCGCGGGGCGGAGGAGAAGCACCGGCGGGGCGGAGAGCCGGACGGCCGGCGGCCCGGGAGGAGAGGGCCGGCGGCGGGGGTGGAGGCGGCCGGCGGCCAGGGAGGAGTTGGCCGGTGGCGGGGGTGGAGGCTAGAGCGCACGGAGCTGCGGCGTGCGGGAGAGGAACCTGGCAACTGATACTATGTTAGAGAATGAGCAACTACATTCACAGGAGGGCCGAAGGCCAATACATATACATGTGTGGTAAAGTGCAAGAAACCCCTTATACAATGAGGATAAACTGAAAAAGAGACTATACACATCTAACAGAAATATCATGTCTGACATCAAATTTGATGTTTGTTCTCAAAATATATTTGCATTCTAATGCAGATACAAATGTCAACATGCTGTTTTCCTGTGCACGGCATTGGTACTACATCAAATTTGACTATCCCGGGACCTTTAAGTAAACTTCTGAAGGAAAACGTGACCAGGATAGAAGAACTTATTGAGGAAGCACATAAGACTATTGAATCGGCAAAACTGCAAAGCAACAATGGAAGTGACAAAGATATAGCAACTATTACTGCAAAAAAATTACAAGGGCCCACTTTTTCAGTTCCAATAGGGAAGGTAACCGGCAGAGATGAGGCGCTTAAGGATATAACAGATATACTTCGTCAGAAAGAAGAACCCAATACATGTTTATCTGTAATTGGTATTGTTGGCATTCCAGGATCTGGGAAGACAACACTAGCACAATGTGTGTGCAACTCTGAGAGAAATGATAGCTATTTTGAGCTTGTTATGTGGGTTTATGTTTCTGAGTATTTTAAGGTGCAAACCGTTTATGGTGAGATGCTTGAGCACGCTTGGCAAAAGTTTGGGGAGAAGGATAAGAAATGCCCTCAATATAATAGCCCTGATATGCTGAGAGCAGAATTGGAGAAGGTACTAGATGGCAAACAATTCTTCTTAGTACTGGATGATATCTGGTTCAATAAGGAACTAGGTATTGAGAAGAAGCTAGAACAGTTATTCTCTCCATTAAAGGTTGGAAAGAAAGGAAGCAGGATCCTCGTCACAAGTCGCCAAGATTCACTATCACACCTAGGTCCTGATGTGACAAGTACTATGTATAAAATACCTGATTTGGATGACGAAGTCTTCTTGAAACTGTTTATGCATTATGCACTTGGTAATAAGCTTGTAAGTAAGGAAGATCAAGGAAAGCTCCAAAAAATTGGTGCTCAGATTGCAGAAAAGCTGAGGAAGTCACCGCTACTGCCCAGAGTAGTGGGAGGAACCTTGTTTCAGAAGCGAACAATTGAGGTGAGAGATTGGATAAGTGTTCGCGATCAGAATCTCTTAGATAAGCACATGGTGAGCAGGTCAGGCGATGCTTCTCTTATTGTAGTATTTTTCCGAGAAGACATCACTTGTGCCGTGATGAGTTAATTAACTTTTGGGTGGCAGAAGGGTTTATTTATACCACTGACGGAGGACAGGAAGCTGAAGATGTTGGTGGGGATTATTTTGATGAATTGTTATCCACCTCGTTTCTGCTTCAGGGAGGGAAGGACTTACATGGACATGAGTACTTTGTAATTCATGATCTACTTCATGATTTAGCAGTGAAGGTCGCGGGAAGTGATTGCTTCAAAGTTGAGAATGAATGGACAGGAAATATTTCTCCAGATGTTCGCCACCTTTATATCCAGAATTGTAATGCATCCATGATTACTGGGCATATTATCAAGCTGAAAAACTTGCGGAGTCTTATCATTTATGAGATTGACCATGGCATAAGCAAACAAGTCCTTTCGGAGATGTTTAGCAAGTTAAGTAAGCTGCGGGTACTGATTTTCACAGCTAGAAGATACAGTCCTAATAAATTAATTTTCCCAGAATCTATTGGTTCTTTAAAGCATCTGCGCTATCTTGGTATTCAGAAATTCGCTCAGAAAATAACAATGCCAAGCACATTTGCCAAGCTTCACCTTCTACAAGTGCTTGATTTGGGTGTTGCCTATGATGAAGTGGATTCCTCATTTGCTGAAAATATCATTAAACTCGTTGACTTGCGGCATGTAATCAGTGAAATTGTTTGTTTTCCCAACATTGGCAGACTGTCATCACTTCGCACGATGCCAAAACTATCTCTTTATAATCAGGAACAAGGTCCTGAAGGGTACGAGTTACACCAGCTGAAGCACCTCAACAAGCTTCAAGGCAAGCTGTCTATTGAATGGCTTGTATTTGCTCATAGCAAGGAGGAAGCTATGGAAGCCATGCTAGCTGATAAGTTACAGGTCACAGAACTGGAACTGTTATGGTATAACGAAGATTCTCATACAGGCAACCACAACGTGGAAGCAGAAGTAAAAGCAGATGTGTTGGATGGTCTTTGCCCAGCGGAGCATCTTAAAACATTGAGCATCCATAGTTACAATGGTTTAAGATATCCCAGTTGGATGGTGGGTAGGCAGAAGAGCACAATGCACCTGCCCGAACTCAAGCTTATCTCCTCCCTGGCCGCTGCCGCCAGCCCTCTTCTCCCTGGCCGCCGTCGCCCCCCCCCCCCCCCCTCTCTGCCCGCCCTGCTGCCTTCGCCGGCCCACGCCACCTCCTCCACCGGCCGCCTCTCCTCCGCCCCGCGCTCGCCCGTGCCCCGCCGCCCCCGCGCTCGCCCGCGCACATCCGCCGCCGCCCCGCGCTCGCCCGCTCGGCCGAGGCCTCCCCTACCTCGTGAGCGCCTGCCCGATCCAGATCGGGTTCTTGGGTTGACTTCAAAAAAAAAAGAAAAAAAAGGAAGAGAGAGCTCCTCATGTCTTCTTCAGGCTATGTTGTTGTTCCTAGGTGCTCGGTGATCTTCGATGGCACCAACTATGCCGAGTTCGTGGGTTTCATGCGCATCCATATGCGCGGCCTTCTTCTGTTGGGCGTTCTTTCTGGCGAGGTCCCCTGTCCACCGTGTCCTGTTGCTCCAGTGGCTCCTACACCACCGGTGCCGCCGGTTCTTGCTCATGACGCTTCCCAGGCTGATCGGGATGCAGCTAAGGCTCTTGATGATGCTGCGGTTGACACTTATGATCAGCAGGTATCAGCTTACTCAGATGCTCTTTCAGTCTACCGCGATGATCTGTCTGCTTACACTCAGTGGTGCAATGACGATGTTCGGGCTGCTGCTGTTCTCACTGCGAGTGTTCTCCCTCAGTTTGCTTCGGAGTTCATGGGTCTCGGCACATTTGCAGCAATGTGGTCGTATCTCTATCAGTGCTATCAGCCCTCTGGTGATGCTCTATATTTGTCTGTTATTTCAGCTCAAACTGTGGCAACGAACCAACATAGGATTGGGAGAGGTTTATACGCGGGCGCTCACCCACGCCGTGCCTGCTGCGCGTGATCCGCAACCCTCGCCTACGACGCGTTCATGCGCGCTAGACGCGGCTGGGCTTCCAACGGATCTCCAACGGTTTCAGACTCACACAGCACACACGAGCACTGGCCTCTTGCACACCCTCACCCGCGACCCACACGTACACCACTAACGCGCTCACACACTCGCACGCCACGGCGCCTAGCACACCCAGTGCACACACACTGATCTCCACTACTGCGTCGTGACTTATTTTCTAACAGAATATATGTTCTGTTCATAATCTTTTTTATTTTATGTTTAGAGCCATATACAAAGGACTCAGAGTCCGGAGAGGATTACCACAAAAAGAGTCCACAGAGGATTAATAAAACTTTAAAAGTAGGATTATGATCCAGCCGAGCCCAGCTCTTTCGACCTGCCAGGTTACACCATCGAGCCGTGTTGTGCCCTTCGCTCGATGAGGCCGCCGTGCATGTCTGGCCGCTGGAAATCCAGCCCTGTCCCTGTCCTCCCATGGGCCGATCTCCCACCGGAGCTGCTCGCCGACATCTCCGTCCGCCTGCATGATGCCGGCGATTTTATCCGATTCCATGCAGTCTGCAAGCCATGGCGGGACGCCCTGCCACCTCTCGTGATGCGCCCGACCTTCCTGCCGGGGGTGCTCACACCGTGCAACGGCCTATTCTACCACTCCGTCCTCAATTTTCAACGCGTGTCGATGTCGAGCAATCACATCAGCTGCCACAACATACTTCTCGTTGAGCCACCGGACACATCAGATATAGGCGATCACAGAAACTGGGTGGCTAGCGTGGATGGCAGAGCTGCATGGCTCTTCGTTGGGAGCACCGAGCCTAGATTCATAAATCTTCTCACAAGCGATATCACCCCGCTGCCTCGATTCTCAGAGAATGTTGGCCATAAAATAAAGCAGTTCATGAAGAATTCCGGTGGTATCGTGCACAGTGATGGCACAATTTTTCAGTACAGCTGTACTCGGCTCCTCCAAACGGCTATGTTAACAGCGGTAATCCTGCCTCCTGGTGATGCTGCATGGAGATGCGTGCAGAAGGTGTTTGATTTGCCCAAAAGCAACCATTTAGTCGCCGGGTATCACGACAACAACATCGTTGTATGCATAGGCCCTAGGGTAGTGCAAAGATCGAAAGCAATCAAGGAAATAGAGTATGTCCATGATGGCAGCTACGTTTTGGAATTCCGTGGTTAGTATATATGGGCATTCATCCTATGTGAGCATGGCTGGCAGGTCGATGATGACCCGCTGTCGAGTGCACTGTTGGTGAAGGTACTAGCGCTGGAAGGAGGGAACGGGTGCGGTGAGATGCGGTGGGTGGAGAGAGAAGGACGAACCATGGGCGGCCACATCTTGTTCCTTGGTTCGCCGGCCAGCTTTGTTGTTGTTAAACGTGACATTATTTGTATTAATCTTTCTATAGTCTCTAGCCTTGTATAGTTGACTCCTAGAGATATGGTAGGATTAGTGCCTTGTCATGCAAGACATCCCGTGTATATATTGTGACCAACTCCGAGGAATACAATTGAGTTGCATCCCATATTCTCTCTACATGGTATCAGTTTTCCATCGCGATCTCCTCGCTTCCGCCCCACGCAGCCGCCGCACCTCCCTGTAGCCGCTGCTGCCTCTCCTCTCCAAACCCTACAGCCGTCGCCATGTCTCGCTCCAAGGCCGATCCATCCGATGCCGGCTCCTTCTCTGGCGCCATGTTCACCTCCGACCGTCTCAACGAGCTGCACATCAAGGATCACGTGCCCATCGTCCTCGACCTCGACTCGCCATCCTACAACGCATGGCGCACCTACTTCGCGCTCTTGTTCCGCTCCTACCGTCTCATCGAGCACGTTGACGGGAGCGTCGACATCCGCGACATGAAGGACGACGACGAGTGGCTTGCCGTGGACGCTTGCATCGTCAAGTGGCTCTTCCTCACCATCTCACGGGGCCTTTTTGACATGGTGAACTCCCGTGACCCGTCGGCATATGCCATCTGGACACGGCTATGCGATCTCTTCCTCGACAATCAACTCCAACGCCGCATCTTCCTCCAAGGGGAGTTCTTCACGATGCAGCAAAACGATCTCTCGATTGATGAGTACTGCACGCGGCTGAAGGTCCTCGCTGACGAGCTGCGCGACGTCGGCATGACCATCGACGACTCCGTCCTCCTCACCAACCTCCTTCGGGGCCTCCACCCTGACCTCGGCCAGTC
Organism: Elymus sibiricus; assembly: GCA_039707655.1. Classification (NCBI taxonomy): domain Eukaryota; kingdom Viridiplantae; phylum Streptophyta; class Magnoliopsida; order Poales; family Poaceae; genus Elymus; species Elymus sibiricus. The sequence continues at coordinate 13,783,871 of CM077673.1, read as the reverse complement.
CGCCGCCAACCTCTCCCTCGTCACGCCGACGTACGCCAAGGCCGTCACGTATCTCCGCATGGAGGAGAAACGTCTTCGCCACTCCGCTCGGCAGGCGACCCATGCCGCTCTTCACGTCGGCCTCGCTGCTGGCCACTGCGCACCTACTCCGACGCCTGCGCCTCGTCCTCCAGCCCCGACCCCGCCAACTGCACCCACCTCCTCTGGTGGTCGCAAGCAGAAGGGTCGCGGGGGTCGGCCTCGCAACTCCAACACGGCGCCGCGCCCTCCTGCGACTCCTGCGGCAGTCCCCACTCCACCGTGGCTGTCAGGGTACAATCCCTGGACGGGCGTAGTGCATGCTTACTCTATGCCCGTCCCCCGTCCCCCTGCTCCGGGCATCCTTGGTGCACACCCGACGTCTCATCAGGCCCTGATGGCCGCGCCTGCTCCCGGTCCTGCGGCTTATGGTGGCGCCGCGGCCTACGGTGGCGTTCCCGGTTACGGCGCGTATGGCGGTGGCCCTCCGGGCTACGGCGCATATGGCCGTGGCTCTCCGTCTTACGGCGCGCCTGGCGGCAACCACGGCGGTGGTTTGGACCCGGCACTTCTCTCCGCTCTTCACGCCACACCCTCGCCGAGCAACTACAACGGAGGAGGAGATTGGTACATGGACACCGGCGCCGCCGCTCACATGGCCACTAACCCCGGTATCCTCTCCCGTGCCTCTCCCTATCCCTTCAACTCTCGCATCGTGGTCGGTGATGGCTCTTCTCTTCCCATCACCCATCACGGTCCATCCTCCCTTCCGTTTCCTGGTTCATCCTTAACTCTTAATAATGTGCTTGTCTCACCATCTTTAGTCAAAAACCTATGTTCTGTTAAGACTCTTACTCGTGAAAATCCTATCACTGTCGAGTTTGACGCTCTTGGTTTCTCTGTTAAGGATGCTCACTCCCGGAGGGTTCTGCACCGCTGTGATTCCCCCGACGATCTCTACCCATGCGGTCCTACTACGACGAGCGGTGGTCCGGTTGCTCTCCATGCCGATGTCTCGCTTTGGCACGCTCGACTTGGTCATCCAGGCGCCGACGCTCTTCACAAAATTTTGCGCATTTTTCCCTTTTCATGTAATAAATCAGCGGCTCATACTTGTCATGCTTGCCGTATCGGAAAGCAAGTTCGTTTGCCGTTTTCTTCATCTACATCAATTGCCACATTTCCCTTTGATGTTATTCATTGTGATGTTTGGACATCTCCAGTGCCTAGCAATTCGGGCTTATCATACTATCTTGTGATTTTAGATGATTTTTCTCACTTCACTTGGACTTTTCCGTTACGCCGTAAATCCGACGTCGTCTCCACCCTTCACTCCTTTTATGCTTATGTCAACACCCACTTTCATCGCACCATTGCTCACCTTCAAACAGATAACGGCAAAGAATTTGATAACCTCGCCATTCGCCATCTTCTATCCACCCACGGCACCATCTTTCGTCTTACATGTCCATACACATCCCAACAAAACGGCCGCGCCGAACGTGTCCTCCGCACACTCAATGAGAGTGTTCGCGCGTTGCTCTTCCATGCACATATGCCCGCGCGGTTTTGGCCCGATGCTCTCGCTACCGCCACACTTCTCCTTAACATCCGGCCTTGCAAACCACGATGGAGCTATACACCCCATCATCTCTTGTTCGGGTCTCCTCCCTCCTATGACGATCTTCACGTTTTCGGTTGCTTATGTTACCCTAACACTACCGCCACCGCTCCACACAAGCTTGCTCCTCGGTCTCTCGCTTGTGTTTTTCTTGGTTACCAACCCAACACCAAAGGCTTTCGCTGCTACGACCCCGTCTCTCGTCGTGTGTTCGTCTCGCGGCATGTTTACTTTGATGAGGTTGTTTTTCCTTTTGAGCAGGTCACGTCGCCGGCGGCTTCCCCTTCGGAGCCCTCTCCTCGTCGGTCACATGGAGCCCTTGCGCTTCCTGCGCTACGGCCACATGTCCCACCGGCAGCCCGTTCGGTTCCCTCGGCAAGGGCCCTCTCGCCGGCTGCAGTGGTACCGGCCTCGCCTCTGACGGCTCAGGAGGAACCGCGCCCATCTCCGCTGGTCTCGGCACCAGCTCCTGCAGGCCTGTTGGCTACCACTTCACCGACCACGGCCGAGCTCTCGGCTACCTCTTCCACCGCGACGTCGCCCTCTTCAGCAACCCCGGCGCCTTCACCCGCGCCTACGCCGGCTGCGGCCTCGCCCGCCGACTCATCGTCGCCCTCCGCGGTCTCACCCGCGGACCCGTCTTCGTCACCCGCGGTCTCATCCGCGGACTCGCCATCGTCATCTTCCGCACCGGCGGTTGCTGTCCCGCCTCGACGACGGCCTCGACCCCCGCCTCCGCCGCCTCATCACTCTATGGTGACGCGTGCTAAAGACGGGATTCATCAGCCCAACCCCCGCTACCACAACCTCAGTGTGACGGTCATCTCTCCAGTACCGCGCTCGGTGCGTTCTGCCTTGAGCGATCCGCACTGGCTCGCGGCCATGCGTGCTGAGTATGATGCCCTCGTCGCCAACAGGACTTGGACGCTGGTCCCTCGTCCTCCCGGAGCCAACATCATCACCGGCAAGTGGGTCTTTCGGCATAAACTTCTTCCGGATGGCTCTCTGGACAGGTACAAGGCGCGTTGGGTTGTTCGCGGATTTGCACAACGTGCCGGTGTTGACTTCTCGGAGACCTTCTCCCCGGTTGTTAAACCCGCCACGATTCGTGTCGTTCTTCAGCTCGCCGCCTCTCGTCACTGGCCCGTTCATCAGCTCGACATCAACAACGCCTTCCTCTATGGTCATCTTCAGGAGCGTGTTCTCTGTCAGCAGCCAGCTGGTTTTGTTGATCCCACTCGGCCCGATGACGTCTGCCTGCTCTCACGGTCTCTCTATGGCCTGAAACAGGCGCCCCGTGCGTGGTATCAACGCATTGCAGCATTCCTCACTGCTCTCGGGTTTCGCAGCACCACATCCGACACGTCGTTATTTGTGCTTCATCGAGCTGATCATGTCGCCATGCTTCTTCTATATGTGGATGATATCGTCATCACGGCCTCTCGCATAGATCTTCTTCGCGACATTATTGGCCGCCTTGGTTCTGAGTTTCGGCTGAAGGACTTGGGCGCATTGCACTTCTTTCTCGGCATTAATGTGCGACGTGATGCCTCCGGATTTTTTCTTCATCAAGGACAGTATGCTCTTGATCTATTGGATCGTGCTGACATGACCAACTGCAAACCTGCTGCTACTCCTGCCGAGGCCAAGCCAAAGCTCTCTGCTACTGCTGGACAGCCTGCCACTGACGCCGCTCTCTACCGCAGTATTGTTGGTGCTCTTCAGTATCTCACGCTCACCCGACCAGACATCCAGTTTGCCGTACAGCAAGTCTGCTTGCACATGCACTCTCCTCGTGATGTTCACTGGTCTCTGGTCAAGCGCATTCTCCGGTATCTTCGCGGAACACCGACCTACGGCCTTCGTCTTCGTGCCTCCGCCTCCATTGAGCTTTTTGCCTACACTGATGCGGATTGGGCTGGTTGTCCTGACACTCGCCGATCCACGTCGGGTTATTGTGTCTTCTTCGGTGACTCTCTCATTTCATGGTCCTCTAAGCGGCAGCCCACCGTCTCCCGCTCGAGCGCTGAGGCCGAGTACCGTGCCGTCGCCAACGTTGTTGCCGAGACATGTTGGCTGCGTCAACTACTCGGTGAACTTCGGGTCGCCATCCCGAAAGCTACGGTGGTTTTCTGTGATAATGTTTCAGCCACCTACCTCGCGGCTAATCCAGTGCAGCATAAACGCACCAAGCACATTGAACTTGATGTTCACTTCGTCCGCGAGAAGGTCCAGTTGGGTCAGCTCCGTGTGCTTCATGTACCGACCACCCAACAGTTCGCTGACATTATGACCAAAGGGCTTCCAACCGCTGCATTCCAGGAGTTCCGTTCCAGTCTTTGCATCGCCGACGCCGACGCTTCGACTGCGGGGGGTGTTAAACGTGACATTATTTGTATTAATCTTTCTATAGTCTCTAGCCTTGTATAGTTGACTCCTAGAGATATGGTAGGATTAGTGCCTTGTCATGCAAGACATCCCGTGTATATATTGTGACCAACTCCGAGGAATACAATTGAGTTGCATCCCATATTCTCTCTACAGTTGTGGATGCCGCGGAGCTAGGAATGTCCGGCGGGTGTGCCTACTTCACGTTTGGAACATGTGTGTTTAGTTACAACTTTATCACTGGTGAGACCAAGCTCGTGAAGCGGCTACGCCCAGGATCGATGCCGATGGAGTATATGTGTGGCTCCGGCTCCAGCCTACCATTGCTTCGATTGAAGAAATCAGAGGAAGACTCGAAACAACGGAATAAAGAAATGTCAATTTAGTAACTAGGATGTGTTGTGAATTATCAAATGTTAATTCAGATTTACAGTTGTCTCAAAATCAGTTGGTTTTAATAAATTTGGTGTCAATATAAGTTTGTTATTCTCTCTCTCTCTTTTTTTTTTTTTTTGCGAAATGAGTTCTGTTATTCTCTTGTCCAGTAAAATTGCACCCTTTCAAGGTGTGGAACTCTAGGACAATAGTATGGAGTGAATTGAATTTTGGTTTGACGTGGACCCAACACTCAAAATCTTTAAATTGCATCCAGCTTATTTTTTTGGAAACACGCAAAAGGGACGTTGATTAATTTTTGTGTCCTTTATGAGACAAAAGGGACGGTCGGTCGTTGTCTACACTGCCGTCGCGTATTTGTCCAAGGGTTGCTGTGAGAATGCGCGCTATTTAAAACATGCATGCGACCATGGCGGCTGCTGAGCTGTGGGCAACATCGAGCTATCTGTCTATATAAACCCAGCAACAGGGTGTGTAGGGCACGCACATACAATATCATACCATGGAATTCTTGCTACTTTCTCTTCTGTTGTGCATCAGTGCAGTAGCCGTCTTCCGGCGTCGTGCTTGGGCTTCGGCCGTCCATGACGGTCAACAGCCGATCATCGAGATCCGCGACCCTACCACCGCCCGTGGAGCGTTCATGGACAGCGCTGATGCCTTCTGCAACCGACCGCTCAACATATTTCCCGTGGCCCTGGTCAGCGGGCGTCGCCACAGTCACAGCGACAACCTCACGTCCGTGCCCTACGGCACACGCTGGCGCGCTCTCCGGTGCACCCTCAACGCCGCGGTCCTCCACCCGTCACGGCTTGGACACATGGACCCGCTGTGCCTCGAGGCCATGGATGCCCTCGTTGCTGACCTCGGAGTCCGCGTCCGGTGCGGCGGTGAGATTGTCGTCCGCGACATCCTCAACGCCGCCATGTTTCCTTTGGTGGCTCGCACGTGCTTCGGTAGCGGCGTGGACGAGGGCCATGTCCGCGCCATGCATGACTTGCTCCAGGAGTTTGTCCTGGCCGTTGATGGCACAAAGGTTTTTGCCGGCTCCAAGACGGCGAAGCTGCTGTACTGGAGGAAGTGGCGCCGGTTCCTCGCCTTCCGAGGCAGGCAGGCTGAGCTTTTCCTCCCTCTCATCAACGCACGACGGAATGCTAACCCGAATCTCAGGCTCAGCGGTGGCCTGCCGGCATATCTAGACCTGCTCCTCGACGTCCGCGTCCCCGTCGACGACGAGACAGACGGCGGCAAGGCGGCCCTGCGCCCTCTCACAGACGACGAGCTGGTGAGCCTTCTCTCGGAGTTTCTCGGTGCTGGGCCAGGAACCGTGGTGTCCAGTGTGGAGTGGACGCTCGCCCACCTCGTGCTCCAGCCGGAGGTCTAGAACAACATCCGCCGCGAGGTCGACGCCGTAGAGGGCGCACTGTCCGAGGGATGCGTCCGGTAGATGACGTACATGCGCGCCGTCGTGCTCCAGAGCCTTCGGCTCCACCCGCCGATTCCGTTCGCGCCGCGTGACGTCCCCGATCAGGCGGTCACCGCAGCCGTGGGATGCGCCGCCGCCGTGCTGACAGAGGGGATGCGGGCGCACTCCAACCTGGGCGAGATCGGCAGGGACAAGAACGCATGGACGGACCCCCACGCGTTTCGTCCGGAGCGCTTCCTCGCCGGGGGCGAAGGGGAGGGCGTGGGCCTGGTGCCGGGCCCAAGGAGATCAAGATGATGCCGTTTGGCGCAGGGCGGAGGGCATGCCCGGGAGGGGGGCTGGCCACGATGCACGTCAAAAGCTTCGTCGCGGCGCTCGTACGTGAGTTCGAGTGGGCGCCGCCGGTCCAACAAGTTACCCGGCCCTATGAGGAATCGGCCCAAGGCCCAGCAAGGAGAACGAATAAGCCCAACCAGAGAGTCACAGGAGAAGAGTGGGTGAACTCCACACGGGAAGTATAAGAAGCGATCCCCACGCTGAGAAGGGCATCGAAGACTCGATCAGAACTGGCGGCGGCGGCTTTCTCTCCCACCTGGCTCTCAACCCTACCCCTAATTCTTGCTTCTTCCAATTTCAGCACACTTGTGCGTGTATCTAGTTGTAAGCTGAACTTGTAGGCTGTAGCTGTTCTGAATTCTTGCAAGTCTGAACCTGTAGCTACTCTGAATCCCTTTGTGCAAGCCATCTCTGAGTGAATTGAAGCAGTAGCTAACACTTGGTACTCAGAGCCAGTGGGAAAAAAAATCGCTTCCGATCTGGCGGCGTCGATCATCGAGACGCGTCAACAGCGGGCGGGTCGACTCCAACGCGAGGCCATGGATCCTGTCACCAAGGCCGACCTCAAGGACCTCCTCAAGGAGCTCCGAGCGGAATGGAGGGAGGACATCAAGTCTTCGGTCGCCGAGGAATTCGAGTCCTGGAAGCCGACGGTGGACTCGCAGATCGCGACTCTACAGCAGACGGTCGATCTACTGCAGAAGCAGCACGACAGCGGCAAGATCAACGACGCAGGGGAGGCGTCAACGAGGGATCACCCCGATCTGTCGGCGCGAAAGAGTACCTTGTCTTTGGATGGGTCTCCGGCGCGAGAATCTCCTCGGGCCGATGGCCACGGCGTTGTTCCACCTCCACGGACGGCGGTCGACGGGCTTCTCACCAGTCCGCCGGCCCCTCCGACCAACGGTACGGTCAACTACTCTCCTTCCTTACCTGCGGTGAATCCTGCTCTTATTCAGGCGAGTGGATCAGGGAATTTGGCTCAATTTTTTGCTTCCAGCGCTCCCAACCCACCATCGATGCCCTTTCCGGTGTTTGATGGAGAAAACCCACTGTTGTGGAAGGATCTTTGTGAGCAGTATTTCAGTATCTATGGCATTCAGGAATCAGTGTGGGTGCAAATGGCCACACTAAACTTTTCCCCTACTACAGCAGTGTGGCTGCAATCTGTTAGGAAAAAAGTGTTAGGTCTTAATTGGGAGGGTCTCTGCTCTGTTTTATCAAATCGTTTTGGTCGCGACCGCCATCAGTTGCTTATCCGACAGTTCTTTGCTATCCAACAGTCTAGTTCAGTACAGGATTACATTGAACGTTTCGAACATTTGATGAATCAATTGTTATCTTATTCTGACGAGGTTCACCCCTTCTATTTTTTGACACGTTTCATCGGTGGATTACGGGCGGATTTACGAGCTGCGGTCATGGTCCAGCGACCGGCTGATCTGGACACAGCATGCGCGCTCGCGCTGGTCCAGGAGGAGGTCCATGTTGGTGTGCGACCTGAAGGCATTCGTGCACCGGATTATGCACATCGGCCACCGCCGCGTCTTCCTCTACAGGCGGTACCCCTCCACCAGCCTCGTCCTCCTGCAATACCAGCCGCGGTTGACCGCCGTGGCGTCGACACGGCCCGAGCAGCACCTGTGGAGCAGCAACGTCAAGCACCACCAGAAGCAAATCCACTAAATACTTTGCGTGCTTACAGGAGGGCCAGAGGCCTGTGTTTTAAGTGTGGTGAGAAATGGGGGCGTGACCACACTTGCCCAGCAACAATCCAGATGCATGTTCTTGAAGAGTTCATGGATTTCATGGGGGTTACACCATCAGACGAATCTGAATCTAGCAATGCTCAAATTACGACTGAAGAAGCGGTGTATGCAGTGTCATTACAAGCATTCAATGGTAATGATTCCTCTAAATTGTTGCAGTTCACTGCCGTGCTCCAAGGAGAGAGTGTGGAAGTGCTAGTTGACTCAGGCAGCTCAGCTTCATTCATCAATTCTCGTTGCATGCCAGAGTTGCAGGGATTACAGTTGATGTCAAAACCTGCTCGAGTAAAAGTTGCAAATGGTGCAGAACTTAGGTGTGAACAGGAACTTGTCAATTGCCCTTGGACAGTGCAGAACCATCAGTTTTCCACTTCGTTCAAAGTGTTGCCTCTGGGAGGATTTGATGTTATTGTAGGCATGGATTGGTTGGAAGCACTGAACCCACATATCGATTGGATCGACAAAATGGTGACAATTCAGTCTGGGAATGAATCGATTCAACTTCAAGGCCACCTGCTCAATGACAACAAATGCCCCACCATTTCTTCAGAGGAATTGCACTTTATGTGTGTGCAAGGTGAAGTGGAACATATGGTGTACCTTTGTACTCCAGATGTTAAACAAAAAGCACCCGTGGCAGAATCAACGACTCCCCCAGCTGAAATTCAACAACTTTTGGAAGAGTTCTCTGATGTTTTTGTCACTCCTCAAGGCCTTCCCCCCAGCCGAGCATGTGATCATCGGATTCCTCTATTGCCGGGCGCCCACCCAATCAGCATTCGTCCCTATAGACACTCTCTAGAAACTAAGACAGAGATTGAACGCCAAGTCGAAGAATTGCTTGCATCTGGCATTATTCAGCATTCTCACAGCCCATTTGCTTCCCCAGCAATCCTGGTTCGCAAGAAAGATGGACAGTGGCGCCTATGCATCGATTACCGTCGTCTGAACGCATTGACTGTCACCCCCAAGTTTCCCCTTCCGGTTATCGATGAATTACTGGATGAATTATCCGGAGCAAGCTGGTTCTCCAAATTGGACCTTCGTGCAGGCTACCACCAAATCAGGCTAGCCGAGGGGGAGGAATACAAGACCGCCTTTCAGACCCACTCAGGCCATTACGAGTACAAGGTTCTACCATTTGGCGTGGCTGGCGGCCCGGCTACCTTCCAGGGAGCCATGAACCACACTCTGAAACCAGTCTTGCGCATATGTGCCTTGGTATTTTTTGACGATATCTTGGTGTTCTCGAGCTCTTTCACAGATCATTTGCAACACCTCCGAGAAGTATTGCAGCTCCTACGCAAGGACCAGTGGCAAGTTAAAGCTTCCAAGTGCTCCTTTGCTCAGAGGGAGCTTTCCTATTTGGGGTTCGTTGTTAGTCAGCAAGGGGTGTCCACCGAACCGGATAAGATTCAACAGGTGCAGCACTGGCCAACCCCTCTCAATGTCAAGCAGCTCCGGCAATTCTTGGGACTTTCAGGATATTATCGTAAATTTGTTCGGCATTATGGGATCATCGCTAAGCCATTGACACATTTATTGAAGAAACATGTTCCCTTCGTCTGGACCAGTGAGTGCACAACTGCTTTCGACACCCTGAAACAATCTTTGGTGACAGCTCCAGTTCTGGCCCTACCAAACTTCAATAAACAATTTGTCATCGAGACTGATGCAAGTGACCTGGGAGTAGGGGCTGTCCTACAACAAGACGGGCATCCCTTGGCATTTCTGAGTAAACCTTTGGGACCACGTAACAAAGGGTTGTCCACTTATGAAAAGGAACTCCTCGCTATACTGTTGGCAGTAGAGCACTGGCGACAATATCTACAGACGGCTGAGTTCCTCATCAAGACGGATCAGCGCAGTTTGGTTCACCTCGAGGATCAGAGATTGCATACCCCATGGCAACAGAAGGCGTTCACTAAATTGTTGGGACTTCGTTACAGATTGTGTTATCGCAAAGGAGTTGATAATGGAGCAGCAGATGCCCTCTCTCGGCGCCCATTTTCTGAAACGGATGAACTGTATGCAATATCCCTTTGTCAACCGGAGTGGCTCAATGAGGTGAAACAAGGGTATGCTCAGGACCCAGCCACTCAGAAAATAATTGAGGACTTACAATCTGATCCCCAGTCCCACCAGCACTTCACCATGTCAGAAGGCATTTTGCGCTATCAAGGGCGAGTTTGGGTTGGGAGAAACACTCAGATACAACAACAATTATTGACTGCCGGTCACCAATCAGCAATAGGGGGGCATTCTGGATCACCTGCCACTTATCAACGTCTGAAAACAGTGTGCGCTTGGCCACGGATGAAGCGTGCAGTTACTGAATTTGTCCAAGCTTGTGATGTTTGCCAGAAAGCCAAGCCGGAGCGCTGCAAATATCCCGGACTTCTCGAGCCATTACCTGTTCCGATTCGCGCCTGGCAGATGGTTTCAATGGACTTCATAGAAGGTTTGCGACAATCAGGACGATTCAATTGTATTTTGGTCGTGGTTGACAAATTTTCCAAATACAGCCATTTCTTGGCCTTGGCACACCCATTCTCTGCTTCTCAGGTGGCTACCACGTACATTGATCAAGTGTACAAACTGCATGGACTCCCAGACTCCATTTTGTCCGACCGTGACCCAATTTTCACAAGTCGTTTCTGGCAAGAGCTTTTCCGTCAGACCAACACTACTCTTCGGATGAGCACCCCTTACCATCCGGCAATTGATGGACAAACAGAACGCACAAATCAGTGTTTGGAAACGTTTCTCCGGTGCTTTGTGCACGCTTGCCCAAAGAAATGGAGTTCGTGGCTTCCCTTGGCAGAATACTGGTTCAACACCAGCTGGCACAGCGCGCACGGCAAGACCCCATTCTTCGTCCTCTACGGCCACCACCCGCGACATTGGGGCGTTGAGGCTGCATCAGCTACCCCAGTAACTGATCTGAATACTTGGTTATCGGAGCGTGTGGAAATGCAAGCGTTGATCAGGCAACATTTGTTGCGAGCTCAAATGAGAATGAAGCACCAAGCTGACAAAAACCGTTCTGAACGCAGCTTCGCAGTTGGTGATTCTGTGTACATCAAGCTTCAGCCCTATATTCAAAGTTCAGTCGCCCGTCGAGCATGCCATAAACTCTCATTTCGCTACTTTGGGCCATTCTTAGTGCAAGCTCGTATTGGTCAAGTGGCATACAGAATTGGGTTGCCTGAAACTTCGAAGATCCACCCGGTCTTCCATGTCTCCCAACTCCGAAAAGCTTTGAAGCCAGGTGTGTCAGTTTCCCCTATCCTTCCCCAAGATGCTAACCAATTTGCTGTACCCGTGACAGTACTTGACAACCGAAAGAAAACCAAGGCCAACAGAGTGGTGGATCAAGTCCTTATTCAATGGTCTGGTGGCGCACCCGAGCCGACTTGGGAGGACCGTGACAAACTCCAGTCTCGTTTTCCCTGTGACGCGGCTTGGGGTCAAGCCGCAACTCAAGCAGGGGAGGGTGTTAGCATCCCCGACAGTAAGACACTACCGGTCCAACAAGTTACCCGGCCCTATGAGGAATCGGCCCAAGGCCCAGCAAGGAGAACGAAGAAGCCCAACCAGAGAGTCACAGGAGAAGAGTGGGTGAACTCCACACGGGAAGTATAAGAAGCGATCCCCACGCTGAGAAGGGCATCGAAGACTCGATCAGAACTGGCGGCGGCGGCTTTCTCTCCCACCTGGCTCTCAACCCTACCCCTAATTCTTGCTTCTTCCAATTTCAGCACACTTGTGCGTGTATCTAGTTGTAAGCTGAACTTGTAGGCTGTAGCTGTTCTGAATTCTTGCAAGTCTGAACCTGTAGCTACTCTGAATCCCTTTGTGCAAGCCATCTCTGAGTGAATTGAAGCAGTAGCTAACACTTGGTACTCAGAGCCAGTGGGAAAAAAAATCGCTTCCGATCTGGCGGCGTCGATCATCGAGACGCGTCAACAGCGGGCGGGTCGACTTCAACGCGAGGCCATGGATCCTGTCACCAAGGCCGACCTCAAGGACCTCCTCAAGGAGCTCCGAGCGGAATGGAGGGAGGACATCAAGTCTTCGGTCGCCGCGGAATTCGAGTCCTGGAAGCCGACGGTGGACTCGCAGATCGCGACTCTACAGCAGACGGTCGATCTACTGCAGAAGCAGCACGACAGCGGCAAGATCAACGACGCAGGGGAGGCGTCAACGAGGGATCACCCCGATCTGTCGGCGCGAAAGAGTACCTTGTCTTTGGATGGGTCTCCGGCGCGAGAATCTCCTCGGGCCGATGGCCACGGCGTTGTTCCACCTCCACGGACGGCGGTCGACGGGCTTCTCACCAGTCCGCCGGCCCCTCCGACCAACGGTACGGTCAACTACTCTCCTTCCTTACCTGCGGTGAATCCTGCTCTTATTCAGGCGAGTGGATCAGGGAATTTGGCTCAATTTTTTGCTTCCAGCGCTCCCAACCCACCATCGATGCCCTTTCCGGTGTTTGATGGAGAAAACCCACTGTTGTGGAAGGATCTTTGTGAGCAGTATTTCAGTATCTATGGCATTCAGGAATCAGTGTGGGTGCAAATGGCCACACTAAACTTTTCCCCTACTACAGCAGTGTGGCTGCAATCTGTTAGGAAAAAAGTGTTAGGTCTTAATTGGGAGGGTCTCTGCTCTGTTTTATCAAATCGTTTTGGTCGCGACCGCCATCAGTTGCTTATCCGACAGTTCTTTGCTATCCAACAGTCTAGTTCAGTACAGGATTACATTGAACGTTTCGAACATTTGATGAATCAATTGTTATCTTATTCTGACGAGGTTCACCCCTTCTATTTTTTGACACGTTTCATCGGTGGATTACGGGCGGATTTACGAGCTGCGGTCATGGTCCAGCGACCGGCTGATCTGGACACAGCATGCGCGCTCGCGCTGGTCCAGGAGGAGGTCCATGTTGGTGTGCGACCTGAAGGCATTCGTGCACCGGATTATGCACATCGGCCACCGCCGCGTCTTCCTCTACAGGCGGTACCCCTCCACCAGCCTCGTCCTCCTGCAATACCAGCCGCGGTTGACCGCCGTGGCGTCGACACGGCCCGAGCAGCACCTGTGGAGCAGCAACGTCAAGCACCACCAGAAGCAAATCCACTAAATACTTTGTGTGCTTACAGGAGGGCCAGAGGCCTGTGTTTTAAGTGTGGTGAGAAATGGGGGCGTGACCACACTTGCCCAGCAACAATCCAGATGCATGTTCTTGAAGAGTTCATGGATTTCATGGGGGTTACACCATCAGACGAATCTGAATCTAGCAATGCTCAAATTACGACTGAAGAAGCGGTGTATGCAGTGTCATTACAAGCATTCAATGGTAATGATTCCTCTAAATTGTTGCAGTTCACTGCCGTGCTCCAAGGAGAGAGTGTGGAAGTGCTAGTTGACTCAGGCAGCTCAGCTTCATTCATCAATTCTCGTTGCATGCCAGAGTTGCAGGGATTACAGTTGATGTCAAAACCTGCTCGAGTAAAAGTTGCAAATGGTGCAGAACTTAGGTGTGAACAGGAACTTGTCAATTGCCCTTGGACAGTGCAGAACCATCAGTTTTCCACTTCGTTCAAAGTGTTGCCTCTGGGAGGATTTGATGTTATTGTAGGCATGGATTGGTTGGAAGCACTGAACCCACATATCGATTGGATCGACAAAATGGTGACAATTCAGTCTGGGAATGAATCGATTCAACTTCAAGGCCACCTGCTCAATGACAACAAATGCCCCACCATTTCTTCAGAGGAATTGCACTTTATGTGTGTGCAAGGTGAAGTGGAACATATGGTGTACCTTTGTACTCCAGATGTTAAACAAAAAGCACCCGTGGCAGAATCAACGACTCCCCCAGCTGAAATTCAACAACTTTTGGAAGAGTTCTCTGATGTTTTTGTCACTCCTCAAGGCCTTCCCCCCAGCCGAGCATGTGATCATCGGATTCCTCTATTGCCGGGCGCCCACCCAATCAGCATTCGTCCCTATAGACACTCTCTAGAAACTAAGACAGAGATTGAACGCCAAGTCGAAGAATTGCTTGCATCTGGCATTATTCAGCATTCTCACAGCCCATTTGCTTCCCCAGCAATCCTGGTTCGCAAGAAAGATGGACAGTGGCGCCTATGCATCGATTACCGTCGTCTGAACGCATTGACTGTCACCCCCAAGTTTCCCCTTCCGGTTATCGATGAATTACTGGATGAATTATCCGGAGCAAGCTGGTTCTCCAAATTGGACCTTCGTGCAGGCTACCACCAAATCAGGCTAGCCGAGGGGGAGGAATACAAGACCGCCTTTCAGACCCACTCAGGCCATTACGAGTACAAGGTTCTACCATTTGGCGTGGCTGGCGGCCCGGCTACCTTCCAGGGAGCCATGAACCACACTCTGAAACCAGTCTTGCGCATATGTGCCTTGGTATTTTTTGACGATATCTTGGTGTTCTCGAGCTCTTTCACAGATCATTTGCAACACCTCCGAGAAGTATTGCAGCTCCTACGCAAGGACCAGTGGCAAGTTAAAGCTTCCAAGTGCTCCTTTGCTCAGAGGGAGCTTTCCTATTTGGGGTTCGTTGTTAGTCAGCAAGGGGTGTCCACCGAACCGGATAAGATTCAACAGGTGCAGCACTGGCCAACCCCTCTCAA